>CM035097.1:12505656-13222604 GCA_020205505.1 Panax japonicus
AAAAATGGAAGAATGAGGATCGTAAAACAAACGATCACGAGTTAACAAAAGAATTTTAAAGATGATGAGTATAAATAAGATCACGCCGTGATCTATTTAAGTTATAAAAGGAAGATGGTTTGTAATGTTTGAATGATTATAGCTTGATGCTATGAAGATGGTGTACTATGAAATAGTACAAGATAAACTCGCGAGGAGTTATAAATGATGAGATACGAGGAATTCGTATCGAGCAAAGAGTAAGTTATAAGTAGATAGAGTTAGGAGAGATTTCAATCGAGGACTCCTGTGATGGCTGAGTTGTACAAATCTTTGTATGGGCGAGGGTTTTGTGCTTGCACTCAGTTTATCACATTGATAATCATTGGAATGTTTGTGTCGCACTATTTGCTATATGCCTGTTGAGAAGGTGATTCTTTTCTCATGTGTATAACAGATAGGTAAAGTATAGTTAGAGAATATTATAAGGTTAAGTGCGAGTTCTTAAAACTCATACTTATGGTAGGTTCGTGACTCATAATTATATGGTATGTTTTTGAACCCCTCAGCGAATGGATGCCTATGGTCTGACTAGGATAAGTTCTTAAACTCATATGATTATGGCAAGTTCCTGAACTTATAACGTGTGGTAAGTTTGATGAACTGGGTGTAATTAAGTGTGAATGGAGTATTGAGGATGATAGGAATAGATAGACTTATTAAGCAATGGATCATTATAGAAAGTGGAGTTGATGGTGGAAGCATAGGTATTCTAAATCTACTAGCTATGCTAGACTTTCGAAATTTATTGACTTTGTGCTGATGTTTACACTTCTATTTTCTTGAAAACATTGGATCAAATGATGGAACCAATGAGTTTTAACAACAATACTGTTATTCGTATGTTTATGCTAATTGCTTCGACTAGGCAAAAATGATTTGCAATATATCCAAATGTATTTTATATCATTAATTCATCATGTAACCTTGTGCAAAGATGATAAAAACAATGGAGTCATCAATACAGTATTACCTAGTGTTGGATGTGATCTAAGGATTGTCAGCCCACTATGGTATGATGTAGTATGATAAAATCACCAAATGACGGAATCCTCAACGGACTGTAAATACAGTGCGGTATCATGACGTCATAAAAAGATTTTTGAGATTTCTTTGAGTTATGAGAATACATATGTATGTATGTATATGTATATTTCGGTTGATGTGCGAATTGTTGTAGAGGTCTATGCTATTTGATTCAACTAGACAAATATTGAAAGATGTTCATGAAATTCAAGAGTTTCTTGAGAAGTTATGCCAAACCAAATTGTTTTGGTGCGGATTCAGATGTTGAAAAGCTGAGATGAACAACCCTATTATTTAGGGGTTGCACCTAGTTTTATACTTTGTGCTGAAATATTTGTGCACAATACATGTACGAAGGATTGATCCCCTAAGTACCTTGAAGTCATTAAGTCGTATGACTGTAAAAGTTAAAGTTAAAAGATTACTTATAACTGTGGACAAGGTTTCGTGGTCATTAGACCTTCAGGTTGAATGCTTGCACTCTAAATTCTGAGATGAACAACTCTTTTATTAGAGGTTACACTTAGTTTATACTTGTGCGCTGAAATATTTGTGCACAATACATGCACAATAGGTTGATAACCTAGAGTACTTGCGGAGGGTGTTTTCAGTCTTTGTGATTGATAAACATTCTGCCAAAAGAGGGTTTAAAGTGTGAAGAACCGGGGGTGAAGCACTATTAAACCTAGAGAATAGGGTTCATGGGTCTTGTGACCCTCAGCATGATTTGGAATCTTTTAAATTTCTGAGTTATTCATACTACTTCCCAATTATTGAACAATTGTGGAAGGTTCTTGTTATTCTGCAGATGGATGGAGGGTGTTTCCAATCTTTGTGATTAATAAACATTCTGCCAAAGAGGGTTTAAAGTGTGAAGAACCGGGGGTGAAGCACTATTAAACCTAGAGAAGAGTTCACGGTCTTATGACCCCTCAGCGTGATTTGGAATCTTTTAAATCCTGAGTTATTCATACTACTTCCCAATTATTGAACAATTGTGGAGGTTCTTGTTATTCTGCAAGATGGAAGTGAAAAAGGAAAGTATTCCTTAGAAAGAAGTGAGTCGTAGAATACGACACTGAATGATGAGTATGTTTGAATAAGTGAGAAAACAGATTTTGAGGTGAGAAGGATATGAGTTATCAAAGAATAATGTAAAACTTTTAATAGAAAAGTTAATAATTGTAGAATGATCTTTATGGAAAGAAAGTGGGTATTAGAAAACCAAGGAATGAATGAAGTATTAACGTAAAAATCTATTTTGATAGATTGATGATAAAATTTCGAGGACGAAAATTCTTATAAGAAAGGGTGAATGTAATATCCAAGTGTTTATGTTAACGATCCTTAGAAAAGAAATGAATGGGTTAGAATATAATACTAAGAATATAATTGAGTTCAAGTGAAGGGTATGAAATGAACCTAAATTTGTTAAAGTAGGGAATATAGTTGGAATATAAAACCTATATTTAGATAAATGATGAAAGATTACTCTGAGTTAATTGTTTAATTTCTGTCTTCTGATTCCGGGGACAGGATCTTTGTAAGTAGGGAAGATTGTAACAAATGAGTGGTTTGAGTTGTGATTCTGAGGACAGAATCCTTGTAAGGAGGGAATGATGTAACATTCCAGATTTTTTTAAATGTAAATTATAAATATTTATTAATTTATATAAAATATTTAATGGATGTGTTTATTATTGGATAAATAATTGTCAATTAGATTGATTTGATTTAGTTAATTATTTAGTTGTTAATAATTAATATGTGAATTGAGTTATGTGATTAAGTGAATTATTATAAATTGTTATTAAATATGTATGACAAATAACTATGTTATAAAGAGTTATTTAAATAATTAAAGTAGTTTTAATTTATTTTGCCAAACAAGGCTTAAATATATTAAGTCTTTAATTTTAAATTATTTGCCAAACAAAGCCCTATGGGTTTGGATTTTTAAAATTTGATTTATTAGCAATATAAATTAAATTAAACAAAATATAAATAATATATAATATATTTGGTAACTGATATTTAATAGGGTCATTAGTATATGGCAGTTTCGTATGCGTTGGCTTTTATTTTAGTTTACGTATACTATTGTTTGGCTTAAGCCTAAGAAAAGCTGCAGAGAAAGAAAAGAGAAAGGAAAAGTTCTGAGAGTTTGAGAGGAAACTAAGTGCGTGATTGTTCAAAACAAGTTCTGTTGACAAGTATTTTTTTAAGCAACAAAAGGTATGTGGCTATAACTTTAATATATGTAAATAATATGTTTTACGTCATTATGCCTAAGTCTCTGTGTTCTTCAGTTATGTATAAAGTTTTTACAAAATTTTATGTAACCATGTTTTAGAATTGGTTATGATGTTACATGTATTTGTAAAGATAATTGTTATAACTAGCATATATATATTTTTATATATATAACTGTATGCTAATTACGATCAAAAAGAAAGAAAAGAGTTTTTATAGTAAAAACATACGAGTATGAACATGTTTTGTAGGATAACAAAATTAGTAATTGAATGTATTCTAATTGTAAAACTGAAGTGTGATTATATTATTGGGTATGAAATAACAGAGAACTTAGTTAAAAAGGAATCAATTGGGTTTATAATTTTGGTTACAGTGTTCATCGTGTCAAGAATATAAACAATGGAGTTTTGGGTTTTTAAAACAATACTTTCAATGATTTAACTTCTCTCAAATAGTTGTTTAAATTGTGCTAAGTTAATATATGTATGCTTGGTGAGGTTATGTGTAAATTACATCAATTATATGTATGTAATTAGTTGATAGAATTTCTTAAACAGACCAAAAATGGTCTTCGTGCTCGGTTCTGTTAGTTTTTGGCGCCCCAGCGCCAAAAATGGAGCCCCAGCGCAAAAATTCGCGCCCCCGCATCAAATTCGCGCCCCAGCGCCAGAAGTTCATGCCCAGCACTGAAATTCACGCCCCAGCGCCAATCTCGCGCTGTGGCGCCACTGTATAGCCTAGTTCTCGCGCTGCGGCAACGGAACAGAAATTTGAGTCGGACAGTTTTGGCCTCTTGTAGTAAAATGGCCATAACTTTCTCATACGAACTCCGATTGAGTTGATTCATGATGATCCGAAACGAGGACGAGTAGACCTACAACTTTCATGCTTTAAGTTGTTTAATTTGAGGTCTGTAACATTAGTCAAAATGGTCATCTTAAGGACTGTTGTGTTTTCGGGGGCAATCGGAGGGCGTCGGGCATGCACATATGCATGTGTAGTGCTCCTGACCATAAAAGATGATGTCCTAAGTTATAAAACATATATGTTAGTAAATATAATGATGCTTAACATTAATAAATAATATATTAGATAAGTTATAGAATCATAGTAAGCATACACAAGAGAGGCAAATCGGGCGTGTGACGATTGAACGTCGAAACGTCGTGCCAAGTGTTAATGAACTTAAAAAGTGTTTCAATTCAATTGAAATGAATATTATAGGATATGAAATGGGTTTAATATAAAACCAATAAGTAGTCCTAGCAAGACTTAAGCACTTGAATGAACTTCGAGTTTGACTAAGAAGAATTATAGTGAGTCATAAGTCGAAAAGTTAGCACAATCTAATTGAACATTGTGTGCTAATTAATAGGAAAGATTATGAGATGTGGAGTAGAGTTTACATTACAATTACTATGTGTTGTTATGTGACTAATATTTGATGTGTATGATTATATAATTGTGTAGGGCACATGAAGTGCAGATAACTGTAAGTTGTTAATCTATTATTGGTAAACAACTATCAAGGCAAGTCTTTCAGTTCCTATTTTCTACGTGGACTTGATGAACTATTTTAAATTGAATGATATGTTATACATGTTGAAATCATGAAATGTTAAAGTCAATATATGACTGCATTGTTTTGGCTAAGTAATGATGATTGAGTAAGGAACTCAATCTTTATATTTTCTATGTAAATTAAAAGCATGTATGCCATGTTACTTTAATTATTATGAGATGTATATCGAGCATGTTATTATGTGCTATGAGATGCATGAAAACTGTTAGATTTTGTTGGGCTGTCGAGCTCACTCTTGCAAATAACCATTTTTGCAGGTCAAGATTTTTAGGTAAAGATATGTGCTAAGTGAGTTATAGAGATCTATATTCACGAAAATTACTTATGTTTTATAAGAAATGTATTTCATATTTTGAACGTAACATGTTGAATTGTAAGTTGAGCTATCCAATGTATATGGATATTTAGTTATGATGTAAGACTTTGGATAGTCATTTTGTTGTAGCGATTCATGATATAAGATTGAATCAAAGAGATGTAATGTAAAGGTTGCGATTCAGGGCAAGAAAGAAGGAAATGTATAAAAGTTTTAAATATTCTGCAATTTTAGTGTTTTTAATATCGAATAATGATGTAAAATTTGAGATTTAATGTATGGTTAACGACCGAAGTGGAGATTTAAATGGTATAAATTTTGGGGTCGTTACAGTTGGTATCAAAGCTGTAGGTTATAAACCTTAGGTAGGAGTACCTTAGGCAATAACCTTAGAGAAGGAAGGTGAATATAATGAAAGCATAAGCTCAAATAGAGTTTGAACAATAAGGGATTAAAACTTGCGTGAAAGGATTCAAAGAAGAATCTCGCAGAGTTATAATGAATATGAATGTGGGGTTACCCAACTCCAATAATAAGAATGTAAGGTGATAATTAATAGACAATGTCTATAAAAAGAGAATGATAAAGAAGTTCAGAATAGAGAGTTATATCTAAGTGTGGTGCAGTTGTACTTTTTAGTAGTTGATGTATGGTATCTGGGCTAAACGATTCCTTCATAGAGCGGAGATATATACGAACTAGCAACTCGGAACCTAGTTTATTGGTTGTTTGTGGGAAACCACTCAGCGTACCGTATTAAAACTGTTAGAGACTCGATGTGTACCAAGTGTAGAAATGGATACGTATGATGAAACTGTAGAACTCGAATGAAATTTTGAGCGATGTAACTGAAGTTAGAAATTCTTAAAGGAAGAATTGTTATATAAACAAGAAGATTCAAAGAAGAATTTAAGAGATATAAAGATAAGAAATGAGAGTTTCCTAACTCCAAAAGCCAAGATAACGAATAATGTCGTAAATGATGAAAAATGAAAAGAATGAGGATCGTAAAACAAAACGATCACGAGTTAACAAAAGAATTTTAAAGGTGATGAGTATAGAATAAGATCACGACGTGATCTATTTAAGTTATAAAAGGAAGATGGTTTGTAATGTTTGAATGATTATAGCTTGATGCTATGAAGATGGTGTACTATGAAATAGTACGAGATAAACTCGCGAGGAGTTATAAATGATGAGATACGAGAAATTCGTATCAAGCAAAGAGTAAGTTATAAGTAAGATAGAGTTATGAGGGATTTCAATTGAGGAATTGTAACGAATTGTAACGAATGAGTGGTTTGAGTTGTGATTCTGAGGACAGAATCCTTGTAAGGAGGGAATGATGTAACAATCAAGATTTTTTTAAATGTAAATTATTAATATTTATTGATTTATATAAATATTTATTAGATGTGTTTATTATTGGATAAATAATTGTTCAATTAGATTGATTTGATTTAGTTAATTATTTAGTTGTTAAATAATTAATATGTGGATTGAGTTATGTGATTAAGTGAATTATTTAATAAATTGTTATTAAATGATGTATGACAAATAACTATGTTATAAAGAGTTATTTAAATAAATTAAAGTAGTTTTAATTTATTTTTTCAAACAAGGCTTGAATATATTAAGTCTTTAATTTTAAATTAGTTTGCCAAACAAAGCCCTATGGCTTTTGGATTTTTAAAATTTGATTTATTAGTAATATAAATTAAATTAAACAAAATATAAATAATATATAATATATTTGGTAACTGATATTTTAATAGGGTCATTAGTATATGGCAGTTTCGTATGCGTTGGCTTTTATTTTAGTTTACGTATACTATTGTTTGGCTTAAGCCTAAGAAAAGCTGCAGAGAAAGAAAAGAGAAAGGAAAAGTTCTGAGAGTTTGAGAGGAAACTAAGTGCGTGATTGTCCAAAACAAGTTCTGTTGACAAGTATTTTTTTAAGCAACAAAAGGTATGTGGCTATAACTTTAATATATGTAAGTATATATGTTTTACGTCATTATGCCTAAGTCTCTGTGTTCTTCTGTTATGTATAAAGTTTTTACAAAAATTTTATGTAAACCATGTTTTAGAATTGGTTATGATGTTACATGTATTTGTAAAGATAATTGTTATAACTAGCATATATATATATATTTATATATATGACTGTATGCTAATTACGATCAAAAAGAAAGAAAAGAGTTTTTACAGTAAAAACATATGAGTATGAACATGTTTTGTAGGATAACAAAATTAGTAATTGATTGTATTCTAATTGTAAAACTGAAGTGTGATTATATTAATTGGGTATGAAATAACAGAGAACTTAGTTAAAAAGGAATCAATTGGGTTTATAATTTTGGTTACAGTGTTCATCGTGTCAAGAATATAAACAATGGAGTTTTGGGTTTTTAAAACAATACTTTCAATGATTTAACTTCTCTCAAATAGTTGTTTAAATTGTGCTAAGTTAATATATGTATGCTTGGTGAGGTTATGTGTAAATTACATCAATTATATGTATGTAATTAGTTGATAGAATTTCTTAAACAGACCAAAAATGGTCTTCGTGCTCGGTTCTGTTAGTTTTTGGCGCCCCAGCGCCAAAATTAATTACCTTTAGTCATTATTTAATAATAACTAATTATAATTACTTATTATTTAATATCAAATAGTTTATGTGGACTATATATGAAGTAGTGATATTGATTTTCCTTTCCACAGTCTTCCCGTGGAAATTATTGAGATAAATTTCTCGAAAATTATCGATAAATTCATTAAAGAATATGATTGAAGCGACTCTTGGTGGATCCAATTATTAATAAAAACGTTTCTTCACTGGAGGATTAATGTATTCACTAAAAATTATTAAACTTTCAATAAATGTAAAAAATTTACTAAATTTTGACCCGATCATATATACAATTCAATACACGTTAGCTCATATGATACATTTTTTGACATGTTAGCAGTCAACTCGAAATTGTTGTAATTGTTTTTCTTTTTCTTTTCTTTATATTCTGATCACCAATGCATATATATGCAGGAAAGAAGAGAGGGAAAGCATATATATACATTTTTTGGTTTTTTTTGTAGTGCCTTTTAAAAAATGTATAATATTTATTTCAACTGAAATTTTTATAAAAAACAGTGTTTTAGGTGTAATTTGGATACATACAAGAAACAGGGTCTGTACAGACTAAAACACTGTTTTTTACAAAAATTTCAGTTGAAATAAATATTATACATTTTTTAAGAGGTGTTACAAAAAAAAAATGTCCCCCTATAATTTTCCAATTCTTAAACCACTATATATACTTCATTCCGGTCCGTGTTTTGAAGTGTGTGAACCGTTAAAGAGTCATGAGGATAACTTGCATCATGGTCTTTTCTATTGTAGTAGTACTCTTGTTGCTTCATACTATTCTTAGGAGTTGCTCAGCCATAAGTACTAGCCTTCATCATCATCATCATGCAACTCTAATTAACATCACCACGGATGAATCCACTCTTTTGGCCTTGAAATCTAGTATCATTTCTGATCCTAACCATACCCTGACAAACAATTGGTTCGTCGCTAAAGGCTCTTGTTGTAACTGGGTTGGAGTCACTTGTGGCACTCGCCACAAGCGAGTCGTCACCTTAAATCTTTCAACCATGGGCCTAATAGGCACCATTCCTCCGCAAATTGGAAATCTCTCATTTCTTGTTTCGCTTGTTCTTTAGCAATAATAGCTTCTGCAGTTCCCTTCCCAAAGAATTGTCTGGTTTGCGTCGACTTAAAAAATTAAGTCTAGGATTCAACAACTTTGGAGGGGAGCTTCCCTCATGGTTGGGTGAATTAACCAAACTTGAACATTTGTCGCTTGCATATAACAGTTTTATAGGAACAATCCCACCTTCTTTTTCAAACATAACAAAGCTTGTGCAGTTGAGTTTAAGCTCCAACTCTCTTCGAGGAAGTATTCCCCCCGAGATTGGTAGTCTTGCTAACTTGGAAGTATTTGATATTCAACGTAACCAGCTTACTGGCTCCATCCCACTCATCATGTACAACATCTCAACACTGAAAGTTATTGCGTTTACAAATAATAGTTTGTCTGGTAATCTGCCAACGGATATTTGTAAACGTATCCCGAAAATCAAAGGGCTTTATATGTCTTGGAACAAACTGTCTGGCCCAATTCCTCCATCTCTACATGAATGCTCAAAACTTGAAATTCTCTCTTTGTCAAACAACGAATTCAATGGAATCATACCAAGAGAGATTGGAAACTTGACTCTGCTGTACGCGTTGTTCCTCGGTTTCAACTACTTGAAAGGTATGGATATGATGCTAACTGTTGCTTTTACCTTTAAGATCACTTTCTTTTCTTTTCAACAATAATAATTTAATAAATTATGAAAAACATTTATTATAAATTTTTACTCCCTCCCTCCAATTTTATTTGTCAGATGCACGCCTATTAATTTTATTTATCTCCAAATTACTCATCTTAACTACTCTATTATCATTTTGTTTGTTTTCATTAGTCTTCTAACTCTTTCTTTCTCTTTCTTTGAATAATAAAATAGAGGAGAGAGAGGGGGAAAAAGGAGTATAATTGTGTTTTCAATATCAAAGTTAATAGTGTTACTTTTTTCAATATATGTCATGTTATTTTTAATAAAAAAAAATTTAATAAAGTTAAATGATGATAATATTGAAAAAATAAGGTCAAAATATTATTAACATGGAACGAGAACAAATAAATTTGAACAAATCATGGAAAAAATTAGGATAAATAAACTTGAACGGAAAGAAAATTACGTTATACTATATATCCAAAAAATTCTTATTAAATATGTTTATACTTTAATAATAGTCTCATATTAATATATAAAATATTCTTCATAAGAAAATTGTTCATTTTAAAGATGTATTATACTTTAATAATAGTCTCGTATTAATATGTAAAATATTCTTCATAAGAAAATTATTTATTTTAAAGAAACTCGAATATCTATATTAGTAATAATGGCATAATACTATACAAATTAGGTAAGATGGTCTATATTAGTTTATTAGTATATTAGGTATTAATCTATTGAACAAAATTGTGCATTCAAAAATCGAGTTGACTTTTAAACTCGATTAAAATATAATAAGTTTAAAAGTAAAATATATTGACAAGTTGAGTCAATTGACAACCCCGGTAAATAGTCATAATAATATTTACCACTCCTCTAATTTTTAACTAATAATTAGTATCCCTTTAATCTATAATATATAACATTCACTATCCTTAGTGTGGTTAACCAACTAATAAAAAAAAATATTTTTAATATAATGTCTAATATAACCTTCAGGTTATAATGTTTAATATATCCACTAAATATAAATTTATATGTTAAAACTTTTACTTAACTTGATCTAATTAATTAAATTATGAATTTGTGCAATAAATAACATAAATATCAAAAAATAATAAATATTTATTTTAGATCAAGAAAATAAAGTCATACCCTTTTTTCTAATTAAATTTCTTAAATATTAAAATTTATGTAATATACATTCAAATATATTTTTTGTAATTAATAAGTAAAATTTTAATAAGCATAAAAGTACAAATTAACGCAAAAAAAATCTAATTATTTTTTCCAAATATTAAAATTTACGTAAAATAAACTTATTATTACATAAAGAATCTTATTATTCATATAAAAAATTATTAAAAATTATATTAATTATTTTTATCAAATATTAAACTAAACATAGGTCACACTTAAGCATAATTATTTACAATAAAAATGACAAATGTTATTACTCAAAAAAAGAAAAAAATGCATTAAAAAATTCTTTTAATAAGATAGAGGTAGTAATAAATATTATTATATTTTTTTATTTAATATTGTATAAAAACAACACCAACTGTATACTAAAAAATGTAATTAAAATCATAAACATCCCAAATTTTGACATATACTCAAGAAAATTGAACATATAACAATCATAATATGAAAGTAATAATTAAAATAATATTTTTTGTTGTAAAACACCAAAAACTTAACTATCAACATACTTAATCACTTTAATTAGAAAACCTCCATTAATAATTTAATTTAAAATTCTTAATATATGTGTCACTTATCCAAAAAATATGTGTTAATTAAATTAAATTATTTGAATGAGATAGTCTTAATTACAAATAAAGTTATAATTAAAATGTATTGTATTAATTAAAAAAGGATAATTAAACATATATATATATATATATTGTTCAGGAAATAAAATTTGATAACATACAAGGGTAAATATATAATTTTATCTATTTAACCATTCTTAAAACTTGCAGGGGTACTAACTGTTACTTAAAAAACTAGAGAGAAAGTTAGTACTATTATGGTTATCTAGAGGGGTTGTCACTGTATTTTACTCAATTTTTAAACTGTTACTTACATATATGGATCATTTTTTATTTTATTTTGCTAGTTTTAGGCGAAATTTAATAATATTCCTGGATTTGATAGGGATGATTAATCTTTACATATATTAGTAATATTAAGGTTTTATAATCAGCTAATAATTCGTATTTTAATTTTTCCAATAATAAATATTTGTTGGCCACATTTAAGCATCATTTAGCTAAAACATTTAGGATAAAGAAATGAAAGACTAATACAATTTCCTTGTTTGGTTACGATAGAGAATACGAAGATAGAACGAGGAAAGAATGAAAACGGTCTAAAATTCGAGGCTTCAATTAATTATACTTTTTGGTCATTATATTTCTTTTTTTCATTTGGATTTTTGGAACTCCTGGAAATCCTCAGCTTTGTGGAGAACAACTTCGTCATTGAAAAACCATATTCGAAAATCAGCTTCATCACTAGTTTGACAAATTGTAAAAACTTGAGACTTTTATATATATCACTTAATTCTCTAAATGGATACTCTCCGGCTTCCATCGGAAGGTTACTAAACTAGAAGGTTACTAGGGATGGAGAGCCTAGAATCACTTTAAGGGTAAACAAAACTGTTGTCCACAAAAAGCATAAAAACAGCCAAGAAAATGACACAGAAGACACACACACACCCATATATATATATATATATATAGAAGAGAGAATCCAAGGATCTTATCTGGATATGGTCTGAAATTAAGATAAATTTTTTTATCTTTGCTTATTTTATGACTTGCATTTAAGGGTTGGATTAAAATTTTGATTATCTTTATGCAGTCGATTACTTGAACTTTAAATATTTTGCTCAATTGAAATGGAAGACAATAAGCACAATGAAAATAAAGCAATTGATATATATATATATATATATATATATATATATATATATATATATATATATATATAGTCATGGGGTGTAAAAACCAATTTCATACATTTCTTGCCCAAACCAAATTTATTGACAACAATAATATGCCAACACAACCAAGTCACATCAGCATGTTTTACCACATAATAAGTTTACATATGACAATATGGATTTTCAATTATAGCAGGAGCAATATCCATGTTTGTTCAGTTCTACAAGACAATGTCACTTCAACACATTCACAAGGAACAAGTCGAATGAAAAATGGATTTACTAATATGACCTTGATTATTAAAGTATTGGAATTTTAACTGCAATCTGGAAAAGAGAAAAATAGAAATATAATGCATTTGAAAAGTACATCAAGAAACTTGAAAACCACCAGTGGCCAAAGGATTCCTTCAATCACCATCCACCTGAAACAATAAATTACAAAATGATGGTGACTTGCAAAATAGTACTTCATATCTTCAAAAAGGAAAAGGAATAACACAGAATATAAACATGGATGAAAACCTTGTCCCACTTTGATTTCTTATTCGGCCTACCATCCCGAACTACAGTATCAATAGGAGCAGTATTTGAAAGTAACCCACCACCCGGCACAGATGATGAAGCCAGGAACCGACCAAAAAAATTCAGGACACAACTCGCTTTAAGACAACCACCAGCTGGGAAAAGAAGTTAATAACATAAACGGAAAATCCTTGAAATCCATTTCAACAAATATTAATATATGATGAGATAGTTTCTAGACCTGGAAATTGGCATGTTAACTTTTGGCGCAGGAACAATTGTTCCAAGTTGAGTTCCTCCAGAAATATATTCAACCTTTTGACTCTTCTTCTTTTCTTGCTCCTTCCTCTCCATCTCACGCTTCATATCAGCCTCTGCACCAAGAACAGACATGACAAATATGGTTGTTAATTACGTCTAATATCTATATATGATAGCATCCACCCAAAAAATGTAGATATATCAAAACTTGAGAACTATCGCCAGTATGGAAGAATCAAGAAACACATGTTTGTATCCATGATAACGAGGATCAAACAAAACTCAACTTGACCATCAGTATAGCAATGCAAGAAATTGAGCCTGTCAAAAGAGCATATAGGTAATCAAACTCCCAAAAGTTCTAACAAGACTGAAACAGATGTACTGCAAACATATCACAAACTTATGAAATTATTTAGACAAGGACAAAAAGGCGTGGATAAATAGATAGGCAGGTAGGAAAAGAAAGCAAAGAATTGCTAGTGACCTAATTCATCAAAGAAGTCACTTTTGTCGTATCCATGAGGGTCAAATACATCTTTACTGAAGCAGGTTCCTATTTGATCAATATCTTGATACGTCACTGCATGCAACAAGAAATCGGGATTGCGATAATCCTTCCTATTGCGCACCTCTGCATTGAAGCTTCTTCCAGTTGTCTTCTTCAGAGAAAGAAATTTAATAATCTTTTCCTGCAGTAACAAGTCAAGTAGAAGAATAAATAAAATAAATAAATAAATATATATAATGGATAAAAATATGTTAATTTGTTAACACAAATTCAATTAAACTAACTACTAAAGTAGACCTATTAATAGGCACTCACTTGCAGTTCATCATAGCATTTGACTTTCGGTGGTGGTGGAAGAAACTTGACCAGTGGATCAACATCTTTAGGCTCTTCAAGAGAAACTTCAACAGTTTCACCAACCACTATCGATTCAGTTACAGTGCATTCCATCGCCTCAAGCAGTGATTCACTGTGTTGTCCAGATGATTGAGGAGGGGTTGCTTGACTACTAGGTGTTACGACCCACACAGTTCCTTGTGATGTTTGTTCTGAAAATTCACCTGAAATAGTCACTCAAAACTATACCTATTTCACAATTCAAAATCATATAATACCATTTCACAATTCAAAACTAAATATTTGATCTGAAGTTTGAAATAGAAGAACATATCATTTTAATTTAAATGGAAGCTTTAAACAAATTTTGGAACAGTACATTTAGGCATCCAAGTAATTACGAAGGTATACATAAAAGTAAACGATAATTTAAAAACACTAAATATTTCGGAAAACCACTTACCTTGATATTGCGAAACACAAAATTAATAGCCGAACAAATCCTAAATATAAATTGTAGAACAAATGAAAAATCATTAGGATAAAATATCCCAACTCAAACGTATTTTAATTTATATCTTACACACACTGATACCTAATATTTAATTATTTTTAATTCAATTTGTATTTAGTTAATATACCTGAAATTATAATAACTTAGGTATTGAAACTATAGCTTTAAAATCAAAACAAATATTTTCTGTTATTAGTTTAGAATTCATTATGTTATACTTATAAATTAATATACTTACATAACCATTGCATGCAAAATAACAATACATATACACATAATTACAAACAATACCATGGCTTCCATGATCCATAACCTATAATAACTATATATATTTATACTCGTAAGTTTTAAATACCTACAGACACCACATATATATTGGCACCCACTGTGTTTGTCACACATCCAAATATGTATTTAAAAATTTATCCTTTAGTTGTTTCCATATATCTAGGTTAAATAGTTCATACAGTAATATAATTACAAATCTATACGCACTATTGATACAGTAAACACCTATATTAAAATATAAGTACACATATATTGTTTAAAAAAATGACATAATAATTTCTTTTATTTATATTGAAAATACATACATAACACCATTTTTATGATCATGACTTTAAAATTCTAAATTTTCATATATGATACAAGTATTATCTCATAATTGAAAAGAAAGGTTTAGATTTATCTATTTGAGTTTTCTTCTTTTCTTCAACTCTGTTCTGCAGTACTCCAAAATCAAATAGTTTTTACATTTTTCTCTCTCCCTAGTTATTTAAATATATTTAATTTTTTTGCAAAATAGCTTACCAAGTAAAAGAGTCCTTTTTGAAATTAAAAGATTGTTACATCTTAACTGACTTATCCTAATAGGTTTAAGGTATATTGTTGAGAAGATTCTGACTAGCCATAATAATAGCAACATACTGTTTAAAAATTTTATCTATTTATTCTCTTGCACATATAACTGTCAATTACGAGGAAACAAATTACAATAACCGGTATCAGCGCCTCAAACCGTGGCAAGTGATGTTCCAATGGCACTTACTTTGACAGCTCCATTTACCATTATATGCTCAAAAGTCACAAATTCAAAGAAATGCTGATTATGTCAGCATTCAGCAACATGTTATATGCCACATTTTGTATGATTATCTTAGCAGCATACTATATTACAAATGCCACATTATGTATGATTACGTAATCAATGCATTGTATATTATAGATGTAATATCCGGATTTTTTTTAAAAAATAAATATACAATTAGATAATGGAAAAGTAATTTGTAATTATTAGTACGATGTGATTGTGAAACATTTTTGAAATTCTCAGTCTAACTATGTATTGTATAGAACTTGTTAATGTTTACGCTTAGTTCCAAAGCTTACATAGGACCTACTAAGGCGCACACCTTTTAGATGCCCGCCAGGGAGCGTGCATTTTATACATACCTTAGTATGGTGTGTGATCTAGTGTTCTAAAAATCTTCGCCTAGGTCTGCCTAGGCCCCGCCTAGGCGCTAGGCCCCCTTGGCGCCCCACCTAGGCGTTAGGCCCCCTTGGCGCCCCACCTAGGCGCTAGGCCCCCCCTTGGTGCCTCGCCTAGGCGCCAGGCCTCCCTGACCTAAGCCCAAGGCAGCAAAAAATCATTCCAGAAAATTAGGTGGAGTCTAGGCGGAGAGGTTTTTTTTATTTTAATAACTACCCAAACCAGATATTAATATATTTATTTTTCTAATGATTTACCATATTCATAATACAGGTTGGAACATATCAAATCACTACAAGAAGTGAACAATATCAAGTCAAAATGGATAATTTTATTATAGTTGTAATTTTTTTAAATTGTACCAACTTCAAATTATATAAATGATGATACATTTGTAATATTTAGTTTATTTCAATATAATTCTTAAATTTATGTTTAGTTTCTTAAGTTTAATATTGAATTAAATTCTTAAAATTTTAAATTTTATTATTTAATAGCAATCTTGTTTATGAAAAAAATAATATGTTAAAAATATGTTTTAACTTTGAATAATTGTATGTTTGTGTTTGAACTTTGACATTATCAATATGGATGTGTTTGAACTTTGATGAGACCATGGCATGCGTGGACTCAAATAAGACTACAGGGATGTGGGGATCAAGCAAGACTAGAATTAAGAGGTTCAAACAAAGTCTCAATGGATTGATCCAAGATGTTTGGGCTGAAGCTAACGCAAGAAAATCTAAAGAGTAGGCTAAAGTGTATGAGACACAAATTTGGGTCAATTTAATACAAGCCCAATCCTAATCTTCTTAGCAAAGTCCACATATTTCACATGGAAAGGAAGTTTATTATTCATGTGGGTTGGATTATTAATTTATTAATATCATGTGGGCCGCAACTTTTCAAGTTATCAGACTTAACTTGTTGGATACTTAGATGATATGGCAAGTATTAGTGATTTAGTGTATTAGCTGGTCTCGACAAGCGTGCCACTACTTATGTGATTCACATGCAGCAATCCTTCTTATTTCATTATTACCGTGAACTCAGCTTAGTTAGTCACGCGGCAACAGATTTTATTTCCATCCACGCGGCAAGAATTTTTACACGGCAATTGCAGATTTTAGATTTTTATAATTCTATTGTAATTAGGATATGTTTTTTTAATTAGAATTCTTTTTCAAATTGACTTCTATTAGGGTTGTAGTTTATAATTTCCTATTAGGATTTGAATTGTTTTAAGTAGTATAAATAGATGTCTAAGTTGATGTAATCAAACACATTATACATTATTATTATTCAATATATTTGTGAGTTTATTCTCTACTTTTGGTTCTTTGAAGAATTCCGAAGAAATTAGTAGTTTCTTAGTTATTTCTTTAAGATTCAATTTGACTTATCATACAATATTTCATAGTTGTGTGTGGCGTCTTCTACAGCATCAATCGTCGATCGTACCGAGATTACCGCTTCAATATAAGCGAGGGGTCAAGGCGTCATTGGTGTTCATTCAACGCAGATTCCGAACGCGAGCAATTGTACTAAGATTACTGTCTAAAGTATAGACGAGGGGTTAAGGTGTTGCAAACAATTCACCCAACAACTGTGCTAGAAACGATCCGGACGACGACCACCTCACGCAAACGTGCCGTGGAGTCTATCATTTGGTATCAAAGTCATGCCTTTTTAGCGAGTTATCTTTATTTTTCTGTCAAAATATATGTTGTAAAAAAAAGTAGAAAAAAAAACAAATTTTATTTCCATTGTGCTAAACAAACTTGTAGCACACCATCAAATCATCAAATTTCAACCAAGATTTCATACCATTCCATCATCATCATCAATTCTGAAACGGAGCTACAAATCTGAAACATACAAGAGGAATACAAGGCAATCGATCGGTGATTTTGTGGTATTCTGATAGTCACCATCTATATTTTTGTTTCGTGATAAGTAATTTTGAATTGATTAGTAAAACCAAGAATGTTAGGGGAATTCAAAAAGAACCTATTAGTGAGAATATTTGAGGTAAAAGACTTGGTGGTGAGAATAATCGAGGGAAAAAGCCAATTTATTGAGAGTATACACGAGTGAACCATTGATTCAAGCGAAACACGTAAGGGAGTGGTGAGGAAACTATTTTCTACTAACCCTTATTTTGAAGGAAATATGTCTAACTCGAAGAATAAAGGAACTTATGAGGAACAACCCTTGACAGCTGAATTGAAATTCCAGATGAAAGCCATGCATAAAGAATGGGATCGAAGATTGAGAAAGACTATGGAGCAAATGTAAGAACGGTTAGAAGAGATGAGGGTGTCTATGGCTGAGCTATCCCAAAACACTCATGGGATGCAAAACAAGACGAGGACACAACAAACTGACACAAGAAGGGAAGACATTTACGGTGAGGACAGCAAGTGCAGCGGAAGATCGTGAATCTAATTTTCGACATCAAAGACACGGAGGTGCTAGGGAAAGAAGAGGTCAGGACAGAGAAGATGGCAATTTGGATAGTATTAAAATGAAGATTCCAGCTTTCCAAGGCACGGGTGATCCTTAGGCTTATTTAGATTGGGTAACCAAGATGGAGCGAATCTTTGACTGTCACAATTATACAGACCTTAAGAAAGTCAAATTGGCCGTTACGGAGTTTTCGGGATATGCATTGATATGGTGGGATTAGTTGACAGCTAATCGGAGGTGTGAAGAGCGACCGATTACAACTTGGGTGGAGTTGAAAGCTATCATGAGCATACTATCAACGGGAGATCATTCGTAGTTTACAAACTCTTAAACAGGGAAGTCGAAGTGTGGATGAATATTACAAGTAGATGGAATTGTTGAAGAATAGAGCTAATCTGATTGAGGATAATGAAACAACGATGGCTAGGTTCTCGGCAGGATTGAACTAGGAGATTGCAGACTTGGATGAACGACAACATTATTTGGAGTTAGAAGAACTGGTACATATGGCTACTAAGATAGAGAAACAACTGAAGAGGCGAGGAGGACAACGAGGACAATCTAATGCTAGTTCATCATGGAGACCTAATTTGGCAAAGCGAGAGAAAAAGACAGTTGTGTTCAAACCAAAGGTGGAACCTAAGCAAGGATCGACTAGCCGAGATACTTAAGGTAAAAATGAACCACCTTCTTTTGGGCGTAATCGGGACATTGTATGCTTTAAGTGTCAAGACAGGGGACATATTGCTAGCCAATGTCCAAATCAAAGGAAAATGTTGTTACTTGATAATGGAGATGTGAAAACCGAGGGGGAAGAGAACGACACTGATTCTATGCCACCATTAGAGGAGATACGTGAAGATGCGATACATGGTGAAATTCTGGTTACAAGAAGAGCACTTAGTACGCAAGTTAAGGAGGAGAGAAGTGAACATCGGGAAAATCTATTTCATACTCGATGTCTTGTGAATGGAAAAATATGTTGCGTAGTCATAGATGGAGACAGCTGTACAAATGTGGCAAGCACTACGATGGTGGAGAAATTGGGGTTACCTACTACTAAACATCCGCAGCCGTATCGTTTGCAGTGGCTCAATGATAATGCAGACATTAAAGTAACCAAACAGGTGTTAGTTCCATTTGCTATTGGTCGGTATGTTGATGAGATATTGTGTGATGTGGTGCCTATGCAGGCAGGGAATATGTTATTGGGTAGACCATGGCAGTTTGATAGGAAGGCTCAACATGATGGATTTACCAATGTATATTCCTTTGTTTACAAGAAGAAAATCTCTTTGCGACCTTTGTCACCACAAGTACATGAAGATCAAATTCATTTGCAGAAAGATTATGTACAAAGAAAAGGAGTGAAGAAAAGAAAAATCAAGAAGAAAAAAAGAGAGAAAAACAAAGATGAGAGAAAAACAAATATACTAGCAAAAAAGAGTGATGTGAGAAGAGCTTTGATTTCTAAGCAGCCTATGATTTTACTTCGGTATAAAGAGGCGCTTTTGAATACTAACGCTAATGAATCTTTGCCTAGTGTTGTTTCATCTCTCTTATAGGAATTCAAATATGTATTTCCCGATGAGCTTCCTCATGGACTACCACCTATTCGGGGAATTGAGCATCAAATTGATTTTCTTCCCGGTGCAACAATTCCAAACCGGCCAGCTTATCGGAGTAATCCCGAGGAGACGAAGGAGTTACAAAGGCAAGTTGACGAGCAGATGGGGAAAGGATTCGTGAGAGAAAGTATGAGCCTGTGTGCAGTTTCGGTGATTCTAGTGCCGAAAAAGGATGGAAAATGGAGGATGTGCATCGATTGTCAAGCGGTAAATAACATTACGGTAAAATATCGACATCCCATTCCTCGTTTAAATGACATGTTAGATGAATTACATGGGTCTTGCATATTTTCAAAAATTGATTTTAAAAGTGGTTATCATCAAATTAGAATGCAAGAGGGTGATGAATGGAAAACAACGTTTAAAACTAAATATGGTCTTTATGAATGGTTGGTATTACCTTTCGGTTTAACTAATGCACCCAACACTTTCATGAGATTAATGAGCCATGTTTTGCGTCCATTCATTGGAAAATTTGTCGTGGTTTATTTTGATGATCTTGATTTATAGCAAAAACTTGGAAGATCATGCATTGCATTTAAAATCTGTTTTAGATGTACTTAGAAAAGAAAAGTTATTTGCTAACATTGAAAAATGCACGTTTTGTTCGGATAGAATTGTTTTTCTTGACTTTGTTGTGAGTTCACAAGGAGTCCAAGTTGGTGAAGAGAAAATACGTGCGATCCGGGATTGGCCGAGTCCAACCAATGTGAGTCAAGTACAAAGCTTTCATGGACTCGTAAGTTTCTACTGACGCTTTATTCGGAATTTTAGTGAGATTACAGCACCAATGACCGAGGTCATCAAGAAAAGTGTGGGCTTTAAGTGGGGTGATGAATAGGAAAAAGCATTTAATTTGATCAAGGATAAATTGACAAATGCTCATTTACTTATTTTGCCTAACTTTGCTAAAACTTTTGAGATTGAGTGTGATGCTTCAGGTTTAGGGATTGGAGCTGTGTTGATGCAAGAAGGGAAACCAGTGGCGTATTTCAGTGAAAAAATGAGTGGGGCAGCTTTGAACTATCCTACATATGACAAAGAGATGTACGCTTTGGTTAGAGCTTTGGAGACATGGCAACATTACTTGTGGCCTAAGGAGTTTGTGATCCACACTGATCATGAATCATTAAAATATTTGAAAGGTCAACACAAGTTGAACAAAAGGCATGCACGGTGGATGAAATTTATCAAGACATTTCCATATGTTATTCGATATATCGTTGAAGATGCTTTGTCTCGCAGGTATGTTTTGTTAAATACTCTTGATACGAAATTGCTTGGGTTTGAACGAATTAAAGAGTTATATGATAATGACCTTGATTTCGGTGAAGAGTTTAAAGCTTGTGAAAAGAATGTTGTGGGTAAATACTTTAGAATTGATGGATTCTTGTTTCGTGAAAATAAACTATGTAAACCTGTATGTTTTTTATGTGAGTTGTTGGTTAGGGAATCATATGGGGGTGGTTTAATGGGACATTTTGGTGTTGATAAAACTTTTGTTGTTTTGAAAGAACATATTTATTGGCCTCATATGAAATGAGATGTGAAAAGAATATGTGATAGATGTATTACTTGTCGCCAAGCTAAATCTCGTGTCCAACCCCATGGATTGTATACACCATTGCATATTCCTAAAGAACCTTGGATTGATCTTCCTATGGACTTTGTGTTGGGTTTACCTAGGTCTAAGTATGGTTATGATTCGATATTTGTGGTCGTGGATAGATTTTCAAAAATGGCACATTTTATTCCATGTCATAAAACTGATGATGCATCTCATGTTGCTGATTTGTTCTTTAGGGAGATTGTGTGTTTGCATGGTATGCCTAAAACTATTGTTTCTGATAGAGATACAAAATTCTTAAGTTACTTTTGGAAGACTTTGTGGTGTAAATTGGGTACTAAATTGTTATTTTCTACTACTTGTCATCCACAAACTGATGATCAAACTAAAGTAGTAAATAGGACTTTGTCAGCGTTGTTACGGGCTATCAATAAAAAGAATATCAAGCAATGGGAAGAATGTTTACCACATGTTGAATTTGCATATAACCGTTCTGTTCATTCTGCTACTAATTTTTCTCCATTTGAAATTGTATATGGTTTTAATCCCTTGACACCGTTGGATTTATCACCATTACCTGTTTCTGAATATACTAACATGGATGGAAAGAAAAAGGCTGATCTTGTTAAGCAGATTCATGAAAAAGTCAGACTAAACATTGAACGGAGGACAGAACAGTATATTAAGCACGCGAACAAGGGACGACATCAAGTGATCTTTGAACCCGGAGATTGGGTGTGGTTACATATGCGGAAAGAAAGATTCTCCGTTCAAAGACGTTCAAAATTGCTTCCGAGGGGAGATGGTTCATTTCAAGTTCTCGAGCGTATCAATGACAATGCCTATAAATTGGATTTGCTAGGTGAGTCTAATGTTAGTGCCACATTTAACGTTATTGATCTAAGTCCTTTTGATGTAGGTGACGATTTGAGGACAAATCCTTTTCAAGAGGAGAGGAATGATGTGGACATGGCATGCGTGGACTCAAATAAGACTACAGGGATGTGGGGATCAAGCAAGGCTAGAACTAAGAGGTTCAAACAAAGTCTCAATGGATTGATCCAAGATGTTTGGGCTGAAGCTAACGCAAGAAAATCTAAAGAGGAGGCTAAAGTGTATGAGACACAAATTTGGGTCAATTTAATTGGGTCAATTTAATACAAGCTCAATCCTAATCTTCTTAGCAAAGTCCACATATTTCACATGGAAAGGAAGTTTATTATTCATGTGGGTTGGATTATTAATTTATTAATATCATGTGGGCCGCAACTTTTCAAGTTATCAGACTTAACTTGTTGGATACTTAGATGATATGGCAAGTATTAGTGATTTAGTGTATTAGCTGGTCTCGACAAGCGTGCCACTACTTCCTTATGTGATTCACATGCAGCAATCCTTCTTATTTCATTATTACCGTGAACTCAGCTTAGTTAGTCACGCGGCAACAGATTTTATTTCCATCCACGCGGCAAGAATTTTTACACGGCAATTGCAGAATTTAGATTTTTATAATTTTATTGTAATTAGGATATGTTTTTTTAATTAGAATTCTTTTTAAAATTGACTTCTATTAGGGTTATAGTTTATAATTTCCTATTAGGATTTGAATTGTTTTGAGTAGTATAAATAGAGGTCTAAGTTGATGTAATCAAACACATTATTCATTATTATTATTCAATATATTTGTGAGTTTATTATCTACTTTGGTTCTTTGAAGAATTCCAGAGAAATTAGTAGTTTCTTAGTTATTTCTTTAAGATTCAATTTGACTTATCATACAACAATTCATAGTTGTGTGTGGCGTCTTCTACCGCATCAATCGTCGATCGTGCAAAGATTGTCGCTTCAATATAAGCGAGGGGTCAAGGCGTCGTTGGTGTCCATTCAACGCAGATTCCGAACGCGAGCAATTGTACCAAGATTACCGTCTAAAGTATAAACGAGGAGTTAAGGTGTTGCAAGTAATTCATCCAACAACTGTGCTAGAAACGATCCGGGCGACGACCACCTCACGCAAGCGTGTCGTGGAGTCTATCAAACTTTAAGCAAAGGTCGTTATTATCTTTATTATAGATTGTTTTGCTCTATATTATTGTTTTGTTTGGATAAATGTAAGATAAAATATTAAAATTGGCTTAAAATTTAAAAATCCCGCCTAGGCCCCCTAGGCACTAGGACCCCCTGGCCGCTCCCATCCCGCCTAGCACCTTTTAGAACAATGTTGTGATCATTGACATTATCGAATCTTTGAATCGTGCTACAGGGCTATTGTAACCTCAGTCACTAGGACTGTGGATTAAAAAATATATTGTATACATTGAAATCATTTTTGAATGTGAATTCGCTTTGTTATGATTTGTTTGTTTTGAAATTATATTTACTATTGTTATCGAATAAAAAGTTATTTTGAAAAAGTATTTTGCAAATTATACTTCATCCACCTAAATAGTAAGAATTGTCACTTGTTGAGCTTTATTGCTCACCCCCTTACATAAATTTTTACAGGTCACATCGTTGATAGTTGAGCACTTGTTTGATACACTTGGGATAGCTGGAGTTTAGTTTAAGATGTTATTTCTTTTTGTTGTTAAATTTTGATAAAAATCTTAGTTTCAGAGAGCTGCGTCTCCATTTTACAATTTTGATATTTAGTTCTTTTTGAATTGATTGAAAGATGTTTATTGTTGGGTTTTAATTTAGGATTATTGTTGAGTTGTTTTGTTTGAGCTGCGCGCTATTGATATTTTTAGCTTGCAGGCCTTTAGGCTTGGAGCGTGTAGCACTTCGGACCTGTAGCGGATTCGGGCTGTTACAATAGACCTACCCTAAGGCCCGCTGTTTGACTGCATTTATAGAAGTATCATGCAAGACATACTAATAAAGATTGAAATTGCTATTTCCATAAGCCTTTTTGATAAATCCATAAGGTCTATTTCACTTGAATAATAAATAGGACGCATGCTAGTTTGAGATATACTCATGTGAGACTGGTGAAACTATCAAAAACTTGTTCAAATAATTCTTCCCTTGATATTTTATAACTAATGCAAGATACTAAAGTAGATAACAAACCAAACAGAGAACAACCATACCATTAGACATATGAAGGTCCGCACCAAACATGACACGACCACTGCCTACTATTTCCCCCTCCTGCAATAAACAGTAGCAAACACCACCAGAGTAGATTATACTATAAGCTTGGAGAAAAATAATAAACAAAACTAAATTGGCAACACTTGGAGGAAAATATTAACCAAAACTACATTGGCAATATAAACTGAAACATTAGAGGCCAACCGCAGATGACATCTATATTCATATAATCTTAGGCCAAAAAAACTCACAGCTGAAATAATGTAATTATCTCTGACAAATTCACTATCACTTCCAAAGAACGTCAATGTAAAAACAAGTTTAAACTTTAAAGACAAGTTATAAGGAAGCTACAATGACAAAGATTAAGATAAAATTATACTCATCACAAACAACCATTCAACTCTATACCCAGATTATTCAAACAAAAACTCTAACCCTCTATATGCACAAAGATCATTATTTTATATATACATATATATATCTATATATATATATGAACACTGAAATATACCTCAGCTTCAGGGGACAAAGCAGCTTCATCGTGACCATAATCAACAATAGTAAGCCTCACCGTTCTGCTTCGACCAGAATCCGACGGATTTGGTTGCGGTGTTGAGGTATCGTCATCTTCGTAGAGAAGGGCTATGCATTCCATGACGATTTGAATTTAGGGAAAAAAATAGCAGAAATTGGAAGGAAAGAGAGTTACAGATAGAGGGTAGATACTGAATCCAAAGCATCCATATCTTTCTGTATTGTATCTAGAATCTAGATAGAGGGTAGATCTGGAGATTGAAGATCGAGAACGTAGGTAGGTAGATAGGTAGGAAGAGACGGACGAAGTCACGAAGCAAATACTCAACCAATTCGCAAGCCAGAATAGAACCCAAACTCAGTCACAACCTACGATCCAAACAGAAAAGGGGGAAAATAGAAGAACAGATTTGATTTCCATGTGGATTTTATTTAATTCTAACCTAACATATTTTAATAATAAAATTATATTATCCATTATATATATATAATAGTAATTGTCCGTGCCTAAAGGTACACGTAACTAAAAATTAGATTAAAATTCAAAAAATACTACATTACCCAAAGATTTTTTGCAACAAAAATAACATACAATCAAATATAATAATTATCGTAATTCACCAAACCTCCATAATAATTAACTTTTCTTTAAAAATAGATATCCAAAAAAATCTAAACCTATTTACAAAACTTAAAAATCATCAATAACAATTTTCATAATTCACCACACCACCATAATAACAATTATTATTATTGTTGTTGTTGTTGTTGTTGTTGTTGTTGTTGTTGTTGTTATTATTATTATTATTATTATTGTTATTATTGTTATTGTTGTTGTTGTTGTTATTATTATTATTACTATTATCATAATTATTCTTATTATTATTACTATTATCATAATTATTCTTATAATTATTACTATTATTATTATTACTATTATAGTTATAATAATAATAATTACTATTATAATTATTATTACTATTATATTATAATAATAATTATTATTATTATTGTTATTTTATTATTATTATTATTAAAACTATTATTATTATTGAAATAAATTATTATTATTAAAATTATTACTATTATTATCATTATTATTAATATTATTATTATTATTATTATCATTACTATTATAATTATAATTATTATTAGTGTTATTATTATTTTTATTATAATATTAATAATTATTATTATAATTATTATCATTATTGTTATTATTATTGTCATTTGATTTGGGCGAGAATTTTTAGGGGTGAATTTGATTTGGGCGGAAATTTTTAGTGTACGATGAAATGTGAGCATTTAAATTAAGTTGGAAGAATTGAGATGAAATCTGAACCATTCTTGTGGTTTGTCAAATGAAATATTTAAAATGGGTTCTGTTCTATTATATAGATTGTGAGACCCCAGATTTTATAAATAAAGATTTAAATTTTCTGGAAATAATTTTTAATATTATGGTGTGAATTTGAGATAATATTATAGTTGTGGGTAGTATTTATAAATTTTGCAAAGTACGCAAGTTGTTATATAATATTTGATTGGTCGGGGAATATTCGTTTTAAACAAGAAATATTCGTACGACGGCACAATCATTGGTGGATCCCACGACAGAATTATTGTCGCATTGAGAAAACGACAAAAATATTTTATTGAAATAACGGCGGAAGTTTTACCGTTGATACTGTTGAACTACTCGGTAGTAAAAGTACAGTAATACGTGTGGTTGCATAGTAGCACACGGTATTGATTATTGATGCTTATGTGAGAAGTCACTCAGTTTGATTCTATTATTGTCGATTAATAATATGAATTATTATAACGATGATGACGTTTTGTTTTATTCGTATTATTAACGTAATAAAACAGAAACATCTTTTTATATAAAATAGAATACTTTATTAAAGTTATTCTATAAATAGAATATATTATATTTTATTATGCATAGTGTTGCATAGTATTTTACAAAGTGTTTTGCATAGTGTTGTATAGTGTTTGCATAGCAAAAATCTTTTTATATAAATAGAATATATATTATATTTTATTTAAAAGATTTTGCTTTAAATATGGACCGTCAGATTAAAATAAATCAATCTGGACCGTTCATGGATTAGTTACTATACATTCTATTTTTCTATAAATAGAAGCTCATTCCTTCATTATTTTCTTACGAATTCACTGAAACTCTAGAGAGATAAACTGTAAGAGAGAAAGAAGAAAAGTTTTCTGCTACTTAACTTTCTTTTCCTATATCCAGTTTATGTTAGGTAAGAGGTATTATTCTTTTATATTCATGAAGAGAACTATTGTTATTCCGTTCTTTATTATTCTGTTGGAATAACCTGTAAAAGTGGCATACCCTATACATGACCTGTATACACGGCATACCCTATACTTGGTGAAATCCTTATGTTATTCCATTTTTTATTATTCTGTTGGAATAACCTGTATACGCGGAATACCCTATACTTGGTGACATTCTTTTACTATTCCGTCTTTATATTTCTGTCAGAATATCATGTCTGTGCTATACGCCGGACCTGGTTCCATCATTTATTATTCCGCATTTATTATTCTGTTGGAATAACCTGTCTATGCAAAGCACCGCATGCATGGTGATTTCTGTTGTTGTTACATTCCTTATTATTCTGTTTGAACATCCTGTCGATGTGAATTTCACCTGACTTGGTTCCGTTATTATTTTTCTGTTGGAATAACCTGTCTGTGCGGTCTCTATCACATGCATGGTGATATCTTTTGTTATTCCATTCGGTATTATACTCAGTTGATTAAAATTTTGACTTCTATACTCCATGAAGTTAGTGGAATATCCTTGATATTTGCGCTTCATCCAGTATTTTTCATGGAAATATTCTTCTGAGCATTCTTGAATTTTACTCTACAAAACAGTATCATGTTGACAATTTGGACGTTATTGGTTCTTGGATAAATTAATTCTTGAACTTGTTTTATTGAATTATTATGTCATTGTCATCATCCTCATGTTATATTATGTTGAAAGTTATCTTTGGCTTACGTGTATAGATGAACTTAGTATGATTATGACCAGGGATCATTCGGTATAATCATGACCTGTTATAAATGATGTGATAAAAGTACTCAGTGGCCTGTAATGCATTGATGGATAATTTTTGGTATGATTATGACCAGGGGTGATTCGGTATAGTCATGACCATTGATGATTTAATGAAAATCCTTGACCGTGGTACAGGGATGATTAGATATTGTGGTTTATTCATTAAGCTGAGTCTTAGCGATAAAAATTGATGAAAACCTTTTAAATTATAAAAGATAGTAGACTTTATTCTCTACTTGACTCTTTTAATGGATTGCATATTCCGCTGCAGTTAAACTGGTTGTCTATTGTATTTTATCAGTTTAACATTGTTGAAGACTATTGATAATTTATTCTGCATTATCTTTGTCATAATATTTCTTACTGGGCTAGTTGAGCTCACCCTTTCTTTTACTGTTCTCTTCAGGAAATGAGAACATAGTCAAGACTAGTCAGGGAATGGAGTGGCGGTCCAGATGATAGTATTAGTAGTTGTGACGCCCCCAAAATTAGATATTCATCATCCATTTTGAGTTGCCAAATACATGGTACATAAATCAAATATAACTTAATAATACAGCAGTCGTGTAAAATACAACAAAACATAAACTGAGAGTTTACACAAGAATATTGCCTTCAAGACAATATCCACTCTCAATGGAGTCATCATTACATTTATTATCACACTATTTCACAGAATAGTGAGGACTACTAATGCTATCCTCTGGACTGTCACTCCGATCCCCAACTCGTCCCAGCTATATTCTCATTTCCTGAAGAGAACAGTGAAAGAAAGGGTGAGCTCAACTAGCCCAGTAAGAAATATTATGACTAAGATAATGCAGAATAAATTATCAATAGTCTTCAACAATATTAAACTGATAAAATACAATAGACATCAAGTTTAACTGCAGCAGAATAAGCAATCCATTAGAAGAGTCAAGTAGAGAATAAAACCTACTATCTTCTATGATTTAAAAATGTTTTTCATCACTTTTATCGCTGGGACTCAGCTTAATAAATAATCCACATCATCCCTGCACTACGACCAAGGATATTCATTAGGGTCACGACCACAAATTCCATGCACTACGGGCCAAGGATATTTTTGTATTCATCAATGGTCATGATCATGCCAACAACTGTCCATCAATGCACTACGGGCCAATGAGGACTTTTACACATCATTTGTAACATTACGGTCATGATTACACCGAATAATCCCTGGTCATAATCATACCAAGTCCATCTATGCACTACAGGCCACAGATAACTTTCAAAAATATAAACATGAGGATGATGACAATGATATAAGAATTCAATAAAATAAGTTCAAGAATTAATTTGTCCAGGAACCAATAATGTTCAAATTGTCAACATGATACTTCTTTATACACTAAAATTTAAGAATGCTCAGAAGAATATTTCCATGAAAAGATATTGGATGAAGCGCAAATATAAAAGATATTCCACTAATTTCATGGAGTATAGAAGTCAAAATTTTAATCAACTGAGTATAATACCGAATAGAATAACAAAAGATATCACCATGCATGTGATAGAGATCGCACAGACAGGTTATTCCAACAGAATAATAAATGCAGAATAATAAAATGGAACTAGGTCCGGCGTATAGCACAGACAGGATATTCTGACAGAAATATAAAGACAGAATATTAAAATGGAACCAGGTCCGGCGTATAGCACAGACAAGATATTCCGACAAAAATATAAAGACAGAATAGTAAAATGGAACTAGGTCCGGCGTATAGCACAGATAGGATATTCCGACAAAAATATAAAGACGGAATAGTAAAAGAATGTCACCAAGTATAGGGTATTCCGCGTATACAGGTTATTCCAACAGAATAAATAAGAATGGAATAACATAAGAATTTCACCAAGTATAGGGTATGCCACGTATACAGGTCATGTATAGGGTATGCCACTTTTACAGGTTATTCCAACAGAATAATAAAGAATGGAATAACATAAGGATTTCACCAAGTATAGGGTATGCCACGTATATAGGTCATGTATAGGGTATGCCACTTTTACATGTTATTCCAACAGAATAATAAAGAATGGAATAACATAAGGATTTCACCAAGTATAGGGTATGCCACGTATACAGGTCATGTATAGGGTATGCCACTTTTACAGGTTATTCCAACAGAATAATAAAGAATGGAATAACAGAAGTTCTCTTCTTGAATACAAAAGAATAATACCCCTTACCATTGAAAGAAACTGGATATAGGAGTAGTGAGACAGTAGACTTCTCTTCTTCTTTTTCTCTATAGATTTCTCTCTATAGCTTTCCTCTATAATTTCTCTCTATAATAATTACTCTATAGCTTTAGTGAATTGGTGAAGAAATGAAGGAAGAATGAGCTTCTATTTATAGAAAAATATAGCTTCGATAATTGCACGTTTTGGGGCTTGAAAAATTACAGTACAATATCTCCAACTTTTCTTTTATTTTTAATTTAGTCATCCAAGTATTATCAAACTTGCACCACCTCCCCTAATAGTAAATAATGTGATTCAATAGTAAATTGTGTGACTCAATAGTTCTAGACATGTGAAAATATGAATTACAGTATAGTACCTCTATCTATACCTCCATTTTTAACTTAGTCATGCAAGTATTATCAATCTTGCACCAACTCCCCTAATAGTAACAAGAATGTGAGTCAATAGTATCACATTTGAACAAATAGTTATAATCATGTGAAATAATAGCAATCAATTTCTCATTTATCCGGTTAAATACCCGATTGATCAATATAACCTCCAGACATCAATTATTATCGAAATAAATGTCGATTTTCACTAACACAAACAATTCCAACATAATGAAACATTTTTATAAAAAATATAAATTTTGAAATTTTGAAGTTTGACTTTTCCCAAAAAAGTCAACTGTTGACTTTTTGACCAAATAGTGAATTCCGGAAAATTTTGTGTTTATAGACTATTTTTACTAATTTCGACGTTCCGGACTCAAATACCCGTGTCTCCAAAATCAACTCCGAACAACATTCATCATTAATATTATAACTCACAATATTTATCAACCAGGTCGTTCCCAGGAAAGAGGGGGCTTTCCAATAAGGATTTCTCCCTATTGGCGCGCAATTAGGTGACCAAACCTCTTATTGACAGAACTTCTAGACATTGTAAATATTGCAATTTATTAATATGAATAACTTTGTCATCTCAATTATTGATCTAATAAAATATCATATAATGCAAATGATACTGTGACAATAATCGAATCAATAATATGAGAGATATGATGTAGCAATTACTGTAGCAATAATTGAGTATAAGTGAGTGACTTCTCACGTAAGCATCAATAATCAATACCGTGTGCTACTACACAACCACGCGTATTACTGTACTTTTACTACCGAGTAGTTCAACAGTATCAACGGTAAAACCCCTGCCGTTATTTCCATAAAATATTTTTGTCTTTTTCTAATTACGACAGTGCTTCCGTTGTGGGGTCCACCAATGATTGTGTCGTCGTACGAATATTCTCCGACAAAAAGAATATTCCCCGGCCAAACGAATATTATATAACAACTTGCATACTTTGTAAAATTTTCAAATACTACCCACAACTATAACAATATATCAAATCCACACCATAATATTTAAAAAAATATTTTGAATTTTTTTTTAAATCTTTATTTATAAAATCTGGGCTTCACAGTAGTCCTCACTATTCTGTAAAATAGTGTGACAATAAATGTAATGAGGACTTATTCTGAGAATGGATATTGTCTAGAAGACAATATTTGTATTTAAACTCACAGCATATGTTTTGTCGTATTATACACGACTGCTGTATTATTAGGTTGTTTTTGAATTTTGTACCATGTATCAAAGCTTAGGGATATGATCCCTGGCTAAGATGTGAGATAAGAACTAGGAGGGGAGAGACGGGGAATTCCTTCACTAGTATGACCTACCTAAGTTTATGTGGTATTTAATTAGTCGGTCAGAGTATAGGGATAATATGTGATATGTTATTTAACCCTTGTTTTGTGGCAGTATTTGAAAATGACATCTGAAAATATTGAGATGAAGCACATGAGACCGTTGAGTCAGCTCAACCAAAAGGTAACGAACATCAACACGATAATAATCGTACCGATGGTAACGGCCATCAGAACAATGATAACCATTATGGGGGAAATTATCACGCCAAGAATGGTAACCACTTCGGTGGTAATCATGGCCAAGATAATAGAAGTGGAAATTTCAAGAAGAGAAGGTTATTTAGCTCGATTTTTTCGTGCACCAAAGTCAAGTCCAGCTGGGACGGTGGCACCAAAGGCGGATACAGATAAAACAAAGTCGGTGGTTTCAGGAAGAGCGTTTTTCGCGACCTCTCAAAAAGTGAGTAACCCGAACGAAGTTAGCACGGGTTAGTTAATTATAAATTTTTACGAAGTCTATACCTTATTAGATATCGGTTCTACCCATTATTTTATCTCTCTTGCTTGCGTTCAACGTTTAAATTTGACTCCGGAGAAGTTAGACTTTGACTTATTGGTTGAAACTTCGTCAATTGGAGCCTTCGTTACCTCCACTGTTTATAAATCTTGTTGATTCAAATCGACACTTTCACGTTACATGTCGATCGTATCTCTTTGAAAATACTTGCCTTTGATGAGATTTTAGGAATCGATTGGTTAACTACTCATCATACTTTTTGTAAAGGTTGTTAGCTTCCATACTCCTAACCAACCTGTTATGTGAATTCAAAGTAACCAAACCACTAAAGTCAATCATTGTCATATCAAGCCATAAGTAAAGAGTCCCGAGCCTTTCTTTGTTGACTTTCTTGTGTGGAATACACCAAAGCCAGACTTTCTGTAGGCGACATCGTGAATGAAGATGGCAAGTTGATAGGTATTATTGTGAGGTGCTATCCAGGTTAAGGGATAGAAGTCACAGTTGGTATCGTTAATAAATTTCCTGACGTATTCTTGAAGACTTCCTAGCCTACCCTAGAGCGTGAAATCGAATTTTGTATTGACCCCAGTACAAAAAACTCATTTCTTAAACCCTCAAATATTTCTTCAACAAAAAAGATCTGTGTACGTGGATTATGATAAAAGTCATAATAAAAGCATTGGACTAATGAAAATCATGGGTATACGTGGTATTAGTAAGTGTTATGATGAGTTATGTTGGTTATTATGACAAAACATGAAAGTTTCTTAGAAATCACAAAGAGTTAAAAATTAGATTTTGTGAAAAATGTAACATAAAATTCAATTGACCATATCTCCTAATATATGTTGAATTTTTCAGTGTGGTCAAGTTCTAGAGTTAGATCTATGAGTTTTGTAGTATCTCCAAGTGGAATCACTGGAAAAGGTGTTGTAGATTTTCGTGTGGACTAATTTTAGTAAAGGATGAAAAAGCTGGAAATTTTAAAAAGCTACTGATTTTATTTTTAAAAGGGCATTTTCGGCCACTTAAATTATGAGAAAAATTCTAGCCTTTTAGGAAATGAATGTGTATGGTATAAGGTAACTCCTGTCCAAAAATGAGCTCATTCTGACTTAAAATGAGCAAGTTATGACCATTTCAATATTTAGGTTTTTCGACGAAAAACGTTATAACTGTAGTTCTACAACTCCGATGACCATGAAATTTAAACAGGAGGCTCACATTAACATGTGTAAGGTCCTGCCAAGATTTGGGAATTTTTGGAGTTAAACTTGAGGTAGTAAATTTCTTAAGGAATTAATTAGAAATTAATTTTTGAAAAATAGTAAATGAATTTTAAAAATTTCGAGAAAAATATATTTTCATTATGGGACTATATGTTGCTAAATCCCAGAAAAGAAATATTTTTGGAACTGATTTGGTATTTTTCATAAAAATAGTTTGGTTACGAACATATGAGTTAAATATGTTATGTGAAGAATTTTTTTTTTTGAAAATAGTATTTTAGGGCTAGGGAATCCTATATCGAGTATATGCATATTTTTGATGAGGGATTGTTCGGCATAATCTTGACCGTAATTGAAAACACGATTATCTTTGGCACGTAGTGCATGGATAATTTGTGGTCGTGATACTAATGAATACACGATTATCTTTGGCCGTAGTGCATGGATAATTTATGGTCGTGATACTAATGAATACACGATTATCTTTGGCACGTAGTGCATGGATAATTCGTGGTCGTGATACTAAATAATATCCTTGGCCTGTAGTGCAGGGATGATTCGATGATGTGGATTAATTATTGAGTTGAGTCTCAACAATGAAATATTAATTCATGGATGTGGTAAAAGTCATCTTTGGCCGTAGTGCATTGATGGACTTGGTATGATTATGACCATGCATTATTCGGTATAATCATTACCGTAATTGAAAACACGAATATCATTGGCCAGTAGTGCATGAATAATTCGTGGTCGTGATACTATTAAGTTGAGTCTCAGCATTATTGGTTTTACAGTTGTATATCTTTGGCCTGTAGTGCAAAGATGAATTGTTAATAAATATCTTTGGTTTGATTACAAAGATGAATTTAATGTTTTCAACGATAAAGGTATTCAAGGTATCCTTACCTCTTTATCATACCAGGTACTTATCTTAATTTCGAGGGTGAAATTCCATAAGGAGGGGAGATTGTGAGACCCCAGATTTTATAAATAAAGATTTAAATTTTCTCGAAATAATTTTTAATATTATGGTGTGAATTTGAGATAATATTATAGTTGTGGGTAGTATTTATAAATTTTGCAAAGTACGCAAGTTGTTATATACTATTCGATTGGTCGAGGAATATTCATTTTAAACAAGAAATATTCGTACGACGACACAATAATTGGTGGACCCCACGACAGAATTATTGTCGGATTGAGAAAACGACAAAAATATTTTATTGAAATAACGGCGGAAGTTTTACCGTTGATACTGTTGAACTACTCGGTAGTAAAAGTACAGTAATACGTGTGGTTGTATAGTAGCACGCGGTATTGATTATTGATGCTTATGTGAGAAGTCACTCAGTTTGATTCCATTATTGTCGATTAATAATATGAATTATTATAACGATGATGACGTTTTGTTTTATTCGTATTATTAACGTAATAAAACAGAAACATCTTTTTATATAAAATAGAATACTTTATTAAAGTTATTGTATAAATAGAATATATTATATTTTATTATGCATAGTGTTGCATAGTGTTTTGCATAGTAAAAATCATTTTATATAAATAGAATATATTATATTTTATTTAAAAGATTTTGTTTTAAATATAGACCGTCAGATTAAAGTAAATCAATATGGACCGTTCATGGATTAGTTACTATACATTCTATTTTCCTATAAATAGAAGCTCATTCCTTCATTATTTTCTTACGAATTCACTGAAACTCTAGAGAGATAAACTGTAAGAGAGAAAGAAGAAAAATTTTCTGCTACTTAACTTTCTTTTCCTATATCTAGTTTCTGTTACGGTAAGGGATATTATTCTTTTATATTCATGAAGAGAACTGTTGTTATTCCATTCTTTATTATTCTGTTGGAATGACCTGTAAAAGTGGCATACCCTATACAAGACCTGTATACGCGGCATACCCTATACTTGGTGAAATCCTTATGTTATTCCATTCTTTATTATTCTGTTGGAATAACCTGTAAAAGTGGCATACCCTATACATTACCTGTATACACGACATACCCTATACTTGGTGAAATCCTTATGTTATTCCATTCTTTATTATTCTGTTGGAATAACCTGTATACGCGAAATACCCTATACTTGGTGACATTCTTTTACTATTTCGTCTTTATATTTCTGTCGGAATATCCTGTCTGTGCTATACGCCGGACCTGGTTCTATTTTACTATTCCGTCTTTATATTCAGTCGGAATATCCTGTCTGTGCTATACGTCGGACCTGGTTCAATTTACTATTCTGTCTTTATATTTCTGTCGGAATATCTTGTCTGTGCTATACGCCGGACCTGGTTCCATCATTTATTTTTCCGCATTTATTATTTTGTTGAAATAACCTGTCTATGCGAAGCACCGCATGCATGGTGATTTCTGTTGTTGTTACATTCCTTATTATTCTGTTGGAACATCCTGTCGGTGTGAATTTCACCTAACCTGGTTCCGTTATTATTATTCTGTTGGAATAATCTGTCTGTGCGGTCTCTATCGCATGCATGGTGATATCTTTTGTTATTCCATTCGGTATTATACTCAGTTGATTAAAATTTCGACTTCTATACTCCATGAAATTTGTGGAATATCCTTGATATTTGCGCTTCATCCAGTTTTTTTTCATGGAAATATTCTTCTGAGAATTCTTGAATTTTACTCTACAAAGCAGTATCATGTTGACAATTTGGACGTTATTGGATCTTGGATAAATTAATTCTTGAACTTGTTTTATTGAATTATTATGTCATTGTCATCATCCTCATGTTATATTATGTTGAAAGTTATCTTTGGCTTACGTGCATAGATGAACTTAGTATGATTATGACCAGGGATCATTCGGTATAATCATGACCTGTTATAAATGATGTGATAAAAGTACTCAGTGGCCTGTAATGCATTGATAGATAGTTTTTGGTATGATTATGACCAGGGGTGATTCGGTATAGTCATGACCATTGATGCTTTAATAAAAATCCTTGACCGTGGTACATGGATGATTAGATATTGTGGTTTATTCATTAAGCTGAGTCTCAGCGATAAAAATTGATAAAAACCTTTTAAATTATAAAAGATAGTAGACTTTATTCTCTACTTTACTCTTTTAATGGATTGCATATTCCGCTGCAGTTAAACTGATTATCTATTGTATTTTATCAGTTTAACATTATTGAAGACTATTGATAATTTATTCTGCATTATCTTTGTCATAATATTTCTTACTGGGCTAGTTGAGCTCACCATTTCTTTCACTGTTCTCTTCAAAAAATGAGAACGTAGTCAGGTCTAGTCGGGGAATGGAGTGACGGTCCAGATGATAGTATTAGTAGTTCTCACTATTCTATAAAATAGTGTGACAATAAATGTAATGAGGACTTATTCTGAGAATGGATATTGTCTAGAAGACAATATTTGTATTTAAACTCACAGCATATGTTTTGTCGTATTATACACGACTGCTGTATTATTAGGTTGTATTTGAAATTTATACTATGTATCTGACGACTCAAGATGGGTGATGAATACCTAATTTTGGGGGCGTCACATAGATATTATAATTATTTTTATTATTATTATAATAAATATTATTATTATTATTATAATTAGTACTATTATAATAATATTTATTATTATTAGTACTATAATAATAATAATAATAATTATTATTATTATTTATTTGTGTGTGTGAAGAAGAGAAGAGAGGGAAAGATTTTGTGTGTGAACATGAGAGAGAGTAGGGTGTAGAAGTGAATTTGATTTGGGCGGAATGAAATATGAGTCTTTAGATTAAGTTGGAAGAATTAAGTTAGAATGAATCTGAACCGTCCTTGTGCTTTGTCAAATAAAAAATTCAAAATGGGTTCTGTTTTATTATATATATATATATAGAGAGAGAGAGAGAGGGAGATAGAGAGGCAAGATCTTAAACGGACCAAGAGAAGCAGACTACCAGACGGACCAAGGCAAAAAAAAACGCGGGTCTTAAAACATGAGGCGGGTCAAAAAAAAGAAAAGGGGAAACTGAATTCTGAGATGATGAACACTGAATCCCTCTATCTATCTCCTCGATGCTCTCTCCCCAAATGGTCAAATCCTGCAGTTTCTCTCTCCCCGAATCTGTATCTAGGTTGATTAATTTTGATTTTTGATAAAATTAGGTGAGTCTAATTTTGAGAATGTGAAATGAGGAAATGGGTCCGCCATGGTTGAAACCACTGCTGAAAGCCAATTCCTTTGTGCCCTGCCTTTCTCATGGAGATTCTAACAAAAGTGAATGCAATATGTATTGCTTGGACTGTATGGGGAATGTTTTGTGCTCTTACTTTAAGACCCCAACTTATTATAAATAAAATTAAATTTTCTCTATTTATTATCTTAAAATAGTAAAGAGTTAATTTGATATAATATTTTGATTATGGGTGAAATGTGCAAATTTTGCAAAATAAGCAAGTGGTTATAAAATATTCATTGTTACCGGGGAATATTCGTTTGGTCGTGGAATATTCTTTTTGTCAGGAATATCCGTACGACGACACAGTCATTTGTGGAACCCCTAACAGAATAACTGTCAGATGAGGAAAACGACAAAGTATGAGTTTTTATGAATAACATCGTAATTTTTACCGTTAACACTGTTGGATTACCTAGTGGTTAAAATACAGTAATACGCGTGGTTGCATAGTAGCACACGATATTGCACAGTATGGTTGAATTATTGATTCTTACGTTAGAAGGCACAACTCAATAATTGTTACAGTAGTTACTGTTCAATATTTTATTTTAATTCAATAATTATTGCGTTGATAGTTTATATTATTTTTGTTTCAATAATTGTCACTGCACAGTATTTTTCATTATCAGATCAATAATTCATATTATTTGAATAATATTATTAGATAACATTATTGGCAATGTCTAGAAAGTTCTGTCAAGGAGAGGTTTGGTCATCTAATTGCGCGCCAGTAAGGAGAAATTCTTATCGGAAAGCCCCCTCTTTCCTGGGAACGGTATGATTGTCATAATTATGATTCTGTAATATTATTTATGAATAATTAATTATTGATTCATATGATAATGAAATATTTATTTGATATAAATGATAGATTTATTTATTTTATGTGATTATAAAGGAAGGAATTAATGTTGAGATGTTTTATCAGTATTTTGTCAGAAGGGAAATATTAAAAATCACCCGTTTGTGGATTTCGAATATTTTCTATTTTGAATTTGGAAAAATTTTCTTCTGCAAAGTTGTAGAGAATTCGATTTCGTGTGGAATGGACATCAAATTCATATTTTTCTGATAAACGGATTATTTTCTATGAATTATTAAAGTTTCTGATTATTGTTTAAATGATAAAATATTTTGGAAAATTCTAGAATTGGTTAGTGAGAAATGTGCCCAATTGAATTTTTAAATGTGGTGGGTGGCAATAGTAGCAGGTAAAGCCATCAGGTAGCAGGTCAAGTCTGCTTCGGCGTGCTAATATTTTCCTATAAATAGAGGGCTAAGTTAGAATTGAAAATCACACCAGAAACAAGTTTTCTCTCTTTCTCTCTCTATATTATTGAGCGTATTTCGTGAGTATTTTTATACTTTGAGTGCTGATATACGGTGCAAGTTCCTTCAGCACTATATCCGGTATTCCAGTCAGAAGTACCAGTATTTTGAGGTAAGGGATGTTATTTTCTTCATATGTGATATTATTTCTTAAATATCATTATGCCGAAGTATTGATCCGAACTTTTAATCAAATTTGGAACTTTTTGTGTCAGGGTTACTATTCACGTATACGGCATTATTCACGTATATGGTATTATTCACGAATACGGCATTATTCACGAGTATTGTTCACGAAGTATGTTTTTTCTTGTGGATTTTCTACTTTTTTGTGTCGGGGTTACTATTCACGTATACGATACTATTCACGTATACGATACTATTCACGAATACCGCATTATTCACCGAAAAATGAAATTTTCTCTTTTTCTTCCAGATGTCTTTTATGGTTGTTATCTTTGATTGTATCCATTTTTTGAGCTTTATTTTTGAATTCTGCTTCAAAATTTGTTATTATGGAGTATTATTGATGTTTGATAAACTGTAATACGAATCCCTAATATTTGTCCTTCTGTCTTACTAGATTCGTTCTCTAAAATGTTTTTCATCATCCTCAGTCCTTAATGGTGATACTTGATGAATATGTTTGGCCTGTAGTGCAAAGATGAATGATTCTTAGATGAATATCTTTGGCCCGTAGTGCAAATATGAACAAGTTTTGAGATGAACATAACCAACTGGTGATACAAATGAATATCTTTGGCCTGTAGTGTAAAGATGAATATTTGAATAAAGATGTATACTGATTGTTGTTATAGGGATAAAACATTGATGATGGACTTTTAAATCTTAGAAGATAGTAGAACTCATTCTCTACTTGACTCTTCTAATGGATTGTTGTTTTCGCTGCAGTTGTTGATCTAAAACTTATTGTCTATTATATTCTATCAGATTTTTTTATGTTGAAGACTAATGATAATTTGTTGTATATTATCTTAGTCATAATATTCATTATTGGGCTAGTTGAGCTCACCCTTTTCCTTTTTGTTCCATTTTCCTTCTCAGGAGGTGAGAACATAGCAAGATCGAGTCGGGGTATGGAGTGATGGTTCTAGAAAGATGTTTTAGCAGTCCTCACTATTTCTGTAAAATAGTGTTTGAATAATTGTAATGAGGATTTATTTGAGTGTTGTTATTGTCTAGAAGACAATATTTGTATTTAAACTCATAGTATGTGTTGTCGTATTTTGCACTACAATTGTATTATTGAAGTTGTAGTTTGCTTTCCGTACCATGTATTTGGCGACTCAAAATGAGTGTGGTGTATACCTATTTTGGGGGCGTCACAGTTGGTATCAAAGCTTAGGGATATGGTCTCTGGCGGAGATCGGGGAATAGAACTAGGAGGGGAGAGATGAGTAAATCCTTCACTAGTGTGTCCTATCTAAACTTATTTGTTGGTCGGTCATAATATAGGGATATTATGTGATATGTTAATTTGTTTAGTTAACCCTTGTTTATGGCATTTTTAAGAATGGCAGCTGAGAACGTTTACATTGGAGTGAATGAGACCGTGGAGACACCTCTAATCGCCAACCAGGATAATGTGATGTTAGGCGAAGAAGGAATTAGAGATATCCATGTGGTAAGTGAAGAATTGATAGTTGCACCCGAGATAGTCGCAGAGGTAACAGCTGAGAGTGAGGAAGAAGAGGAAGAAGAGGTACCTGAGGAGAATTTATTAGAGGTATTATATGATCAAAACGTAGAATTGCAAAATCGTATTCATGAGTTAGAAGAGCAGGCTTAAGAACGGCAGGCGGTCGTGGAGCAAAAGGATGCAACGATTCAAGCTTGTGTTATCCAATATGTGATGCTTGAACAGAAGCACTCTTTGGCAGAGTATAAGATAATAAAACTAGAATATGAGCTGAAAGAAGAAACAACTGAACGAGGGAGAATGAGTGATGCATGGGTAAAAGCCGCACGACGCGTTGATATTGTGGAAAGAGATGTTCGATCTAAGAAGAGAAGATTTAACGATGACGGGAAGACGTCGGCAGCAACAGCAGCACCAACAACAAATTCTAGGGGAGGAGAACGACCGCCAGTTAGATGCTACAGATGCGGAGAGGATGGACATATAAGGCCAAACTGTTCAAAGCCTTCCCAGGTATGTTTTAGTTGTGGAAAGGACGGTCACATAGCTTGATTTTGTCCTGTAGCGAAATCAATTCCAACTGGGACGGTGACACCAAAGGAGGATACGGACAAAACGAAGTCGACGGTTTTTGGAAGAGCGTTTGTCGTGACTGCCCAAAATGCGAGGAACCCGAACTAAGGTATCACACATTAGTTAATTAAAATTTATTGCGAAATTTATACCTTATTAGATATCGATTCTACCCATTCTTTTATCTCTCCTGCTTGCGCTCAACGTTTAAACTTGACCCCGGAGAAATTAGACTTTGATTTATCTGTGGAGACTCCGTTAGGAGAAACGTTCGTTACATCCACGGTTTATAAATCTTGCTTAATCCAAGTTGGCAGTATCACATTACCTGTTGATCTTATCTCTTTAAAGATACTTGCTTTTGATGTGATTTTAAGGATTGATTGGTTAACCACTCATCATGCCAAAATTAATTATTTTCATAAGGTTGTTAGTTTCCATATTCCTAACCAACCTGTTATGCGAATTCAAGAAACCAAACCATTGAAGTCAAACACTTTCATATCAAGCCATAAAACCATTCATTTATTGAAAAATGGATGTCAAGCTTTCTTAGCCATTTCATGGATTTAAACAAAAATACGTCAGATTTGAATGATATTTCTGTTGTTAGTAAATCTCTTGACGTATTTCCTGAAGAACTTGTTGGCCTACTCCCAGAGTGTGATATTGAATTTTGTATCAACTTTGAACCCGGTACAAAACCCATTTCTAAAATCTCATATCGAATGGCTCCTATTGAAATTTAGGAGTTAAAAACCCAACTATAGAAGGTTGTACTCGAGCCTCTATCTAGTGACTTCCTTTGTGGACGCTATATTTGTGTGGTGGTAAAACGATATGTGTCATTGTGACGTGCAATCCAGATTGGGATATGAATCACATATGAGAGAAAATTAAGTCAGTAATCGAAATATCTAGCTTTCTAGGCTTAGCTGGTTACTATCAGAGATTCGTGGAAGGATTTTCTCGAATCGCTAATCCATTAACTCAGCTGACTCGAAAAGATATAAAATTCGTATAGAGTGAGGAATACGAGAAGATTTTCCAAGAGCTCAAGAGGCAACTCATTTCGGCACATGTTCCAACCATACCATCCTGGAAAAGCAAACGTGGTAGCTGACGCGTTGAGTAGAAGATCGTACGTGAGTACGAGTGCGATATTATTGAACACAAAGACCTATTTTGTATAATTTACAAACGATAAAGATAGAGTTAACGACTCTAGGGACCCACGTGATGATATACGAGTAGAATCGACTTTAATCGATAACATTAAAGCTGCTCAAGCTACACACCAGAGCTGATGAATATAAAGAAGAAGGTGCAAGAAGGCGTTATTATAGAAGTAAGAGTCGATGAAGAGAAAAAAGCTTAAACCTTTAATTTATTTGAAATCCTCGATCGAGTAGGAACTATATAGCCTATAGACTCGTCTTAACGCTAAGTATGTCGCGTGTTCATAACGTTTTTCACGTATCGATGTTACGTAAATATGTGGACAACCCAAACCACATTATTGAGTTAGAACCAGACGAGATAATCGAAGATTTAACGTATGAGGAGGTACCTATTAAAATCTTGGATAGGAAAGAGCATGTCCTACGCACTAAGGTTATACCACAGGTTAAGGTTTTGTGGAGGAACCATGCTATTGAAGAAATGACCTGGGAGTTGAAATCGGAAATGAAAGCGAGGTACCCTCATCTGTTCGAAACACCAGGTACATACGTCAATTTTGAGGACGGAATTTCATAAGGAGGGGAGGTTGTAAGACCCCAACTTATTATAAATAAAATTAAATTTTCTCTATTTATTATCTTAAAATAGTAAGGATTTAATTTGATATAATATTTTGGTTATGTGTGAAATGTGCAAATTTTGCAAAATAAGCAAGTGGTTATAAAATATTCATTGTTATCGGGGAATATTCGTTTGGTCGTAGAATATTCTTTTTGTCGGGAATATACGTACGACGACACAGTCATTTGTGGGACCCCTAACAGAATAACTGTCGGATGAGAAAAACGATAAAGTATGAGTTTTTATGAATAACAACGTAATTGTTACCGTTAACACTGTTGGATTACCTGGTGGTTAAAATACATTAATACGCGTAGTTGCACAGTAGCACACGGTATTGCACAGTATGGTTGAATTATTGATTCTTACGTTAGAAGGCACAACTCAATAATTGTTACAGTAGTTACTGTTCAATATTTTATTTTAATTCAATAATTGTTGCGTTGATAGTTTATATTATTATTGTTTCAATAATTGTCACTGCACAATATTTTTTATTATCATATCAAAAATTCATATTATTTGAATAATATTATTAGATAGCATTATTGGCAATGTCTATAAAGTTCTGTCAAAGAGAGGTTTGGTCATCTAATTGCGCGCCAGTAAGGAGAAATCCTTATCGGAAAGCCCCCTCTTTCCTGGGAACGGCCTGGTTGTCATAACTATGATTCTGTAATATTATTTGTGAATAATTAATTATTGATTCATATGATAATGAAATATTTATTTGATATAAATGATGGATTTATTTATTTTATATGATTATAAAGGAAGGAATTAATGCTGAGATGTTTTATCAGTATTTTGTCGGAAGAGAAGTATTAAAAATCACCCCTTTGTGGATTTCAGATATTTTCTGTTTGGAATTTGGAAAAACTTTCTTCTGCAAAGTTATAGAGAATTCGTTTTCGTGTGGAATGGATATCAAATTCATATTTTTCTGATAAACGGATTATTTTCTATGAATTATTAAAGTTTCTGATTATTGTTTAAATGATAAAACATTTTGGAAAATTCTAGAATTAGGTTGTGAGAAATGTGCTCAATTGAATTTTTAAATGTGGTGGGTGACAATAGTAGCTGGTAAAGTCATCAGGTAGCAGGTCAAGTCTGCTTTGGCGTGCTAACATTTTCCTATAAATAGAGGGCTAAGTTAGAATTAAAAATCACACTAGAAACAAGTTTTCTCTCTTTCTGTCTCTATATTATCGAGCGTATTTCGTGAGTATTTTGATACTTTGAGTGTTGATATACGGTGCAAGTTTCTTCAGCACTATATCCGGTATTCCAGTCAGAAGTACCGTTATTTTGAGGTAAGGGATGTTATTTTCTTCATATGTGATATTATTTCTTCAATATTATTATGTCGAAGTGTTGATTTGAACTTTTAATCAAATTTGGAACTTTTTGTGTCTGGGTTACTATTCACGTATACGACACTATTCACGAATACGACACTATTCACGAGTATTGTTCACGAAGTATGATTTTTCTTGTGGAATTTCTACCTTTTTATGTCGGGGTTACTATTCACGTATACGATACTATTCACGTATACGACACTATTCACGAATACGGCACTATTCACGAATACGGCACTATTCACCGAAAAATAAAATTTTCTCTTTTTCTTCCAGATGTCTTTTATGGTTGTTATCTTTGATTGTATCCATGTTTTGAGCTTTATTTTTGAATGCTGCTTCAAAATTTGTTATTATGGAGTATTATTGATGTTGGATAAACTGTAATACGAATCCCTAATATTTGTCCTTCTGTCTTACTGGATTCGTTCTCTAAAATGTTTTTCATCATCCTCAGTCCTTAATGGTGATACTTGATGAATATGTTTGGCCTGTAGTGCAAAGATGAATGATTCTTGGATGAATATCTTTGGCCTGTAGTGCAAAGATGGACAAGTGTTGAGATGAACATAACCAACTAGTGATACAAATGAATATCTTTGGCATGTAGTGCAAAGATGAATATTTGAATAAAGATGTATACTGATTGTTGTTACAGGGATAAAACATTGATGATGGACTTTTAAATCTTAGAAGATAGTAGAACTCATTCTCTACTTGACTCTTCTAATGGATTGTTGTTTTCGCTGCAGTTGTTGATCTAAAACTTGTTGTCTATTATATTCTATCAGATTTTTTCATGTTGAAGACTAATGATAATTTGTTGTATATTATCTTAGTCATAATATTCTTTACTAGGCTAGTTGAGCTCGCCTTTTCCTTTTTGTTCCATTTTTCTTCTCAGGAGGTGAGAACATAGCAGGATCGATTCGGGGTATGGAGTGATGGTTCTAGAAAGATGTTTTAGCAGTCCTCACTATTTCTGTAAAATAGTGTTTGAATAATTTTAATGAGGATTTATTTGAGTGTTGATATTGTCTAGAAGACAATATTTGTATTTAAACTCACAGTATGTGTTGTCGTATTTTGCACGACAATTATATTATTGAAGTTGTAGTTTGCTTTCTGTACCATGTATTTGGCGACTCAAAATGGGTGTGGTGTATACCTATTTTGGGGGCGTCACACTTACTGTTTAATCCATCACAAGATCATCATATCATTCAGGTAATTTGCTGCCTCTCCCCCTTTTTCCTTACTTCCATTAAAACTTGATAGCTCCATATTTGACATATATAAAGCACCTTGTTTGTACCATTTGATTTGATGGGCTTTTTTTCTTTTCAATTCTACTTTTAGATAAGGAGATCTTCGTACCATAATGTGGTGAGAGTAAATGAGATTCAGAAGTACATAGACATAGCTTGTGTCCAAACATACATTATCAACAGTGCCAAGATTATCTTCCTTAATGAACGGCCACAGCCCAGGCCTGGAAAAGGAGTGACCAACACTTGTGAAATTTGTGGCAGAAGTCTTCTCGACTCCTTTAGGTTCTGTTCTCTTGGACCACATAAAAACTACACCCTGAGGAAAGTGGCAAGGGGAGAGGTTCAGTGAAATCAAGTCGGATGTTTTCATAAAGTGGCTGAAAGTTATGTCAAAAATAGATGAAAGCTGAGACTCCTCTGTTCTCTCCTCAAATATCTGTTAATGGGAGATAAAAAGCAGAGTGGCTGCTATGGCAGATTTTGGATGTAATTTGATGTATTTTCTGTTGTGCAATACTGTTAATTTTCTTTTTTTAAAACAGAGGTTAGTGGTAACTGGTAAGTGAAAGAGAGGAGAGAGCAAAGAATAGGGGTCGTGTTTTATAGCTTTGGTCCGTCATTTTGTTTCGTATTTTTGGTTCGTCTAAGAACCAGCTCCTATATATATAATTTATATATACGTGACTTATTAATTTATAGATATGTGACTTATTAATTTATAAATTATGTAATCAATAATCTAAATTACAATTCAAATGACTTTTCATCATTTTTGAAATTCTAAATTTTAATTTTAAAATGAATGCTCTAATTACAATTATAAATATAATAAGAAAAAAATAAAAAAATTTAAAATATAGTTCATTAATTCTAAATTAATTCGAACCTAACACATTTTAATAATATATATATATAATTATATATATGTATATATATATGGGGTTCCATCCACAGCAACCGGTTGTTGGGAGCAACCCATTTTTATCCAGCCGGTACAGCTTGTACCGGCTTATAAAAAAAAATTCTAAGGCCGGTACAGCTTAGAAAAGGGGTTGCTCCCCAACAACCGGTTGCTGTGGATGGAGAACTTATATATATATATATGTATATATATATATATAGCAAGGATCAAGTACATACCCCTTATCTTACTCACCTGTGCTCACCCCCCTTTAGCGACGGACCCGATGACGGTTTCGGTTATACAACCATTGTCTATACTTTTAGCGACGGAAAACATATAGCGTCGCTAGAAGTATTGACGACGGTTGTATAACTGAACCGTAGTCGGGTTCGTCGCTAAAGGGGGTGAGTACGGGTGAGTAAGATAAGGGGTATGCACTTGATCCGGACTGTATATATATATATATATATATATATATATATATATATATATATATATATATATATATATATATATATATATATGTTAAATTCATGTCACATGTGGCGCATACGTGGCACACATGGCAGATCTGATGTATCTGACGTGGCTTCTTTCGAATTTTTTCCAAAAACTTGTCTCTCCACTAACTTGAACTCACAACCTTAAGTTTGAAACTTTAGTCATATGACCACTGGAGCACAATGGGTCAATTGTTAATATCTTACAAGGATTAATCTTTATATCAAAACATTTTATTTCCCCTAAAAAAATTAAAATACTACATTGTTACTATAATTTTGCTCCATTTCACAATTTTTTCCCTAATTTTAATGAGGGGGTGGGTGGGTGATCTCAATTTCCACCATCAAGATCTTAGTGGCACAACAAATGAATCAGAAAAAAATATTCTATTTCGACAGTAAAATCTTATTAAATCCTTGTTCAAAGAATTAAATAGTTTAAAATAATGTTAAATTTAAACAAATAATTTAAGTCTAAAAAATAAACATGGTGGTTATGTTACGTATATAGAAAGGTATTTCTTTACTCTTTAGTTTTTCTCCTTTTCTTTTTATTTATTTATTTATATATTTTTATTTTTTGGTTTCTAGTTTTCAAGTAGTATTTTGTTAGTGGTTACTTTTAGGAAGAAAATCGCGGTGTGATCGCGTGGGTAATGGAGGGGGGACTGGACTGAATATAAATTATTTTTATTATAAAATGTAATGGGAGAATTGTTATAAAAAAACTCTTGTTTTGTAATGATAGTCGTGTGTTTTATTTACACATCTTAAATTATTATAAATTAAAAAATAATAATACATTTCAAATTTATTCTGGATAAAAATTTAATTTGAAAAAATATTGTATGTGGTTATTATTTATTTATAAAAATATTTACTTGAAAAATATTTATTTAAGTCCATAATCACAAATTATCCATCATTTTTTTTGAAAAATGTTAAAAATACTCTTTTATTTTTATATTACTATTAAATACCATAAAATTTTTAACATGTCCTTACTTTTATTATCAAGTAATTACATTTTTAATTAATATTACAAAATAATTTGGAAAAATAAAATTTTAAGTAAAGATTGTAAGACCCCAACTTATTATAAATAAAATTTAATTTTCTCTATTCATTATTTTGAATTAATAAGTAGTTAATTTGATATATCACTTTGGTTATGGGTGAAATGTGCAGATTTTGCAAAATAAGTAAGTGGTTATAAAATATTCATTGTTGTCGAGGAATATTCGTTTAGTCGTGAAATATTCTTGTTGTTGGGGAGTATTTATATGACGACACAACCATTTGTGGGCCCCATAACAGAAAACGGTTGGATGAAGGAAAACGACCAAGTATGTGTTTTTATAAATAACGACGTAATTATTACCGTTAACACTGTTGGAATACTTAGTGATTAAAATACAGTAATACGCGTGCTTGCACAGTAGCACACGGCATTGCACAATATTATTGAATTATTGATTCTTACGTAAGAAGGCACTACTCAATAATTGTTACAGTAATTACTGTTTAATATTTTATTTTATTGATTCAATAATTGCTACGTTGATAGTTTATATTATTGTTGTTTCAATAATTGTCACTGCACAGTATTTCCCATTATCATATCAATAATTCATATTATTTGAATAATATTATTAGATAATATTATTGGCAATGTCTAGAAAGTTCTGTCGAGGAGAGGTTAGATAATCTAATTGTACTCCAATAGGGAAAAATCCTTATCGGAAAGCCCCCTCTTTCCTGGAAACGGCTTGGTTGTCATAATTGTGATTCTGTAATATTATTTGTGAATAATTAATTATTGATTTATATGATAAGGAAATATTTATTTGATGTGGATATAAATGATGGATTTATTTATGTGGTTATAAATGAAGGAATTAGTGTTGAGGGGTTTTATCAGTATTTTGTCGGAATGGAGGTATTAAAAATCAAATCATTGTTCTTAAAGCTCTATTGCGTGAGTTATAATTTTAATCCGACCGTTGGATCGTTGTGATTTTTGGATATGTTATACATATATAATGTAAGACCCCAACTTATTATAAATAAAATTGAATTTTCTTTATTTATTATTTTTAAATTGTAATGGTTGATTAGATTAATATGATTAGTTATGGGTAAAATGCGCAAATATCTTAAATAAGCAAGTGGTTATAAAATATTCATTATTGTCGGAGAATATTCGTTTGGTCGTGGAATATTCTTACTGTCGAGGAATATTCGTATGATGGCGCAGCCTTGTGTGAGCCCCATAACGGAAAGTGATTGGATGAAAAAAATGACAAATATAAAAGACGGCGTAGCTGTTATCGTTAATACTGTTGAAATACTCAGTGGTTAAAACACAGTAGCACACGGTATTGCACCAATTATTGATTCTTACGTAAGAAGACACTATTCAATAATTGTTACATTAATTACTGTTCAGTAATTTATTTTATTGATTCAATAATTGCTGTGTTGATATTTTATATTATTGTTGTTTTAATAATTGTCACTACACAGTATTTTACATTATCGGAACAATAATTCTTATTATCTGAATAATATTATTGCATAACATTATTGATAATGTCTAGAAAGTTCTGTCTAAGGAGAGGTTTGGTCATCTAATTGCGCGCCAGTAAGGAAAAATCCTTATTGGAAAGCCCCCTCTTTCCTGGAAACTGTCTGGTTGTCAGTATTGTGATTCTGTAATATTATTTGTGAATAATTAATTATTGATTTATATGATGAGAAAAATATTGATTTTATGTGGATATAGATGGAGAAAATTTTTAATGTGACAATTGTTGAAAATTAATATTTTATCATTTTTTGATAAAATAATTTATTTAAATATATTATTATATTTTAATAATATAATAATGGTGATATTTTTATAATGAATGTGGGTTATATGAGTATATGAGGAGGAAGAGTATTTTTGTTACAATAAATGTTAAAAACATGTTTTGTGTGTCGGTGGACCCCATTTCTTGACTGAAATTTGATTATAGCCTGTAAAATCGTCCTTTTGTGGATTTCGGTCAATTTCTGTTTTGAATTTGGAAAAACTTTCTTCTGCAAAGTTGTAGAGAATGAAATTTCCTATGGAAAGGATACGTGGTTCAATTTTTTTTGATAAAAGGACTATTTATTATGAATTATTGAAGTTCAGTAGTTCCAAAATAATTGATTTTTGAAAGTTTTAATTATTTATTTTATGAAAAACATTTTTTCTTACTTTTTCTAGAAGGTGGGCATGTGGGAAATGCTAGGAGCTGATTTCTAAAGAGGCGTATTGTGACGCCCCCAAAATTAGGTATACATCACCCATCTTGAGTCGCCAAATACATGGTACAAAATACAGATACAACTTAATTATACAACTGTCGTGTAACATACGACAATACATAAACTGAGAGTTCTAATAGAAATATTGTTATCTAGACAATATCCATTCTCAAAGGTGTTCTCATTACATTTATTGTCACACTATTTAACATAATAGTGAGCACTACTAATGCTATCTTCTGGACCATCACTCCTTTTTCCGACTCGTCCCAGCTATATTCTGATTTCCTGAAGAGAACAGTGAAAGAAAGGGTGAGCTCAACTAGCCCAGTAAGAAATATTATGACTAAGATAATGCAGAATAAATTATCAATAGTCTTCAACAATGTTAAACTGATAAAATACAATAGACATCAAGTTTAACTGCAGCGGAATAAGCAATCCATTAGAAGAGTCAAGTAGAGAATAAAACCTATTGTCTTCTATGATTTTAAAAAATATTTTCATCAATGTTTCTCGCTGAGACTCAGTTTAATAAATAACCCACATCTTCTAATCATCCCTGTACTACGGGCCAAGGATATTCATTAAATCATCGATGGTCATGACTATACCGAATAATTCCTGGTCATAATCATACCAAATACTGTTCATCAATGCATTACAGGCCACTGAGGACTTTTACCATATCACTTATAACATCACAGTTCATGATTATACCGAATGATCCCTGGTCATAATCATACTAAGTCCATCTATGCACGTAAGCCAAAGATGACTTCCAACATAACATAAACGTGAGGATGATGACAATGTTATATATTGGAATTCAATTAAAAAAGTTCAAGAATTAATTTATCCAGGAACTAATAATATTAAAACTGTCAACATGATACTTCTTTGTATAGTAAAAGTCAAGAATGCTCAGAAGAATATTTCCATTAAAAACTACTAGATGAAGCGCAAATATCAAGGATATTCCACTAATTTCATGGAGTATAGAAGTCAAAACTTTAACCAACTGAGTATAATAAAGAATATATGAAACTGTAAATGGATTTTCACCCGCCATGTGGTAATCCACGTATACAGATCATTTCCACAATGTAATAAGGAATGAATACAAAGGATCATTCACCATGCATGTGGCAATCCACATAGACAGGTTATTCCAACAGAATAATAAAGAATGGAATAACAGAAGGATTCACCATGCATGCGATAGAGACCGCACAAACAGGTTATTCCCAACAGAATAATAAATGCGGAATAATAAATATGGAACCAGGTCAGGTGAAATTCACACCGACAGGATATTCTGACAGAATAATAAAGAACGGAACAATAAATATGGAACCAGGTCAGGTGAAATTCACACCGACAGGATATTCCGACAGAATAATAAAGAACGGAAAAATAAAAGAATTTCACCAAGTATGCGGTACTTCGCATAAACAGGTTATTCCAACATAATAATAAAGAATGGAATAACAGAAGAGGATCACCAAGTATTGGGTAAACCACATATACATGTCATTCCACCAAGTATAGGGTAAACCGCGCATACAGGTTATTCCAACAGAATAATAAAGAATGGAATAAATAAGGATTTCACCAAGTATAGGGTATGCCGCATATACAGGTTATGTATAGGGTATGCCACTTTTACAGGTTATTCCAACAGAATAATAAAGAATGGAATAACAGAAGTTCTCTCCATGAATAAAAAAGAAATAATACCCCTTACGGGTACAACAAATAATATCCCTTACCTTTGAAAGAAACTGGATATAGGAGTAGTGAGGCAGTAGACTTCTCTTCTTCTTTTTCTCTATAGATTTTCTCTCTATAGCTTTTCTCTATAATTTCTCTCTATAATAAATGCTCTATAGCTTTAGTGAATTGGTGAGAAATGAAGAAGAATGAGCTTCTATTTATTAAAAAATATAGTTTCGATAATTGCACGTTTTGGGGCTCGAAATATTACAGTACAATACCTTCATCTTTTTCTTCATTTTTAATTAAGTCATCCAAGTATTATCAAACTTGCATCAACTCCCCTAATAGTAAATCATGTGAATCAATAGTAAAATCATGTGACTCAATAGTAAATCACTGTGACTCAATAGTTCTAAACATGTGAAAAATTAATTACAGTATAGTACTTCCATCTATACCTCCATTTTTAACTTAGTCATGCAAGTATTATTAATCTTGCACCAACTCCCCTAATAGTAACAAGAATGTGAATCAATAGTATAACATGTGAACAAATAGTTATAATCATGTGAAATAATAGCAATCAATTGCTCATTTATCCGGTTAAATACCCGATTGGTCAATATAAACTCCAGACATCAATTTTTATCGAAATAAATGTCGATTTTCACTAACACAAACAATTCCAACATGATGAAACTATTTTTATCAAAAATATAAATTTTGAAATTTAAAAGTTTGACTTTTTCCGAAAAAGTCAACTGTTTACTTTTTGACCAAATAGTAAAAATAAGAAAATTTTGTGTTTATAGTCTATTTTTACTAATTACATCGCTCCGAACTCAAATATCACGTCCGCGTTTCCAAATTCGACTCTGAGAACAACTTTAATTTAATAACATTCATCATTAATATTATAACTCACAATATTTATCAACCAGGTCGTTCCCAGGAAAGAGAGGGCTTTCCAATAAGGATTTCTCCCTATTGGCGCGCAATTAGGTGACCAAACCTCTCCTTGACAGAACTTCTAGACATTGTAAATATTGCAATTTAATAATATGAATAACTTTGTCGTCTTAATTATTGATTTAATAATATAACATATTATGCACATGACACTGTGACAATAATTGGATCAATAATATGAGAGATATGATGCAACAATTACTGTAGTAATAATGCAGTATAACTGAGTGACTTCTCACGTAAGTATCAATAATCAATACCACGTGCTACTACACAACAGTATTAACGGTAAAACTTCCGCCATTATTTTCATAAAATATTTTTGTCATTTTCTAACTATGACAATACTTCCGTTGTGGGGTCCACCAATGATTATGCAATCGTACGAATATTCCCCGGCCAAACGAATATTATATAACAACTTGCATACTTTACAAAATTTATAAATACTACCCACAACTATAACATTATATCAATTCCACACCATAATATTAAAAAAAATATTTCGAGAAAATTAAATATTTATTCATAAAATCTGGGTTCTCACACGTATGAAATTTTATTATTAATAATATATTTTATTAAATTTTCTGCTTTGGTGTTCTAAGCATTTTCCTATAAATAGGGTGCTTAGGTTAGAATTAAAAATCATACCAGAAATTGAAGTTTTCTCTCTTTCTCTCTCGGTATATTGAGCGTATTCTTGTGAGTATTTTGATACTTTGAGTGTTGTTATACGGTGTAAGTTCCTTCAGTACTATATCTAGTAGTCCAGCCATAAGTACTATTCTTTCGAGGAGGCGAGAATGTAGCGAGTACGAGTCGGGGTATGGAATGATGGTTCTAGAGAGTTGTTTAGTATTCCTCATTATTTTTGTAAAATAATGTAATAATAATTGTGATGAGGATTTATTTGGGTATGGATATTGTCTAATAGACAATATTTGTATTTAAACTCACAGTTTTTATGTTGTATTAATAAAGTTGTAGTTGTTTCTGTACCATGTATTGACAACTCAAAATGGGTGATGTATATCTATTTTAGGGGCGTCACAGTTGGTATCAGAGCTTAGGGATATGATCTCTGTCAAAGATCGGGGAATAGAACTAGGAGGGGAGAGACGAGTAAATCCTTCGCTAGTGTGTCCTACCTAAGCTTATTTGTTGGTTGGTCATAATATAAAGATATTATGTGATATGTTAATTTGTTAAATTAACCGTTGTTTTATGGCAGTATTTGAGAATGTCGACTGAGAATATTAACAGTGGAGTAAATGAGACTGTGGAGACACCTTTACTCACCAACGAGGAGAACGACCACCGGTCATATGCTATAAGTGCGAGAAAGAAGGACATGTCAGCCCAAACTGCCCACAACAGTTTAAGGTATGTTATAATTGTGGAAAGGAAGGACATATCGCTCAAGATTGCACTGTAGGGAACCAAGTCCAGCGGTGATGGTGACTCAAAAGGCTGTCCCAGAAAAGTCAAAGTCAATGGTTCCTAGAAGAGCATTTGTCGTTACTAGTCAAAATGCGAGGAACCCGAACGAGGTGATCACGGGTAAGCTAATCGTAAATTCTAGCGAAGTTTATACATTACTAGATATCGGTGCTACCCATTCATTTATCTCTCCTACTTGTGCTCAACGTTTAAACTTGACTCTGGAAAAATTAGACTTTGATTTATCTGTGGAGACTCCGTTAGGAGAAACTTTCATCACATCCACTGTTTATAAATCTTGTTTGATCCAAGTTGGTACCATCATATTACCTGTTGACCTTATCTCTTTAAAGATACTTGCTTTTGATGTAATTTTAGGGATTGATTGGTTAACTACTCATCATGCCAAAATTGATTGTTTTCGTAAGGTTGTTAGTTTTCATATTCCAAAACAACCTGTTGTTCGAATTCAAGTACCTAAACCATTAAAATCAATCACTGTTATATCAAGCTATAAAGTCATTCGTTTATTAAAAAATGGATGTCAAGCTTTCTTAGCCCATGTTATGGATTTGAATAAAGACACGTCAGATTTAAATAATATTCCTGTTGTTATTAACTTTCCTGACGTATTTCCTGAAGAACTTCCCGGTCTACCCCCAGAACGTGAAGTTGAATTCTTTATTGATCTTGAACCTGGTACAAAGCCCATTTCTAAAACCCCATGTCGAATGGCTCCTATTGAACTTCAGGAGTTAAAGGTCCAACTACAGGAGTTGTTGGACATCGGTTTCATTCGTCCTAGTACATCTCCTTGGGGTGCTCCTGTTTTATTCGTAAAGAAGAAAGATGGGAGTATGCGACTTTGTATTGACTACCGGGAATTAAATCATGTCACTATCAAGAACAGGTATCCTCTACCTCGTATCGATGATATGTTTGACCAGTTACAAGGAGCCAATTCTTTTCAAAGATCGATCTTCGTTCTGGATATCATCAGTTGAAGATTAGATGTGACGCTCCCAAAATAGGTATACATCACCCATTCTGAGTCGTCAATAACATGGTACAGAAACAACTACAACTTTATTAATACAACCCATAAACTATGAGTTTAAATACAAATATTGTCATCTAGACAATATACATACCCAACTAAGTCCTCATTACAATTATTGGTACATTATTTTACAAAAATGGCGAAGACTACTAAAACAACTTCTAAAACCATCATTCCATACCCCAACTCGTACTCGCTACATTCTCGCCTCCTGAGAAGAAAAATGGAACAAAAAGAAAAAGAGTGAGCTCAAATAGCCCAGTAAAGAATATTATGACTAAGATAATATAGAACAAATTATCGTTAGTCTTCAACAGGTAAAAAATCTGATAGAATACAATAGACAACAAGTTTTAGATCAATATTCGAAGCGGAAAATAATAATTCATAGAAGAGTTACGTAGAGAATGAAATCTACTATTATCTATGAATTTAACAGTCCATCAATAGTATTTTTTATCCCTGTAACATCAATCAATGCACATCTTGAATCATATATTCATCCTTGCACTACTGGCCAAGGATATTCATCAGTTGGTCATGTTCATCTCAACACCTGTTCATCTTTGCACTACGGGCCAAAGATATTCATCATAAAATCATTAATCTTTGCACTACAGGCCAAAGATATTCATTTATATCATCATTTAGGACTGAAGATGATGAAAAATATTTTAAAGGAAACGAATCCAGTGAAACAAAAGAATAAGTATTTAGGATTCGTATTTCAGCTATTTTATGTCCAAAAATACCTCATAAATAATCATAGTGGTGTAAAATTCAAGAATGATCAAAACATAGATACAATCAAAGTTAGTATCCATAATAGATATTTTGGACGAAAAGGAAAATTTTCATTTTTTGATGAATAGTACCGTATTTGTGAATAGTGTCGTATACGTGAATAGTGACGTATACGTGAATAGTAACCTTGACACAAAAAGTTCTAAATTTGATTAAAAGTTCAGATTAATACTTCGGTATAATGATATTGAAAGAAATAATATCATTTTAAAAAAAATAATAATATCCCTTACCTCGAAAGAATAATACTTCTAGTTGAAACACCGGATATAGGCTATGACTTGAACTTGCACCGTATAACAATACTCAAAGTATACTCAAAATACTCACAAGAATACGCTCGATATATAGAGAGAGAAATAGAGAGAAAACTTCAAGTTTCTGGTGTAATTTTCAATTCTAACCTAAGCACCCTATTTATAGAAAAATGCTTAGAACACCAAAGCAGAAAATTTAATAAAATATTAATATATATATATATATATATATATATATATATATATATATATATAATTGTCAAACCCACTTTTACCAACTGATTTCAGATAATTTATAACACATGTGCCATTCAATTGCAACAAAAAACTTTTTCTTACAAAAAACATTTTAAACTCCAAAAATCAATTATTTCGGAACTCCGAAACTTCAATAATTCACAATAAATAGCCCTTTTATCAGAAAATTCGTATCTCACAATCTTTTATAGGAAATTCAATTCTCTACAACTTTACAGAAGAAAGTTTTTCCAAATTCTAAACAGAAATTGATTGAAATCCACAAACGGGAGATTTTACATGCTATAATTAATTTTCAGTCAAGAAGTGGGGTCCACCGACATGTTTAACATGTTTTAAATATTTATTGCAACAAAAATACTCTTTCTCCTCTTATACTCATATATCCCATATTCATTATAAAAATATCACCATTATTATATTATTAAAATATAATAATATATTTAAATGAATTATTTTATCAGAAAAAGATAAAATTTCAATTTTTAACAATTGTCACATTAAAAATTTTCTCCATCTATATCCATATAAAATCAATATTTTCCTTATCATATAAATCAATAATTAATTATTCACGAATAATATTACAGAATCACAATACTGACAACCAGACAGTTCCCAGGATAGAGGGGGCTTTCCAATAAGGATATCTCCTTACTGGCGCGCAATTAGGTGAACAAATCTCTCCTTAGACAGAACTTTCTAGACATTGCCAATAATGTTATCCAATAATATTATTCAGATAATATGAATTATTGCTCCGATAATGGAAAATACTGTGTAATGACAATTATTGAAATAACAGTAATATAAAATATCAATGCAACAATTATTGAATCAATAAAATAAAATACTGAACAGTAATTACTATAACAATTATTGAGTAGTGCTTTCTTACATAAGAATCAATAATTGGTGCAATACCGTGTGCTACTGTGTTTTAAGCACTGAGTATTTTAACAGTATTAACGATAACAACCACGCCGTCATTTATAAACAACTTATATTTGTCGTTTTCTTCATCCAATCGCTTTTCGTTATGGGACCCACACAAGGCTGCGCCGTCGTACGAATATTCTCCGACAGTACGAATATTCCATGACCAAACGAATATTCTCCGACAACAATGAATATTTTATAACCACTTGTTAATTTGAAATATTTGCGCATTTTTACCCATAACTAACCACATTAATCAAATCAACCTTTACTATTTCAAAATAATAAATAAAGGAAATTCCATTTTTATTTAAAATAAATAAATAAATTCGGAGTCTTACAACCTCCCCTCCTTATAAAATTTCGTCCTCGAAATTGGCGTATGTACCTGGTGTTTCGAAAAGGTGAGGATACCTCGCTACTCCCAGGTCTTTTCTTCAATAGCATGGTTCCTCCACAAAACTTTGTTGTATGACCTTTGTACGTAAGGCATGTTCCTTTCTATCCAAAATCTTGACAGGTACCTCCTTGTACGTTAAGTCTTCGGCTATCTCGTCCGGTTCTAACTCAATAACGTGGTTCAGGTCGTCCACATATTTACGTAACATCGATACGTAAAAAAAATGTTATAAACACGCGACATACTTAACGGTAAAACGAGTCTATAGGCCACAGTTCCTATTCGATCGAGAATTTCAAATGGATTAATAAATCGAAGGTTTGATCTTTCTTCACATCACCGATTCTCGCTTTTGAAATAATAACTTCTTGCACCTCCTTCTTTCAAATTCATCAGCTCCGGTGTGTAGCTTGAATAGCTTTAACTTTATCGACTAAAGTCGATTATACTCGTATATCATCACGTGGGTACCTAGAGTTTCATCTCTATCTCTATTATTTATAAGTTATACGAATTGAGTCTTTGACAATATCGTACTCGTACTCGTATACGATCTTCTACTCAACACGTCAGCTACCCCGTTCGCTTTTCCAAGATGGTATGGTCAGAACATGTGCCGAAATGAGTCTCTTCTTGAGTTCTTTGATACTCTTCCCACATTCCTTGCTCCATTCGAATTTTGTATCTCTACGAGTCAGCTGAGTTAATGGACTAGCGATTTGAGAAAATCTTTCCACGAATCTCTGATAATAACCAACTAAGCCTAGAAAGTAAATATTTTGATTACTGACTTAGGTTACTCTCAATTGTGACTCACATCCCAATCTTGGATAACACGTCACAATAGCACCTATCAGTTTACTACCGCACGAATATGGCGTCCCCTACAGAGAGACTGGCTTCGGTGCATTCCACAAAGGAAGTTACCAGTTAGAGGCTCGGGTATCAACTTCTACAGTTGGGTTTTTAACTCCTGAAGTTCAATAGGAGCCATTCGATATGAGATTTTAGAAATGGGTTTTGTACCGGATTTAAAGTCGATACAAATTCAATATCACGCTCTGGGAGTAGGCCAAGAAATTCTTCAGGAAATACGTCAGGAAATTCACTAACAATAGAAATATCGTTCAAATCTGACATATTTTTGTTCAAGTCCATGACATGGCTAAGAAAGCTTGACATTCGTTTTTTAATAAACAAATGGCTTTATAATTAAATATGAAAGAGTTTGACTTCAATGGTTTGGTTGCTTGAATTCGAATAACAGATTGCTTAGGAATATAAAAACTAACAACCTTACGAAAGCAATCAATTTTGGCATGATAAGTAGTTAACCAATCAATCCCTAAAATCACATAAAAAACAAGTATCTTTAAAGAGATAGCCAACTTGAATCAAGCAAGATTTCTAAACAACGGATGTAATAAAAGTTTCTCCTAACGGAGTCTCCATAGATAGGTCAAAGTCTAAATTCTCCATAGTCAAGTTCAAACGTTGAGCGCAAGCAAGAGAGATAAAAGAATGGGTAGAACCGGTATCTAATAAGGTATAAACTTCACAAGAATTTATAATTAACTAACCCGAGCTAAACTCGTTCGAGTTCCTCGCATTTTGACCGGTTACGACAAACGCTCTTCCAGGAATAGTTGACTTTGACTTTTCTAGGACATCCTTTTGAGTCACCGTCCCCGCTGAACTAGGTTTCGCTATCGTACAATCTCGAGCGATATGTTATTCCTTTCCACAATTATAGCATACCTTGAACTGTTGTGGGCAGTTTGGGCTGATATGTCCCTCTTTTCCACATTTATAGCATACGACCAATGGTCTTTCTCCTCCCTTGGAACCAGTTGCTGCTGGCTCTGACGTCTTCACATGGTCGTTGTTGAATCTCCTCCCGACTCGCTTCTTCTATTCTCATGGCCATGATTACGACCAGAGTGGTTACCATTTTTGTCCGTCTTTTTCTTTCTCCGCTGGTTATCGTTATTCTGATGACTGCTATCTTCGATATGATCATGGTTATGGTCCCTCGGTTGAACGTACTCGTTATCTCGCTCTAACAATTGAGTCCTGTTGACAACATCTGAATAGAGAAAATTTTTTTGAGAAATGAGATACTGACATATGCCGGGTTTCAAACCTCTCAGAAACATCCGCGTCATACGTTCCTCATTCTCCACCAAATGAGGTGCAAACGTGGGCAACTCCGCAAACTTTGCCTCGTACTGGGACACTGTCATGTTATTTTTCTCCAGTCTAATAAACTCCACTTCCTTCATATGACGAATACTTTCAGGGAAGTACTTGTCATTGAACAGTTTCTGAAATATCTCCCATGACATGATGAGTGCAGCTGGATGGGTACGCTTCACAGATTCCCACCAGTAATCTGCCTCATTACGGAACATAAAGGTGGCGAATGGAACCTTTTGTTCCTCCGTGCATCCCAAGACATCGAATATCTTGGTAATTTGTTTGACCCATGTCTCCGCCTTAATCGGATCCGGCTTTCCCCAGAATTCTGGTGGTCCCAACTCTTTGAACTGCTTGGATGTGAAAAATCGTGCGTTGCTTTCATTTCCACCTATATTTTGAACACGAGTCTTCCTCGTCTGATTTTGCATGAACTGCAAAAGCTTCTAAACATCACGTCGTTCATCATCTGCTCAGTGGCATTGTTCACAGGAGGAACATTGCCAGCCTGCTACACGTTCTCCTCGTTGGTGAGTACATGCGTCTCCACGGTCTCATTTACTCCACTGTAAATATTATCAGTCGACATTCTCAAATACTGCCATAAAATAAGGGTTAATTAAGGAAATCAATATATCACATAATTTCCCTATATACTGACCAACTAACAAATAAGCTTAGGTAGAACATACTAGCGAAGGATTTACTCGTCTCTCCCCTCCTAGTTCTATTCCCCGATCTCCGCCAGAGATCATATCTCTAAGCTCTGATACCAACTGTGAAACCCCAAAAATAGGTATACATTACCCATTCTGAGTTGTCAATACATGGTACAAAAATAACTTACAATTTTATTAATATAACATAAAACTGTGAGTTTAAATACAAATATTGTCTTCTAGACAATATCAATACCCAAATAAATCCTCATCACAATTATTGATACATTATTTTATGAAAATGGTGAGGACTACTAAGCAACTCTCTCTAGAACCATCATTCCATACCCCGACTCGTACTCGCTACATTCTCGCCTCCTGAGAAGAAAAATAGAATAAAAAGGAAAAGGGTGAGCTCAACTAGCCCAATAAAGAATATTATGACTAAGATAATATAGAACAAATTATCGTTAGTCTTCAACAGGGAAAAAATCTGATAGAATACAATAGACAACAAGTTTTAGATCAATATTCGCAGCGGAAAATAATAATTCATAGAAGAGTTACGTAGAAAATGAAATCTACTATTATCTATGAATTTAACAGTCCATCAACAGTATTTTTTATCCCTGTAACATCAATCAATGCACGTCTTGAAACATTTATTCATCCTTGCACTACAGGCCAAGGATATTCATCAGTTGGTCATGTTCATCTCAACACATGTTCATCTCTGCACTACAGGCCAAAGATATTCATCATAAAATAATTAATCTTTGCACTACAGACCAAATATATTCATTTATATCATCATTTAGGACTGAGGATGATGAAAAATATTTTAAAGGAAACGAATCCAGTGAAACAAAAGAATAAGTATTTAGGATTCGTATTTCAGCTATTTCATGTCCAAAAATACCTCATAAATAATCATAGTGGTGTAAAATTCAAGAATGATCAAAACATAGATACAATCAAAGTTAGTATCCATAATAGATATTTTGGACGAAAAGGAAAATTTTCATTTTTCGATGAATAGTGTCGTATTCGTGAATAGTGCCGTATACGTGAATAGTGCCGTATACGTGCATAGTAACCCCGACACAAAAAGTTCTAAATTTGATTAAAAGTTCAGATCAATACTTCGGTATAATGATATTGAAAGAAATAATATCATTTAAAAAATAATAATATCCCTTACCTCGAAAGAATAGTACTTCTAGTTGAAACACCAGATATAGGCTATAACTTGAACTTGCACCGTATAGCAATACTCAAAGTATACTCAAAATACTCACAAGAATACGCTCGATATATAGAGAGAAAACTTCAGTTTCTGGTGTAATTTTCAATTCTAACCTAAACACCCTATTTATAGAAAAATGCTTAGAACACCAAAGCAGAAAATTTAATAAAATATTAATATATATATATATATATATATATATATATATATATATAATTTTCAAGCCCACTTTTACCAACTGATTTCAGATAATTTATAACACATGTGCCATTCAATTGCAACAAAAAACGTTTTTCTTACAAAAAAACATTTTAAACTCCAAAAATCAATTATTTCAGAACTCCGAAACATCAATAATTCATAATAAATAGCCCTTTTGTCAGAAAATTCGAATCTCGCATATTTTTATAGGAAATTCAATTCTCTACAACTTTGCAGAAGAAAGTTTTCCCAAATTCCAAACAAAAATTGACCGAAATCCATAAACGGGCGATTTTACAGGCTATAATCAATTTTCAGTCAAGAAGTAGGGTCCACCGACATGTTTAACATGTTTTAAATATTTATTGCAACAAAAATACTCTTTCTCCTCTTATACTCATATATCCCATATTCATTATAAAAATATCACCATTATTATATTATTAAAATATAATAATATATTTAAATGAATTATTTTATCAGAAAAAGATAAAATTTCAATTTTCAACAATTGTCACATTAAAAATTTTCTCCATCTATATCCATATAAAATCAATATTTTTCTTATCATATAAATCAATAATTAATTATTCACGAATAATATTATAGAATCACAATACTGACAATCAGGCAGTTCCTAGGATAGAGGGGGCTTTCCAATAAGGATCTCTCCTTACTGGCGCGCAATTAGGTAACCAAACCTCTCCTTAGAAAGAATTTTCTAGACATTGCCAATAATGTTATCCAATAATATTATTCAGATAATATGAATTATTGCTCCGATAATGGAAAATACTGTGTAATGATAATTATTGAAACAACAGTAATATAAAATATCAATGCAGCAATTATTGAATCAATAAAATAAAATACTGAACAGTAATTACTATAACAATTATTGAGTAGTGCTTTCTTACGTAAGAATCCATAATTGGTGCAATACCGTGTGCTACTGTGTTTTAACCACTGAGTATTTTAACAGTATTAACTGTAACAACTACGCCATCATTTATAAACAACTTATATTTGTCGTTTTCTTCATCCAATCGTTTTCCGTTATGGGACCCACACATGGCTGCGCCGTCGTACGAATATTCCCCGACAGTACGAATATTCCATGACCAAACGAATATTCCCCGATAATAATGAATATTTTATAACCACTTGCTAATTTGAAATATTTGCGCATTTTTACCCATAACTAACCACATTAATCAAATCAACCTTTACTATTTCAAAATAATAAATAAAGGAAATTCCATTTTTATTTATAAATAAATAAATAAATTCGGGGTCTTGCATTAAAACTGAGGATATTCCAAAGACTGCCTTCAGAACTCGGTACGGGCATTATGAATTCTTAGTCATGTCTTTTGGATTGACTAATGCTCCTGCGGCTTTCATGGATATGATGAACCGAGTATTCAAGGATTATTTGGATCAGTTCGTTGTTGTCTTTATTGATGACATCCTTATATATTCCAAAAGTCGTAAAGATCATGAGCACCATTTGAAGCTGGTACTCCAAAGGCTGTGTGAAAACAAGCTATATGCTAAGTTGAAGAAATGCGAGTTCTGGTTTGAGGAAGTAGCTTTTCTTGGGCACGTGGTGTCAAAACATGGAGTATCTGTTGACCCGACGAAGATTGAAGCAATACAAAGTTGGGAGCAACCGAAGACAGTGACCGAAGTACGTAGCTTTCTGGGCTTAGCTGGTTATTATCGGAGATTCGTGGAAGGGTTTTCTCGAATTGCTACCCCGTTAACTCAGCTGACTTGGAAGGATACAAAATTCGTATGGAGCGAGTAATGTGAGAAGAGTTTCCAAGAGCTCAAGAGGAGACTCATTTCGGCACCTGTTCTGACAATACCATCTGGTACGGATGGATTTGTTATCTACAGCGATGCTTCAGGCAAAGGGTTAGGATGTGTTCTCATGCAACGTGGGAAAGTCATAGCCTATGCCTCACGACAACTTAAAGAGTATGAGAGGAATTATCCTACTCATGATCTAGAGTTGGCAGCGGTCGTTTCGCGCTAAAGATCTGGAGACATTATCTATATGGGGAAAAAGTGGAGATATATTCAGACTATAAAAGCCTCAAACATTTGTTAACCCAAAAGGAACTCAACATGCGGCAACGACGTTGGCTTGAGTTGTTGAAAGACTACGACCACACCATTCAATACCATCCTGGAAAAGTGAATGTGGTAGCCGACGCATTGAGTAGAAGATCATATGTGGGAACGAGTGCAATGTTGTCAACACAAAGGCCCATTTTGTGTGATTTACAAAAGATGAAGATAGAATTCAAGACTCCGGGGACCCATGCGATGATGTCAAGTATACACATAGAACCAATTTTAATCGAAAAAGTTAATGTTGCTCAATTCACAGACCCGGAGCTGATGCGGATGAAGAAGAAAGTGCAAGAAGGTGATATTCTAGAAGCAAAAATCGATAAAGAAGGAATACATCGAGTCCACTCCAGACTTTGTGTTCCTAACGATTCTGATTTGAAGTACAAGATCATGATGGAGGCACACAATACACCATTTGCAATCCATCCTAGAAGTACCAAAATGTATCGTGATCTTCGACAAACATTTTGGTGGAACAATATGAAGAGAGAGATTGCAAAGTTTATCTCGACGTGTTTAACTTGTCAATGTGTAAAGGCGGAGCATCAAGTGCCAAAGGGTCCATTGCAACCACTTGAGATTCCAAAATGGAAGTGGGAACACATTACCATGGATTTTGTTACGGGTCTTTCTACGGTTTCTCAAGGCATAAATACTAATTGGGTTATTGTTGATAGATTAACCAAGTCTGCTCATTTCTTGCCAATACGGGAGGCTTATTCCCTTGAACGTCTTGCTCATATGTATGTAAATGAGATTATGAGATTGCATGGCATACCAGTATCCATAGTTTTGGATCGTGACCCAAGATTCAGTTCAAGATTTTGGATTAGTTTACAAAAAGCTATGGGCACGAATTTACGATTTAGTTCGGCATACTATCCTCAAACGGACGGAGTTGAAGATATATTAAGACTCTATGTCCTAGACTTCAAAGGGAGTTGGGATAAGTATTTACCATTGGTGAAATTCTCCTATAATAACAGTTATTAGGCAAGTATAGGTGTGTCCCCATTCGAAGCATTGTATGGACAAAAGTGTCGCTCTCCAATATGTTGGGATGAGGTGGGTGAAGCAACATTGTTGGGACCTGAGTTGGTACGTATGACTACGGAAAAGATCCAAATGATTCGACAACGTATACAAACGGCACAGGATTGACAAAAGAGTTATGTGGATCTTCATTGAAAGGATGTGGAATTTAGTATTGGGGATCATGTATTGTTACGTGTGGCTCCATGGAAGAGAGTTACAAGATTTGGGAATAATCCACGATTTATTGGTCCATTTCAGATTCTTGACCGAGTAGGAAATGTAGCCTATAGATTCGCGTTACCTCCAAGTATGTCTCATGTTCATAATGTTTTTCATATATTTGTGCTTCGTAAAAATGTGAAAGACCCAAACCACGTTATTGAGTTAGAACCGGACGAGATAGCTGAAGACTTAACGTACGAGGAGGTATCTATAAAGATCTTGGATAGGAAGGAGCATGTCCTATGCACAAAGGTCATACCACAAGTCAAAGTTTTGTGGAGGAACCATACTATAGAGGAAATGACCTGAGAGTTGGAAACAGAAATGAAAGCGAGGTATCCTCACGTTTTCGAAACACCAGGTACGTACGTCAATTTCGAGGACGAAATTTCATAAGGAGTGGAGGTTGTAAGACCCCAACTTATTATAAATAAAATTAAATTTCCTCTATTTATTATTTTTAAATAGTAATGGTTGATCTGATTAATATGATTAGTTATGGATAAAATGCGCAAATATCTTAAATAAGCAAGTAGTTATAAAATATTCATTATTGTTAGGGAATATTCGTTTGGTCGTGGAATATTCTTACTGTCGGAGAATATTCGTACGACGGCGCAACCTTGTGTGGGCCCCTTAACGGAAAGCGATTGGATGAAAAAACGACAAATATAAAAGACGGCGTAGTTGTTACCGTTAATACTGTTAAAATACTCAGTGGTTAAAACAAAGTAGCACACGGTATTGCACCAATTATTGATTCTTACGTAAGAAGGCACTACTCAATAATTGTTACAGTAATTACTATTTAGTATTTTATTTTATTGATTTAATAATTGTTGTGTTGATATTTTATATTACTGTTGTTTCAATAATTGTCACTACACAGTATTTTCCATTATCGGAGTAATAATTCATATTATCAGAGTAATAATTCATATTATCTGAATAATATTATTAGATAACATTATTGGCAATGTCTAGAAAGTTCTGTCTAAGAAGAGATTTGGTCATCTAATTGCGCGCCAGTAAGGAGAAATCCTTATTGGAAAGCCCCCTCTTTCATGGGAACTGTCTGGTTGTCAGTATTGTGATTCAGTAATATTATTTTTGAATAATTAATTATTGATTTATATGATTAGAAAAATATTGATTTTATGTGGATATAGATGTAGAAAATTTTTAATGTGACAATTGTTGAAAATTAATATTTTATCGTTTTCTGATAAAATAATTTATTTAAATATGTTATTATATTTTAATAATATAGTAATGGTGATATTTTTATAATGAATGTGGGATATATGAGTATATGAGGAGGAAAAATATTTTTGTTACAATAGATGTTAAAAACATGTTTTGTGTGTCGGTGGACCCTATTTCTTAACTGAAATTTAATTATAGCCTGTAAAATTGTCCGTTTGTGGATTTCGGACAATTTTTGTTTGGAATTTGGAAAAACTTTCTTCTGCAAAGTTGTAGAAAATGAAATTTTCTATGAAAAGGACATGTGGTTTGAATTTTTTTTGATAAAAGGACTATTTATTATGAATTATTGAAGTTCAATAGTTTCGAAATAATTGATTTTTGAAAGTTTTAATTATTTATTTTATGAAAAATATTTTTTCTTACTTTTTCTAGAAGGTGGGCATGTGGGAAATACTAGGAGCTGATTTCTAAAGAGGCGTATGAAATTTTATTATTAATAATATATTTTATTAAATTTTCTGCTTTGGTGTTCTAAGCATTTTTCTATAAATAGGGTGCTTAGGTTAGAATTGAAAATCACACCAGAAACTGAAGTTTTCTCTCTCGATATATTGAGCATATTCTTGTGAGTATTTTGATATTTTGAGTGTTGCTATACGGTGTAAGTTTCTTCAGCACTATATCTAGTAGTCCAGCCAGAAATACTATTCTTTCGAGGAGGCGAGAATGTTGCGAGTACGAGTCGGGGTATGGAATGATGGTTCTAAAGAGTTGTTTAGTAGTCCTCACCATTTTTGTAAAATAATGTAACAATAATTGTGATGAGAATTTATTTGGGTATAGATATTGTCTAGTAGACAATATTTGTATTTAAACTCACAGTTTTTATGTTGTATTAATAAAGTTGTAGTTGTTTCTGTACCATATATTGACAACTCAAAATGGGTGATGTATATCTATTTTGGGGGCGTCACATATAAGTTGAGTATATATCCACAAATTTTGAACCGTTAAAAATTAACGCATTATTTGTTATGAATTTTAAGAAGTGTTGAAAATCATCCGTTTGTGGGTTTCAGATATTTTTGTCTGGAATTTAGAAAAACTTAAATCAACAAAGTTGTAGAGAATTCGATTTCGTGTGGAATGGACATAAAATTCATATTTTTCTGATAAACAGGCTATTTATTATGAATTACTGATGTTTTGAAAAATAAAATGATTTTTATTAAAATTGGGTGGGACCCACTTTTGTTTTAAACATGTGGGCAGCCAAATATTTTCAGAATTGGCATGCTAGCTAATTCAAGAAGGATGACGTAGAAGAAAAGTAAATAAATAATATTATTTTATTAATTTAGTCTCCTTTGGCGTTCTAGCATTTTTCTATAAATAAGCGTTTAGGTTAGAATTGAAAATCACACCAGAAATAAGTTTTCTTTCTCTTTATATTATCGAGCGTATTTTTGTGAGTATTTTGATACTTCGAGAGTTGCTATTCAGTACAAGTTTCCTTCGACTTTATATTCAATATTCCGATCAGAAGTACTGTTATTTTGAGGTAACGGGTGTTATTTTTTTTGTAAATGATATTATTTCTTTCAATATCATTATGGCGAAATATCGGTCTGAAATTTTTATCAAATTTGGAACTTTTTGTGTCGGGGTTAATATTCACGTATACGGCACTATTCACGAATACGGCACTATTCACTGAAAAATAAAAAAATTTCTTTTTGTCCAAGATGTCTATTATGGTTACTATCTTTGATTGTATCCATGTTTTAATCTTAATTTTTGAATTTTACTTCACATTTGGTTATTATGGAGTATTTTTGAACTTGGATAAACCGAAGTACGAATCTCTAATATTTGTTATTTTGTTTCACTGGATTCGTTCCTTTAAAATATTTTTTGTGAAACCCAAGATTTTATGAATAAAGAATTAATTTTCTTGAAATTTATTTTTAATATTATGGTGTAAATTAGAGATAATATTATAGTTGTTGGTAGTATTTATAAATTTTGCAAAGTATGCAAGTTGTTATATTATATTCGATTGGTCGGGGAATATTCGTTTTAAACAGGAAATATTCATACGACGGCACAATCATTGGTGGACCCCACAACAGAATTATTGTCAAATTGAGAAAACGACAAAAATATTTGATTGAAAATAACGGCGGAAGTTTTACCGTTGATACTGTTGAACTACTCGGTAGTAAAAGTACAGTAATACGTGTGGTTGCATAGTAGCACACGGTATTGATTATTGATGTTTATATGAGAAGTCACTGAGTTTGATTCAATTATTGTTGATTAATAATATGAATTATTATAACGATAATGACGTTTTGTTTATTCGTATTATTAACGTAATAAAACATAAACATCTTTTTATATAAAACAAAATACTTTATTAAAGTTATTCTATAAATAGAATATATTATATTTTATTATGCATAGTGTTGCATAGTGTTTTGTATAGTGTTGCATAGTGTTTGCATAGTAAAAATCTTTTTATATAAATAGAATATATTATATTTTATTTAAAAGATTTTTCTTTAAATATGGACAGTCAGATTAAAGTAAATCAATCTGGACCGTTCATGAGTTAGTTACTATGCATTCCATTTTCCTATAAATAGAAGCTCATTCCTTCATTATTTTCTTACGAATTCACTGAACTCTAAAGAGAGTAGCTATAGAGAGAGACTATAGAGAGATAGAAGAAAAGTTTTCTGCTACTTCACTTCTCTTATATCCAGTTCTTTTACGGTAAGGGATATTATTCTTTTATATTCATGAAGAGAACTTCTGTTATTCCATTCATTATTATTCTGTTGGAATAACCTGTAAAAGTGGCATACCCTATATATGACCTGTATACGCGGCATACCCTATACTTGGTGAAATCCTTATGTTATTCCATTCTTATTTATTCTGTTAGAATAACCTGTATACGGGAATACCCTATACTTAGTGACATTCTTTTATTATTCCGTCTTTATATTTCTATCGAAATATCCTGTCTGTGCTATACGCCGGACCTGGCTCCATTTTATTATTCCGTATTTACTATTCTGTCGGAATATCCTGTCTGTGCTATACGCCGGACCTGGTTCCATCATTTATTATTTCGTATTTATTATTCTGTTGGAACATCCTGTCGGTGTGAATTTCACCTGACCTGGTTCCGTTATTATTATTCTGTTGGAATAACATGTCTGTGCGGTCTCTATCGCATGCATGGTGATATCTTTTGTTACTCCATTCGGTATTATACTCAGTTGATTAAAATTTTGACTTCTATACTCCATAAAATTGGTGGAATATCCTTGATATTTGCGCTTCATCCAGTATTTTTCATGAAAATATTTTTTTTGAACATTCTTGAATTTTACTCTACAAAGCAATATCATGTTGACAATTTGGACGTTATTAGTTCCTGAATAACTTAATTCTTGAACTTGTTTTTATTGAATTCTTATATCATTGTCATCATCCTCATGTTTATATTCTTTTGAAAGTCATCTATGGCCTGTAGAACATGGATGGACTTGGTATGATTATGACCAGGGATTATTCGGTATAATCATGACCGTAATGTTATAAATGATATGAAAATTAAAAGTCTTCATTGCCCCGTAGTGCATTGATGGATAGTTTTTGGCATGATTATGGCTATGGATTATTTTCGGCCAAGGGAGCAAAGATGAATTATTTTATGGCATGATCAGGACCGTTGATGAAAACACGATTATTTTTGGCCCGTAGTGCATGGATAATTCGTGGTCGTGATACTAAAGAATATCCTTGGCCTGTAGTGCATGGATGATTTAATGATGTGGATTATTTATTGAGCTGAGTCTCAGCGATAAAAGTGATGAAAAATTTTTTGAATCATAAAAGATAGTAGATTCTATTCTCTACTTGACTCTTTTAATGAATTGCATGTTTCGTTGGAGTTAAACTTGATGTCTATTGTATTTTATCAATTTAACATTATTGAAGGCTAATGATAATTTATTCTGCATTATCTTAGTCATAACATTTTTTACTGGGCTAGTTGAGCTCACCCTTTCTTTCACTGTTCTCATCAGGAAATGAGAACGTAGCTGGGATGAGTCAGGAAACGGAGATATGGTCCTAGATGGTGTATTAGTAGTCCTCACTATTCTGTTAAATAGTGTGACAATAAACTTAATGAGGATTTATTTTGAGAGTGGATATTGTCTAGAAGACAATATTTGTATTTAAACTCACAGCATATGTTTTGTCGTATTTTACACGACTGCTGTATTATTAGTTTGTATTTGAATTTTGTACCATGTATCTGGCGACTCAAGATGGGTGATGTATACCTAATTTTGGGGGCGTCATAGTTGGTATCAAAGCTTAGGGATATGATCCCTGGCTGAGATGTGAGACAAGAACTAGGAGGGGAGAGACGGGAAATTCCTTCGCTAGTATGACCTACCTAAGTTTATGTGTTATTTATTTGGTCGGTCAGAGTATAGGGATAATATGTGATATGTTATTTAACCCTTGTTTTGTTACAATGTTTGAAAATGTCATCTGAAAAGGTTGAGATAAGCAATGGAGCAAAATAATATGACTGTATCGCAGTACGAGGCTATGTTTGGCGAGTTATCTCGGTTTGCAACCATTTGGTCGATAATGAGGAGCGAATGACGCGAATGTTTCTAAGAGGTTTGAAACCCAATATACGTCAATACCTCATTTCTCACAAACTTTGTTTATATTCAGATGTTGTGAATAGGGCTCAGTTATTGGAGCACGATAATGAGTCAACACAACCAAAAGGCAATGACCAACAACACGATAATAATCATGCCGATGGCAACGGTCATCGGAACAATGATAACCATCGTGGGGGAAATTATCATGCCAAGAATGGTAACCATTTCGGTGGTAATCATGGTCAAGATAATAGAAATGGACATTTCAAAAAGAGAAGGTTCAACAATGACGTGAAGACGTCGGCACCAACACCCGTTTCAAAGGAAGAAGAACGCCCATCGGTCGTATGTTTCAAATGCGGACAAGAGGGACACATCCGTCCAAACTGTACGCAGCAATCCAAAGCGTGTTTTAATTGCGGAAGAGAAGGTCACCTAGCTCGATTTTGTCGTATGGTGAAGTCAAGTCCAGCTGGGATAGTGATACCAAAGGATGTCCCAGATAAATCAAAGCCGGTAGTTTAAGAGAGAACATTTTTTTTTCTCGTGACGAGGAACCTGAATAAAAATTATCACGGGTAAGTTAATCATAAGCTCTTGTGAAGTCTATACCTTATTAGATACCGGTTCTACCTATTCTTTTATCTCTCTTACTTGCGCTCAACATTTAAATTTGACTCCGGATAAGTTAGACTTTGACTTATTGGTTGAAACTCCGTTGGGAGAAACCTTCGTTACCTCCATTGTTTATAAATCTTGTTCAAATCAACACTTTCACGTTACATGTCGATCTTATCTCTTTGAAAATACTTGCCTTTGATGTGATTTTAGAAATTGATTGGTTAACTACTCATCATACTTTTTGTAAAGGTTGTTAGCTTTCATACTCCTAACCAACCTGTTATGCGAATTCAAAGTAACCAAACCACTAAAGTCAATCATTGTCATATCAAGCCATAAGTAAAGAGTCCCGAACCTTTCGTTGTTGACTTACTTGTATGGAATGCACCAAAGTCAGACTTTCTGTAGGCGACATCGTGAATGAAGATGGCAAGTTGATAGGTATCATTTGTGAGGATGCTATCCAGGTTAAGGGATAGAAGTCACATTTGGTATCGTTAATAAATTTTTTGACGTATTCTTGAAGACTTCTTGGCCTACCCCAGAGCGTGAAATCGAATTTTGTACTGACCCCAGTACAAAACCTATTTCTTAAACCCTCAAATATTTCTTTACTTAAAACGAACGTATTATGCACCAAAGATGTTGACTCGAGCTGTTAAAGGTTACGATCGTACCATTCAATACCATCGTGGGAAAACGAACGTGGTAGCTGACGTGTTGAGTAGAAGATCGTATGCGTTTACAAGTGCGAATATACGAACCCACGTGAAGATAACGAATATACGAGTAGCATCGACTTTAATCGATAAAGTTAAAGTCGCTCAAGCTACACACCCGGAGCTGATGAACACGAAGAAGAAGGTTTAAGAGGGCGTTATTTTAAATAACAAGAGTTGCTGAAATCTCAACCCTCGATTTAATTGGCCCATTTGAAATCCTCAATCAAGTAGGAACTGTGGCTAATAGACTTGTTTTACCGTCAAATATGTTACGTGTTCATAACATTTTTAACGTATCGATGTCACATAAATATGTGGATGACCCGAACCACATTATTAATTTAGAACCGAACGAGATAGCGGATGATTTAACGTTTGAGGAGATACGTGTTAAAATCTTGGATAAGAAGAATCGTATTCAACACTCAAAGGTTATACCTCAAGAGTTAGAATCTGAAATGAAGTCAAGGTATCCTCACCTGTTCGGTATACCAGGTACGTACGTAAATTTCGAGGGCGAAATTCCATAAGGAGGGGAGATTGTGAAACCCAAGATTTTATGAATAAAGAATTAATTTTCTCGATTTTTTTTAATATTATGGTGTGAATTTGAGATAATATTATAGTTGTGGGTAGTATTTATAAATTTTGCAAAGTATGAAAGTTGTTATATTATATTCGATTAGTCGGGGACTATTCGTTTTAAACAGAAAATATTCGTACGACGGCACAATCACTAGTGGACCCCACAACAGAAATATTGTCGGATTGAGAAAATGACAAAACTATTTTATTGAAAATAACGGCGGAAGTTTTGCCGTTGATACTGTTGAACTACTCGGTAGTAAAAGTACAGTAATACGTGTGGTTGCATAGTAGCACACGGTATTGATTATTGATGTTTATGTGAGAAGTCACTCAGTTTGATTCAATTATTGTTGATTAATAATATGAATTATTATAACGATAATGACGTTTTGTTTATTCGTATTATTAACGTAATAAAACGGAAACATCTTTTTATATAAAATAGAATATTTTATTAAAGTTATTCTATAAATAGAATATATTATATTTTATTATGCATAGTGTTGCATAGTGTTTGCATAGTAAAAATCTTTTTATATAAATATAATATATTATATTTTATTTAAAAGATTTTTCTTTAAATATGGACCGTCAGATTAAAGTAAATCAATCTGGACCGTTAATGAGTTAGTTATTATGCATTCCATTTTCCTATAAATAGAAGCTCATTCCTTCATTATTTTCTTACGAATTCACTGAACTCTAGATAGAGAAGCTATAGAGAGAGACTATAGAGAGATAGAAGAAAAGTTTTCTGCTACTTCACTACTCTTATATCCAGTTCTTTTACGGTAAGAGATATTATTCTTTTATATTCATGAAGAGAACTTCTGTTATTCCATTCTTTATTATTCTGTTGGAATAACCTGTAAAAGTGGCATACCCTATACATGACCTGTATACGCGGCATACACTATACTTGGTGAAATCCTTATGTTATTCATTTCTTATTTATTCTTTTGGAATAACCTGTATACGGGAATACCCTATCCAATGTTGGGATGAGAGTCACAGTTGATATATATTTGTATCAAAAACTAACAACATATGTGTTGTTATATTTTGCAAGACAATTGTAATAATAAAGTTGTAGTTATTTTTTGTACCATGTATTTGGTGACTCAGAATGGGTTGAGTGGTTTGGATCTATTTTGGGGTCGTCACACAGTGTATTCCTTTGATATTGATATCTGTTGTTTAATTTAAAAGTTCATTATTCCTTTGAACTTATAGCTCTTGAAGTAAAGCTTATTGTTTCCAATAAGATTATATTCCTAACTAAAGCTCAGTCAATTGTCATTCATAAACTATTATTAGAAATTGTTCTTCTTGTGGGTAATTGTTTGTTCACTCTTGTACAAAATAATGCATATGAGGTCAAGAAGTCGGAAGAGCTTTCTACAAGCAAGGGTAAGGGCAAGATGCTTGAATAGATGATGTTTAGTCTACTGTTTATTTGTGAAGCTTATGTAATAGACTTGATTATGTTTTGTTTTATTATTTCGCTGATGATGTAATAATTAATGTTATATAACCTAGGATTTCGTTTGATGATGTAACCCCTTTGATGGGATTATTATTTATGAATTTTTTTACTATCCTTTATTTTGGGTAGATAGATGTGATTTTAATGAACAATGAACACCAGATCTGTGGAATTGGAATACCCGGATTTGGGGGTGTCACATCTGCCACCACATGCAGTAGTTAATACTTTTTAGTGATCGCATACGACTTGAGGGTGGCAGCGACCGCTTCAGACGCTATTGTTGGTCGCTACCACTTGGGTCACGTCACCTCTAACACCTGACTCACTGTGACTCAGCTCAGCGACACCATCGGTCGTTATTAGACGGTCGCTGACGAGGCGGTGCTAAAGATGGTCGCTAACGTCCGCACAGTGACCATATTATATGCAACCTATATTAGCGACCGTTTTCGGTCGCTGATGTCTATTGGTGACCGAACACGGTCATTGATAGGCGGTCGCATAAGAGCCTTTTTCTTGTAGTGTTATGACATTTTAGCAGGCTCACACAATTTTAAGTGAATTGGAATTGACAGGGGTGAATTTACTGGCGTATCTTCACTACAGTTTGTAATAGACCGACGTCGATATAATCTTCCAACAACCGATGAGATTGCAGTAATATTACCGGGAGATGGAATTGAATCAGGTGAAATGAGAGATTGGTATAATGTACTTTGTTAGCCTTAATTCAGGTGAGCGGTTTTATTTGCGTTTGCTTTTAACTGTTGTCAAATGACCTACTTCATTTAACTGGCTACACACGGTAAATAATGTTATGCATGATACATTTAAGTCATCATGTATTGCAAGAGGACTTCTTGAAGATGATGAAGAATGGATACAATGTCTTCAAGAGGTTGCAATTATGAGAATAAGATACCAATTAAGGAGACTATTTGCTATAATTCTAACAGAATGCTTTCCATTGCATCCATTTGCATTGTGGAAGCTATTCTCAGCACATATATGTGATGATTTAACACACATGATGTGATAACCTGAGATTTCGAATAATCAAAATTTATGAATACTTTTTTTAATTAATATTATAATTAATTAGTATTTTTGTGACAAGTATTTGTGATACGTGTATCGAGAAGGTCAATTTGTGTATTGACTAATAAATTTAGAGTAGAGTTGTGCTTAACAAGATTAGAAATCCTAACCCTAATTTTTGGATAGGGAATTCGTTAGAAATTATAATTAAAATAATTATATTATTGAGTATGTGTTTGTACCGAAGAGATTTCTTGATCAATGATTGATCGGATAAGGTTTAAAATTTATAAACCCTAATAAGAGATTTAAAACCCTAATCTCAGGATTAGAAACCCTAACGTACCATTAGAAACCTTAATCGTTTGTCGGGAAACCCTAATTTCATATTCGGGAATCCTAAACCCTAAATTAGGAAACCCTAATCCTAATTGGCAAGCCTAATGTGTTATTAAACTTTAATATGATTAGAAAACCCAAATTATATTTTAGTTATTTTAATTTTCTATTTTACAAACCCTAATTGTAATTTAGAAAATTTATTTTTCCAATTAAAACCCTAATTCGTGGGTTATAAACCCTAATGACCATTTTGACCCTAATTGTTAATTTAAGCAATTTTAATTAGGAATATTAATCATAATTTGCAAGATTGAATTTTATGATTAGGAAATATTAATATAATTATCGAATCCTAATTATAATTTAGGATTATTAAATTTTATTTTGAAAACCGAAAGTCAAAAATCTTGGAAATTAAATTGCTAACCTAAAGGGTTTAAACCCTAAACTCTAAAGGGTTCAAACCCTAAACCCAAACCCTAAACCCTAAGGGTTTGTGCATTTGTCAAGATTGCCATTAAATTCATTTTGCAAGTTACTAAAATACCCTTTTTACATTTTAAATGAGCTAACTTGTAAAATTGGCTAAAACTTTAGTTGTTCACCAACTATTTTGACCAAGGTGACTTAACTTACCAGCAAATCAACCTCTAATGGACAGCTAGAATATCATACATTGCATCTAGAGAGTATATAAGAGAATTAGAGAGAGAAAGTTCATAAAAGCTAGCTATTTTGCAAATTTGCTCTCATCAACTCTCTCTCTCTCTCACCAAAGCTCCGAAATTCTAAGTTAGATCAGTCCTAATTTAAACCCCTTGATCAATCAATAACATATTGGAGAGTTTAGATCAAGAATTGAAAGCTAAAGGTATAAATCAAATTTTAAATTTTGATCTTTGTTGCTTAGAAATTTTTTGTGTTTTAGTGTTTAATCTTATGTTATAATATGTTTTTAGTTGTTATATGTTGATCCATGATGGATCCATAGCATCGAAGTGAGTAAAAATGCAAGTTTTAAAAATCTGTTCTTGAGCTTGAAAAGTGGTCTGACAACCAAATGTCAGTGGCCACCAATCCTTGCTCGTATATGAATTTTGTTGTTTTCAAGTTTTAATTTGTAGCCTGGTATATGGGCTTTAATCTGCAAGTGGTAGAATAGCTATTTGATGTCTGGAATTAAAGTTATTTAAGGTCAAACACCATTGACCGACGTTGACCGGACAAAATCTGGGCAAGCCTACAAATTGAATTCAGCATCTGACAACCTTTTTAAGCCTCTTGATCTGTCAGTAGTTTTAGTTTTTGGTGTTGTTGTTTTAACCATTTGGTAGTTTTTAATATGGGATTTAGATCCATGTATTTAGACCCTCCAAAACATCCTTAAATCGAGCACAGTGGACGGTCAAAAACTACAAAAAAATGGGGCTTCAGCAACAACCGATTTTCGTTGCTAAAGGTGCCAAATTTCGTTGCTAAAGGGTTTTGGCAACGACTTTACTGTCGTTGCGTCTTTCGTTGTGCAATGAGTGTTGCTAATTGTTCCTCAACGAACGTATTTTTTTCGTTGCCAAAATTAATACATTTTGCAACGAAATTTAGCTTTCGTACAGTGACATCGATCCTTTAGAAACAAAATGTATTGTTGCAAAATAATAAAAATTTCATTGCTAAAAACCCCATTTCGTTGCAAAAGCCTGCTAATTGGCAACGAAATGAACTTTTTTTTTGCAACGACCATGCATTTTCGTTGCAATTGACACCATTTTGCAACGACATTTTTCGTTGCAGTAAATAATGAAAATTGTTACCTAAACTTGCTTTCGTTGCGGATTATAAACTTTTTAGCAACGATTTTCGTTGCTGATTATATTATTTGGCAACGACATTATGCTGAATCAACAATGAAGATTTTTGTTGCTGGTTATTTTTCAATAGCAACGAAAGTCGTCGATTAGCAACGTCATTATATGTTGTCGTTTCTTTATATGTGCAACGAAAGTTAATATAATTTGCAACGATAAAAAATATTGCCTTTTATGTTAGTATTAGCAACAATATCCTCTTCGTTGTTATTAGGTTAATTTTTCGTTACCAAATATTATATTTTTATTGCCATTAACAACGAACATTTGTTACTAAATGTATAAAAAATTGTTGCTATATTAAAACTTGTTCAATGCTTTGGTAACGAATTTTATTGTTGCCAAATCAAAATTTAACATTCTTTTTGTATACCTGGCTAGCTCAATGTACCCATAGCAAATAATGACAAAAATACAAAAAACTAAAATATTATTAACTTAATAAAATCATCCACTACATAATCATTCATTATCTTTGCAATTAACCATCTAAAATTATCACAGTTCTTCAATCAAAGTATATATCTACATATATAGAGAGAGAGTACACTTCATAATTTCGTCTTTTGTCTTCCGTAAACGTAGCACGAAAATTTGATACCCAGTATTGTAAGGCAGGTCGTAGAAGCAGTCTTCCTGCATATTTACACAACATTTTTAAAATGTTGTAGATTAAAAAAAAAGTTGTAGTTCAATTAATCTTTAAGTGGTTTCATTTTCACAAAAAGTAAAAACAGATAATAACTATAGAAGAAAAAATGTTGACAAACAATGCAAATCAACTATAAAAAAAATATTCAGGAATTCTCAAACATATAACTGATAACCATTTACTGCTGACACATTGAACTCCAGTATACTGCAAATACAATAACTACAACTTACGCAGATAAAAACCTTGGTTAAATTCGTTCGCATTTCTCTGAGTTGGGCAACACTAAACTTTCTGAAAAAGCCTTTAAGCACACCATCACTAAACTACAACTATTTACTAACAACTTACTAGAACTCTCACAATGTTTCAAGACAGGTGCACACACACGACACGTGCATCAATAAATAACAGTTCTCCAAAATAATGAACAGATAAGCAATTACCAAGTATAATTTGAAAAGTTATGGAAAAAAATACTGAGTTATATTTGCATAAGATTTTGTGACTGATTGTAAAATAACAAGACATAAAAAGAGGGCCTTACCTGAAATCATCAGAGTGAGGTATCTTGCAACTGCCCTTTACTGCAGACCTTTTCCCCATAAGCTCGTATAGGCCTATTAATTCACGGGTACCAAAGGAGACATTTTTCTTCCGAAAGGCAGCAACCAGGACTTGTGCAACCTGTGTCGGTATAAAGGAGTACCAAGAAAGAAGACCATGTTTGAGATGCCTATGGTTATGGCGAGGGAACCAAAGGCAGATGTGTTTCATTTGAATGTAGACAAGGGCATTAAAGGCCACAATAGCACCAACAGTGACAGAAAGGTAGAAAAAGTTAAAAAATCTGTCGAGATGGGACTTGTAATCTTTGCTTCTCTCATCAAACTGATCAGCCCCAAAAGAAGAGACGCAAGGTCTTATACCTGCGGCTCCAAAATCGGTAATGTAGAGGAATGTATAGAGTTAAAACATTTGCCATGGTTTTCCAGGTTCACAATTTCCTAAAAGCAGCGCAAACTGATCACAATGATCTTGGTTTGGCACTAAAATGTTCATCGTAGAACATAAGGTTACTCCTGTCAAACCCTTGAAAAGAGTTAATTAATTAAATACTTGTGGATTGTACTACTATAAAAATTTACGTACTACAGTAACAAACAGCCCACAGGTATTAGTAAGTAATTAATTCATAACAGAAATGATTAGTCTACTCTGTACTCACTGCAAGATAGATAGTGGTAAAAATAGCAATAGTCCAATACCGACCAAGATATGCGTCGGCTAAGAAACCACCAAGAACAGAGGATGCTTGCGAAATCCCCAAGAAATTATTAACTGCATTTGTTGAACTGGAGAAGGGTCTGTGCATGACATAGAAAATAAATGCCACCATATTAATAAACAGCCCAAAGTAAGCCATTCTATCTTATCTCATTATACAATTTCAACATCAAGGTTTGGAAGTCAGGATACAATGATCAGTGAGTATGCTTTGAGAATACACTGCATATATTGTTATTTTGGCAGAGATTCCAGTTTCCACAACTTTGTTATGCACCACTGGCATATAAACGGGTACATTCCTTCGCTGCATGGTTCACAGAAAACATAACCCCATCAATATAACATAGTAACTTATTATACGTAATTCTATGATGTCACCATATTCAACAAAACATGAACCTGTTGAAAATGGGATTTGAATGAGAAAATTGACTCGGGTCGGGTCGTGGACTCGGGTCGTGGTCGTGACGGGCGGGTTTGTGAAACTACGTCGTTTTGACGACGGTTACATGCAAACTTTTTCTATAAATAAATGGTGTGGGGAAAGCATTTAAGACATACAAAAATTTCCCTTCCATTTCTAGAAATTTTTTCTGTCCCGTCCCGTTCTGAAAAACCCGTTCTAGAATTTCCGTTCTGCAGTTTTCCCATCCCGTTCTGCAGATAATCCCGTTCTGTTCCTTTCTGTCCCGTCCCGTTCACTTCTGCATAATCTCGTTCTGTTCTACAGTCCCCGTTCTGCATTGGATTTTTTTTCGTTCTGTTTCTGCATTAATTTTTACAGTAAGTTCTCATGCATGCATCATTCATGTTCATATAGTTTCAGTACATAACATAAATTTTGGTTCGATGAATTCTTAATTTTGTAATGCTACTAATTAAGAATTGAAATCCGTTTTATCTTGGGAAGCAATTATTCAATTAACCCTTAGCATCTGTGGGGAATAAATTTGCTTTAAGGAGACTTTGTGAATTCAAAGGACTCGGATTTATATTTTTTCATTTTTGCATAATTTATTTATATGCATTATTAAATAATACTATATATTACTAATAACAATCTTAAAGCAAATTTAGTATTATGTGATTGTAGTATTATTTGGTCTATTTATTTATTTGAACTGAATATCCGAATTTATATATCATATAAATATATTACGTAATATTACTTTCATATATTGTTTTATTTGAATAAGAAATTGTTTTAACAGAATTTTTGTTTGCATGTTAAAACAGAATGTTGAAGTATTTATGTTTTAGTATTGTTTTATGACAGAACTTATTTTATACTAATATCAAAACAACTTATTTTATACTAATATCAAAACAAATGTTTTCCCTCTCTCTGAATAAGTGAAATTCGGTTTTGGTCCTTTTAATTTTGCAGTAATTTCCCTTAGAACTAATATACATTACGTTCATGCGTGTAAGATATATATGCATTAGTATCAAATCTTTATGTATTGTACTCAACTGATTGATATTGACTTATTTCTTGCAATATTGCATTGAAGAAGAAACACAATCTAATGATAGTATGTCTCACATGCTTTGGCATTATCAATTGTATTGCCAGTGGTAAGAATTGTTGCATAAGCATATGATAATCATGCGACTTATGACCAAACAACTTGAGTTCTTTCAATGTTACAAGACTACTAAAATTAGAACAATATTCATCTGAAACTTTTAACTCAAATAAGGTTGTGCACAATATTCATCTGAAATTTTTTTTCCTCCTCTTTCGTTAATGTGTAACAAGCAAGAGGAAGATACATGTAAACTGTAATATATAGTTAGTAAGTTACAGTTGACACCTTTTAGAAGGTTACAGGATTAATCACCTTATTTATGTGAACATGTTATTTTATAAAAACAGTGTTGAAATATAATACAATTACATAGTATTGTATTAATAAATACTATTCTGTTATTATATATATCACTTGTATTAATTGTTTGATTATTAATATAATAGTTTATTTTGTTTACACGAAAATATATATTATCGTGTTGATATATAAAATATTCTGCAAAACAAATTTGTAAAACAAAATTTGTTACATCTTGTACAAACAGAAATTTGTTTCTGTCTATTGATAATTATCTTATTGTATAACAGAAATGGCTTCTACAAGCACCATTCCTGCCATGAGTATGTCTCATGGAGAAAAGCCTGAAAGGTTCAATGGAACTGATTTCAAGCGTTGGCAACAAAAAATGTTATTCTATCTCACAACATTGAATCTGACTCGGTTTCTACAAGAGGACTGTCCTACTCTTGTTGAAGGGGAAACTGACAAGGAGAAAGTGGCTGCTGTTGATGCATGGAAACATGCAGATTTTTTTTGCAGGAATTATGTGATGAATGGATTAGATAACACATTGTATAATGTGTATTGTACAATCCAAACTGCAAAAGAATTGTGGGAATCTTTAGATAAAAAATATAAAACTGAAGATGCTGGCATGAAAAAATTTATAGTCGATAGATTTCTTGATTATAAAATGATAGATTCCAAAGCAGTTATTACTCAGGTTCAAGAATTACAAGTAATTCTACATGACATTCATTCTGAAGGAATGTCATTAAGTGAATCATTCCAAGTTGCAGCAATGATTGAGAAGCTTCCACCGTCATGGAAAGATTTCAAGAATTATCTGAAGCATAAACGCAAAGAGATGAATCTTGAAGAACTGATCGTGCGACTAAGGATTGAAGAGGACAATCGAGGATCTGAGAAGAAAAGTGGAAAGAATTTCATTGAAGCCAAGGCAAATGTTGTAGAACAAAGGCCAAATAACAACAAAAGGAAGCTTTCAAGGCCAAGAAGCTTTCAAGGCCAAGAAGAAATTCAAAGGCAAATGCTTCAATTGTGGTATTCCGGGACACAAATCAAATGAATGTCGCAAGCCAAAGAAGTTCAAGAAAGAACAAAAGTCACAAGCAAATGTGACAGAACTGGAGAAGCTTTCTGAAGATGTTTCAGACATGAACCTTTGTGCAGTTATATCTGAATGTAATTTGGTAGGAAACCCTAAAGAGTGGTACGTGGACACTGGAGCTACTCGCCATATATGTTCCAACAAATGGATGTTTTTTACTTACAAACCAGTAGAAAATGATGATCAACTCTTTATGGGAAACTCCTCAAGTTCAAAGGTTCAAGGACGTGGAAAGATTGTACTGAAAATGACATCTGGCAAAGAACTGACTTTGAATGAAGTGCTTCATGTGCCAGATATTCGCAAGAATCTAGTTTCTGGGTCACTTCTGAGCAAGAATGGCTTTAAGTTGGTGTTTGTGTCTGATAAGTTTGTCCTTACTAAGAATGATATGTTTGTAGGAAAGGGCTACATGAATGATGGGCTCTTTAAGATGAATGTTATGACTGTTGTACCGAAGTCTATTGATAATAATAAAATTAATTCTTCTGCTTACTTTTTAGAGTCTTCAAACATATGGCATGCTAGATTAGGACATGTTAATTATAATACTTTGCGTAGATTAATTAATTTAGAATTTTTGCCTAAATTTGATATTAATCTAAAACATAAATGTGAAATTTGTGTGGAATCAAAAATGAGAAGATTACCCTTTCACTCAGTTGAAAGGAAAACTGAACCTCTAGATTTAATTCACACTGACATATGTGACTTAAAGTTTGTGCAAACTAGAGGTGGGAAAAAATATTTCATAACCTTTATTGATGATTGCACAAGATATTGTTATGTATATTTGCTAAGAAGCAAAGATGAGGCTGTAGAAATGTTTCAACTTTATAAAAATGAAGTTGAAAATCAACTTAGCAAAAAGATTAAAGCAATAAGAAGTGATAGAGGTGGTGAATATGAATCACCATTTGAAGAGATTTGTTCTACTCATGGTATTATTCACCAAACTACAGCTCCTTATTCACCTCAATCTAACGATATTGCTGAACGCAAGAACCGAACATTAAAAGAAATGTTGAATGCTATGTTGAACAGTTCTGGAGCACCACAGAATTTGTGGGGGGGAAGCTTTGATTTCTGCCAATTATATTCTGAATAAAGTGCCTCATAAGAAAACTCACAAAACCCCTTATGAATTATGGAAAGGTCATAGACCTTGCTACAAATACTTAAGAGTGTGGGGGTGTCTAGCAAAGGTAATGGTTCCTAAGCCTAAAAAGGTAAAGATAGGACCAAAAATAATTGACTGTGTTTTCATTGGTTATGCAAATAACAGCAGTGCTTATCGCTTTCTTGTTCATAAATCTGAAATTAACAATATTCATGTTAATACATTTATTGAATCAAGAGATGCATCATTTTTTGAGAATATTTTTCCATATAATGGAAATAATGATTCAAATTCGAACAAAAGACCTTTGGATGCTACTAGTGATAATCCTGGAAATATAGACAAAGAGTCTGTAGTGGATGAACCTAGACGTAGCAAAAGAGCAAGGACTTCAACGTCTTTTGGTCCAGATTTTTCTAACATTTTTGTTAGAAAACGATCCTCGAACCTACAAGGAAGCAGTATCCTCTCCAGATGCTTCTCATTGGAAAGAAGCAATAAATAGCGAAATTGAATCCATTATGCAAAATCATACATGGGAACTGGTGGATCTTCCACCTGGTTCAAAACCCTTAGGGTATAAATGGATCTTCAAAAAGAAGTTGAAAGCTGATGGCTCAATTGATAAATACAAAGCAAGGCTTGTTGTTAAAGGCTATAGACAAAAGGAAGGATTAGATTATTTCGACACTTATTCACCTGTTACAAGAATTACATCTATTCGAATGCTAATAGCAATAGCATCTTTAAATAGACTTGAAATACATCAAATGGATGTAAAGACTGCATTCTTAAATGATGAATTAGATGAAGAAATATATATGGAACAACCTGAAGGTTTCACTGCTCCTGGACAAGAGAGGAAAGTATGTAAACTTGTTAAATCCTTGTATGGATTAAAACAAGCACCAAAACAATTGCATGAGAAATTTGATAATGCAATGTTATCAAATGGGTTTAAAATCAATGAGTGTGACAAATGTGTTTATGTCAAAAGCACTCAAAAGGAATATGTCATTGTTTGTCTTTATGTGGATGATATGTTAATCATGGGTAGCAACAATGAAGTTATCAACTCTACTAAAAGTATGTTGTCAAATAGATTTGATATGAAAGACTTGGGGGTTGCTGATATAATATTAGGAATCAAGATTTCTAGAACCTCTGATGGAATTATATTATCTCAATCTCATTAAATTGAGAAAATACTTGAAAAATTTAACAAGTATAATATAATTCTAAATAAGACCCCAGTTGATATAAATCTTCATCTAGCAAAAAATGAAGGTGATGGCATATCACAACTAGAATATTCTCGTATAATAGGCAGTTTAATGTACGTCATGAACTGTACTAGACCAGATATAGCTTATTCGGTAAGTAAGCTAAGTAGGTATACGAGTAATCCAGGTAAAGATCACTGGAAAGCAATTTTGAGAGTTTTAGGATACGTAAAACATACTCAAAAATATGGACTGCACTATACTAGATATCCAGCAGTATTGGAAGGATATAGTGATGCTAATTGGATATCTGACAATAAAGACTCAAAATCCACAAGTGGATATGTCTTTACCCTTGGAGGAGGAGCGGTATCTTGGAAATCCTCAAAACAAACGTGTATTGCTAGGTCAACAATGGAATCGAAATTCATTGCGTTAGACAAAGCTGGAGAAGAAGCCGAATGGCTTCGTAATTTTTTGGAGGATATTCCAAATTGGTCAAGACCTGTGTCAGCTATATGTATACACTGTGATAGCCAATCAGCGATTGGAAGAGCACAGAGTCATTTATATAACGGTAAGTCACGTCATATACGACGAAGACATAATACCGTTAGACAATTGCTCTCAAATGGAATTATCTCAATTGACTATGTAAAGTCAAAAGATAATATTGCGGATCCGCTTACGAAAGGTTTAACAAGAGAGCAAGTGGAAAAATCATCGAAGGGAATGAGTTTAAAGCCTACTGTTTAAATAAGAGTTGTCATAGTGGCAACCCAACCTAGCTGACTGGAGATCCCAAGATCTAGGTTCAATGGGCAAACCGAACTATGTAGTACTCAGTAAAGCACTGAGGAGATATTTACTCCTAATCATTCCTATTATGAGACAGTGCACATCTGCCGCGAGAATTAGGATAAGTTACGCTTTTAATGACTTTTATATCTTGAAATATGTTCAAGTGGGGTATTGCAGGATACTCTTGATAGATGTCACCTACGTGAGTAAGAAGGGGCCCACTTCTGTGAGAATTATGAAGGCTGAATTCTCTAAAATACTTACGGAACCAAGAGGTGTTTCAAGACCAAAATGAACACAAACGTGAGAACCAATTATGTCTGAAGAGATATTTTGTGAATTCTATTGTCTTGGTTTACACAAAAAGCTGACAGTTCAAAGACATCAAGTCTACTGATTAGCCAAGTAAATCCGATAGATTTTACTAGGGTAAGTTCAAAGCCACTAGGCTACTTAACCTGATGAAATATCTTTTCTTATGTACTCGAACTAGTGTCTGCATATTCATAACATATTTTGCATATTGTAAAGCCAATTTTACATTCATGTGGGGGATTGTTGGAAATGAGATTTGAATGAGAAAATTGACTCGGGTCGGGTCGTGGACTCGGGTCGGGTCGTGGTCGTGACGGGCGGGTTTGTGAAACTACGTCGTTTTGACGACGGTTACATGCAAACTTTTTCTATAAATAAATGGTGTGGGGAAAGCATTTAAGACATACAAAAATTTCCCTTCCATTTCTAGAAATTTTTTCTGTCCCGTCCCGTTCTGAAAAACCCGTTCTAGAATTTCCGTTCTGCAGTTTTACCGTCCCGTTCTGCAGATAATCCCATTCTGTTCCTTTCTGTCCTGTCCTTCACTTCTGCATAATCCCGTTCTGTTCTACAGTCCCCGTTCTGCAGTGGATTTTTTTTCGTTCTGTTTCTGCATTAATTTTTACAGTAAGTTCTCATGCATGCATCATTCATGTTCATATAGTTTCAGTACATAACATAAATTTTGGTTCGATGAATTCTTAATTTTGTAATGCTACTAATTAAGAATTGAAATCCGTTTTATCTTGGGAAGCAATTATTCAATTAACCCTTAGCATCTGTGGGGGAATAAATTTGCTTTAAGGAGACTTTGTGAATTCAAAGGACTCGGATTTATATTTTTTCATTTTTGCATAATTTATTTATATGCATTATTAAATAATACTATATATTACTAATAACAGAACCACAACCACAACTAACAGTACCTGTTTCAACAGCTTCAGCCTCATTTGTTTTCCAATGCTTTGCAATGTTTTCAGAGAGGGGGTCGTCTGGGTTAGGAGCATTCAATAGGGCTTGAATACAGAAAGTAACTCAAGTGTTATACATTTATATTATAACATACATACAACAATGATATCACCAAAATATTATAAATGAAAATCTCTTTTACTTCAAAAAAAAAGCCTTATATTTAATCAGCCAGTTTTCTCTTACTTGGTTGAAGAGAATATGTACTACACTTGCCAGCATTTCACAAGGCATTTGACGCTATATAAATCTTCTATGGAGAGGAAATTGTTCATTATAAAATCACTAGTAACCACCATTTTACCTTAATAGTACAGTACAAATCTGCAGAGCAGGACTCCATTTGTCCTTCAGGATATCGAGGCATATCCTTCCAAGCTGCATCCTGACACTCATTCTATAAGAAGTAAAAAACATGAGCCTGAAACCTAAGAAGATTAATTACTGGGAGTAGGCATATCAAACCTTGTCAATGTTAGGATGGTAAATTTTGGTGAGGAACCGAACCTGTTGCAACATATAAATGAAGGATGAGTATGTTGATCTAGCGCCTAAAACACATCACATGTAAAACCCCAACTTTTTGAATAAAGATGAATTTTCTATAAATATTATTTTTGAATATTATGGAGTGAAATTGATATAATAGTTGTGGGTAATATTTATAAATTTTTCAAAGTACGCAAGTTGTTATATAATATTCAATTGGTCGGGAAATATTCGTTTTAACAGGGAATATTCGTACAACGGCACAATCATTGGTGGACCCCACAACGGAATTATTATCGGATTGAGAAAACGACGAAAATACTTTATGAAAATAACGGCGGAAGTTTTACCGTTAACTGTTGAAACACCCGGTGTTAAAAGTACAGTAATACGCGTGGTTGCATAGTAGCACACGATATTAATTATTGATGCTTAACTGATAAGTCACTCAGTTTTGTTGGTATTATTAATGTAATAATACAAAAAATCTTTTTATATAAAACAGAATACTTTTATAAAGTTATTCTATAAATAGAATATATTATATTCTATTATGCATAGTGTTGCATAGTGTCTGCATAGTAAAATCTTTTATAAAGTTATTCATTTTATTAGATTATAAATAGAATATATTATATTTTATTTAAAAGATTTTGCTTTAAATATGGACCGTCAGATTAAAGTAAATCAATCTCGACCGTTCATGAGTTAGTTACTATGCATTTCATTTTTCTATAAATAGAAGCTCATTCATTCATTATTTTCTTACGAATTCACTGAAACTCTAGAGAGATAAATTATAGAGAGAAAGAAGAAAGTATTCTGCTACTTCACTACTTATATATCCAGTACTCTTCTTCTTAAGGTAGGGAATATTATTTGTTGTACTCGTAAGGGGTGTTATTCTTTCTTATTCATGAAAAGAACTGTTGTTATTCCATTTCTTATTATTCTGTTGGAATAACCTGTATACGCGGTCTACCCTATACTTGGTGACATTCTTCTATTATTCTGTTGGAACATCCTATCTGTGTATTTTACACCGGACCTGGTTCCGTCTTTATTATTATTCCGTTGGAACATCCTGTCTGTGTGTTTTACACCGGACCTAGTTCCATCTTTATTATTATTCCGTTGGAACATACTGTCTGTGTGTTTTACACCGGACCTGGTTCCGTCTTTATTATTCTGTTGGAACATCCTGTCGGTGCAAATTTTGCCTGACCTGGTTCCGTTATTATTATTTTGTTGGAATAACCTGTCTATGTGAAGTACCGCATGCATGGTGATTTCTTTTGTTATTCCATTCTTTGGTTAAAGTTTTGACTTCTATACTTCATGAAATTAGTAGAATATCCTTGATATTTGCGCTTCATCCAGTATCTTTTCATGGAAATATTCTTCTGATCATTCTTGAATTTTACTCTACAAAACAGTATCATGTTGACAATTTGGACGTTAATAATTCCTGGATAAAATAATTCTTGAACTTATTTTATTGAATTCTTATATCATTGTCATCATCCTCATGTTTATATTTTGTTGAAAGTCATCTGTGGTCTGTAGTGCATAGATGGACTTGATATGATTATGATAATGGATTATTTGGTGTAATCATGACCGTAATGTTACAAATGATGTGGTAAAAGTTCTCATTGGCCCGTAGTGCATTGATGGACAGTTGTTGGCATGATCATGACCATTAATGAATACACAAATATTCTTGGCCCGTAGTGTATGGATAATTGTGGTCGTGATACTAAAGAATATCCTCGGCCGTAGTGCAGAGGTGATTCGTTAATATGGAATATTTATTAAGCTGAGTCTCAGCGATAACAGTGATGAAAAACCTTTTTAATCATAAAAGATAGTATATTTTATTTTCTACTTGACTCTTTTAATGGATTACTTGTTCCGCTGTAGTTAAACTTGACGTCTATTATATTTTATCAGTTTAACATTGTTGGAGACTAATAATAATTTATTCTGCATTATCTTAGTCATAATATTTCTTACTGGGCTAGTTGAGCTCACCCTTCCTTTTACTGTTCTCTTCAAGAAATGAGAATATAGCTGGGACGAGTCGGAGAACGGAGTGACGGTCCAGAGGATAGCATTAGTAGTCCTCACTATTCTGTGAAATAATAGTGTGATAATAATTGTAATGAGGACTCCTTTTGAGTTTGTATAATCTCTAGTAGATAATATTTGTATTCAAACTCACAGTTTATGTTTTGTCGTATTGTACACGACAGTTGTATTAGTAAATTGTATTTGAATTATGTACCATGTATCTGGCGACCCAAGATGGGTGATGTATACCTAATCTTGGGGGCGTCACAGTTGGTATCAAAGCTTAGGGATATGATCCCTGGCTAAAATGTGAGACTAGAACTAGGAAGGGAGAGACGGAGAATTCCTTCGCTAGTATGACCTACTTAAATTTATTTTATATTTAAATTGGTTGGTCAGAGTTAAAGATATTATGTTACATGTCAATTAACCTTTGTTTTGTGGCAGTATCTGAAAATAACATCCGAAAATGTTGAGAATAGTAATGGAGCACAAGAGACCGTTGAGTCTCCACATATCAATAATCAGGAGAATGTGCATCAGGAAGGCGACAATCCTCATGCAAACAACAACACTGACCAAATGATGAATGATGGATTGTTCAGAGGCTTTATGCAATTCATGCAACAGCAGGCGAGAGCGGCTCCTGTCCAAAATGTAGGTGGCAACACTGGAAACTCTCGGGCGGTCACCGCTAAATAGTTCAAGGAGCTGGGACCACTGGAGTTTAAGGGAGAGCCAAAACCACTTATGGCAGAAGCATGGATAAAGCAGATCACCAAGATATTTGATGTCTTGGGATGCTCTAAGGAGCAAAAGGTTCCCTTTGCCGCCTTTATGTTGCGCGGAGAGGCAGATTACTGGTGGGAATCGGTAAAACGTACTCAACCTACCGTACTGAAGATGTCTTGGGAGAAGTTCCAAGAGTTGTTCAACGACAAATACTTTCCCGAAAGTATTTGTCACATGAAGGAGGTGGAGTTTGTCAAATTGGAGCAAAACAATATAACCGTGTCGCAATACGAGGCAAAATTTTCGGAGTTATCCCGGTTTGCGTCCCACTTGGTGGATAATGAAGAGAGAATGATGCGAATGTTTTTAAGAGGTTTGAAGCCGGAGATACGTCAACATCTTATTTCTCATAAATTGTGTTTGTATTCAGATGTTGTAAATAGGGCTCAGTTGGTGGAGCGCGATAACGAGTCAACGCAACCAAAAGAGAGCAACCGACAAAATGATAATACCAGTGAGAGTAGTCATCGAAGTGGTGACAACAAGCGTGGAGGGAATCAACAAGCCAGAAATGGTAACCATTTCAGTGGTAATCAGGGCCAAAATAATAAGAATGGACATTTCAAGAAGCGGAGATTCAACAATGATGGAAAGACGTCAGCACCAGCACCCGTTGTTAAGGAAAGAGAAAGACCACCTATCATATGCTTCAGATGCGGAGGGGAGGGACACATCAGTCCAAATTGCGCGATGTCGTCCAAAGCATGTTATAATTGTGGAAGATAAGGTCACTTAGCCCGATTTTTTCGTTCATCGAAGACAAATTCAGCTAGGATGGAGGCACCAAAGGCTGTCCCAGAAAAGTCAAAGCTGGTAGTGCAAGGGAGAGCATTTGTTGTGACCTCCTAGAAAGCAAGGAACCCGAATGAGGTCATCACGGATAAGCTTATCATAAACTCTAATGAAGTCTACACTTTATTTGATACCGGTTCTACCCATTCTTTTATTTCTCCTACTTACGCTCAACGATTAAATTTGACTCCGGAGAAATTAGACTTTGACTTATCTGTGGAAACTCCGTTGGGAGAAACCTTCATTACATCCACGGTTTATAAGTCTTGTTTGGTTCAAGTTGGTACCCACACATTACCTGTCGATCTTATTGCATTAAAAATACTTGCATTTGATGTAATTCTAGGGATTGATTGGTTAACTACTCATCATGCAAAAATTGATTATTTTCGTAAGGTTGTTAGCTTTCATATTCCTAATCGACCTATTATGCGAATTCAAGCAACCAAACCATTAAAATCAATCACTGTCATCTCAAGCCATAAAGCAATTCGTTTATTGAAAAACGGATGTCAAGCTTTCTTAGCTCATGTCACAGATCTAAACAAAAAATACGTCAGTTTTGAATAATATTTCTATTGTTAATGAATTTCCTGACGTATTCCCTAAAGAACTTCCTAGCCTACCCCTAGAACGTGAAATTGAATTTTGTATCGACCTTGAACCCGATACAAAAACCATTTCTAAATCCCCATATCGAATGGCTCCTATTGAACTTCAGGAGTTAAAAACTCAACTGCAGGAATTGTTGGACATTGGCTTTATTCGTCCTAGTACTTCTCCTTGGGGTGCTCCTGTTCTATTCTTGAAAAAGAAAGATGGGAGTATGCGACTTTTTATTGATTATCGGGAGTTGAATCATGTCACCATCAAAAATAGGTACCCATTGCCACGTATTGATGACCTATTTGACCAGTTGCAAGGAGTCAAATTTTTTTCAAAGATTGATCTTCGTTCTAGCTATCACCAATTGAAGATTAGAACCGATGACATTCCAAAGACGGATTTCAGAACTCGGTACGGGCATTATGAATTCCTAGTCATGTCCTTTGGATTGACTAATGCTCTTACTGCCTTCATGGATATGATGAACCGAGTATTCAAGGAATATTTGGATCACTTTGTGGTCGTCTTTATTGATGACATCCTCATATATTCCAAAACCCGTGAAGATCATGAGCAACACTTGAGGCTTATACTCCAAAAGCTTCATGAATATAAGTTTTATGCCAAGTTGAAGAAATGCGAGTTCTGGCTTAAGGAAGTAGCATTCCTTAGGCACGTGGTATCAAGTCATGGAATATCTGTTGACCCAGCAAAGATAGAAGCTATTCAAAGCTGGGAGCAACCTAAATCAGTGTCCGAAGTACGTAGCTTTCTCGGCTTAACTAGTTATTATCAAAGATTCGTAGAAGGGTTTTCTCAAATCGCTACTCCACTAACTCAGCTGACTCGGAAAGATACAAAGTTCGGTTGGAGTGAGGAATGTGAGAAGAGTTTTCAAGAACTCAAGAGGAGACTCATTTCAGCACATGTTCTGATAATACCATCTGGTTCGGAGGGATTTGTCATCTACAGTGATGCTTCGGGCAAAGGGTTAGGATGTGTTCTTATGCAATATGGGAAAGTCATAGCTTATGCCTCACGACAACTCAAAGAATATGAGAGGAATTATCCTACTCATGATCTAGAGTTGGCAACTGTTGTCTTCGCACAAAAGATTTGGAGGCATTACTTGTATGGGGAAAAAGTGGAGATCTTTACGGATCATAAAAGCCTCAAATATTTCTTCACTCAAAAGGAACTCAACATGCGACAACGACGTTGGCTTGAACTGTTGAAAGATTATGATCATACTATCCAATACCATCCTGAAAAAGCGAACGTGGTAGCTGACGCATTGAGTAGAAGATCATATGCGGGTACGAGTGCAATATTGTCAACGCAAAGGCCCATTTTGTATGACTTGCAAAGGATGGAAATAGAGATAAAGACTCCAGGGACCCACGTGATGATGGCAAATATACGAGTAGAACCGACTTTAATTGATAAAATTAAAGTTGCTCAAATTATAGATCCGGAGCTGATGCGTATGAGGAAGAAAGTGCAAGAAGGTGCGATGCCGGAAGCAAGAATCGATGAAGAAGGAATACTTCGAGTTAACTCCAGACTTTGTGTTCCTAACGACCCTGATTTAAAGTATAAAATCATGATGGAGACGCACAACACACCGTTTGCAATCCATCGTGGGAGTACAAAAATGTATCATGATCTTCGACATACATTTTTCGGGGGCAATATGAAGAGAGAGATAGCGTTGTTTATCTCAAGGTGTCTAACGTGTCAATGAGTCAAGGCGGAGCATCAAGTACCAAAAGGTCCATTGCAACCACTTGAAATTCCAGAATGGAAGTGGGAACACATTACCATGGATTTCGTTACTGGTCTTCCCAAAGTTTCTCAAGGTATAGATGCGATTTGGGTCGTTGTTGATAGATTGACCAAGTCTGCTCATTTATTACCGATACGAGAAACTTATACACTTGAACGTCTTGCTCGTATGTACATAAACGAGGTTGTCAGATTACATGGTATGCCAGTATCCATAGTTTCTGATCGAGATCCAAGATTCACTTCGCGATTTTGGGTTAGTTTGCAAAAAGCTATTGCATAGATTTACGATTTAGCTCGGCATATCATCCTCAGACGGACGGACAGTCGGAGAGGACTATTCAAACTCTTGAAGATCTATTAAGACTCTGTGTCCTTGATTTCAAGGGAAGTTGGGACAAGTTCTTACCATTGGTGGAGTTTTTCTACAACAACAGTTATCAAGCAAGTATTGGCATGGCTCCATTCAAAGCGTTGTATGGAAGAAAGTGTCGTTCTCCAGTATGCTGGGATGAGGTGGGTGAAGCAACGTTGTTGGGACCAGAGTTGGTACGTATGACTACGGAAAAGATTCAAACGATCCGGCAACGTATAAAAATCTCACAAGATCGACAAAAGAGTTATGCTGATCTTCATCGAAAGGACGTGAAATTCGATATAGGAGATCATGTGTTGTTACGTGCTGCTCCATGGAAAGGAGTTACGAGATTTGGAAAGAGAGGAAAGCTCAATCCTCGATTCATCGGCCCATTTTTAATCCTTGATCGAGTAGGAACTGTGGCCTATAGACTTGCTTTACCGCCAAGTATATCTCGTGTTCATAACGTTTTTCACATATCCATGTTACGTAAATATGTGGAAGACCCGAACCACATTATTGAGTTGGAACCGGACGAAATAGCGGAAGATTTGACGTATGAAGAGGTTCCTGTTCAAATCTTGGATAAGAAGGAACATATTCTACGCACCAAGGTTATACCTCAAGTAAAAGTTTTGTGGAGAAACCACGATGTTGAGAAAATGACTTGGGAGTTAGAATCTGAAATGAAATCAAGGTATCCTTACCTCTTCGACATACCAGGTACGTACCCTAATTTCGAGGGCGAAATTTCATAAGAAGGGGAGATTGTAAAACCCCAACTTTTTGAATAAAGATGAATTTTCTATAAATATTATTTTTGAATATTATGGAGTGAAATTGATATAATAGTTGTGGGTAATATTTATAAATTTTGCAAAGTACGCAAGTTGTTATATAATATTCAATTGATCGGAGAATATTCATTTTAACAGGGAATATTCGTACAACGACACAATCATTGGTGGACCCCACAACGGAATTATTGTAGGATTGAGAAAACGACGAAAATACTTTATAAACATAACGGCGGAAGTTTTACCATTAACTGTTGAAACACCCGGTGTTAATAATAATATGCGTGGTTGCATAGTAGCACACGGTATTAATTATTGATGCTTAAGTGATAAGTCACTCAGTTATGTTGGCATTATTAATGTAATAATACAGAATTTTTTTTTATATAAAATAGAATACTTTTATAAAGTTATTCTATAAATAGAATATATTATATTCTATTATGCATAGTGTTGCATAGTGTCTGCATAGTGTTTGTATAGTAAAATCTTTTATAAAGTTATTCGTTTTATTAGATTATAAATAGAATATATTATATTTTATTTAAAAGATTTTGCTTTAAATATGAACCGTCAGATTAAAGTAAATCAATCTCGACCGTTCATGAGTTATTTACTATGCATTCCATTTTTCTATAAATAGATGCTCATTCATTCATTATTTTCTTACGAATTCACTGAAACTATAGAGAGATAAACAAAGCTAATAATATGGGATGAAGTTTCTATGCAACATCGATATTGTTGAGGCAGTCGATCTCACCCTTCAAGATATCAGATACTATAAAAGATCTTTTGGGGGTATCACTGTTGTCCTAGGTGGAAACTATAGGGATTTTGGCATAAAAATGCAGCGGAAAAAATATAAATTATAAAGCCAAATTTGAAACCCTAAAACAGGATCCATGCGAAAATAGACATTAATTCAGTGTTTAAGAGATTATACCGATTATGAAAGGCTTTGATGCGGTCGAATCTCCAACACAATCCAAATGAATTGCGTCTCTACGGTATCCACACGAATGCCCTGCGAATCGTCGTACGATCTGTAGAAAAAAGGGCGCTGCGGTACTAGCCATCAAAGGAATGGATTTTTGAAATTTCTCTCTAGTCTCTCTGTAAGAGCGGCTAGGGTTTTAGGTTATGATTCGTTAACCCTAAAATGTCTGCTACATATCATATATCTAACGGTTAAAAGAGATTAATCAAAACCCTTTTAAAATCCAAATTTATATATATATATATATCTTAATTAAGTCTTACTTAATTAATATATTTATACATAAATTATCCTATTAATTTAAATTCATAATTTAAATACTATCAATCATATTGACATATTTAAATCTTTATAATTTAAATTAATTGCCTTTTTAATTACGTTCTATGTGTGTGATCCTATAGGCTATTATTACGTTGGCAATAATTTTAAAATCATATTATAAAATTATAAACAGTGAGCGCCATCTAGTAATGCATCACTGCTACCCAAGTAATAATAAAATCGATGATTCGATACAACCTTTTCGTGACCAATGTTTCAATGTAATTTAATCCTTTTAACCTTGACATCCTAGATTAAACTCGAGTCATGGAATATGTCATACTCTTCATAATTTAATCTGAGTTTTCTTGATCAATGAGTAGAATATGTGAAACAAATAACTATTTGAGCATGGTCATGCATTTCATAGTCCTACTCAATCAAGAGGCCTATGGATATCACCCCTAATAAATAGGAGGGTTAAATTTCATCTAGATTACTCATATTTTTCACATGATTCATGATGTACTCAATAATCACCTTTATAGTCCACCCTATTAAAGGTGACTTTTGATGATATCAAAGTACATAAATTCTCGTGTAGTTTCAGGTCGGAGGACCATTACAGCATTGTCACTATGAGAATCGCTAATGACCCTTCGATGCTCCACATAGAATTCTCATGGTGGGTCTGTCCAGTACATCGTTCTCTAACACATACCTATGCATTAACTTAATATCTCATATATTTATGACCAATGAGATTTGGTCATCAGTCAATCCACATACTAGTCTCAATGCATCATTGATGTCCTATCAACAATGATACTCGACTAGGGACATTTAAGAGTAATGATACTAATTGTAATTATATAATCTCATGTTCAAGTCACATACTTGAAACTATATAATTTGTATCATTATTCTAAGGAATTTTATTATGTTAACATTTATATAACACAGTAAATAAAACCATAATAAAATTATTCATTTATTCAATCAAATATAATATCAAAATGTTAAGCAATTATATCAAATAATTGGCCTCTATGGCATAAACTCTAACAGAAACTTTCGACAAATATTTCATGTTATTCTTAAAGGCGTTCGTGAGCAAATCGTGGGTGCATCATTGAGACGGTCTTTACTACGGAAAGATATATGTGTTTTAACTAAGGGTTTAAACATGCGATTAACTTGCACAAACGTTCGAAATACTAATTTTGCTCAATTCTTGATGGAGGTAATATATCATTCAACCTTGAATTGAATTTTATAACATGATGCTTTGAATTAAATCTCACTTTGTGACTAATTATACTTTTATTTTTTAGATTGGGACCAATCCACAAGAAATTGTGCAACTTTCATCTACAACAAATCGATGTCATAATCTAAATGAATTGATATTTAGAATCTATCCACAATTGGATGTGGTTGGTATAGTGACTCCAACCTTTCTCACTGAATGCACAATTCTATTTGCTCGCAATGACGACGTCAGTGATATAAATGATGCATCACTGAATATTACTCCAGGAGAAACAATTACTTTTTTAGCTGCAGATAAAATGTCTGAATGTGATGAGCTTGATCATACCATTAGGAATCGATATCCTAATGATAACTTAAACTTGTTGAATCCTTCAAGGTTGCCACCGTTTAAATTGGAGTTGAAATTTGGATGCCCAATAATGTTGTTATGAAATATTGCACCGAAAGATGGACTTTGTAATGGCACGCGATTGATGGTTGTTAGATGTTCCTCAAAGGTAATCGAAGCTCGGATATTAAATGGAGATAAAATTGACAATTTAGTCTTCATTCCGAGAATATCATTGACACCAACATCTTTGGACTTGCCTTTTCGAATGACTAGACGTCAGTTTCATGTCCGATTAACTTAGGTTATGACAATCAATAAAGCCCAAGGCCAATCTGTCAAGTTCATTTGGATTGATTTGTGGACACCGGTTTTTAGTCATGGACACCTTTATGTGACACTATCTAAATGCACATCTTTAGATCATATTATTTTCCTCCTTCCGGAAGATGGGTCGAATTGCACCATAAATTTTATTTACCTAGAAGTTTTGTTATAATATTCTTACGACAAGTAAATGATCTAATTTAAACAATTTATTTCTACTGAATTATGTAGTCTTTTCAACATTTCAACTTTTAATTTTACAATGAGATTCATTCATTGTAGGATTGGAGTGAATTTGTCAACGAGAACGATAGAGTATATACAATGGACCTTTGTTGATGGGGTAGACGTAATCAGGTAAATCTACTTTTATGTCACTGTATCAAAATAACTTTAGTATTCCTACAATATAAATAGTGTTAATTTTATTGTTTATGTGAATAATTTAGGTGGTTGTGCATTCTCCTCATTCGGCAAAGTGTGTTCATATTAATACGAGGACATTAAGGATAGTGATGAAGAGAATATTTAAAGGGATGAAGAAGACATTTAAGAGAGTTAAATGATATGCAATCCAGTACCGACATGTCCACCTTTGACGATGACTAACCCACCACTGACCAAACAATTGTTTAGGTGTGAAAGTCTCTCTTACTAAGACTCTCTATATTTCTCCACTTCTCATACAGACACACAACACACATAAAACATGCACAAACACACACATAACTGTAACCAATTAAATACTTGCAAATCAAACTCACACACCATTATACTGCCACCAATACAAATTTATGATTTAAATCATTAAACAAATGAACCGTTTGTTGAAATTGTACTAAGAAAACCTTATTTGATTGCAAGTCAACATTCATCAATATCTTTTCCTAAATAAATTGATAATTTGTTACAATCTCTCTAAGTTCTTACTTATATTAATCTAAATCATTCCCCCCACCCCCACTACATATAAATGTGTGTGTTCATTTATTTTTTAGACAATTCAGGGTAATGTAATTATTATATTGAATCCAACTAAACAAAAAAAGTAAGGGGTCTTATGTTTCAGATTTACAATTATTTTATTTTAACTCACATATTTCGATAATTTTTATATTTCAAATATTTTCAGGCATTGAAGGATACTTGGTGTAAGTTATAAAGAATACGAAGTTGTTTCTCTATTTTCTGCATGTGTGTATTTTTTGTGTTTTGTCATTTGTAAAGTTAACTAATTATACATGGTTATGGTGATTTTGGATATGGAATGATGATTGTTTTGGTGGTTTGGATATGTATTGATGATTGTATGTTTTGTAGACAAATTTAGATTTTTTTGGATATCTATTTTTAAAGGAAACTCTCTCAAAATTTTTGGTGGTTGAATATATGTTAATGATTGAGTATGTATTAATTATTGTGGTGGTATGGTAAATTTTGATAATTGTTATGTTTGATTGTAAATTATTTTAAGTTGCAAAGAGTTTTTAGGTAATGTAATATTTTTTGAATTTTAATTTAATTTTTCGTTATATCCGGGCCATGAAAAATTAGTAGTAGACTAATAATTGAAAAGGTAATGGTAGTAATGTCGAATTTTTTGCTTGTCTTATTCATTATCAAAAATTATTTAAGACATATTATCATGTTTTTGTAAAGTGTTCCAACCTTTTTTTTATATTATTATTATACATCTCAAGATACATTATTTGTGCAAACAAATCAGAGGTTTCATTTGCCCTTTACACTCTGTTTCTGAGTTTTGAACAGAAAAGAAAAGAATAGAAAACTTAAATCAGAAAAGAAAAGAAAAGAATAGAAAACTTAAAGTTTTCCTTTGTGTTGTTTCTGAGTTTTTAATGGAAAAGGATAGAAAATTTAAAATTGAGGACATGAGTTGTAATTTAAAATTTATTATATTAAAAGTTGAGGATAATATGAGAATTATAAAAATATTACTTATTCTAATTTCTTTTCCGTCCAAATCATGCCAATTTTGGACGAAAAACTTTGGCAAAAAAAGTGGTCAAGTTTTTTATCCATTTCTTTTCTTTTCCGTTTATTAAAAAACTCAGAAACATAAGAATTGGAAAGAAAACTTAAATTTTATATCCATTTCTTTTCTTTTCTATCCATTTTAAAACTTAGAAACAGAGCGTTAGGTTGTGTTTGATAAATCTGGGAATTAAGATCCGAATGATTATGATGTCTTAATAAATTAGATCATCTGAATGGTTATGAGGTCTGAATCTAAAAAATTGTTTGATAACTAAAAAATAAATTATCTCTTAATGACACTATTTTACCATTTAAAAGGTAAAATTTTATTTAATAATTTTAAATATTCAATTTAATAAAAATGAGTGCATAATATTGTTTAATATATTTATATAAAAAAAAATTAGCAAAAAAAATTCATTAAGAGGTACCTAAAAAATTATTAAGATTTTATTTTCTGTCTTATCGATTAAGAGGCATTCAGAGGTAATAAAAAATAAAACAAACAGCATCATGCCTCTTAGCGAATAAGAGACCGGTCCATTAAGAAACAAACGGCACCTTAGTGCTGTGTAAAATTTAGTGGGGCCTAGAAATTTTCTCTTGCTCGTTAATTCACGAATCTGGTCTTTCCCTCTCCGATCTCTCGGCCGACTCATCTCCCTCTAGTTGCCTTCTGCTGCTAACGGGCCACGGCTGCCTTCTGCTCCATCTTTCTCAGGTAATAAGCTTTCATCTTGATTCTCTCATCGACTCTTGTATAAAAATTTCTTTAATTGGAGTTGTTTTGATTTCTAGGGTTGTTTGTAAAACAATTTTTTCTTAAAAATTGAAATGGGTTAATTTATTGCTTGTTTATTCTGTCCCTGAATTGAAAATTTAATTTTGATTTTCCAATGTGTTTTACCCATTTTAGATTAACATGATATTTCAGTTTAATGTTTTACCCCATTTTAAATTTGGTGGAAGCAGTAGGCAGTAGGCAGTAGGCAGGAAGCTTAATATTTGTATTTGCAGTATAGCCTGTATTGATGTATGGCTGTATGTATTGATTGTATTTTAATGTTGTTGTGTAGCACGGTTGTATTAATATTGTATACTTTAATTCTGGACCAGGAGATTGATTTTTGAGCTGTGAATTTTGAACACTCATCATTTTTTATATTTTTTATTTTTATAACCTTAAAAGAACAACAGGTACAAGTTTTGGTAAAATCGGTGACACCCGTATCCATTTTGGAGTGATTTTCCTAAGGTAATTTACTGTTGCACAATCCTACTTTTATATCCTTAAATTCAAAACCCGATTCTGACAGAATTGCCTTCGTCTCTGTTTTGTTGTGTTATACAGTCTTGCAGTTTGAAGCTCTATGAAGATCCACACAGAGACGCAATGAAGACAGAGAATTGTTAAATTCATATATATACATATACATATATTCATATATATACGAAAATGGGAACGACAACGGCGTTGGCACCGGGATTATCACGGAAGCTGAAGAAGGTGCTGGAGACTCGTACCGACAGTCCAGATCTGCTGGCGTCACTTAACACCGTCTCCACTTTTTATACTGAAAATACCCCTGCGGCTCGGAGAAACCTCCGATCAACCATCGAGAAGCGAGCTTTGTCCATCAACCAGGAATTCCTTCTTGCATCTGATACCGCCCAGCAGGTTCAATTTCACATTTTTCTTTCTCTCTCTACACTGCTCTTTTCTCTCTGTACAGAACTGAGATTGATTGCTTTTGATGTTCGTTTTTGAAAGGCCTTGGATCGGGTCGAGGAAGAGATTAATGCGCTTACTGATTGCTGTGACAAGTACGTTCATGATTTTGTTGTTTTATTAATAGGATTGTTTTGTTGTTTCAGTTGAAACAATTTGGTAAAAAAAATGGAGTAAGCAATTGATGTATAATCCTACAGCAGTTCATGTTCTGTTGAAATCAGCTGAGTCCGAGCTCGTAATTTGGGTTTGTCTAGGGAGAGTAACGATATATGACTTGTAGTGGATTTGAATTGTAGGATGTTTGGACATCAAAATTTACTTTAGGATTTGATGATGCTCTATCCTTCGGGTAATTGAACTCCAACCCAAGGGTGGTTAATGGCTTTGGGACTTTGGGCCGCAGTGAAACGTCTCCAGTGTAGATATTGTTGGGAATATCCAGCCCATATATGCTTATTTTGAAACCACACGTTGACTCAAAAGGTTAACCTATTAGGTCTATGGTCCATTAGAGCATATATGTTCTCAATCTTTCTACTTGTTTTCCGATGTGGGACTTTACTATCACGCGGTACCTCAACAATCTTCCCCTTAACGCGTGATCTCTCCATCCACATCGACACCAAAGCTCCCCCTTGAATTTTAACCATACTCTTTTGACCATTAGCCCCATCATTTTTTCTAGTTGACGAGCCACCCCTTTCATTATCTCTTGTTTGATTCACCAAGAGTCTCTGTCAAGCCCATCAAGTCTCTCTGTCTGACAAGCTTATTTCTCAATATCTCTTGTCCACCAAAGAGCCTCTCAGATGGTCCACCCCTTGCTCAAAGAGTACATTATCCACCTAGCAACATCTATAACTCATTGAGCCTAACCCATCATGTCACTACCTAATGACGAGCCCACTCTTCAATATCTCTTGTCAAGAGCCAACCAAGAGCCTCAGAGAAGAGTCAACTACTTGTTCAATGAATTATTTTTCGTCCATTATGCGCAGTTCATACCATATCCATGGCTCAAGCCCATTACCATGACTTTGATACTAGTTGTTGGGAATATCCAACCCATATATGCTTATTTGAAACCATATCTTGACTCAAAAGGTTAACCTATTAAGTCTATGGTCCATTAGAGTATATATGTCATCGAATTTTCAACTGTGTTCTGATGTGACTTTACTATCACGCAGTACCTTAACAGATATTAGATATTAGTTAGTGGGGGAAGAAAGATAGAATACCAATCTATGTTTTCAAGTGTAAAGAGTGTGTAATTTTATCAATGTATATTGTGGGAGTTCTTTTTATAGGTGTAGGTAGTGGAATCTGTCCCTTTGGTGCGTCCCATCAATGGGTTGTTGGGACCAACTCGTGTGAGTGGTGCAGACAAGTCCCATTCAAGGAAAATTGGTGTCAGCGTCTTATGGGGCCCGGGGATGTGATTTCGGCGCACATTTTTCGATACTAGGTAAATCCGACGGGTCGTAAACTTTGGACCTCCACTTTTGAGCCTAATGCGTGGGCTTTCATCCCATACCCTAACATTGCCCCCACTCCCTTGTATAAAGTTCTTTGGTAGTCTTTCGGCAATCCTTCGGTTGAGGTGCGCTATCTGGACAATATTTATATGCTAAGTGTTTTCGGGGTCTCGTTCAAATATGGTTTGTATTCGGCGGTTATAAACACATTACAAGGAGAACATGTGTTTAATACACGCGTTTAATGTGCCGTTTGTTGGGCTTTGTGGACATGATTGCGCTGTATGTGGCGTTTTGTATGCCCGACACGAGTTAATGTCAAATTAATCTCAACTGTTTATTTCAAAAACGATGGTTTGATCTCAGCTGTTGAGGACGTTTATAAATAGTGAAGTGGTATCACACACTTTTTACTTTTGCCTTTTACTCTGCCTTTTCTTTCGCTTAAGATCTCACTAGAATCCCTCCTAGTACTTGAGTTTCCCATCAAGTTTGTCTTTTTCCGGTCACTTTGCTCAAGCAAGTTCTCTAAACTGGCTAGTTTTTCACTTTGTGAATTTCCTCTTTATTTTTGTTGGTTTCTTTGCATTGATCTAGGCCTAGCTAGACTTGTTTAGATTTTGTTCATCGTACTTTCCGTCGTAAATGGCTAAAACAATTGGGATTCCTCGTTCCTTAGGTAGGGGCAGTTTTCCCACCGGCAAAAGGCCTAGACCTAATCATGCCTTTCGAGATAATGAAAGTATGGAGAATGAAAGATCCCAGTGATGTTCGAGCCAGAGGGTAGGAATGAACTTCCCACTTTTGTAAGGGAGAGTACTTTGACCCCTAGGACGTTCGATGTAGAGGATTGGGAGAGGTAATGGGAGATGCTTCCTTGACTAAACAAATTACTGAAGTCCTTAGAACCGACCCCCTTCATCCACGAAACGCAGGTGTGTAGATTTGACGCTAGGTCCTTAGACGCCCTTCAGACTGCCATTTAGTTAGCCCCCCTAGTATAGCCTTAGGATGCCAACGTCAAAGAGAGGAGGGACCGCCTCGAAGGTCGATGGGTTGGGATTTTTGTCATACATTTTCTTTACGAGCTAAGGTTTCCCCTCCATTTTTTCATTTGAGATCTTCTTCGGGACTTTTTTAAATGTAGCATCGGGCAATTAGTGCCGAATTCTATCTTCCTCCTAAAACACGTTTATAGCTCATTGTAAGGAGGGGGATTTGAAGCCCACTTCTCGCATCTTCTTTTACATGTTCAAGTTCCAAGAAAAGCTAGACGAAAGGGTTTTATCAACTGCTCTGTTAGGATGGGGACCTCGACTTGGTGATCACCCCTTTGAGTAACAAGGGATGACACGATAACTTGGTCTTCATCAGGGCTGGTGAAGTGGCTTCTTTACCCCGATTTGTGGACCCCCAATGATCTCGAATCTGCAATGGTATGGGCTGAAAGTCCACACATTAGGCTCAAAAGTGGAGGTCCAAAGTCTACGATCCGATGGACTTGCCTAATATCGGGGAACTGGGCGCCGAAGTCACAGCCCCGAGCACCACACCAGTTGTCCTTGGATGAAACTTTTCTGCACCACCCACATGGGTTGATCCCACCTACCCATTGATGAGACATACCGAAGGGACATATTTCACTATCTATGCCTATAAAGGAACTCTTCCACAACATTGGTAAGATTACACGCTGTTTACACTTGATATCCTATATTAATTTTCTACTTTCTTCTCCACTTACTAATATCTACATTGGAGACGTTTCACAGCGGTCCAAAGCCGTTAACCACCGCGAAAACGTGTTGTGCTGACCTAGTAGACCCGGGGTTCAGCTAGAGACGATTACTCGAAGGATAGAGCATCATCGGGCTAGTTTTCTTACAATGTCGATTGGGAAAGATAGATCATCTTTTCCCCGACCTCGAAGGATAGAGCATCATCAGGATTCTTGTGCAAGTTTGAAGATCAAATTGGTAGAAAGGGCTAGAATTATGGAGCTAAGATTTAGCTAAGAAATGCATATATAATTATTTAATTATATAGTACAATATGTTGGAAGGACATAATAAAGATATTCCTATAGGCTGTACATGAAATTTTCTTATTAAAAGGGAAGATGGATATGAATATCTTTTCTGTTCTTTCTTACAAAGATAATTCTTTTACACAAATGAAAGAAATGACATATCTAGACATTAAGATTTGTTGGACTCTCTAAGAAGTACCGAATAATTGTCCAATAGGAATAAATTTTTTTCTAAGTATGAACACATTGAGAGTATCAAAAGTATCTGAGCTACCTAGGGATTTGGGATCTTCTATGAAGAATAAACAGGATTGTCAACCATGAAGCATAAGGAAGTGGAGGATTCATTTTTGGTTTGATGAATGGTGTGGTGGACTGTGGAGGAAAACCCTTGTATAGTGCTCTTCCCAAGGCTTTCTAAAATATTTGTGATTTGGGCCTTGGGGATTTCGCTGTCTATCTTTTTCTTTCTTTCCTATTTTTGTTCTTTTGTTTTGTTTTTCTCTTTTGGGATGAGGGTGTTTTTGTTGGAATTGTCTCTTTATAAGTGGTTTTAATTATTAGGAGTTAGGCTGCAACTGCTTTCTTCAAGAGGCTTTATGCATTGGCATGGAGAGGGGGTTGATATGATGGTTTGGAATTTGGATGGCTGACAGGGACTTATAAATATTTCTACAATATGCTAAAATGATTGTACCCGGGGCTAAGGCTCTTGTAAAAAGCTGGGTCTTGGAAAATTCAGAATTTAGAGGTATGCAGCTGTACCTCAATTACTGAGAGGCTGTTTCATTGAACTTTAGCCCGTGACCAAGCATTCAACAAGTGAGGACTTGACCATGGTGCCAAGCACAACCTTCAAAAAGATAACTCGTTGCTGCTAGGATTCAAATCGAGCCCAAATCTCCACGGCTACAACATGGAATTCTCAATATCTAAAATATGCTATCCAACTAAATCAAGTTTTGGCTTCCTACGGTGGGTGCCTTTATTTGGTTAGGGAAGCTGTTAGGGCAGCATTCATAATTGCTTACATCTAGAGAAAGGTGTTAATGTGCAGCACATGAATGGGTGCGAACAAGTTTTTGATGCTGAAGCCTTTTTGTTGGACCATTGTCCATTGCGTTGGTGGGAGGCTTTTGCCAACAATATTGAAATTAGAAAAGGAAGAAACCCTAATTATTCTTGATTCATGCGTTTTACCTGTTTGCGAACTGGTGGAGCGAGGAGTTTTTTCAAGCCATGGAAGAGTGCTATTGTGATTATGTTACGGTGGATGTATAACATGTTTAGTGATACCAGAATTCACTAGTATGCTAGTAGTGAATGGGGTTTTGGTTTAACATCTTAAATGAAATGATACCAGAATTCACTAGCATGCTAGTAGTGAATTGGGTTTTGGTTTGCACATTTTAAAACATGGTACACTTCCTCTTTCGAACATAAAATTGGCGGGTTAAATACACTTTTCCCCACTCTACTCGACCTCGGTTTACAAATGAATCATTGAACTGAATTTTTTTTCATTCGACTCACTGAACTACAATTTTTTTATAAACCGTTACAAATTCTGTTAAAGTGTTTGACTTTGAACGAAAAAAGTACACGAGGTGCCACATGAGAGAGAAATCCTACATGTCATGTATTTTTGTTTGTGGCATGCTTAGATGGAAAAACAATCATTCTTCTAAAATCCATTAATATTTTTTAAAATTCGGTCTAGTTTAAAATAATGCATTCAAAATAAAAATCCTACATGTCAAATTCTGTCTAGTTTTTAAAATTCTGTCTAGTTTTTGAAGAATTTAAAATTTATTTTAAAAATAGAAGTAGGATTAATCTTAATGATTTTATCTTAATGTAAAAATCATTAAAAATCATTAATCTTATTTCTTAATGTAAAAGTCATTAAGATTAATTCTACTTCTATTTTTTAAAATTTTATTTTAATCAATTAATATTTGTACAATTTTAAATAAATTATATAAATTACATATAATTATATAATTTTATTTTAATTTAAACAACTCATTAAATTCATTAATTTAATTAACCTCTCTTCAGATAAAACTAAAATTAGTAATATAACATATTAATGTCTGACATGTTATTGTATTAAGATATATTACATATATTATTTAAATAAGAAAATTTTGGGTAAATTTTGAATTTGAGTAATGTCTTTAACATTATTCGTAAGTATTTTATAATAAGCACAAATTAAAAATTAAAATTTTTAAAAATAAATTCAAACTTCAAAAATATAACTAAAATTTTGAAAATTAATTATTATTTTATTTTTGAAAACTAATATAATTATTATTTATATTATGAAATCATTAAATAAATATTAAATATATTAACAAATATTTAAATTAATTAAAAATATATTAACAAATAATTAAAGTAATTAAATAAAATATATTAATTAAAGTAATTAATAATAAAATATATTAATGTGTAATTTTTACAAATATATTTATATAAAATTAATAATTTTGTATTTTTTAAATTTTTATTCAATTATCAAAACTCTAATTTCACGTTGATAATAAGGAAAATCATACACAAGCTATAACAAGTACATCTTACAACAAATTATACAACCATTAAATAGCCATTAAACCGAGTTCAATGAAGAAAAGATGGTGGCTAGCTCATAAGTCGATCCTGCTGCTCCAGACACATGCGCCGTGTTTTCAACAAGATGAAATTCCTTTCATATTCCCTCCAGTCTCTCATAGCAAAGCCACGTTCTTCAAAACAGAGGAGAAAAACAATCAAGATCTGATCTGGATGCTGGTGGAGAAATCGGAAGCACGTAAAAATAGGACGTGGAAATCAATAGTTCAGATCTAGATCTGAAAAAAGGCCTCTCCCTCATCCGTTTTTCAAACCATTCTTCTAAAATCCATTCTTCAAAGTAATCGTGTTCATCAATGGTGTTTAGGAGTGAGCAAAAACCGGATAAAACCGAATTACCGAACCGAACCGAATTTTTTAACCGATTTTTTTTCGGTTATTCGGGTATTTTTTGTAATTCGGTTATATCCGATTTTATTCACTTTTCAATTTTGGGTTATTCGGTTAACCGAATACCCGAAATACAAATAAACAAATAAGTGTTTAAAAATTAAAGGTGTGACTCATAACTCATTAGTCATTGAGAAATCCGAATTTCAGATCTGAGACTTTCAACTCCCCTTCGCTTTCGATCTCTCGTCTCTCGTTGGAGAAAACCTCGACAGCCCTATCGCTGCCGGCGCGCCGCTCATCTTCCTAGTCTCCTCCTCGACAAACCTCAGCACGAACCGACGACCATGAGTCCATGACAGTTAAGCAATTCCGTTTTTGTTGATATGGAGACTGTCGAGAGGTTTCAATTATGAGATCTGTTATTTTCATTTCTTGTTTTTGAAATTGAGTCCTTTCCTTCTATGGAGGAGATTCTGCTTCTGTTGTCCTCCTTTCTTTTGAAATGGGTATTTTATGTCTCAGACTCAGTGAGTCAGTGGCCTTATTATTCTCTTTGATTGCCAAGAAATTAATGTATATTAGTTTTGAATTTTAATATATCTTGAATTAAATTTAAAATTTTCAGATCAGATAATTTCGTTTGATTTTGTGTTTCTGGATTCTGTCATTCTATGCACTGTGCAGGGATTGATATTTGGCCATTTGGGGGAGACGAATTTCGTTTTGCATTTGGGGTAATTTTGTTTGATTTTGTGATGAATTTTCGTTTGATTTAATTTTTGTTGTGTGTTTTTGTGTTTTTGAATTCTGTCATTTGGGGTAATTTCGTTTGATCTCAATTTCGTTTGATTTTGTGTTTCATTTTGGCAATTTTGAAGTGAGAGACATCTTAATAATTATACTATACTCAATTTAGCCCAAGCACAATGTATATCAGAAAATGCTGAATGGATGAGCCTTATATTTCTTAATTTCGGTTATTACCCGAACAACCGAATTGTAAATTCGGTAATTCGGTTAATGGGTAATTCGGCTACTTGTTCGGATATCAAAAATTAACAAATTTCGATTTTCGGTTATAACCGAATAGCCTTTTCGGTTCGGTTATAACCGAATGATCACCCCTAATGGTGTTCAAGCAATCACGCTCATCAATGGACGGATCTGGATTGTGGTAATGAAGATGATGAAGTTGATTTGTATTTCACCAACAATTTCGACTACGGATCTGGATTGATTTGATTTCGAATTATTTTGAATTTTGAATCTGGATTGTGGTGAAGAAGATGATGGAGTAGTTTCAGGTTTTTTGATTTTAAATTATTTTTTATTTGAATTTGTGGTGAAGAAGATGATGAATTAAATTTGAATTTGGATTTGTGATGAAGAAGATGATGAATTCAGATTTGGATTTGTATAGGAGATTTGTATAGGAGAAGATGATGAATTATATTTTAGATAATTTTGTATATTTAAAGTTAACTTCAAATATTTAAAAATTAAAAAAATTAGTATGTATTCATTAATTTTATATAAATATATTAATATATTTTTTTATTAATTAATATATTTTTTTATTAATTTAATTATTTGTTATTTAAAAAAAGAGAGAATTCAAGTTTGAAAATAAAAAAAGTTTAAACTAAAGTTATTTTGTTATTATTATTAAAAAAAAAAAAAATCCACGGTGGCTCTTGTATTACACGTAAGCATTGCCATGTAGACTTTCCATTAACTTTTAACACTTTTAGACGGAAATTTCAATTTTTGTAAAAAAAATATAGTTCAATGAGTTGACCGTAAAAAAATTCAGTTCAATGATGCATTTGTAAACCAAGGTCGAGTAGAGTGGGAAAAAATGTATTTAACCCTAAAATTGGCACTCTGAGCACTTTCGCCCTTTTCTCTCTATTTTTATCTTTTACAAGATGAAATATACATAACAAAGAAAATGAAAAGCCAAAAAGACAGTTGTGTAAGTAAAAGATTGAACAACAGCAGCATGCATCTGTAGATCTAGATTAGGGTATGATAGGATGCTATTATTTCCCAGCTTCTTCTTTCTGCTTTTCTATATAAGAAACTGAAAAGATTATATATACAGCACTTTGGGTATTCTATTTATTTTAGTTATTTCTTTAATGTAAAACCATGTCTATGTTTAGAAACTCTTTTAACTATAAATCTCATGAAAGTTAGGTACCTCAACATACAAAATCCTAGATCACATGGTGATGGTGTACTACATCACATTGTGTGAACCAAAAATGTTGAGTTTTAAGTAACATTGAAGTTGAACAGGTTGCTTTTAGGTCAGATGGGCGCAGATTCATCTGAAATATGACACCATGATTTGAGTGGTAGTAAGGATAAGGGTTTGCTTTGTCTGAAGAGTGACTGCACTTGTTGTAATGTTCAGAAGTTGGTGCAAATTTTGCAGGGAGAAGGAAAAGGGTGTGTAGGAATCATGCTTTGCGTAGGCGTGTACCAGCGGATAAATTTCTTTAAAGGGAATGCCACATGTTGAAGTGGGAGATAGTTTTGTAAATGGGTCCTGTTAGTACCAAATAAAGGTTAATAATCACTAATTTAGGGCTCCATATATATTTCACCACATCTACTCCCCAAATTATTTGATTTTTTAAAGCTGAAGGTCAACCACCTTGGTCCCAAATGAATGTGGGGTTGATTCATGTTCCACTCTCAATAGCTCAATGTAATATATAATTAGATTCTTTGGAACATGGGGCTCCTAAATTTTTCATTTTAGATTGGGCATCTAAATTCATGATATAATTGTTCTGTTAACCAAAATATGCTCAAAGTAAAGTTATTATTTGTTATTTTGCTTATTACATAAAGTTGACGCGGCTACTTAATTTAGACTTGTGGGAGAAAACCTTGAATTATCTTGTTTGAGGGTTCTGCCTGGTGTTTTTGTTTTTTCCAACTTACAAACTTACTCCATTAGGTTTTGAATAGAGTTACCTGAGCTGAATTTTGCATAATGTTAAATTTGACTTGTTGGTTTATATAGGAAATTTCTCTTAAAACCATGTATTGGGACTTAGATTTTACCTTTCAGAATCGCGAAGGCTTTAAGCAGTTGCAGTTCTACCACTGGTGATATTATCAGTACCACAGAAAGGCTCAAGCATGATCTTGAAATCACTATACAGAGGCAAGAGATTGTGTCATGCTTCCTACGTGATTATCAGCTTTCCAATGATGAGGTGATAGTGTGATCCCTAAATGTCATGTAGCGCTCAAACATAGACTTGAAAGTATGCTCAGGTTGTACTCGATATATTAATTGGTGGAGGTTGTTCCTTCTATAGATAAATGCACTTAGAGAAGAAGACTTGAATGAGAATTTTTTTAAGGCACTTTCTCATGTTTATGAGATCCATGCCAACTGCAAAGTACTCCTCAGAACACATCACCAGGTACTCTCTCTCTCTGTGTGTGTGTTTATCTGTGTCTCTGTGTGTGTGTGTGTGTGTGGCTGTCTCTATCTATTTGTGTCTGTTGCGTGTGTAAGTTTGTGCTTCTTCCATTACACATCCCCTGTGAGACAATTCCTTTGCATTTTGATATGCTTGAGATCTTGTCGTTTACGTTTCTACTTATCACAAAAAGAATATTGTTAAATGTAGGATTCTGTTAAATGTTTGATCCTGTCTTAATAGAGATTGAACTTGGTTCCTAGGATTAAGTCTCTGAATATTAAATCCATAGTAACTGTAACATAATGGTAAGTTGTTGAAATGCAGCAGAAGAATAAGGTGGTTTCTCAAAATTTTCTATTAAACAGAACGAGTGCTTGTTACCAAAAAGAAAAAAAGGGTGAAAAAAGAGGTACAATGAGGATGGGAGGTGTAGAAAGGTATACTACAATGTATACCTATCAATATATTAATTTAAACTAGTTTGACAAATTATATGGAAAATTTTGGATTTAGTTGGGAGAAGTAGTCTTCCTTTTATCATCTCTAAAAATGCATATGAATCAGAAATTATTATTTTTTGGTTTAACATATAATACAGTGCCAATTTAGAAGAATTTTTTTTCTTTTATTATTATTTTTTTTGTTAACAAAGAAATTTATTAAAAAAGAGGGGAACAAAAGACGTCCTCAGATTAAAGGATAGAAGAGTTTGTATGCATTTGTTTGTGTATGTTATTTTGTTTGTAGTATGTCATTTTATGCTTATACTAAATTCCTTTGAAACATAATAATTTTTTTTCCTTTGGGTAAAGAATAGATTTTCATTAGAAAGAAGAGGAATTACAAAAAAGGAAGACGAGTCCTCATAAGAAAAAAAACTTAAAAAATAAAGAAAATCTAGTGAAGCACTGCTCGCCAATCTCGATGAACAAGGCTCCAATTGCCGAAGCCCATATCAATGCTAGAAATGAAACCCTATCCCAAAGAAGAGAAATAGGTAGACAAGTATCATTGAATATTGTAGCATTTCTTTCGGTGAATATGCCCCACAAATTGGCAAAACAAGAACTCCTCCAAAGGATCATGGCATGTAAAGCCCCCAAAATTGAGACTATCTCAATTCCCGATCTTGTGCGTTAGATTCTATCTTGATTCAGCTTTACATCATAATTAGATATAATAACAGCTAAAATGTCGGATAATTAAAACTTTTTCTATCTTTCTTCTATTCCCTGAATGACAACCTTTATGATTCTTCTTGTTTCCAAATCATATTTATTTTTATGATTTTATTTCATCAGAGTAACTATGTGTGTATACAACTCATTCTTCCATACAAATTCTTTCTTATATAGTATTATCACTATATTACTTTACATTACAAAGTAATCACTACGATACATTCTCATCTTAAAACAATCATTCTTTATTTATTAAATATTTCAAACTTTACATAATAGCACTTTACACACATTGTGAATTGTCATCACAAGTTAATACAATCTCATTCAAAAGAAATATTTCTTCTTTAAACGCTTCTCTAAACTTTATCATCTGAACACCTAGAGTTTTCATCGCAATTGTAATCTGCAAATTATTGCAAGAATGAGCACGACGACCCAACAAATCTAACAGTTTTCATGTTTCACATAGCACATAATTTCATGCTCATTTCATATCTTATAATTTTTCTACTATGCATATCAAATATCACATATAGATTGAGTTCCATAACTCAATCAACCTTGGTCATAATTTGACTTTCACAATTCAAAATGCATAGCATGTAATTTAACATACTTACGAAGATCTTACACAATATCAAGTTCATATAACACAAACGAATTGAAAGACTTGCCTCGCGAGTTGATTACAACTTATAGCTTAACATCACCTCAGGGTCCTACACAAATTAAGTATACATACATGACATATCAGTCATACATTCTTTAATGTTTATTACCCAAATTATATTAACTTAGTGCAGTTACTTAGTCTACTCTTAGTCTTGCACTTTTCTAATATTTATTTCATTTATCTTGCTAATCCCTTAGTAGTCTTTGCTTTAAACAAGTCATATACATCATGAAGATACTTAATTCACCTACATTCTTAGTTTTGTTCTTCATATTGCTTATTTCACTTGCCAAATCTCAATTGATTTAGTCCTTTCTTGCTTGGATAACGCTGGCCACTATATATTTTAGGTATATAGCAGTAGGGCTAAAATATATACTCCAATATCTTTTTCGCAAAATAAACTCAGCTCGTCTTTTATAACTTTAGTCTTTTTGGAAAAACTCTTATCCACTTAACTTGATGTAGTCAAAACATTCTTTGATCAATCAAATATCATAGGACTCGTGCATTCCTTCATAAAAGACTTAATTACACATGCTCCCAGGGTTCAGATAGCAAATACAACCTCTTGGAAGCTCTGCAGCACGGTGCGGCCGCACTGCAATTTAGCCCAGGAGTGGCGCGGCCGCGCTACTCCTGCTGAGGCTCTGAACTGAGCTATTTCTTGCTATGCTCAACCCTTAACATGCTAGGTTCATTCCAAAACAAAACTACCTTATTATACCCATGATTTGGGGTCATGTCAACATGATTGGTCTCTAAATACATGGACCACAACAATTTCACAAAAGCAATTCATTTTCAATTCCTGTAGACCAGCGCGGCCGCACACAGGTTTTATTCTTGGAAGTGGCGCACAGGCTCTGTTTTGGTCTGGTATATGCAGAACCCAAAATTAAGCATTATGGTTCTTATCCTTTTGCTTCCTAACTTCCATATTACAAGTTCAGGCCACCAGAGACAAGTTTCTAATTCTAAATCATGATTCACAACATCATTTACAGCCACCAATTTTCTTAATTTTCATAATCTTAGAGAAACTCCTTTACTTGAGCATTTTAACAGTCTACTCGTGGGCATAGATTTAATACTCAGACTATATATAGTTTCAAGTATGATTTAATTCCAGATTTCATTTAGAAATCATCACAAGTACACAAACATCAAATGAATTCTTATTACCTAACAAAAGATGCAAATTACCTTTTAATTGCTATTTCTTGCTTGAATTGATTCAATTCTTTCTCTAATCAGATTCTAATTATATTCTTCTTCATTCTTCCTAGTTCCACCTTCTAATTGAATTTGATAGATTTATAGAAACTTGAGAGTTTCCTTGTTGATCAAACTAAAATTGAGAGCTGAAGACTTGGCTTGGATTTTATAAAGATTCTATACTTGCTCAGCACTCCCTTGCTTTGCTCTGCACGAAATCTTTCCCCTCACTCCTAATTCTTGGCCCATAAGTATTGCCTTGATCAATACGATTTAGGCTTGCTGAGTACTGAGCCTTTCAGCTCATGTTATTTCCTTATAACTCAGTTTCTCATGCCTTGCAGCCCACAAAATACATACACTACTTAATACGCATATATAATACATTATATTAATAATGGATTATTTAATATCTCCAATAAAATGAAGCTTATAAAATTAAATAAGGCAATAATTTTACCATATTAAAATAATTTAATATTATAAATTATTTTTAATTTACTTATTTAATGGATACAATAATTTTTTCATCATTAAATTTAATCATCTCCTTCCCTTTTTTAAATTGTTTTAATAACTTATTTATACGCAACAAATATATAATAATATTTTCGCTCATTTTCTTTTTCCCCCTTTATAAGTTGTTTTCAACAATTTTCTTACATAAAATAAATATATAATAATAATATATTTATTTATTCACAAAAATTACATATTGCACAACACAAATTTACTTATGCAGTCCAATATCACATAATAAGAATTTTATTAATTTAAATTCTTATTTTAATATACTTTGAAAATTTAAAACATCACATTTTGTGATTTTTATGTTGCAAGAAGCTGGGTCTTTCTTTAGAAACTAAAGGCTATATTTGAGGAACCCATAATTTTCTTTTAGGGACCAAAATAATGTGTTGCTATGTGTTAAAAACAGGAATTGAGACGATGTGAACAGGGATGACAATTATGCGGTGCAGGTTTGGTTTTTCAGTGATTTGGAACTGCAATCTTGAACCAGAATTCCATTGCATCGATAGTGGTTCAAGATTTTTATATACCAAAACTGCATTGGTCGATTTATATTTTGAACCGCATCGCATCAACTTGCACCAGTCAAAATTATTAATATTTTTGATTTAATATTTATTAAATTAGTTTAATATTTTAACAACACATTATAATAACATTTATTAAAATAACTCAAGAAATATTAACAAGTAATATAAGAATGTATGTTTAATTAAAATTTTGATAACGTTGTTATAATTTTAACATTATTATAATTTTAATACATATCAACTATATGTAAAAATATTTATAAATTAACTTTTGATGTGTGAAAGTATAAAAATAATTTAAATATATGTTTAGAGGCAAATATCACAACACCAGCACACCGGTTTAAATTTTTTTGCACCAAAATTGCATCGGCAAGGCTAACGGTTTGGATAAAAATTGGTCGGTTCGATGTGGTTTGATTGGTTTCGAATCAGTTGCGGTTCAAATTGCGATCCCTAGATGCAAATTTATTTGCAATAGACTGTGCCTTGAAGTTTTGTCTTGAGTAAGCCTTCTGCAATGATGTTTTCGATTTATTGTTGTATGGATAATTTGAATAAAACTAGGACGTTCTTATCAAAGGTTCTTGAGGTTACAATCTTTTTAGCTGGTTTTTTAGTTGAACATCAGTTTTGCGAGATAAATACTTTTTTGGTCACTGTACTTTAGGCCAACTTACAAATGAGTCACTTAACTTTTTTTTCTTACAGTCAACTTAATGAACTTTAGTTTTCTTACAAATTGTTACAAAAATCGTTAAGTCCTGTTAACTTTTAACGGTTTGACCAATATAATGCTGAGTTGTAAAAAAACGACGCTGATGTGGCAATAATAATCCAACTTGGAATATAATAATAATAATAATAATAATAATTCAGATAATAATAATAATTTCTATAGTAATAATAATAATAATAATTCTGAAAATAATTTCGATAATAATAATAATAATTTTGAAAATAATTTCGATAATAATAATAATAATATATATAATAATAATAATACCGATAATAATACCGATAATAATAATATTTATAATTTTTATGGTTTATAATTTCTTTAATTATGTTTTCTAATAATTACATAAAAACTCATTTGATATTAATTATAAAAATAATTAAATATATATTTTTCATTTATGTTATTGTATTTTATATTTTTTTACTAAGTTTTTTTTATATTTTATTTTAAATGATTTTCTTTTATTTTCTCCATAAAATTTGTTCATTTCCACATAAGCGTTAAACTCATGCATAAAAATTCCATGTTAGCTTTCTCTCTCCTATGTGTCAAATTCCGTTAAAAGTCAAAGGACTTAACGGTTTGTAAGAAAATTAAAGTTCAGTGAGTTGACTGTAAGAAAAAAAAGTTTAGTAACTCATTTGTAAATTGGTCTAAAGTACAGTGACCAAAAAAACATTTATCCCTCAGATTTGCTTGCTTGATTAATATTTTTATTATAAGCGGGACAAGGCTTTGATGATTCCACTTGTGTTGTATTTGGCTCCCATTCTTTAACTTTTAGTTCACAGTCTTTTCCTCTCACTTTTAATAATTTATTGATTACAAATTTATTAGTCTTTATATGTTGCAACTCACTATAAGGTCCTTGACAGCGTGCAGGTTTGGAGCTCATGGATATGATGGCTGTGTACCAAGAAGGAGCCTATGAGCGCCTGTGCAGGTAAGTTTACTAAAATCAACACATACTTGAACAAATTGAAGTTTCCCTTTCTTGTTCGTTGGTATTAGCATGTATTTTCCTGGTGCTGTGTCTTGATCTCTAAACCCATAACCATCACCTAGGGAATATCTTCCAAAAGTGTGTGTCGAACTTACTTTAAACTTTTAGTTCCTTCACTTATTTTGATGATTATGATCCCATTAGCTTCCGATCTCAATAGCTTTTTAGGAACTTACTTTACTTTCAGTAGGTTGTGTGTAATGGGAAGTTTGTCAGTGGAAAAGTGAAGGAATGCAAGGGCAGGAATAAAGTCAAGGAGCAACTTTCTGTAGTTGGTGTCCTATAAAGGGAAGTGGAGGGAAGGAATGGAGGAGGGATGACAATTTCCTTTTGCCATCTAAAATATCTGCCCAAAATGGGTTGAGAAGTGGATGGAGAGAAGATGATAGTTGGGAAGACATAAAGATTAGTTTCTACTTTGATAAATAATTAATATGAGAACTCTCTTGCACATTAAACAGCAAGCTACGGAATTAGAGTGTAAAATTGAAAGAACTCTAACCATGAAATATTTGTTGAACAGTAAAAAAAGGGCATCACCCTTATTTTCCTTTCTGGCTGTCGTGCTCAGCGAGTCATCATAAAATGAGAGAAAGATGGCTTCCCTTTCCTACAAACAGAAATTTCTTTTCCTTCCATGTACTAATCCCTCTACAAAAGAGTATTCTGAAGATTGGTACTTGCTATGTGAAACTCTTTCCCATCTACCGAAGGAAAATATTAAAACAAAAGTTTTCTATCAACATTCAGCTGCAAGTTATTTATTTATACTTATGTTCCGCAACAACCAGGGCCATTTAGTTATTTTTTTAATTAAAATTTTGGTATCTTCATCCAGGTGGGTTCAGGCTGAATGTCGAAGATTGGGTGACACTGACAATCCTGAAGTTGGTGAACTTTTAAAAACAGCAGTTCGCTGCCTTAAAGAGAGGCCTGTACTTTTCAAGTACTGTGCAGAAGAGGTAGTTACAATGTGAAATCTAGAACCTCAAATAACAAAGGTTATTGATTTTTCTCAATTTGTATTCACACATAGTTCTAATCTTTAGGTGGCAAATATGAGACATAATGCATTGTTCAGAAGGTTTATAAGTGCGCTTACACGTGGAGGACCTGGTGGAATGCCCAGGCCAATTGAAGTGCATGCTCATGATCCCTTACGTTACGTAGGTGACATGCTTGGCTGGCTCCATCAGGTGTGATGCAAACTAGTTTGGCTTCTACTTCCACTCTTATGATGTTCTAATGTTACAGTACCATCTGAATGTTTGTGAAAGAATATATTTAAATGTAGATTATTCTTTTTTGCTCTCAATGCAGGCGTTGGCATCAGAAAGAGAACTTGTCTTTGTATTGCTTGATCCAGATGCAGTGGTAGATACAGGACCAACTGCACGCCGATTTTCAAAGAGTACTGATTCAGGAAAGGCAGACTCTGACTTGACATTCGTTCTAGACAGGATATTTGAAGGAGTTTGTCGGCCATTTAAAGTGAGAGTTGAACAAGTTCTGCAGTCTCAACCAAACCTTATAATTTCATATAAACTTAGTAATACCCTGGAGTTCTACAGCCACACTGTGAGTTGAACCATAATCATCAGAGTCGTCATTTTAATGTCCTTTAGGAGTTTCTCTTTGTCTTGACCTTTATTTTTCTTACAGATATCAGATCTGTTAGGGAGAGAGACGGCTCTTTGTAATACACTTTGGGCACTCAAGGATGCTGCTCAGAAAACATATTTTGACATTCTAAAAACTCGAGGAGAGAAACTTTTACGATATCCTCCCCTGGTTGCTGTTGATCTTTCCCCACCACCTGCAGTGAGGGAAGGGGTCTCTGTTTTGCTTGAAATAATCGAGATTCATGACAGCATAATGGTTCCTGCATCAGGAAAAAAACCCGACTTCGGTCCAGTTATATCTGCTTTACTAGATCCTATTATTCAGGTTTGTTGTACTAGATATTTGATAATTTCACCTAGTTATAGTTGATGGAAATACTTTTCTTGACCTGATGTTTACTAACACGAAATACTTGATGTTTCTGCAAAATGAATGGCCAATAAGTCGAAATTTTACACGTGTGTGTGCGCATGTGTGTGAGTGAGTGTGTGCCTGAGTAAATAAATTAAAAGTACAAGAACAGTGAATGGTGTTTTTGAGAGGGGGGAGAGGGGTGTGGGGGGGGGGGGGGATAACAACAATAACACAGATGTTTGTGAAAATTTTACATACAACATTTTCACGTGAGTTTTGCATTTGGGTTGGGATTCTTTTAACTTGGCTATATGTTTGTTTCACTAATTTTGCTGTGAAATGTGACCTTTGGATTGTTAAAGTTGGTTATAATTTATCTGAAGACCAGATTGCTTAAATAGTATAGTGGCATCTTAGTAAGAAAAATAATCTGTTTATACAATCTTATTATTTATTTATCAACCGTAGATGTGCGAGCAAGCGGCCGAGGCGCACAAGTCAAAGGGATCCATTCAGTCATCAAGAAGAAGTAGAACGAGTTCTGACCCAAGCCAATTCAGTAAATCATCTGTTGATGCTATGTTGGCACATAGCAGGTCCTCCCATGCATCTCAGGTATGTTTCTGCATGCTTTGCGTTGCCTTTTTATAAATACTTCCACTTTTTAATATCGAAATCTTTCAGTGCTTATCTTAAGTTTCATTGATTCTTTTTGCAATTCTATTGGGACAGTGTAACAAAACAACATTTACTTGTGCATTATGTATAGAGTGCCATGGCCATGCATTAGCACTATCCTATGAAAATTATTGATTGAATTATCAGAAATGTCTCAGGAAAACTCATCAAATCTTGAAAGAGTCTTAAACTATATGAATTTCATTTTATTTTAACAAGGTTTAAATAATGGGTGTTGATGACATGATTTTGTATTTTCCGCTAATCCTTACATGAAGTAAAAACTTTGGGGTTTTTTCAAAGGAAGGAAATCACTTCTATGACCTACTTTTGATTTATTCTGTAGACAATGTTTCTCCTACTGGTCTCGTTCAAGTATTCCAAGTCCAGCATAAATTTTTTGAACATCTCATGATCATTTAAACTTGAAATTTAGTTTCAATAATTTTTTGGTGGGTTTTATCCTCCTAACCGTGCGGTTGATGCTTATGGAACAAGTGTGTGGTTGATAATTTATATGGTGCTTTTGTTTTCATATCCAATTCTCCATATTGTGTTATTTCTATATGTCCAAAGACAATGATGTGACGATTATTACCAGAATATAACATTTGGTACGGGAATTCCTGCAGACTTCTGAAACCCCTTCCAAGATTTTTCTCATCAACTGCTTATCTGCAATCCAACAACCATTGTTGGCACATGAGGTTGCATCCGAATATGTGATGAAGCTTGGGGTGATGATAGATACTCACTTGCATGGTCTTGTGGGAAAAGAAGTTGATGCCGTTTTAAGAAGATGCGGTTTGTCAGACAAGATGCCACACTTCAATAATTTGTTAAACAGCGAGTCACTGCCGTTAGCAGAGATAGAGGAGACATCTCCTGCCTCTCTTTCAGAGTGCTTGAAAGCTTTCTTCGGGCTTGTTTTGGGAAGTGAAAGTTCGCTACCAGAATTTGAGCAGATGCAGGTTCCAAAGCTGCGATCCCAAGCTTGTGTTCAGTTGGCCAGATTGCTGGCTGAAGCTTATGGACTTATTTACAAGGCAATCATGGATCCCAAGAGTCGTTATCCAGATCCCAAGTCATTGGCAAGGCATCCCCCGGACCAGATAAGGACAATTTTAGGAATATGATAATGCTAAAAATACTAAATCTGTATTATTTTTGAGGGAGAAAAAGGGGGGAATGGGCTAGAAACCAAGTTGTTATCTTTTGACATTTCAAGAAACAAAACATTGGGATTTTAAGTAGAGAAGTTTGAAAGTCTCTTGTTGGTCTATTTTGTCTTAACACCCCACCCGTAAATTGTTTATTTTTTAATTTTCTATATATAATTGGAATTTGGAATACATTCTTAATACAATTTTACATATTTTTGGTAAACGTGGGTGTTCACGGACTTTTACTATTTGCGACGATTAACCCACTTTTCGTTTTAATATATATTACTCTATTCATTCCATTATATTTGACGTTCTACAAATTTTCACATAGATTAAGAATAGATATAATTTTATTATTTTACTCTTAATTAATACAGCTCTCTATCTTCTTCTTCATCTCTTCAGCTGCTCTCTGTCTTCATCTCTTCATCCACCTCCCCTGCTGCCACCACCACGACCGACACTCCTACCACCACCACCGTTATAACCCTCACCGCGACCTCCGCCGCCGCCGCCACGGGTGCTGCCTTGAAGTGGATCCTCTTCAGGTCCGGTGACATCAACAGCCATCGTCGAACTAATAGATCTGACCTCGATCTTCAGGTACTCAACGGATTCACCATCTTCGTGCTCCTGATCTGATAAATTATTTTCCTCCAAGTATATCACATATATTTGGATTCTGTATATCACCTCTGCCACATCTTTCTTTAGCCAATCCTGTTGAGCATGGGGAATGAACTCAAGCACTGACGGGGGCAAATAAACAGAGAGAATATCAATAGGTGAATAGCGGAAGAATGCAACCATACTCCCAAGGCTGTTATACCAGAAAACAAATGTCCATTAATCACAACCACCATATAAGAAAATTAGTTTCAAGCAAAATCATATGCAACATTCAGAAAAAGAAAGCAGCTTAAGTCGTACGCCGTATTTAGGATGAGAGCATAAGAATTATTTTCCTCCTGAATCTGATACTCTGTTCCAGAGAAAATAGGCAGTGGTGGAGAAGGAAGGGTAGAGAGGGAAAACAAATGCCAAAATATTCTTGGGATGGTAGAACGTCAAATATTTTGGGAAGAAAAAATTACACTAAAACGTTAGATATAATGGGATGGATGGAGTATTTCTTTAAAAAGATTTTTATTTGTGGTCTTTCTACCATTGTAATTTTTTTTTAATCATTGTAACGTATTTCAGTTTTAATAAATTTAGTCATTTGAACTATTTCTTAAAGAAAAAAGAAAAAGAAAAAAAAAGAAGAAACCTTTGATGATTGATTTAGTGACCTTGATGATTCTAAATAAAAATCATTATAAAAACTCTTATAATTGTAATTGATTTGAGATAATCTTGGTCATTAAAATGTATCTTAGTCTCTTGTCAATTACTCAATTATCTAATTATAACTCACTTATCTAGTTCCTTGTTTGTTAAATGGGAGTATTTTTGTGATATCAAATATCCAGTTTCTAATATTAATATGGTGAACATAGTATTTTATATGGTTAAATGGCAAAAATACCCTCAATATGCATGATTAGCATTTAATACAAAAAAATTTTAATCCATTTTTTTTAAATTTTTTTTAAGTGTTCACATTGAGGTGTTACAATAAAAGTGGTTGAAACTTTGTTAGAATTTAGTGAGAAACTTCGCGAAAAGTCCAAAAGGAAAGCTAGGTCCCTTCAATCTGTAATGTCTGCTGATTCATTTAGTTAGTTGATCTACGGACTCCGGGGTATAATTGTCATTTGTCAGTTGATCTACGGACTCCGGGGTATAATTGTAATTGCTTATATGTATTAAAATGCAATATAAGTGATTAAGAAACTTCATAAAATTTTATATTTTGCTTCCATCAAATTTCTGAGTCTCAAACCTACCCTAGCTATTGACTCTTAGTTTTTAATGAATAATATTAGTGACACAAATTATTCTATAAATATTTTATAAATTACTGATGTGATATACTCCATCTCATCATATCCTGTGGGGCCAAAGATTACATTGAAGTAATTTGTTGATCAATATGTTGAGGTGGAGTATGCCACATCAACAATTTATAAAATATTTTTAAAATAATTTATGTCTGTAGTATTACTCTTTATTAATAACAAAGTTTCTTTTGCCAATTAAAAAAAATCCATTATGGTATCAAGTATCAAGCAACCGCTTAGTGCTCCGACCATTATAAACCCTTGACTTCTAAGTATCGATGGAACAATATGGGACCATTTGGTTGGACAAGGCAATTATTGGTAGGGACACTTGAAGTCTTTTATGTTTGTTTGTAAAAATGATAGAATGTGATAAAATTATTTATATTGATTTATTATTACTTTGAATTACTAGTATTTTATTTCATATTTAGTCTGTTACTTAATTCCTAAATTATTTTTGATTATTTTAAAGGTTATTTGATATCATAATATTACATTTTCATTTGGGATTATAATTACTCGTCAAATGTCCTTATAAATGATCAAACATAGTCCATGAGATTAACTAACGAACTAATCATAGAATACAATATATAATTTAAAGTGATAATAAATTAGTACAAATAATCCTATCTAACCCATCATTTTTACATAGAAACATAACTTTATAAACATGTAATGGAAATTATATATCATGAAAAATAACAGTCCCACAAGCAATGCTAATAAAGAGAAAACAACAAATGATAAAAGACATGGTAAAAAAAGATTTAGCACTACAAGAAAACATGTCTCATACATGTTTGCTGTTGAAGGTAAATATGATTGTAACATAAGAAGATTTGAGGGAACATTTTGTCCTTCAAATCACATCCAAAAAGATTAAGATTTCCATTTAAGTCGAGTACTAAAAAGCATAAAGGGAAAAGAACCCCACCACTTATAACATTTTCCTTCTTTCCACCACAAAAGAGATTTTTTTATATAAAAAAAAAGTCCATGCATGACTATAGAATGCATTGAATCTTATACACAGTTGATGAAATTAAACCCAACTTTCTTGTATATAAATTTATAGATCCCGGAATCAAATAACATCAACAATAAGCTAAGGGACCCTTATAAAGTCCACCTTACAAAAGTTAATAACACTAAACCAAGAGAAAAGAGGTACTACAATAAATAAAGTAATACATAACTACCGCATGACCTGAAGTTGAGGAAACACCAAACCAGGAAATAAAATTGATAATATGTTTCAGCTATAAGGATCCAAGTAATCACTTAATTTGGTAATTAAGGAGTTACTGTATGTAATTCAGCCTTTTTTTCTCAAGGTATATTAACGCTCATAGCTTCAGTACTATTGTGCTTTGCTGATGAATTTTCCAAACTATGATCATCGGATTCCTGTAAATCATAGGGCTGATCATGCGGCGCAATGGCAAGGGACAAGGATGGATTGTAAGAGTACCAACGGGACCAGAACAAATAGTTGAAGAAGTTTACAAGGCTAAGAGCAGCTAACAACCAGTAAAAAAGGTCTAACATATCTTTGTTAAGGTCATTATAACTTAGCCAGCCACCACCAGAAGAGCTTGACGACGTAGTTTTATTCACCAAAGACACCAAAAGAGAGCTAAAAAAAAACCCGAATGAGTACGAGCAATAAGTCATAGCTGTTAAAAAGGATTGCATTCCTTCTAATGACTGTTTGTAAAAAAACTCAATTAGCCCTACTGCTGTGAACATTTCTGATAGCCCAAAAATAAGAAACTGTGGAGCAATCCAAAAAATTGATAGTTTTTCTTGTAACTTTAAGGCCGAGTTCCTTCTCTTGTGTTCCACTAGTGCAGCTGCAACCATTGAGAAAGTCGCAATAAAAAGCCCTATCCCAACCCTTTGGAGAGGAGAGATACCCGAATCTCTTTTGGTGATTTTTCGGACCATTGGGACGAAAAATGTCTCATAAAGTGGGACAAGAAATAGCAGCATAATGTATGGGATTGCTTGGAGAGATGCAGGAGGGATTTGGAGGGTTTTTGTGAGGTTTGTGTTCATGGTAGTTCCTTGTTGGACTGAGAATGTTTGGAGCTGAGCTAAAATGGTGTTGAAGATTATAGTGCAGGCAAATATAGGAACAACTGAGATTAGGATCTTCACTTGTTCAACTTGAGATACTGTGCATAATCTCCATGGAGTTTCGTTTGTTTGACCATTTTCTTCTTGGATTTTTATGCAGGCCTTGTCGAGGAACCTACAATTTTTAAGAAATGTTATGTTTAAAAAAATATTAGGCTTAAATACACTTTAAACATGTAATGATGTTGTATTTTAGAATTTAATTTTAAGACATTGAACTAGTGTCCCTAATTTTTTATAAATAATTTTTTTTTTCGCCACCAGGATGTAATAATTGATAGAAGTAATGATTTATCCCAAATATCTTCGAAAATATAAATATTGTAGTCACGTGAGTGTCTGACCAAGAAAAAAAATAAGAAAAAATAGAGTCAATATAAACAATATACCCTTAAAAGACTTCATTTTTTTATTAATTTTGACTCACGTGACCTGATTCCTACAAAAAAAATACAATCAGGTGGCCAAAAAATTTTATTTATAGTAATTCAGATTAAACATTAAGGTTCAATGCTTTAAAATTAAAATATTAAAGTTCTAAAATTTTAAAATTTTAAAGTGTATTTAAACTTACAAAAATATTATGAACCGTTTACTATTCATCCTATCATTATGTTTTGATAAATACATGTTTGTCACTCACATGCAAAGTCATGAAACACTAAAGAAAAGAAAAAAGCTTTGTTCTTTAATTATGTGGTTTACCAAAACATTTTTCAGTTTAAAGCATACACCACCTGAATTTTTCTGTATGGAGAAGAGTGCTGACGGTGGATGACGTGGCAGAACCGCGTTCGAGCATGATGGTTTGGCTTCCATGAAGCATATTTGAGTTTGAAGGACAGACTTGCTTTCTCTTTGTAATTGCAGCTACAAACACCTTTAAGAGAAGGAAATGAAATATGTAAAAATTAGTATAAAGTTCATACATGATCCTTTAAAACTGAAACTTGTACAAGAAACTATACGGAACCCAAAAAATTTACAAAATTTTATATTTGTTGTGTGGAATATATTAAATAAACATAGATTTCACTTTACCCTATTGACATGACCATAATAGGCACGAGTCCAGAGAAAAAAGGGTATATCATATTTTTATGGATCCGGTTAGTATGAAGTTAATTTTTGGGTAAATTGGTCAATTGGCCAATAAAATGCTGACACACATAGAGTCTCGCTTACGTGTCAGTATTCTATTGGTCAATTGACCAATTTACCCAAAAATAAACTTCATGCTAATTACTCCCTACTTTTATATATAGAGAGAAATGCAAAACTTTTCCATGTGTTATGATGTTTTCAACCATTGAATTTACTAATTAGCTAATCTCTCCTCAAAAGTATAATTATAAGTACAAAAAATATACCTTTTAAGGATAATTAGCCATGCAAAAGTAATCCAAAAAAAATTAAATTTGCACTACATAGACTAACCACGAGCTAGGTAACAATTTGTTATTTTACAGTTTGGTATTATATCTTTACAAAGTGATAAACTTTAAAGGCGTTTTGGAGATGGGAGTTGTAGTTCACATCGACAAAAAGGTGATGATGGTTCCTCCGAAAAAAAGTAACAGTTTGCTATATTATAAAGCCAGTACCATATGGTGGCTGATGGTTCCTCCAACAAAAAAAGGTCCTTGTAAAGGAGAAAGATATCGAAATAATTACATACTTGTGCAATTGGTGTGAAAATACTTCCTCGAGGCCGCTTGTTCCTATAAAGAAAAGTTCCTGATATTAAGCTGATTAATCCCACAGTCATGGCAGCCGCAGAAACTCCAAAACCAACGTCCATGCCGGAATGAGTTTGCACCCAAACGAGAACGGTTAGGGCAACAAGCTCGCCGGTGGAGAAGGCGAAATAGGCACAATTGAAGTAAGTAGAGAGCTTTCTGGATTGCTTGGTGTCATCCTTTCTAAATTGATCAGCTCCAAGAGAGATTATGTTTGGCTTCAGACATCCACTTCCTAGAGCTACCAAGTACAGGGCTACAAAGAATATCAAAGCCTTGTAGCCCTTTGCTTCGGAACATTGCCCTGCACTTGATACCATGTTGCACTTAGGTGGCTTTAGTCGGGGGAAATGGGCTTGGATGGAGAGTAGTATAAAACCCTACAAAGGAAAAATTATAATGAGAAGTAAGGAGTTTTAACTCAAGTGGTATCACATCATCTCTTAGGTTGGAATGACCGGTATTTCTCGTGTCTCAGGGTGGGAGATGCATTATATTTCATGTCACCCACTATAATAATTATTTTATATGTTTCTTTTTAATTGACGTTTCTAAAGAAAACATAAAAATAAGAAATGTAATTAATATTGTGTCTCATAGATTAAATTGGATTAAAAACTTAATAGTACCCTTCAAAAGATGACTGAGAAATAAATTAATATTTAATTTAGGAATAATATGGAAAACTAAGCCAATATTAATTCTTTTTTAATATACAAACGATAAATAAAAAGACAGATTTTACTCTAAAAATGACAGATAAAAAAGAACAGTGAGAGTAATAAGATAAAAACATGATAGAGAGAGAGGAAGAATTACAGAGAGCTCAACAAATCCGAAGATGAGCATTGTAGCAAAGCTCCCAAGATAAGAATCAGAAAGGAAGCCACCAAGGAGGGAGAGGAGGAAAACAGTCCCAACAAAGTTTGTTACAACGTTGGCTGCCTTTGACAAAGGATAGTGCATGTCATTGAACACATAAGTTATGAGGTTGTTCCCAACAGCAGCAATTGCCATCATCTCAAATGCCTGAAGGCCTGAATCATCCACCAACAACACTAATATGATATAAATTTAATATATATGATATAGTTCAAGAAATGAATGAGCACCCACTATCAAATGAATGCAAACTCCATTGGTACCTTCTATATATTATATAATATATAGTTACTAAATTTAAGGATAGTGCTAACTAAATAAATTTGCACAACCAATCTGTTTGCTCATAAAATAGACTGGATTTGAATTACATGCAGTTTAAATTAGATAGTCCACTTGGACAGTCTTATAGCAACAAGTTGTATGTGTATAGCAGAGAGTTGCATGTATATAATATATACTTGCATAACAAAGGACATCTGATATACAATTTTTTGCTATACGAGTGCAACTCATCATTTTTATAAAACTGTCCATTATGAACTACTTGAAATCAGGATCCAATTCAGTTGTTTAGAAAGAGAGAAAAAAAAGAGAGAGACCAAGAACAAATACAGCAGCAGCCATTCCACCATGGTTGTTAGGCTTGGAGGGTTTGCCTCTCCAATCAACAGAGATCTCCTCCCCACATCCTGCAGGCACTGATTCCCTTTTGAAATTATTTCTTGTCCCTTCTCCATCCATCACTATATTAATTTGCTTGAACTTTGGTTGACAAAAGAATATATCTACACTATATATTTTGAAAAACAAAAGATAACCCTAAATATATATAGCTCTAGTCTCTCTTCACAAAGGCAAAGACTAAATTATATGGGGATTCTTAGACAAAAACACAAGTGGGTTCTGCCTAGTTTTTATAATTTTATCCGGCATCTCCATGGCACCATCTTTCCGTCATCTGTAAGTTGACTTTTGGCAGTTGTCTGTCCCACATGCCTAAAAATTCAGCTTAGCGCATGACCCATAATCACTAAAAAGGCACGTAAGCAAAAATAGGGCTTAAATACAACATAAAGCTTTATGTTTTTTTTTCGCATTTTAAAACTTGAATTATTTTATTTTAAGACATTGAATTTAATGTTCTTAAATTTTTATAAATAAAATTTTCTAGCCACTGGATTAGCATTTCTTGTCGGATTAATTAAGTCAGGTTACTGAAATGAAATGACAATTTAGTCTCTTAATAAGTATATATATAGTTTATATTGTCTCAATTATTTTTCTAAAAATATTTAAGAGTGAAATTATCTAAAATATACTCAGTGCATGTCTCACTCTAGTCCATTACTCCCTCCGTTCCTAAAAGATTGTCGTTTTAGGAAGTAATTTTTGTTCCAAAAAGATTATCGTTTTGAGTTTATCAATACACATTAGCTATTTTTTCCCTACTTTACTCTTATTTAAAGTTTTCTCCTATTTAAAGTTTTCTTTCCTTTCCAATGATTCTTATTCAATTTAATGCTATAATCCAAGTAGTAATTGGTTGAATAAGAAGTAATTGGTTGACTTGAATAAGAAACATTGGGAAGAGAATAATTGGTTGCGACAATTAATAAGGGAGTATAGTATTTTCGCTATGTATTAATTATATTTTTTAATTGTGTACATTAATTTTAAACGACAATCTTTTAGGAACACAGAGAGTATTAAAAGTCGGTGACTGAAAGGTTTGATTTATAGAAATTTATTAATATTAAAATTTAATGTCTTACAATATGATTTTAGTTTTAAAATGTTAAAAATTGAAAAGGAAAGAAAAGAAAGATTAGAATAGAAGGGTTTGTCGTATCACTTTCCACCTCACTTGCTGCTAGGTGGCTTGGATACATGAACTGTAATTGTCCCCTTACACTAGCCCATTAATTCATGAATCATAATCATTCTTGTAGGAGCTAGGTCATGGTGCCCCACTATTTCTAAATATGAGAAATTTGCTTGTATATACAAATATTTGACCCACGTAGTGACCTTTGGCTCTGTAGTATGTATGACTCAACTTATGATAATTATGAGATTGAAAGTTTGATACTTGACCTGCCAAAAAAATGGTGTGAATTTAAAGAATTATTAATATAAGATTATATATATCTATCTAACATAATACAATTGATTTTAAATTTTTCGTTTATCTTAATAAATCATCTGATTTGTTCAAAGTTTGGGATAAATTCTACCGTCTATTTAGTACCGGAGGCACGGAACACAATTAGTATATATATATATATATATATATATATATATATTTGACCCCCACTCGGCTCTTCTTGATTTGTACAATGACACAAGAAAAGTAGTTTTGTGTGATAGGGTATCATGGGTCGGGTGCTGTTAGGCGATAGGGTATCATGGGTTGGGTTAATGACTCATACCAGACAGAAGGCTGGACATAGCGTTTCAACCATTGGTCAAAAGGCAATGTAGACAACATAGCAACGATTAGGGATGTAATGCCTTAAAGTCCAATCCACGGTACGTACGTAACGCATTTCGACCAAACACCCGTAACTTGAAGATGGTGAGTACTAAACTACATAATTTTATTGGGGAATCCGACCAACGGTACATTGCACCGCCAGATAAGTATAAATTACGAAAATTGTTAAATTTATAATATTTTTTATTATTTTTAAAATAAAAATATCGTTGTAGATGTATAGCGACGGTGAAAATCGTCGTCTATAACGACACTTTTGTTATATAAAATAATATTTCCTGTTGTGGGGGAAATTATCATGCCAAGAATGATAACCACTTCGGTGGTAATCATGGCCAAAATAATAGAAGTGAAAATTTCAAGAAGATAAGATTCAATAATGATGGAAAGACAGCAGCACCAGCACCCGTTTCAAAGGAAGAAGAACGATCAACGGTCGTATATTTCAAATGCGGACAGGAGGGACACATCCGTCCAAACTGTACACAGCAATCCAAAGCGTGTTTCAATTGCGGAAGAGGTCACCTAGCTCGATTTTGTCGTAAGGTGAAGTCAAGTCCAGCTGGGATAGTGATGCCAAAGGATGTCCCAGACAACCCAAAATCGGTAGTTTAAGAGAGCGTTTTTTTCGTAACGAGGAACCTGAATAAAATTATCATGGGTAAGTTAATCATAAACTTTTGCGAAGTCTATACCGTGTTAGATACCGGTTCTACTCACTCTTTTATTTCACCTAGTTGTGTTCAATGTTTGAATTTAACTCCGGAGAAGTTAGACTTTGATTTATCTGTTGAAACTCAGTTGGGAGAAACCTTCGTTACCTCTACTATTTATAAATCTTGTTTGATTCAAATCAACACTTTCACGTTACCTGTCGATCTTATCTCTTTGAAAATATTTGCATGGATGTGATTTTTGGAATCGATTAGTTAACTACTCATCATGTTTTTCGTAAGGTTGTTAGCTTTCATATTCCTAACTTTTTAAGTAATCAAACCACTAAAGTCAATCACTGTCATATCAAGCCATAAGTAAAGAGGCCCGAGCCTTTCGTTGTAGACTTTCTTGTGTGGAATGCACCGAAGCCAGACTTTCTGTAGGCGATGTCGTGAACGACGATGACAAGTTGATAGGTATTAATGTGACGTACTATCCAAGTCTTGGATGAGAGTCACGGTTTTGAATGACATTTCTATTGTTAATAGATTTCCTGACGTATTCTTGAAGACTTCTTAGCCTACCCTAGAGCGTGAAATCGAATTTTGTATTGACCCCAGTACAAAACCCATTTCTTAAACCCTCAAATATTTCTTCAACTAAAATGAACGTAACATGCGCCAAAGACGTTGGCTCGAGCTGTTAAAGATTACGATCGTACCATTCAATATCATCGTGGAAGAGCAAACGTGGTAGCTGACGTGTTGAGTAAAAGATTGTATGCGTTTATGAGTGCGATGTTGTTAACACAAAGACTCATTTCGTATAACTTACAAATGATGATGATAGAGTTAAAGACTCTAGGGACCCACATCAAGATAACGAATATACGATTAGTATTGACTTTAATCGATAAAGTTAAAGCCGCTCAAACTACATACTCGGAGCTGATGAATGGGAAGAAGAAGGTTCAAGAGGGCGTTATTCTAGAAGCAAGAATTGATGAAGAGAGGAAATCTCAACCCTCGATTTAATTGGCCCATTTGAAATCCTCGATCGAGTAGGAACTATGGCTTATAGACTTGTTTTACCGCCAAATATGTTGTGTGTTTATAACGTTTATCACGTATCGATGTTACGTAAATATGTGGATGACCCGAACCACATTATTGATTTAAAACCGGAAGAGATAGCGGATATTTTAACGTATGAAGATGTACGTGTTAAAATCCTGGAATATATTCTACGCTTAAAGGTTATACCTCAAGAGTTAGAATCTGGTGAAGTTTACTCATCTGTTCGGCATACCAGGTACGTACGTAAATTTCGAGGGCGAAATTTCATAAGAAAGTGAGATTGTAAAATCTCAAATTTTACGAATAAAGATTTAATTTTCTCGAAATATTTTTTTAATATTATGGTGTGAATTTGAGATAATATTATAGTTGTGGGTAGTATTTATAAATTTTGCAAAGTATGCAAGTTGTTATATAATATTTGATTGGTCGGGGAATATTATTTTTGTCGGGGAATATCTGTACGACGACATAATCATTGGTGGACCCCACAACAGAATTATTGTCGGATTGAAAAAATGACAAAAGTATTTTATTGAAAATAACGGCGAAAGTTTTACCGTTAATACTGTTGAACTATTCGGAAGTAAAAGTACAGTAATACACGTGGTTGCATAGTAGCACACAATATTGATTATTGATGTTTACGTGAGAAGTCACTCAGTTATACTCAATTATTGCTATAGTAATTGTTGTATCATATCTCTCATATTATTGATTCGATTATTGTCACAGTATCATCTGTATTATATGATATATTATTAAGTCAATAATTGAGATGACAAAGTTATTCATATTATTAAATTACAATATTTATAATGTCTAGAAGTTCTGTCAAGGAGAGTTTTGGTCACCTAATTGCGCGCCAATAGGGAGAAATCCTTATTGGAAAGCCCCCTCTTTCCTGGGAGCGACCTGATTGATAAATATTATGAGTTATAATATTAATGATGAATGTTATCAATATTGAAGTTGTGCTCGGGGTTAAATTTGGAGACGCGGGCGTGATATTTGAGTCCGGAATGATGAAATTAGTAAAAATAGAATATAAACACAAAATTTACCGTTTTTACGATTTGGTCAAAAAGTCAATAGTTGACTTTTTCGGGAAAAGTCAAACTTCGAAATTTTAAAATTTATATTTTTGATAAAAATAGTTTCATTATGTTGGAATTATTTGTGTTAGTGAAAATCGACATTTATTACGATAAAAATTGATGTCTGGAGGTTATTTTGACCAATCCGGTATTTAACCGGATAAATGAGCAATTGATTGCTATTATTTCACATGATTATAACTATTTGTTCACATGTGTATACTATTGTTTCACATTCTTGTTACTATTAGGGGAGTTGGTGCAAGATTGATAATACTTATATGACTAAGTTAAAAATGGAGGTATAGATGGAGGTACTATACTGTAATTCGTATTTTCACATGTCTAGAACTATTGATTCACATGATTTACTATTGATTCGTTCTGTAATTTTTTGAGCCCCAAAATGTGCATTTATCGAAACTATATTTTTCTATAAATAGAAGCTCATTCTTCCTTCATTTCTAACCAATTCACTAAAGCTATAGAATACTTATTATAGAGATAAATTATAGAGAGAAGCTATAGAGAGAAAATCTATAGAAGAAGAGAAGCCTGCTACTTTACTACTCCTATATCCAGTTTCTTTTACGGTAAGGGGTGTTATTTCTTTTGTATTTAAGAATAGAACTTCTGTTATTCCATTCTTTATTATTCTATTGGAATAACCTGTATACGCGGGCTACCCTATACTTGGTGACATCTTCTATTATTCCGTCTTTATTATTCTGTTGGAATATCCTGTCTGTGCATTTTACGCCGGACCTGATTCCGTATTTATTATTCTGTTGGAATATCCTGTCTGTGCATTTATGTCGGACCTGGTTCCATCTTTATTATTGTTCTGTTGGAATATCATGTCTATGCGTTTATGCCGGACCTGGTTCCGTCTTTATTATTCTGTTGGAACATCCTGTCGGTGCGAATTTCTCCTGACCTGGTTCCGTTACTTATTATTCTGTTAGAATAACCTGTCTATGTGAAGTACCGCATGCATGGTGATTTCTTTTGTTATTCCATTCATTATTATACTCAGTTGGTTAAAGTTTTGACTTCTATACTCCATGAAATTAGTGGAATATCCTTGATATTTGCGCTTCACCCAGTATCTTTTCATGGAAATATTCTTCTGAGCATTCTTGAATTTTACTCTACAAAGCAGTATCATGTTGACAATTTGAACGTTATCAGTTCCTGGATAAACTAATTCTTGAACTTGTTCTATTGAATTCTTATATCATTGTCATCATCCTCATGTTTATATTATGTTGAAAGTCATCTATGACCTGTAGTGCATAGATGGACTTGGTATGATTATGACCAGGGATATTCGGTATAATCATAACCGTAATGTTACAAATGATGTGAAAAAAGTCTTCATTGGCCCGTAGTGCATTGATGGACAGTTTTTGGTATGATTATGACTATGGATTCTCTTTGGCCGTAGTACAAAGATGAATTGTTTTATGGCATGATCAGGACCGTTGATGAAAATATGATTATCTTAAGCCGTAATGCATGTATAATTTGTGGTCGTGATACTAAAGAATATCCTTGGTCGTAGTGCAGGGGTGATTTGATGATGTGGTTTATTTATTAAGCTGAGTCCCAGTGATAAAAGTGATGAAAAAACATTTTAAATCATAGAAGATAGTAGATTTTATTCCCTACTTGACTCTTCTAATGCATTGCTTGTTCCGCTGCAGTTAAACTTGATGTTTGTTATATTTTATCAGTTTAACACTGTTGAAGGCTAACGATAAATTATTCTGCATTATCTTAGTCTTAATATTTCTTACTGGGCTAGTTGAGCTCACCCTTTCTTTCACTGTTCTCTTCAGAAAATGAGAACGTAGCTAGGATTAGTCAGGGAATAGAGTGATGGTCTTAGATGGTGCATTAGTAGTCCTCGCTATTCTGTGAAATAGTGTGATAATAATTGTAATGAGGACTCCTTTTGAGTTTGTATAATCTCTAGTAGACAATATTTGTATTCAAACTCACATTTTATGTTTTGTCGTATTATACACGACAGTTGTATTATTAAGTTGTATTTGAATTCTATACCATGTATCTGGCGACTCAGAATAGGTGATGTATACCTATTTTTGGGGGCGTCACAGTTGGTATTAAAGCTTAGGGATATGATCCCTGGTTGAGATGTGAGATAAGAACTTGGAGGGGAAAGACGGGGAATTTCTTCGCTAGTATGACCTACCTAAGTTTATTTGGTATTTAATTGGTCGGTCAGAATATAGGGATAATATGTGATATGTTAATTAACCCTTGTTTTGTGGCAATGTTTAAAAATGACATCCGAGAATGTTGAGAATAGCAATGGAGCACAGGAGACCGTTGAGTCTCCACAGATCAATAATCAGGATAATGTGCAATAGGATGTCGATAATCCTCCTGTAAACAACAACACTGATCAATTGACGAACGACGGTACGTTTAAGAGCTTTTTAGAATTCATGCAACATCAGGCGAAGGCGGCTCCTGTTCATAATACAGAAGGAAACAATGGCAACCCACGGTTGGTCACCGCTAAGCAGTTCAAGGAGTTGGGACCACCAGAGTTTTTGGGAAAGCCAAAACCACTTAAGGCGGAGACGTGGTTAAAGCAGATCACCAAGATATTTGAGGTCTTGGGATGCTCCGAGGAGCAAAAGGTTTCCTTTGCCACCTTTATGTTGCGTGAAGAAGCAGATCATTGGTGGGAATCTGTAAAATGTACCCAGACTGATGCACTTAAGATGTCTTGGGAGAAGTTCCAAGAGCTGTTCAATGACAAGTACTTTCTCGAAAGTATTCTTCACATGAAGGAGGTTGAGTTTATCAAGCTGGAGCAAAATAATATGACTGTGTCGCAGTATGAGGCTAAATTTGCAGAGTTGTCCCGGTTTGCATCCCATTTGGTCGATAATGAGGAGCGAATGACGTGAATGTTTCTAAGAGGTTTGAAACCTGAGATACGTAAATATCTTATTTCTCACAAACTTTGTTTATATTCAGATGTTGTGAATAGGGCTCAGTTATTTGAGCACGATAATGAGTCAGCACAACCAAAAGGCAATAACCAACAACACGATAATAATCGTACCGGTGGCAACGGTCATCGGAACAATGATAACTATCATTGGGGAAATTATCATGCCAAGAATGATAACCATTTCGGTGGTAATCATGGCCAAAATAATAGAAGTGGAAATTTCAAGAAGAGAAGGTTCAATAATGATGGAAAGACAGCATCACCAGCACCCGTTTCAAAGGAAGAAGAACGATCATCGGTCGTATGTTTCAAATGAGGAGAGGAGGGACACATCCGTCCAAACTGTACACAGTAATCCAAAGCGTGTTTTAATTGCGGAAGAGAAGGTCACCTAGCTCAATTTTGTCGTATGGTGAAGTCAAGTCCAGCTGGGATAGTGATGCCAAAGGATGTCCCAGACAAGCCAAAATCGGTAATTTAAGAGAGAGCATTTTTTTCGTAACGAGGAACCTAAATAAAATTATCACGGGTAAGTTAATCATAAACTTTTGCGAAGTCTATACCGTGTTAGATACCGATTCTACTCACTCTTTTATTTCACCTAGTTGTGTTCAATATTTGAATTTAACTCCGGAGAAGTTAGACTTTGATTTACCTGTTGAAACTCAGTTGGGAGAAACCTCCGTTACCTCTACTATTTATAAATCTTGTTTGATTCAAATCAACACTTTCATGTTACCTGTCGATCTTATCTCTTTGAAAATATTTGCATGAATGTGATTTTTGGAATCGATTGGTTAACTACTCATCATGATTTTCGTAAGGTTGTTAGCTTTCATATTCCTAACGTTTTAAGTAACCAAACCACTAAAGTCAATCTCTGTCATATGAAGCCATAAGTAAAGAGCCCAGAGCCTTTCGTTGTTGACTTGCTTGTGTGGAATGTACCGAAGCCAGACTTTCTGTAGGCGATGTCGTGAATGACGATGGCAAGTTGATAGGTATTAATGTGACGTACTATCTAAGTCTTGGATGAGAGTCACGGTTTTGAATGACATTTCGATTGTTAATAGATTTCCTGACATATTCTTGAAGACTTCTTAGCCTACCCTAGAGCGTGAAATCGAATTTTGTATTGACCCCAGTACAAAACACATTTCTTAAACCCTCAAATATTTCTTTAACTAAAATGAACGTAACATGCGCCAAAGATGTTGGATCGAGTTGTTAAAGATTACGATCGTACCATTCAATATCATCGTGGAAGAGCGAACGTGGTAGCTGACGTGTTGAGTAAAAGATCTTATGCATTTACGAGTGCGATGTTGTTAACACAAAAACTCATTTCGTATAACTTACAAATGATGAAGATAGAGTTAAAGACTCTAGGAACCCACATCATGATAACGAGTATACGATTAACATTGACTTTAATCAATAAAGTTAAAGCCGCTCAAACTACATACTCGGAGCTGATGAATGAGAAGAAGAATGTTCAAGAGGGCGTTATTCTAGAAGCAAGAATTGATGAAGAGAGGAAATCTCAACCCTCAATTTAATTGGCCCATTTGAAATCCTCGATCGAGTAGGAACTATGGCTTATAGACTCGTTTTACCGCCAAATATGTTGCGTGTTTATAACGTTTGTCACGTATCGATGTTACGTAAATATGTGGACGACCCGAACCATATTATTGATTTAGAACCGGACGAGATAGCGGATAATTTAACGTATGAAGATGTACCTTTTAAAATCCTAGAATATATTCTACGCTTAAAGGTTATACCTCAGGAGTTAGAATCTGGTGAAGTGTACTCATCTGTTCTGCATATCAGGTATGTACGTAAATTTTGAGGGCAAAATTTCATAAGGAGGGGAGATTGTTAAATCCCAAATTTTACGAATAAAGATTTAATTTTCTCGAAATATTTTTTTAATATTATGGTGTGAATTTGAGATAATATTATAGTTGTGGGTAGTATTTATAAATTTTACAAACTATGCAAGTTGTTATATAATATTCGATTGGTCGGGGAATATCCGTACGACGGCATAATCATTGGTGGACCCCACAACGAAATTATTGTCGAATTGAGAAAATGACAAAAGTATTTTATTGAAAATAATGACGGAAGTTTTACCATTAATACTGTTGAACTACTCGGTAGTAAAAGTACAGTAATACGCGTGGTTGCATAGTAGCAGACGGTATTGATTATTGATGTTTACGTTAGAAGTCACTCAGTTATACTCAATTATTGCTATAGTAATTGTTGCATCATATCTCTCATATTATTGATTCGATTATTGTCACAGTATCATCTGCATTATATGATATATTATTAAGTCAATAATTGAGATGACAAAGTTATTCATATTATTAAATTGCAATATTTACAATATCTAGAAGTTCTATCAAGGAGCGGTTTGATCACCTAATTGCGCGCCAATAGGGAGAAATCCTTATTGGAAAGCCTCCTCTTTCCTGGGAACGACCTGGTTGATAAATATTATGAGTTATAATATTAATGATGAATGTTATTAATATTGAAGTTGTGCTCAGAGTTAAATTTGGAGACGCGAACATGATATTTGAGTCTGAAACGATGAAATTAGTAAAAATAGACTATAAACACAAATTTTCCGTTTTTACTATTTGGTCAAAAAGTCAACAGTTGACTTTTTTTAGGAAAAGTCAAACTTCGAGATTTCAAATTTTATATTTTTGATAAAAATAGTTTCATTATTTTGGAATTATTTGTGTTAGTGAAAATCGATATTTATTTCGATAAAAATTGATGTCTGGAGGTTATTTTGACCAATCCGGTATTTAACCGAATAAATGAGCAATTGATTGCTATTATTTCACATGATTATAACTATTTATTCACATGTGTATACTATTGTTTCACATTCTTGTTACTATTAGGGGAGTTGGTGTAACATTGATAAAACTTACATGACTAAGTTAAAAATAGAGGTATAGATGGAGGTACTATACTGTAATTTGTATTTTCACATGTCTAGAACTATTGATTCATATGATTTACTATTGATTCGTTCTATAATTTTTCGAGCCTTAAAATGTGCAATTATAGAAACTATATTTTTCTATAAATAGAAGCTCATTCTTCCTTCATTTCTCACCAATTCACTAAAGCTATAGAGCACTTATTATAGAGAGAAATTATAGAGAGAAGCTATAGAGAGAAAATCTATAGAAGAAGAGAAGCCTGCTACTTTACTACTCCTATATCCAGTTTCTTTTACGGTAAGGGGTGTTATTTCTTTTGTATTTAAGAAGAGAATTTCTGTTATTTCATTCTTTATTATTCTATTGGAATAATCATAACCGTAATGTTACAAATAATGTAGAAAAAGTCCTCATTGGCCCGTAGTGCATTGATGGACAGTTTTTGGTATGATTATGGATATGGATTCTCTTTGACCGTAGTGCAAAGATGAATTTTTTTATGGCATGATCAGGACCGTTGATGAAAATATGATTATCTTAAGCCGTAGTGCATGGATAATTTGTGGTCGTGATACTAAAGAATATCCTTAGTCGTAGTGCAGGGGTGATTCGATGATGTGGTTTATTTATTAAGTTGAGTCCCAGCGATAAAAGTGATGAAAAAACCTTTTAAATCATAGAAGATAGTAGATTTTATTCCCTACTTGACTCTTCTAATGGATTGCTTGTTCCGATGCAGTTAAACTTGATGTTGTTATATTTTATCAGTTTAACACTGTTGAAGGCTAACGATAAATTATTCTGCATTATCTTAGTCTTAATATTTCTTACTGGGCTAGTTGAGCTCACCCTTTCTTTCACTGTTCTCTTCAGGAAATGAGAACATAGTTGGGACTTGTCGGGGAACAGAGTGATGGTCTTGGATGGTGCATTAGTAGTCCTCACTATTATGTGAAATAGTGTGATAATAATTGTAATGAGGAATTCTTTTGAGTTTGTATAATCTCTAGTAGAAAATATTTGTATTCAAACTCATAGTTTATGTTTTGTCGTATTATACACGACAGTTGTATTATTAAGTTGTATTTGAATTCTGTACCATGTATCTGGCGACTCAGAATAGGTGATGTATACCTATTTTTTGGGGCGTCACACCTTACCTTGAAAGAATAGTACTTCTGACTGGAATACTGAATATAGTGCTGAAGGGAACTTGCACCGTATAACAACACTCAAAGTATCAAAATACTCACAAGAATACGCTCAATATATCGAGAGAGAAAGAGAGAGAAAACTTTAGTTTCTGGTGTGATTTTTAATTCTAACCCAAGCACCCTATTTATAGGAAAATGCTTAGAACACCAAAGCAGAAAATTTAATAAATTATTAATATAATTAATTTGAATTCCTACGCCCACTTTTTTGTTCAAACTTCAGCCACACAAGTAGCCCACCTTACAAAAAACGTTTTTCTTATTAAAAATAAATAAAACTTCAAAAATTAAATATTCTGGAACTTCGGAACTTCAATAATTCATAATAAATAGCCCTTTTGTCAGACAAATTCGAACCTGATGACTTATCTGTAGGAAATTCCATTATCTACAACTTTGCAGAAGAAAGTTTTTCCAAATTCCAAACAGAAATTGACCGAAATCCACAAACGGGCAATTTTACAAGCTATAATCAAATTTCAGTCAAGAAATGGGGTCCACCAACACACAAAACATGTGTTAATCATTGAATGCAATAAAAATACTCTTCCTCCTCATATACTCATATATCCCACATTTATTATAAAAATATCACCATTATTATATTATTAAAATATAATAATATAATTAAATGAATTATTTTATCAGAAAAAGATAAAATATTAATTTTCAACAATTGTCACATTAAAAATTTTCTCCATCTATATCCACATAAAATCAATATTTTTCTCATCATATAAATCAATAATTAATTATTCATAAATAATATTACAGAATCACAATATTGACAACCAGACATTTTCCAGAAAAGAGGGGGCTTTTCAATAAGGATTTCTCCTTACTAGCGCGTAATTAGGTGACCAAACCTCTCCTTAGACAGAACTTTCTAGACATTGCCAATAATGTTATCTAATAATAATATTCAGATAATATGAATTATTGCTCCGATAATGGAAAATACTGTGTAGTGACAATTATTGAAACAAGAGTAATATAAAATATCAACGTAGCAATTATTGAATCAATAAAATAAAATATTGAACAGTAATTACTGTAACAATTATTGAGTAGTGCTTTCTTACATAAGAATCAATAATTTGTGCAATACAGTGTGCTACTGTGTTTTAACCACCGAGTATTTCAACAGTATTAACGGTAATAACAACGCCGTTATTTATAAACAACTTATTTTTATCGTTTTCTTCATCCAATCGCTTTCCGTTATGGGCCCACACAAGGCTGCGCTGTCGTACGAATATTCTCCGACAGTAAGAATATTCCACGACCAAACGAATATTTCCCGACAACAATGAATATTTTATAACCACTTGCTTATTTGAAATATTTGCATATTTTACCCATAACTTACCACATTAATTAAATCAACCCTTACTATTTCAAAATAATAAATAGAGGAATGTAAATTTTATTTATTAATAATTTGGGGTCTTACAGAAGTCTTATTAACATGAGTGAATTTCGGAAACAAGAAAATACCGAAAGAATAAATTGAGAGTATTACAATATGTTGCTCGTGGGAGTCTCTGTTCAATTGAAAGCTTGAAAACTTCATTGCTTGGGGTATTTTTGAGTGGTGAAGTTAATTAATTTTCTTAACCTAATTAAAGATAAATTTGTATTATCTCAATTTATTGTGTAATCTCAAGTTTTAAGGCGTAAAACTTTGAAGGATTATTGTAATCCCATTATTACTGATATAATGGAGATTCGGAGTTCGACCAATGACTTTTCCCTTTAAGAGTTTTCCACGTTAAATATTGTGTCTTGCTTGTGGATGATTATTTATTATTTTTATTCTCAATATTGGGCTTGTTGATTTTCTATTTAATTGTACAAAGAGAAAATAGTAATTCCTATGATTGAGATTTTTTTATGCGTACTTTTCCCAACAGTAGTATCAAGAGCTTGAATATTTTTATGGTTTCCTTGTGTGAATTAAATGGAGGATTGTACAACAAGTTGCATGATTAAACTCAAGACTTCAAATTATGCAATTTGGAATAAGCCAAGAATGGAGGATTTACTTTATTGCAAGGATTTGAATGAGCCACTTGGGAACGATGTACATGAGTGACACGCAGTGGAACAAGATGTATAGGAAGATTATTAGATTGATTAGATTGTGAATTGATTAAAGTATGTTTCATCATGTCGCCACAAAAACTAAAGCCTATGTACTCTGGCAGAAATTAGAGTCCATGTACGAAAGTAAGACGACGCAGAATAAAGCTTTGTTGATTAAGAAGCTTGTGAATTCTAAGTTCAAGGATGGAAACTCCGTTACAGATTTGCGTGATTTCCATAGTTTTATAAATCAGTTGAGTATGATGAAGATGATCATTGACGATGAGATGCATACTTTATTGCTATTGAGCTCTTTGCCTGATAGTTGGGAAACACGGGTTGTATCGATGAGTAACTCCACTGTCAATAGTATGCTGACTATGGATATAGTCAATGATAGTTTGTCCAATGACAGAGGCGAAGAGATACCATAGTGACTAGTGTTGAGTCACAAATTTTTGTCGCGCAGAGTAGGGAAAAAAATAGAGGGAGAAGCTCTGTTGGGTATTGCATATTTAAATTTGATGTTGAAAGTATATAATCATGCTTATATGTAAAGTCCTTCAAAGAGCATATGTACAAGGACTTAGATGATAGATCAAAATTGTTAGGTTGATCTATGCTTTTTGTTTATCATTCTGTAAATGAATGTATAGAAGAAAAGATCAAGGCTGTTAGGATCTATTTTGAGATGTAATATATAGGCATCAACAAAATTGTAGTCTGTCAAGCTAGCCGAGGGATTGCACAAGCCAAGGCAGAATCGTAGAGTATCAAGAAAGTTACTACAAAATCGTAGTATGCTTTGGAGGGCCTCACTCAGAATCGTAGAGTTGGTCCAAACGCCTGCCGAGCCAAATCAAGAATCGTAGTCTATTCTCGGAAGCGTAGAGGCTGCAAAATCAAGCAAGCAAAGATCGTAGTCTACAAGTGCTTAAGAGAAATCGTAGTGTTCTCCTCTATCAGTCTGGCTCAAGCACGAATGTGGCAAGACACCACGATCATGATCGTAGTGAATCATCTGTCTGCATCAGAAGCATCGAGCTTTGTCCATTTGTGAAGAATAAATTACAACAAATGTGGAATGAATTATAAACGTTGAGACTCTCGGGAATCCCAATGACTCAACACTCATCCTTATTATATAACAAAGAAACGTATTGAAGAAGCTAAGGAAAGTACTACATGTTAGCTGAGAACACCTTTTCAGGTGTTAGGTGAGAAAATAGTCTGTTGTGTCAGTGGGCCAGACGGCTGGATAGAAGATTTTTAGGAAGTCACAATCAGTGCTTAGAAATGTCAAATACAATTAATGCTTCAACGGATGCCTTCAAACGGACATATTACAAAGGCACCTTATATATACAAATCAGATGAAGATGTAGAGAAAACAAGCAAGTACACAACGAAATGCTAAAGAACACTCAAACGCCAAACTCTATGATTTGAAAAGAAAGCTTGCTCAACTACTCAGTTCTTAAGAACACATGCTTAACGGCAACTGAGTAGCACAACTCAAGAACTCAACTCTCATTAAGTGAAGAAAGAAGTTCCAAGTCTGTTGGACTTGAAGAGTTCTAAGTGAACTAAGAAGTTCCAAGACTGCTGATATTGAAGGAATCTAAGTTAATCGAAGATTGTAAAGGCATCCTTAGTGAATTTCCTACTTAAGGAGAAGAAGAGTGGACTAGGAGCTTTGAGTGCTCTGAACCACTTAAAAACACCATGTCTTTTATATTCTTGTTATAACTGTTATATCTGTCATAACTTCTTATCACCTATTAACTTGGTTTATCTTAAAGAGAAACAAAAAAATCTCAAATTCCGTTGTGATTAAATCATTAACAAATCTGACAAGTATTTTGTAAAAGGAAATTTTAAAATATCTATTCAACCCCCCCTTCTAGATAACTATTGTGCCTCTATGAACTAACAATTGGTGTGACGCCCCTAAAATAGGTATACAACACCCATTCTGAGTCGTCAAAATACATGGTACATAAATAACTACAACTTTAATAATACAACATAAAAACTATGAGTTTAAAATACAAATATTGTCATCTAGACAATATCCACACTCAAATAAGTCCTCATTACAATTATTGATACACTATTTTACAAAATAGTGAGGACTACTAAAACAACTTCTAGAACCATCATTTCACACCCCGACTAGTACTTGCTACATTCTCGCCTCCTGAGAAGAAAAATGGAACAAAAAGGAACAGGGTGAGCTCAACTAGCCTAGTAAAAAACATTATGACTAAGATAATATAGAACAAATTATCGTTAGTCCTCAACAAGGAAAAATCTAATAGAATACAATAGACAACAAGTTTTAAATCAATATTCGCAGCGGAAATAATAATTCATTAGAAGAGTTAAATAGAGAATAAAATCTACTATCTTCTATATATGAATTTAAAAGTCCATCGTCAATATTTTATTCCTGTAACATCAATCAACATATATCTAGAATAAAATATTCATCTTTGCACTGCAAGCCAAAGATATTCATCAGTTGGTCATGTTCATCTAAACACCTGTTCATCTTTGCACTACGGGCCAAAGATATTCATCAAAAATCATTCATCTTAGCACTACAGGCCAAAGATATTCAGTAATATCATCATTTAGGACTGAGGATGACGAAAAATATTTTAAAGAAAATGAATCCAGTGAAGCAAAAGAACAAATATTAGGGATTCGTATTACAGTTTTATCCAAGTTTAATAATACTCCACAATAACCAATTTTTGAAGCAAAATTCAAAAATAAAGATCAAAATAAGGATACAATCAAAGATAGTAACCATAATAGACATCTTGGACAAAAAGAAGAAATTTTATTTTTTGGTGAATAGTGCCGTATACGTGAATAGTAACTCCAACACAAAAAGTTCCAAATTTGATAAAAAGTTTAAACAAATATTTCGATATAATGATATTGAAGAAAATAATATCATTTAAGAAGAAAATTACATCTCTTACCTCAAAAGAATAGTACTTCTGGTTGGAATACTGAATATAGTGCTAAAGGGAACTTGAACCGTATAACAACACTCAAAGTATCAAAATACTCACAAGAATACGCTCAATATATCGAGAGAGAAAGAGAGAGAAAATTTTAGTTTCTGGTGTGATTTTCAATTCTAACCTAAGCACCCTATTTATAGAAAAATACTTAGAACACCAAAGCAAAAAAATTAATAAATAATATTATTATTTTTCTAAAACCTACTACACACACTAATTGAATCAAGAGATCAGCCACCCACTCAATTAAAGTAACAAAAACGTTTTTCATGCAAAAGTCACTTAAAACATCAAAAAAATGTTAATGAATTAATTCGGAACTTTAATAATTCATAATAAATAGCCCTTTTGTCAAAAAAATTTAAAACTTATGTCCTTTCCATAGGAAATTCCATTCTCTACAACTTTTTAGAAGAAAGTTTTTCCAAATTCCAAGCAAAAATTGACCGAAATCCACAAACGGGCGATTTTACAGGCTATAATCAAATTTCAGTCAAGAAATAGGGTCTACCGACACACAAAATATGTGTTAATAATTTAATACAACAAAAATACACTTCCTCCTCATATACTTATATATCTCACATTCATTATAAAAATATCAGCATTATTATATTATTAAAATATAATAATATATTATTTTATCAGAAAAAGATAAAATATTAATTTTCAACAATTGTCACATTAAAAATTTTCTCCATCTATATCCACATAAATGAATATTTTTATCATCATAGAAATCAATAATTAATTATTCACATATAATATTACAGAATCACATTACTAACAACCAGGCAGTTCCCAGGAAAGAGGGGGCTTTCTAATATGGATTTCTCCTTACTGGCGCACAATTAGATGACCAAACCCCTTCCTTAGATAGAACTTTCTGGACATTGCCAATAATGTTATCTAATAATATTATTCAGATAATATAAATTATTGCTTCGATAATGGAAAATACTGTGTAGATACAATTATTGAAACAATAATAATATAAAATATCAACGCAACAATTATTGAATAAATAAAATAAAATACTGAACAGTAATTACTGTAACAATTATTGAGTAGTGCCTTCTTACATAAGAATCAATAATTGGTGCAATACCGTGTGCTACTGTGCAACAACGCATATTATTCTGTTTTAACCACCGAGTAATCTAACAATATTAACGGTAACAACTACGCCGTTATTTATAAACTGTAAGACCCCGAATTTTATGAAATAAATGTATTCAATTTTCAAATTTAGTAAATGGTTAAATTGATAAAAAGTTAAAGTTAAGGGTGATATATGATTTTTTTTTCAAAATAAGCAAGTGGCTATAAAATACTTATTGTTGTCAGGGAATATTCGTTTGGTCGTGGAGTATTCTTTCTTTTGCGGAATATTCGTACGACGGCGCAGCTATTTGTGGGCCCCATAACGAATAACTGTCAGAAGAAGAAAATGACAAAATTGAATAACGGCGTAGTTATTTCCGTTAACACTGTTGGAATACCCGGTGGTTAAAATGCAGTAATACGTGTGGTTGCACAGTAGCACAAGGTATTGCACAGTATTGTTGAATTATTGATCCTTACGTAAGAATGCACTACTCAATAATTGTTACAGTAATTACTATTTAATATTTTATTTTATTGGTTCAATAATTACTACGTTGATATTTTATATTATTGTTGTTTCAATAATTATCACTGCACAGTATTTTCCATTATCAGATCAATAATTCATATTATTTGAATAATATTATTAGATAACATTATTGGTAATGTCTAGAAAGTTCTGTCAAGGAGAGGTTTGGTCACCTAATTGCGCGCCAGTAAGGAGAAATCCTTATCGGAAAGCCCCCTCTTTCCTAGGAACTGTCTGGTTGCCATTATTGTGATTCTGAAATTATATTTATGAATAATTAATTATTAATTTATATGATAAGGAAATATTTATTTGATGTGGATATAAATGATGGGTTTATTTATGTGGTTATAAATGAAGGAGTTAATGTTGAGGTGTTTTATCAGTACTTTGTCGTATTGGAGGTATTAAAAGATCAAATCGGTGTTCTTACAGCTTTATTGTGTGAGTTATAATATTTAATCCTACCGTTGGATCGTTGTAATTTTTGGATATGTTATACATATTTAAGTTGAGTATATGTCCACAAATTTTGAACCGTTAAAAATGAGCGTATGATTTGTTATGAATTTTAAGAGGTGACTGATTCGAAAATTAGGTTATAAATAATTTTGGTGAAAAATTCTAAAATTGAGTGGACCCCACTTTTGGTTGCTGAGAAATGTGCTCAATTGAATTTCAAATGTGGTGGGTGGGAATAGTAGCAGGTAAAGCCATCAGGTTACAGGTTAAGTCTGCTTCGGCGTGCTAACATTTTCCTATAAATAGAGGGCTAAGTTAGAATTGAAAATCACACCAGAATTCATAAGTTTTCTCTCTTGTTCTCTCTAGATTATCGAGTGTATTTTGTGAGTATTTAGATACTTGGTGAGTTGCTATTCATCAGTGCAAGTTTCCTTCAGCGTCATATCCGATATCCAGTCAGAAGTGCTGCTCTTTTGAAGTAAGGGATAATAAGAGATATTAAGGGATGTTATATTCTTCATAATGATATTATTCTTTCAATATCATTATACGGACATATTGGTATGGATCTTATTTTAGAATTTCTTTTTTCTTTTTGAGTCGGGGTTACTATTCACGTATACGGCACTACTCACGTATACTACCATTCATGTATATGACACTATTTATGTATCTGACATTATTTACGTATAAGGTACTATGTACGAATACAGAGTACTATTCACGAGTTACTATTTATGAGTTACTATTCACGAGTTACTATTTACGGGTACTATTCACGATAAAAATTGATTTCTTTTTCTGACCAAATTATCGTAGATTTATGATTGTTGCTCTTGAAAATAAATGCAGTTGTTGATCATATTTTTTTTATTATCTTATATAATATTTTTGTAACCCTCATGTTGAATTTCTCTTTGACTTGAGTGTAAAGATGGGTAGATTTTTGGTATGATCATGACTATAGGTTCTCTTTGGCTAGTAGTGCAAAATTGAATAGTTGACTGGTATGATCATGACCATTGAATTTATAATTAAATATCTTTAGCATAAGTGCAAAGGTGAAAAGATCAACATGGTTATAATTATTATTTATATAAATTCTGAAATGATTATATATTTCTTTGAGATATTAATATATTTGGCTTGTAGTGCAAATATGAACTGTTGATGAATATATTTGGCCTGTAGTGCAAATATGAACTGTTGAGGAATATCTTTGGCCTGTAGTGCAAAGATGAATTATTGATGAATATCTTTGGCCCGTAGTGCAAAGATGACCTGTTGTTGAATATCTTTGGCCTGTAATGCAAAGATGGTCTGTTGATGAATATCTTTGGCCGTAGTGCAAAGATGAAATTGTTAGTATGATTATAAACATGAACTTTGATTTGGTATAACCATGATCTTTGATGTTTCAGGTAAAGACATGCGATGAAAATTATCTTCGTCCTGGATGCGAAGAGGAATTTAGAATTACAATTATGATTATGAGTTATTCATATAATTATGGAAAGGAACTGTTGATTGATGTTACAGGGATAAAACAATGTTGGTGGATTTTTAATATGGAAAAGATAATAGACTTTATGGTTTATTTGACTCTTCTAATGGATTGCTCGTTCCGCTGCAACTATGGTTGAAATTTTTATCATCTCCCATATGTTCTAAATATCTGATTTATTACTGATGAAGGCTATTGATAATTTAATTATCTTTAGTCATGATATTCTTTACTGAGTTAGTTGTGCTCACCCTTTTGCTTCACAATTCCTTTTAGGTAATAAAAGTGTAGCTGGGTGGAGTGGGGGATAACAGGGGAATAGAACGGTGGTCTCTTGCTGTGAAGGTTCTCCCTAAACAGTATAGAAAAGTGTGTTGTATTTTATACATCATTTAGTAGTTATATTTGGTGAATCAAATAGGATGAAGCGAACCCAACATTGGAAGGGTGTTTTGCCACTATCATACAAGATGTCTAATGACATACAAACTCGTGTTATCATAAGACAGGGTTGTGCACATCCACTTGCTGAGTATATCTACGAGCACAACCTATATGATCTTGGAGTTTATTTGAAGTATAATTCTCAATTAGAGACAGTAGAGATAATTATATGTCAAGAGAAGACTCACCATTAGAAAGAATATGATAGTAATCTTCTCGGTTTTCTTTGGGGTCTATTGGGTCAACCGAGGATAATTCTGTGGGCATATGATATCTATTATAACCTAGACGTATGGCCTCCCATGTACGAAGGTTTCCTTGAGCACTTTCCAAAGATTCTAATTTCTAAAACAGTTTTTGAGTGTACCTTTATTTAAGGTGTCATTATGACGTGCTATCCAAGGTTGGGACATGAGTCACAGTTGGTATATATTTGTATCAAAACTCATAGCATTTATGTTGTTGTATTTTGCACGACAATTGTTGTAATAAAGTTGTAGTTGTTTTCTGTACCATGTATTTGGCGACTCAGAATGAGTTGAATGGAATGGACCTTTTTTGGGGTTGTCACATTTGGTATCAGAGCTATAAGTAAAGAGCCCCGAGCCTCTTGCTGGTGACTTCCTGTTGATGGGGGATGCACCGAAGCCAGACTCTCGGTAGGGGACGCCGTTCTGCGGTGGCAAACTGATAGGTACCACTATGAGGTACTGTCCACGGTTGGGACATGAGTCACATTTGGTATCAGAGCTTGATAAGTAGATTTTATACCTACTTATCCGGTATCTTTTACTTGAATTAGTTGCTTAAACTCATGTGTCTTAGTTACTTTTCATGCATTTTGTGTTCGTTTTGTAGGTTATACGTTTGGAAGCGATGTGAGCGATTATTGGGAAGGAAAAGCAAGGAAAATGCAAACAAAAGCAAGCCAGATATCGTTTATGCTTTTATGTTCATTTCATTTTCTTGGCTTGGAGATTGGACTATATTGTAGAACGTTTTCTTAGCTTTCCGGAACATCTTGAATCATTCCAATCGGAGTTTGGATGAAAGAGTTATGACATTTCTACCAACGGACGTTGAACTTCACCGTTTTGGGTGGTCATTTTGCGTAGCAGTCACTTCCAGTCCAATTTCGACCATCATGCGTTTGTTATTTCTGAAAGCTCAAAGAATGAAAGTTGTAGATCTCGTCGATAGCTTCGATTTGATAGGTCGCGGGCCTCGTAACTCCTCTCGGTTTAGAAGTTATGGCAGTTTTAGCAGAGGAGGTTCCAGCAGATAAGTGTATTGGCAGATTGGTACCCAGCCGGGGCTGGGCGTTTTTGTGCTTAGGACCCAGCCGGGGCTGGGTACCTGGGAGCTTTAGCAGCTTACTACCCAGCCGGGGCTGGGTTTTTGCAAAGGAAAGCCCCGGCCTATGCGAAAAGGAAGAGATTTTGTCCGAATTTGAGTCCGAAAAAGATTGTTTTCGAGTTGTTTGATTCAAGGACTTCCAAGAGGACTTAAAGACATGTACAAAGGCTTATAAAAGGAGGGGAATAACACAAATTAGTGGGGATTTTTGATAGATTATTAGTATATTAGAGAGCATTCTATTAAATTAGATTAGAGTAAATTAGAGAAAAACACTAGTTTTTATGATATTTGGAGATTGATGCAACTTGGAGACCATTGAAGATTCAAAGTAGGAGCAAGGAGGGATCGTCAAATCTACAGACAATAGATTATTTCTTCTCATCTTCTTCTATCTTTATCTTTTAATGTGTATTCAATTGTGGATTCTTAATTTTAATTCAATAATAATGAACTAATTCTTTGTTTGAGATTACAATGGATCTTATTGTGTAGTTTATTTTAATATGCTTCGTTATCAATTATTATGTTCTATTTAGAGGATTGTCTATTGTGATTTGGACTTAATTGTTTAATTGCTTGGCCATCAATTACCGTGATAATCTATATGAACTCGAGAGATGAAGTATAGATTTAGATCTAATCATGATAGCATGTGTTCAGGATTTTGTTAGTAGCTTAAACTTGATGAGTGTTAAGGTAGAGATATACTTGACGCCGCATGTAATCTTATAGAGAACTTGTTCTTCAACCTTCTTCAATTGTAATTCACATAGAGATATAGTGGGTTAGTTGATTAAGGTGTTTAACGGATTTCTATCTTAATTGTGGATTGACGTTAATACGGTATTAGTGCATCGAGAGGTGGTTAATACTACTTTCGTGTTCTTGATTAAAAATTCGGGATAAAGAATAATTGATGAGAAGTGTGTTAACTTAAATGAAGCAATACGTGAAGTTGTGATCTTAAATCTCCATAATCTGATTTTTAATTAGTGGTAATTAGAATTAGTTTAGTTAAATATTTTAATTTATAACATTAAATTCATTTGTTTAAATAAGATTGAGTTGGTTACGGGTTAGTACTTGGTGATTTTTATTAAATAATTCTCTGTGGGAACGATACTCAACTTATCACTTTATTACTTGTTGACCACGTATACTTGCGTGTTGTGCGTATATAGATTTTACCCAACAGAGCTTAGGTTTATGATCTCTGGCGAAGATCCCAGATTAGAACTAGGAAGGGAGAGACGAGAAATATCCTTCACTAGTGTGTGTCCTACCTAAGCTGAATTTTCTTACTTAAGTTGACAAATTGTGATATGTCAATTAACCTTTGTTTTGAAGCTGTATTCTAGAATGATGTCTGAAATACAGGAGATGAGCAATAGAGAAATCATGATGACAGGGAAGATGGAATCTGGAATGGAAGTAAGGTATTCTCAACTCTTTGAAATATCAGGTACGTAAATTTCGGGGACGAAATTTCATAAGGAGGGGAGATTGTAAGACCCCGAATTTTATAAAATAAAAGTATTTAATTTTCCTATTTAGTAAATGGTTAAATTGATAAAAAGTTAAAGTTAAGGGTGATATATGAATTTTTTTTCAAAATAAGCAAGTGGCTATAAAATACTTATTGTTGTCGGGGAATATTCGTTTGGTCGTGGAATATTCTTTCTGTCGGGGAATATTCGTACGACGGCGCAACTATTTATGGGCCCCATAACGGATAACTGTCAGAAGAAGAAAATGACAAAATTGAATAACGGCATAGTTATTTCCATTAATACTGTTAGAATTCCCGGTGGTTAAAATACAGTAATACGCGTGGTTGCACAGTAGCACACGGTATTACACAGTATTGTTAAATTATTGATCCTTACTTAAGAAGGCACTACTCAATAATTGTTACAGTAATTACTGTTTAATATTTTATTTTATTGATTCAATTATTGCTACGTTGATATTTTATATTATTGTTGTTTCAATAATTGTCACTGCACAATATTTCCCATTATTAGATCAATAATTCATATTATTTGAATAATATTACTAGATAACATTATTGGCAATGTCTAGAAATTTCTGTCAAGGAGAGGTTTGGTCACTTAATTGCGCGCCAGTAAGGAGAAATCCTTATCGGAAAGCCCCCTCTTTCCTGGGAACTGTCTGGTTGTCATGATTGTGATTCTGTAATATTATTTGTGAATAATTAATTATTAATTTATATGATAAGGAAATATTTATTTGATGTGGATATAAATGATGGGTTTATTTATGTGGTTATAAATGAAGGAGTTAATGTTGAGGTGCTTTATCAGTATTTTGTCGGATTGGAGGTATTAAAAGATCAAATCGGTGTTCTTACAGCTTTATTGTGTGAGTTATAATATTTAATCCGACCGTTGCATCGTTGTAATTTTTGGATATGTTATACATATATAAGTTGAGTATATGTCCACAAATTTTGAACCGTTAAAAATGAGCGTATGATTTTTTATGAATTTTAAGAGGTGATTGATTCAGAAATTAGGTTATAAATCATTTTGGTGGAGAATTCTAGAATTGAGTGGACCCCACTTTTGATTTGTGAGAAATGTGCTCAATTGAATTTTAAATGTGGTGGGTGGAAATAGTAGCAGGTAAAGCCATCAGGTTGCAGGTTAAGTCTGCTTCGGCGTGCTAACATTTTCCTATAAATAGAGGGCTAAGTTAGAATTGAAAATCACACCAGAATTCATAAGTTTTCTCTCTTGTTCTCTCTAGATTATCGAGTGTATTTTGTGAGTATCTAGATACTTGGTGAGTTGCTATTCATCAGTGCAAGTTTCCTTCAGCGTCATATCCGATATCCAGTCAGAAGTGCTGCTCTTTTGAAGTAAGGGATAGTTAGGGATATTAAGGGATGTTATATTCTTCATAATGATGTTATTCTTTCAATATCATTATACGGACATATTGGTATGGATCTTATTTTAGAATTTTTACCTTTTTGAGTCGGGGTTACTATTCACGTATACGACACTATTCACGTATACGGCACTATTCATGTATATGAAACTATTTACGTATATGACATTATTTACGTATACAGTACTATGTACGAATACGGAGTACTATTCAGGAGTTACTATTCATGAGTTACTATTTACGAGTTACTATTTATGAGTTACTATTCACGAGTTACGACAAAAATTGGTTTCTTTTTCTGGCCAAATTATCGTTGATTTATGATTGTTGCTCTTGAAAATAAATGCAGTTGTTGATCATATTGTTTTTATTATCGTATATAACATTTTTATAACCCTGATGTTGAATTTCTCTTTGACTTGAGTGTAAATATGGGTAGATTTTTGGTATGATCATGACTGTGGGTTCTCTTTGGCTAGTAGTGCAAAGTTGAATTGTTGACTGATATGATCATGACCATTGAATTTATAATTGAATATCTTTAGCTTAAGTGAAAAGGTGAAATGATCAACATGGTTATAATGATTGTTTATATAAATTCTGAAATGATTATATATTTCTTTGAGATATTAATATATTTGGCCTGTAGTGTAAATATGAACTGTTGATGAATATATTTGGCCTGTAGTGCAAATATAAACTGTTGAGGAATATCTTTGGCCCGTAGTGCAAAGATGACCTGTTGTTGAATATCTTTGGCCTGTATTGCAAAGATGGTCTATTAATGAATATCTTTGGCCGTAGTGCAAAGATGAAATTGTTAGTATTATTATAAACAGGAACTTTGATTTGGTATAACCATGATCTTTGATGTTTCAGGTAAAGACATGTGATGAAAATTATCTTTGTCCTGGATGCGAAGAAGAATTTAGAATTACAATTATGATTATGAGTTATTCATATAATTGTAGAAAGGAACTGTTGATTGATGTTACAGGGATAAAACAATGTTGGTGGATTTTTAATATGGAAAAGATAATAGACTTTATGGTTTATTTGACTCTTCTAATGGATTGCTCGTTCCGCTGCAACTATGGTTGAAATTTTTATCATATACCATATGTTCTAAATCTCTGATTTATTACTGATGAAGGCTATTGATAATTTAATTATCTTTAGTCATGATATTCTTTACTTAGTTAGTTGTGCTCACCCTTTTGCTTCACAATTCCTTTCAGGTAATAAAAGTGTAGCTGGGTGGAGTGGGGGATAACAGGGGAATAGAACGGTGGTCTCTAGCTGTGAAGGTTCTCCCTAAACAGTATAGTGCTGTATATGTGAATAGTAACCCCGACATAAAAAGTTCCAAATTTGATAAAAAATTCAAACCAATATTTCGGCATAATGATATTGAAGAAAATAATATCATTTAAGAAGAAAATAACATCCCTTACCTCGAAAGAATAGTACTTCTGGCTGGAATACTGAATATAGTGCTGAATGGAACTTGCACCGTGTAACAACACTCAAAGTATCAAAATACTCACAAGAATACGCTCAATATATCGAGAGAGAAAGAGAGAGAAAACTTTTGTTTCTGGTGTGATTTTCAATTCTAACCTAAGCACCCTATTTATAGAAAAATGCTTAGAACACCAAAGCAAAAAATTTAATAAATAATATTATTATTTATCTAAAACCAACTACGCACACTAATTGAATCAAGAGATCAGACACCCACTCAATTAAAGTAACAAAAATATTTTTCATGCAAAAGTCACTTAAAACTCCAAAAAAATGTTAATCAATTAATCCGAAACTTCAATAATTCATAATAAATAGCCTTTTTGCCAAAAAAATTTGAACCTCATGCCCTTTCCATAAGAAATTCCATTCTCTACAACTTTGCAGAAGAAAGTTTTTCCAAATTCCAAGCAAAAATTGACCGAAATCCACAAACGAGCGATTTTACAAGCTATAATCAAATTTCAGTCAAGAAATGGGGTCCACCGACACACAAAATATGTGTTAATAATTTAAAACGACAAAAATACACTTCCTCCTCATATACTTATATATCCCACATTCAATGTAATAATATCACCGTTATTATATTATTAAAATATAATAATATATTATTTTATCAGAAAAAGATAAAATATTAATTTTCAACAATTGTCACATTAAAAATTTTCTCTATCTATTATATCCACATAAAATTAATATTTTCCTCATCATAAAAATCAATAATTAATTATTCACAAATAATATTACAGAATCACATTACTGACAACCAGACAGTTCCCAGGAAAGAGGGGGCTTTCCAATAAGGATTCTCCTTACTGACGTGCAATTAGATGACCAAACCTCTCCTTAGACAGAACTTTCTAGACATTGCCAATAATGTTATCTAATAATATTATTCAGATAATATGAATTATTGCTCCGATAATGGAAAATACTGTTTAGTGACAATTATTGAAACAACAGTAATATAAAATATCAACGCAATAATTATTGAATCAATAAAATAAAATACTGAACAGTAATTACTGTAACAATTATTGAGTAGTGCCTTCTTACGTAATGAATCAATAATTAGTGCAATACCGTGTGCTACTGTGCAACAACGCGTATTACTGTATTTTAACCACTGGGTATTCCAACAGTATTAACGGTAACAACTACGCCGTTATTTATAAACAACTTATACTTGTCGTTTTCTTCATCCAATCGCTTTCCGTTATGGGGCCCACACAAGGCTGCGCCGTCGTACCAATATTCCTCGACAGTAAGAATATTCCCCGAAAAGCCCCTTCTTTCCTGGGAATGATCTAGTTGTTAAATATTACGAGTTATAATATTAATGATAAATAAGTTCGTGTTAATTAAAGATGAAATTGATATTTCCATTATGTTAATATTAATAGTGTTAGTGGAAATCGACATTTATTTTGATAATAATTGATGTCTGGAAGTTATATTGACCAATCGGGTAATTAATCAGATAAATGAGCAATTAATTGCTATTAATTCACATACTTATAACTATGTGTTCACATGTGTATACTATTGATTCACATGGTTTACTATTAGGGGAATTGGTGCAAGATTGATAATACTTGCATGACTAAATTAAAATTTGAGGTATAGATGAAGGTACTATACGGTAATTAGTTTTTTCACATGATTATACTATTAAGTCATATGAATGAACTATTGATTCACATGATTTACTATTAGGGAAGGTGGTGCAAGTTTGATAATACTTGCAGGACTAAATTAAAAATGAAGAAAAAGAGGAAGGTATTATACTGTAATATTTCGAGCCCCAAAATGTGCAATTATTGAAACTATATTTTCCTATAAATAGAAGCTCATTCTTCCTTCATTTCTCACCAATTTAGTAAGTCTCACAAGAGCAATTATTATAGAGAGAAATTATAGAAAGAAGAAGAGAAGTCTGCTACCTCACTATTTCAGTATCTAGTTTTCTTCTAAGTTAAGGGGTATTATTTCTTTCGTATTCATGAAGAGAGTTATTTTCTTTCAAAGAGTTGTTATTCCATTCTTTATTATTCTATTGGAATAACATGTCTGTGCGATCTACCGCATGTCTAGTGAATTCTTCTGTTATTCCATTCTTTATTATTCTGTTAGAATAACCTGTCTGTGTGGTCTATTGCATGCCTGGTGAAATCTGCTGTTATTCCTTTCTTTATTATTCTGTTGAAATAACCTGTCTGTGCGGTCTATCGTATGCATGGAGAATTCTTTTGTTATTCCATTCTTTATTATTATGTTAGAATAACCTTTCTACGCGGGCTATCGCATGCATGGTGAATTCTTCTGTTATTCTATTTTTTATTATTCTGCTGGAATAACTTGTCTATGTGGACTACCGTATGCATGGTGAATGATCCTTCGTATTCATTCCTTATTAAATTGTGGAAATGATCTGTCTACGTGGATTACCGCATGGCGGGTGAAAATCCATTTGCAGTTTCGTAATTTTTCTGACCCTCAAAAATTTTGGAAAAAATGGAAATGTTAATTTGTTGAGTTTTCTAGACTGTGTCCAAAAATGGCGATTTTTGGATGTATAGATTAGGAGTTATGAATTTTATGGAAAAAGACTATTTTAAAAGTAAACCCTTATAACTCCCCGTGGTTAACTCCAAAATTGATAAATTTTTATTGAAAGTACATGTATATAACAGGAGTATACCTTGTAAATTTTGGAATTTTTGGACAAAAGTACAGTTTATGATAAATGTCTAAATATTCAGCAGTTTTGGCCATATAAAAAATAGTAAATAAATTTTAAAAATTTTGAGAAAAATATATGTTCAATATAAGACTATATTCTGCTAAATCCCAGAAAAGAAAACCTTTTGGGACTGATTTGTAATTTTTCATGAAAATAGTTTAGTTACGAATATATGAATTAAATATGTTATATGAAGTTGAAAAATTGGTAAATAGGATTTTATGGCTTGGAAATCTTATATAAGGTATATGCAGATTTTTGATGAGGGATTTGATCATTGGTGATGAAATCTTATTAGTAAGGCATTTTTGAATGATTAAATGTATTATTTGGTAAAGTGTAAACAATTAAAATAATTTGTTCACGAGTTTAACAAGTGATTAAAATATTGTTATAATATTAATAATATTAGATTATGAGTTTATTAAGTGATTGATAATATTTGGATAAATTTAAAGTCTTTAATATTTATCATTGGTTTCGTTTAATTAATGCTTATATTATTGTCATCATCCTCATGCTTATATTATGATGAAAGTCATCTGTGGCTTATGTGCATAGATGGACTTGGTATGATTATAACAAGGAAATATTCGGTATAATCATGACCATAATGTTACAAATGATGTGATAAAAGTCCTCATTGGCCCGTAGTACATTGATGGAATTATTTTATGGCATGATCATGACCGTTGATGAAAACACGATTATCCTTGGCCCGTAGTGCATGGATAATTCGTGGTCGTGATACGAATGAATATCCTTGGCCTGTAGTATATGGATGATTCGATGATGTAGTTTATTTATTAAGCTGAGTCTCAGCGATAAAGTTGATAAAAAACTTTTAATCCGTAAAAGATAGTAGATATCATGCTTTGCTTTACTCTTCTAAAATACAGTTGCATGTTTTTGGCATGGAGTGGAAAGATGAACTGTTAATGAATATCTTTGGCCTATAGTGGAAGGATGAATTTATTAGTATGATTATGGACAAGAATTGTGATTTGGTATAACCATGGTCTTTGATATTTCAGGTAATGACAAGTGATGAAAATTATCTTCATCCTGGGTGCGAAGAGGAATTTAGAACCACAATTATGATTATGAGTTATTCACCTGATTGTGGACATAACTTGTTGACTGATGTTACAAGGATAAAACATTATTGGTAGATTTTTAACGTGGAGAAGATAATAGACTATATGGTTTATTTGACTCTTCAAATGGATTGCTCGTTCCGTTGCAACTATGTTCTAAATCTCTGATTTATCACTGACGAAGTCTATTGATAATTTATTTATCTTTAGTCATGATAGTCTTTACTAGGCTAGTTGTGCTCACCCTTTTGCTTCACAATTCATTTCAGGTATTAAGAGTGTAGCTGTGTCGAGCGAGGATAACAGGGAATTAGAACGATGGTCTATAGCTATTGAGGTTTCCCTTAAAATAGTACAAAAATAATTTTAGTGAGAATTATAGATAAGTCTGTCGTATTTTATACGTCATTTTTAACTGTTGATTTTGGTGAACCAAATAGGGTGAGGTGAACCCAACTTTGGAAGGACATTTTTGCCATTATCATACAAGATGTCTAATGACAGACGACTTCGTGTTATCATAAGATAGGGTTGTGCACATCCACTTACTGAGTATATCTACGAGCACTACCTATATAATCTTAGAGTTTGCTTGAAGTATAATTCTAAATTGGAGACAATGGATATAATTATATGTCAAGAGAAGACTCACCATTGGAGAGAAGATGATAGCAATCTTCTTGTTTTTCTTTGGGGACTATTGGGTCAACCAAGGATAATTCTGTGGACATATGATATCTATCATAACCTTGACGCATGGCCTCCCATGTGCGAATGTTTCCTTGAGTATTTTCCAAAGATTTTAATTTCTAAAATAATTATTGACTGTAACTTTATGTAAGGTACCATTGTAAGGTCTTGTGGTCAGGTCACTACGAGAGTTATATATATTTATATTAAAACTCACAGTTTAACTGTGGTCATTTTCTGCATGATAGTTGTATAAATGGAATTGTCAGTAGTATATTTTCTGGCGACTCAAGATGGGTGATGTATACCTATTTTAGGGGCGTCACATTTGGTATCAAAGCTTAGGGATATGGTCGCTGGCGGAGATATGAGTCTAGAACTAGGAGGGAAGAGACGAGTAATATACTTCGCTAGTGTGTGACTTACCTAAGCCAAAATTTTTACTTGATAAGTTAACAATTTGTGATATGTCAATTGACCTTTATTTTGAAGATATATTCTAGGATGATATCTGAAATACAGGAGATGAGCAATGGAAAAAAAATTATGATACAGAGGATATAACCAGGAAGGTACAATCTGAAAAGAAAGCAAGGTATTCTCATCTCTTCGAATACCAAGTACGTACGTAAATTTTGAGGGCGAAATTTCATAAGGAGGGGAGATTGTAAGACCCTGAATTTTATGAAATGAAAGTATTCAATTTTCTTATAATTATTATTTTATTTCGTAAATGGTTAAATTGATAAAAGGTTAAAGTTAAGGGTGATGTGTGAATTTTTTTTACAAAGTAAGCAAGTTGTTATAAAATATTCGTTTGGTCGGGGAATATTCTTTTTGTCGAGGAATATTCGTACGACGACACAATCATTGGTGGACCCCACAACGAAAGTATTGTCGTAGTTAGAAAACGACAGAATTATCTTTTTATAAAAATAACAGTGAAAGTTTTACCGTTAAAACTGTTGAACTACCCGGTAGTAAAAGTACAGTAATACGCGTGATTGCATAGTAGCATATAGTATTGATTATTGATGCTTACGTAAGAAGTCACTCAGTTATACTCAATTATTGCTACAGTAATTGCTGCATCATATCTCTCATATTATTGATTCAATTATTGTCACAGTATCATTTGTATAATATGTTATATTATTAAATCAATAATTGAGACGACAAAGTTATTCATATTATTATTTGCACTATTGACAATGTCTAGAAGTTCTGTCAAGGAGAGGTTTGGTCACCTAATTGCGCGCCAATAAGGAGAAATCCTTATCGAAAGGCCCCCTTTTTCCTGGGAATGATCTGGTTGTTAAATATTATGAGTTATAATATTAATGATGAATAAGTTCGTGTTGAATAAAGATGAAATTGATATTTCCATTATGTTGAGATTATTAGTGTTAGTGGAAATCGATATTTATTTTGATAGTAATTGATGTTTGGAAGTTATATTGACCAATCAGGTAATTAATCGGATAAATGAGCAATTAATTACTATTAATTCACATGCTTATAACTATGTGTTCACATGTGTGTACTATTGATTCACATGATTTACTATTAGGAGAATTGGTACAAGATTGATAATACATGCATGACTAAATTAAAAATGGAGGTATAGATGAAGGTACTATACTATAATTAGTTTTTTCACATGATTATACTATTAAGTCACATGAATGAACTATTGATTCACATGATTTACTATTAGGGAAGGTGGTGCAAGTTTGATAATACTTGCAGGACTAAATTAAAAATGAAGAAAAAGAGGAAGGTATTATACTGTAATATTTCGAGCCCCAAAATGTGCAATTATTGAAAATATATTTTCCTATAAATAGAAGCTCATTCTTCCTTCATTTCTCACCAATTCACTAAGTCTCACAAGAGCAATTATTATAGAGAGAAATTATAGAAAGAAGAAGAGAAGTCTGCTACCTCACTATTCCAGTATCCAGTTTTCTTCTAAGTTAAGGGGTATTATTTCTTTCGTATTCATGAAGAGAGTTATTTTCTTTCAAAGGGTTGTTATTCCATTCTTTATTATTCTGTTGGAATAACCTGTCTGTGCGGTCTATCGCATGCCTGGTGAATTCTTTTGTTATTCTATTCTTTATTATTCTGTTGGAATAACCTGTCTACGCGGGCTACCACATGCATGGTGAATTCTTCTGTTATTCTATTCTTTATTATTTTGTTGGAATAACCTGTCTATGTGGACTACCGTATGCATGGTGAATGATCCTTCACATTCATTCCTTATTAAATTGTGGAAATGATCTGTCTACGTGGATTACCGCATGACGGGTGAAAATCCATTTGCAGTTTCGTAATTTTTCTGACCTTCAAAAATTCTGGAAAAATTGGAAACATGGGATTAGAACGGTGGTCTATAGCTGTTGAGGTTTCCCTTAAAACAGTATGAAAATAATTTTATTGAGAATTATAGATAAGTGTGTCGTATTTTATACGTCATTTTTAACCGTTGATTTTGGTGAACCAAATAGGGTGAAGTGAACCCAACTTTGGAAGGGCGTTTTTTCCACTATCATACAAGATGTCTAATGACAGACGACTTCTTGTTATCATAAGACAGGGTTGTGCACATCAACTTGTTGAGTATATCTACGAGCACTGCCTATATAATCTTGGAGTTTACTTGAAATATAATTCTAAATTGGAGACAATGGAGATAATTATATGTCAAGAGAAGACTCACCATTGGAGAGAAGATGATAACAACTTCTTGTTTTTCTTTGGGGACTATTGGGTCAACCAAGGATAATTATGTGGACATATGATATCTATCATAACCTTAACACATGGCCTCCCATGTACGAAGGTTTCCTTGAGTATTTTTCAAAGATTTTAATTTCTAAAACAGTTATTGATTGTACCTTTATGTAAGGTACCATTGTAAGGTCTTGTGGTCAAGATACCATGAGAGTTATATATAATATATTAAAAATCACAGTTTAATTGTGGTCATTTTCTGCATGATAGTTGTATAAATGGAGTTGTCAGTAGTGTATTTTCTGGCGACTCAAGATGGGTGATGTATACCTATTTTGGGGGCGTCACATTATTCTCTTCTTCAAAAAAGAGAAAGAGAAAGTTCAGGAAGAACTGGAAACAATCCTTCTAAGTGCTAACTCTCTCTCTCTCTAAAGTTGAAGCTGAGAATAAACTCCTAAAACAGAACAATGAACTTAATTCACAAAGAGAGTCAAATCTAACCTCTAAGATTGAGGAACTAGAAAAGATAATCTCAATGTGGAATAGATCCTCTTCATCCATGGACTCCCTGATCTCCAGTAAAAGAAATGCATCTGACAGAACACGTTTAGATTTTTGGGAATCCACCTTAGAACCATATGCCGAAATGTCAAAGGAAACTAACATCAGTAGTGCTTCAAACCTCAATAGAAGAATTGAATTTGTGAAATCCTCACAGAAGGAAGAATCAGTCCATCCCTGCTCTTCTGATCCAATCTATGCTCTAAGGTAGACCTGGCAAACGAGCCCAAAGCCCGCGAGCCAGGCCGGCCTGCCAAAAAACGGGCTTTGGGCCGCACTTTTTTGACCCACAAAAAACCAGGCCTTTTTGGCCCGGTCCGTTCAAAGCCCGGCCCGGCCGGGCCTGCACGCAGGCTTAGCGTACTGAAAAAAAATGTAAAAATAGGCATAAACCACCTTCGGCCCACGGGCCGGCCCGGCCCGCCCATGAATCCGCGGGCTATGGGCTTATTTTTTTTGGCCCATGAAAATCCGGGCTTTTTTAGCCCGGCCCATTTTGGCCCGGCCTGGCGATGGCCCGGCCCGGCCCGCGCCCGCATGTTTGCCACCTCTACTCTAAGGCATAATGAATCTCATGTTGGCCTAGGGTTCAAAAAAGAGAAGAGTAACTTGGTCACTACTCTCCAACCTGGAAGGATCGTAGAGTCGAGCAAAATTAACTTCACGAACCAACCAGGTAGAAAATATAGTTGAGTTTAGTTTCACTATTCATAAATCATGAATTACAAGGATACATGGAAAAAGAAGAATCAGTATAAAGGAAGGACTACCAAAAACCCACATAAGTCCAAATGGAGAAAGAATCCACACACACATAAGCATGCATCATGCTAGATTTTTTGTATGTGATAAAATTGGTCATAAGGCTGAAGTATGTTACAATAATTCTTTGCACATTGAACCTAAAATCAAACAGATTTGGGTCCCCAAGGGTACTAACAAGATAGGACCCATGCAAGTATGGGTACCAAAATGTGAGCTTAAACCTCACTGCAGGAACAAAGCTCCACGATAACAACTTGGTATCTGGACATTGGATGCTCACGACACAAGACCGGGAACAAAGCCCTTCTGTCCAACTTCATGGAGAAGGAAGGTCCAACAGTCATCTTTGGAGATAATTGCTTTAGCAAGACAAGAGGTTATGACTCAGCTGGGAAAGATGCAATGTCCTTCAGCAGAGTAGCCTATGTTGAAGGACTAAAGCACAATCTTCTATGCATAAGCCAGCTCTGCGACAAGGGTCATCAAGTTACCTTCCTTAACAATCAGTGTCAAGTCAGAGATCTGAAGACCTCTTCTGTAAAGCTGACCGGAACAAGAGAAGGAAATGTCTACACTGTTAATCTTGGTCAAATGAGTTCTGATGAGACAATATGCTTTCTGGCTAAAGCCTTTGAAGAAATGAGCTGGCTATGGCATAGAAGGTTATCTGATCTCAACTTCAAGAGTATGTCAAAACTAGCCTCCAAAGATCTAGTAGCAGGATTACCAAAGCTCATTTTTGTCAAAGAAAGGCCATGCAACTACTGCCAACTTGGAAAGCAGACTAGAAGCTCATTCAAAGGCAAAACAATCAACTCAATTGATAAGCCCTTACAGTTATTTCACATGGATCTCTTTGGGCTAATTCTAACAACAAGCCTTGTTGGGAAGATATACTCATTGGTCGTAGTGGATGACTACACCAGATTTACATGAGTGTTCTTTCTGAACTCTAAAGATGAAACAAGCTCCTAACTCATCAAAATGTTCAAACTAGTAATGAATGAAAAAGGAGAGAAAATCAAGGCTATAAGGAGTGATCATGGTAGAGAATTTGACTTCTCTAAGATGGATCAATTTTGCACAGACAATGGCATCGGTCATAACTTCTCAGCTCCACGAACTCTATAGCAAAACGGAGTAGTTGAAAGAAAGAACAAAACGTTGATTGAAGCTGGAAGAACTCTACTAGCAGCAGCTCGTCTACCTGAATACTTCTGGGCATAAGCTATCAACACTGCGTGCTACACTCAGAACAGGTCTCTTATGCTCTCTACGTTAAAGAAGACTCCCTACGAGCTGTGGAGTGGAAGAAAACCAAATGTCAGCTACTATCATGTACGTGTTCGGTTGTGCATGTTATATTCTCAACAATGGAAAATAGTATCTTACTAAGTTTCAACCCAAGTCAGACGAAGGAATCTTTTTCAGATATGCCACAGACAGTAAGGCTTATAGAGTATTTAACAAGAAGACGCTAAGTGTTAAAGTGTCAATTCACATCATCTTTGATGAAACAGACTTAGACAAAACTGTGCCTCAAGACACTATGATCGACAACTCAGACACTACGAATAAGGTGGTCGAGCTCGACACCACGATCATCGCCCCAAAAGATGAAATCTTCGAGAATGAAGAAGAGATCGTAGAGAGAGCTACACCAGACGAAAAACCTCTATAACAAGAGACAGAGGTTAATCTTGAAGAATTCCGATAAGAAGGCACTAGAACTGATGTTCCAACAGGGAACAGTTGGGCAAGAGATCACACTCAAGACCTGATCATTGGAGACCCAAATGCAAGAGTCAAGACAAAATTTGCCACCCAGAATGAGTGTTTCTATCTAAGCTTTCTGTCACAAATGGAACCCAAGAAGATAGAAGATGATATGGAAGACTCAAGTTGGATAGAAGCCATGCAAGAGGAACTAAATCAGTTTTAAAGAAGTGGATTATGAAGATTTGTTCCAAGACCAAGAAGTCATCCAATTATTGGCACCAAGTGGGTATTTAGAAACAAGATGGATGAAGATGGGGTAATAACAAGGAACAAAGAAAGACTAGTAGCCAAAGGTTATTCCCAAGAAGAAGGCATCGACTACGACGAGACCTTCACACCTGTTGCCAGATTAGAAGCCATCAGGATATTCCTTGCTTTTGTTGCCCATATGAAGTTCAAAGTCTTTCAAATGGATGTTAAAAGTGCATTTATGAATGGTGAACTTTAGGAAGAAGTATATCGGGAACAACCTCCAAGTTTCATCAATTCGACTCTCTCCAATTATGTCTATAGATTAGACAAAGCCTATATGGACTTAAACAAGCACCTAGAGCATGATATGAAATACTAACTAACTTTTTTGTTGAAAATGGCTTCATTAGAGGTAGAGTAGATACTACATTATTTCTTAGGAAGTACAAAAATAAAGTCTTATTAGTTCAGATATATGTAGATGACATTATCTTTGGTTCTACTGATGAAAAACTGTGCAAGAAATTTGCCAAGCTTATGCAAAGCAAGTTCGAAATGAGTATGATGGGTGAGCAGAATTTCTTCCTTGGACTACAAGTAAAGTAGACTAATGAAGGTATCTTCATTAACCAAGATAAATACATTAAAGACTTACTTAAGAAACATGGCATGAAATCAGCCTCTCCTATGAAAACACCAATTGCTCCAACAACTAAGCTTGACAAAGATGAGAAAGGTAAAAGTATTGACATTACTCAATACATAGGTATGATAGGCTCTTTTCTATATCTAACTGCTAGTAGACCAGACATAATGTTTGCAACATGCATATGTGCTAGATTTTAAGCTAATCCTAAGGAATCACACTTAACTGCTGTAAATTTTTTTTCAGGTATCTTAAAGGCACACCTCACTTAGGACTTTGGTATCCTAAAGAGTCCTCATTTGAACTGACAGGATATACAGATGCTGATTTTCTAGGCTGCAAGATTGATAGAAAAAGTACCAGCAACACTTGTCAGTTACTAGGAAACAGACTTGTATCCTGGTTTAACAAGAAGCAAAACTCAGTATCTACCTCAATAGCAGAAGCTGAATACATTGCTGTTGGCATTTGCTGTGCTCAAATCTTATGGATGAAAAATCAGCTAGCAGATTATGGGTTTGAGTTCAAATCTATACCTATTCATTATGATAACAAAAATGTCATAGAAATAAAAACATAATCCTGTCATGCATTCTAGGACTAAGCATATAGAGATAAAATATCATTTTATTAGGGATCATGCCCAAAATGGAACTATATCTTTATAATACATCCCTATTGAAAATTAACTTGCTGATGTCTTTACAAAACTTTTAGATGAATCCATATTTAATAAATTGATAAGTGAGTTAGGTATGCTAAATCTACAACCATAAACTCTATGCTCTAGTTTGTGCTAACTATGCAGATAAAAAGGCTATGTTGAAATCGTAGAGATGACTAAAGAGAAACCACGATCGTAGAGCAGTCTCGACGTGACAGAGAAGCATCCTGTGATGACAACATTCCTATCAAATCCAAGCAACCCTTCTGATAAGCGCCTTAGGGACAAACCTGACCCTTAGTTTAGTCTAAGAGGTTGGCCCATCCTGAGCTACCTTAACCCAGATGGAATGCTAAGTCAGAACTCATCACAAGGGCTAGGACAAACAATAATCGTAGAGTATAATCAGCAGTGATTTCAGCAATCGTAAAGCAGCCTCAACGATCGTAGTCTTCCCAAAGGATACACTAGCTCAGCGGGAGCTAAAGGCAAATTAATATTTTCTATATTATTTAAAATTGTGGAGCCCAGCAGAACTCGACACATGCCCCCACTATGAATATCATGAGGAGGGAAGTTACAAATACAGATTAAAAATGTTTTTGAAAATTCACCTCAGAATTTCAAAAGCACAATTCTCTATCTCTTTCTTTCAAAAGAAAACCTGACTTTCAGAAAGATCAACCAACCGCTGTTCAAGAAAATCAATGGCTGATTCCAATGTTATATCTGGTTACCAACTCTGCTTCGATGAATTCACGACAGCTAACCCTCAGTTCCACAAGATTCTATCTCTTATGAAGAAAGATGACCTTGAAGAAGCTCTGAGCACCAATGTAAGACCCTAACTTATTATAAATAAAATTGAAATTTTCCTTTATTCATTATTCTAAATTAATAAGGGTTAATTTGATATAATGCTTTGATTATGGGTGAAATGTGAAAAGTTTACAAAATAAGCAAGTGGTTACAAAATATTCTTTTTGTCGGGGAATATTCGTTTGGTCGTGGAATATTCTTATTGTCGAGAATCTCCGTACGACGACGCAGTTGATGAGTGAATTTTATACACATGAATTGGATACATTCGGGCTTAATTTATTGTTGTTCTCAAGTATTTTAGGATGTTTTTATGTGTTTGTGTCTATTCATGCATGTTTTAAATTATTTTGTAGGATTTGGGACAAAAGTTACATGGATCGACGTTCGGGGTGGCTAGATTCGTATTTTTGGCTTGCCATTTACACATCAGTCACTTCAGAGCCAATTTGACTATAGCTCCGGATATTATTTCGCAAAACTTCAAGAATGAAAGTTGTAGATATACTTTTTCTCTTTCCAGAACATCTTGAATCAAAAAAATCGGAGTTTGGACGAAAAGGTTATGGCCGTTTTCCCAAAGGACGTCGGAGCAGAAAATGTCAGATTTTGTGGCAGCGCCGGGGCGCGATTCTTAGGCTTAATTCAAGCGCCGGGGCGCTGGTGGGCAGAATCCCAGTGCCGTGCCCAGCGCTGGGGCACTGGGGAAAGGCTTGGTGATGTCCTGGATTCGTTTTGGGCGAATTTTGATACCTTTTTGACTCCAAATAGGATTGAGGTTGTTTCAAAACTAAAAATTGGACTTGTAACCTATAAATACATGATGTAAGGCATAAAATAAGAGGAGATTACATAGCTTAGCTTAGAGATTACATAGCTTAGCTTGGGGATTACATAGCTTAGATTAGAGATACACTCCATTAGATTAGAACATAACCCTAGTTCTTATTAGTTTTGGAAATTGAAGATCAAGAGCAAGAGCAAGAGGGGAGCATCAGATTTGCTGACAACGGATTTTATTCTCTTCTCTTATCATACTTTTATCTTTTAATGTCTATTCAGTTGTGGATTCTTGGTTTCCATTCGTTAATTATGAACTAACTTTTTATTAAGATTTCAATTGAACTTTTTATGGCTATGAATTAGTTATTCATTATATTTCAGTTATTTATGTTAAAGTGAGTTGTTTATCTTGTCTTGTGCATATTGCTTAATTATCTGATCAGTAATTACTTTGTTACTCTAGAAGGAATTGGAAGAGGAATTCTAGGGTTAGAACTGGGCATGATATCATGTGACTTAGTTATTTGCAAAGTGAATAATTGGGTTTGTGAATTGAATGGAAATATCTGTTCACCGCATGTAACACATAAGGAATTGGGATTTGAAAGAGTTTAATTCAATTATTTTGCATAGGAATATAGCAAAATTAATCTGGATTAAATAGAAGGCAATTGATCACTTGGAAAAGGACTTTTGGCATTTGAGAATTCCTGTTAACAATTCAGTAGGCATAATAATTGGGATAATTGATTTATAGTTCATAATTGGGGATATTGAAGTCTTAATCTTTATTTATTTGAATCAAGTTTTAATTGATTAATTTAGTTTTCTTAATTAGAAAAATAACGATTTGAGATTGTTTAAATAAAATTAGTTTGGTTAAGAATTAGTACTTGGTGATTTTTATTAAATAATTCCTCGTGGGAACGATACTCTACTTTCACTTTATTACTTGTTGACCGTGTATACTTGCACGTATTCATTGATTGCGAAATCGACCAACAAGTTTTTGGCGCCGTTGCCGGAGAATTAATTTAATAATTATTTACCAATATTAATTTCAATCAAATTAGTCTTAATTTAAACATTTTTATTTTTATTTTTAATTCTCTTTCTATATTTCTCTCTTTTCAGGTACCATGGATGACTTTGTGTATCAATGGCCATACACGAACATGACTCAACCAAGGGGAGAGGAGATTGATAGACTCGAGAAACTTTCTGCATTGTCAGCACAGATTGAGACACTTACGAGGATGTTTGAAGCTTTTGAAGCTCAGCGTCGTCAAAGTATGGCGGTTACTTGTGATTATTGTGCTGGAAATCATATGAGTCATCAATGCGCCATCAGTTTCGAGCCGGTACAGTATAGTGGTGATTACCCTAATAATTATGTCTATCCCAACAACTATCATCAGGATTGGGGGTATCACCAGGATTTTTCATGGAGTAACAATCAAGAACAATTTTTTGCTCCAAGTCCAACATACCCACATGATTTCTTGTGTCCACCTCCACTACAACAGGAAGAACATTCAAATTGGGAGGAAGCCTTGGAAAAATTTATTAAAGCTTCTGAAAAAAGGAATGAGGAACAAGACAAGAAAATGAATCAAGTAGAGCTGAATTTGCAAAGCCAAGGGGCGTTGATCAAGAATCTGGAAAATCAAGTGGAACAGATAGCACATGCGTTGAACAACCGTCCTCAATACACCTGGCCCTATGACATGGATTCCGAGACTGATGGTGAGCCCGACACAAATCTACAGCTGGATGAGCCACGAGATGAAAAAGAGGAGACAAGTGGGGATAATGACAACAAGGTCGGTGAAGAACTAATTGTGAGACCCAATGATGATGAGCCAATGTTATTTATGCCTCAAGTGCCTTCTCCTCCACAGTTCAAGAGTCCGGTTAGATTTGCAAAACCTTGTTCGATTGGTAGTCATGTCGTCGGCAATACTCTCTGTGATGTAAAAGCAAGTACACCTTCAAAACCATGGTGCGATGAGCTGGAGAGGATAGAAGAAGAAATTTTTGTGTCTGACAAGCCTCAATGCCATAATATATTCGCAGACACAATGGAGAAACCACCTAGATGTTGGACGTTTTTTAATGTGATCTTATCTAAACAAAGCATGCTAGGTGACTTTAATACAATGGTTATCGTAAATGGGAATCTACCAAAAGCTATATTATTTTTGATGGATAGAGGGTTTCTCAACTTTCGAAGAGGAATTGGATAGCGTTGACCAGACAAAGTCAGGCTGAAAGACTATAAAACAAGCGCTTATTGGGAGGCAACCCAAGTTCAATTTTTATTTTTAGTTTTTATTAAGTTTTATATTAGTAGTTTTGAATTTGCATTTATTTAGGATTTAATAAAATTGCTTCTATCATGGTTTTACAGGTTATTCAAGTCAAATTCAAGTGTGGTGCCCAATTTGTTCCATGTACTTAGCCTATTCTCCAAACTTAGCGGACAAGGAGGAAGATTGCTATATTTTCAGGGAAGTCCTCTGCTTTAATTTTTTCTATTGTAGCCATTGAGGACAATGTCTAGTTTAAGTTTGGGGGCATTTTAGTGTCATATTGCATATAGTTAGTTATTTATATTGTAGTTTGTTATGTTTTCGGGTTATTTACATTTAGTTTTTTCATTAAGTTTTTTTGTTTAAAAAAAAAATTTAAAAATCGCAAAAATAGTAGTTAGTTTACTGTGTTTGTTGCGTTTAGTTTATATTTGCATGATTCCAACTGTTAGATAGTAAAAGTCTATTTTGGCCAATGATGAGACTGGAGTTAAGTAGATAAATATAGTATTGAATATTCAGGCTTTGATGTGATTTCTTGTTATGAATTGAATCTTTTCCTGTTTGAAACTGGTATAATTAAGGTTAGCATGTTAATAACAGCTATGTTGACTGATTAAGTTTAAATTGATACATAATGGATTTCTGAAGGATAATACTAGTGTGAAGGAATGAAAGACATGAATAGGCGGAGATGGCTAAATTTTGATAAAAACTTAAGTTTGGGGGGAAATTTTGGGGTATATAAGCTTTAAAAAAAAATATGTTGAGTCTTGTGGTGGGTTGAGGAGAAACACTCCCCATAAACACAAGCGTGAGATGGAGCGTAAAACGCACTCACCAACCATCTATCAAAAAAAAAGAGATTTTTTTTTTACCGTGGCTAGTTTTGTTTCGGAGCCTTTGTTACTTGAGTAAGTACGCCCGAAGGGGTATCTTAAAACCTAGCGCCCTAAGGTCTTATATGGTCTGGGAGTCATTGGTCGAAAGCTCGCTAAGGGGTGACACTGTTAGCCTAATGGAATGAGACATTGCACAGTCATGGTTAAAAAAAATCAATAAAATGGGAAAAGAGCAAAAAGCCCCCGTAATGAAAAGTAAAGCATAAGTATCCCAGATTGGACTCTTGAACTTGGTGGATGTTTGACTTTAGTTGGATCTAGCTTGTTCGTGAATTTTGTGAGTTTTCACTGTATGATGCCTTTGAAGATATCTATTATGTCTTAAATTTGATTTTATATCAGTTAACATTGTTGTGGAGCACACACGCACTATCAGTGATAACAGTCTAAGATTTGATGATTGATTGGAAAATTACTGATTTGTTTTAATATGATGTATTATTATGTTTACTTGATTTCTCTAAGGCCGGTTGAATAGATTTGTTTCTGTCATTACTGTTGGATTCGTAGGCATATAGATTAGTTTCATTACATTGCATTGAATAACATTTTTGTGTTTTTGCTTGAGGACAAGTAAAGGTTTAAGTTTGGGGGTATTTGATGAGTGAGTTTTATACACATGAATTGGATACATTCGGGCTTAATTTATTGTTGTTCTCAAGTCTTTTAGGATGTTTTTATGTGTTTGTGTCTATTCATGCATGTTTTATATTATTTTGTAGGATTTGGGACAAAAATTACATGGATCGACGTTCGGGGTGGCTAGATTCGCGTTTTCGGCTTGCCATTTGCATAGCAGTCACTTCAGAGCCAATTTGACTATAGCTCCGGATATTATTTCGAAGAACTTCAAGAATGAAAGTTGTAGATCTACTTTTCCTCTTTCCAGAACATCTTAAATCATCAAAATCGGAGTTCGGACGAAGATATTATGGCCGTTTTCCCAAAGGACGTCGGAACAGAAAATGTCAGATTTTGTGGCAGCGCCAGGGCGCGATTCTTAGGCTTAATTCCAGCGTCGGGGCGCTGGTGGGCAGAATCCCAGCGCCGTGCCCAGCGCTGGGGCACTGGGGAAAGGCTTGGTGATGTCTTGGACGCGTTTTGGGCGAATTTTGACACCTTTTTGACTCCAAATAGGATTGGGGTTGTTCCAAAACTAAAAATTGGACTTGTAACCTATAAATACATGATGTAAGGCATAAAATAAGAGGAGATTACATAGCTTAGCTTAGAGATTACATAGCTTAGCTTGGGGATTACATAGCTTATATTAGAGATACACTCCATTAGATTAGAACATAAACCTAGTTCTTATTAGTTTTGGAAATTGAAGCAACTTGGAGACCATTGAAGATCAAGAGCAAAAGCAAGAGGGGAGCATCAGATTTGCTGACAACAGATTCTATTCTCTTCTCTTATCATACTTTTATTTTTTAATGTCTATTCAGTTGTGGATTCTTGGTTTCCATTCCTTAATTATGAACTAACTTTTTCTTAAGATTTCAATTGAACTTTTTATGGCTATGAATTAGTTATTCATTATATTTCAGTTATTTATGTTAAAGTGAGTTGTTTATCTTGTCTTGTGCATATTGCTTAATTATCTGATCAGTAATTACTTTGTTACTCTAGAAGGAATTGGAAGAGGAATTCTAGGGTTAGAACTGGGCATGATATCATGTGACTTAGTTATTTGCAAAGTGAATAATAGGGTTTGTGAATTGAATGGAAATATCTGTTCACCGCATGTAACACATAAGGAATTGGGATTTGAAAGAGTTTAATTCAATTATTTTGCATAGGAATACAACAAAATTAATCTGGATTAAATAGAAGGCAATTGATCACTTGGAAAAGGACTTTTGGCATTTGAGAATTCATGTTAACAATTCAGTAGGCATAATAATTGGATAATTGATTTATAGTTCATAATTGGGGATATTGAAGTCTTAATCTTTATTTATTTGAATCAAGTTTTAATTGATTAATTTAGTTTTCTTAATTAGAAAAATAACGATTTGAGATTGTTTAAATAAAATTAGTTTGGTTAAAAATTAGTACTTGGTGATTTTTATTAAATAATTCCTCGTGGGAACGATACTCTACTTTCACTTTATTACTTGTTGACCGTGTATACTTGCACGTATTCATTGATTGCGAAATCGACCAACAACAGTCATTTGTGAGCCCCATAACGGAAAATGGTTGGATGAAAAAAATGACAAAGATTGAGTTTTATAAATAACGGCGTAAATTGTTACCGTTAACACTGTTGGGTTACCTGGTGGTTAAAATACAGTAATACGCGTAGTTGTACAGTAGCACACGATATTGCACAGTATGGTTGAATTATTGATTCGTACGTAAGAAGGCACTACTCAATAATTGTTACAGTAGTTATTGTTCATTATTTTATTATATTGATTCAATAATTGCTGCATTGTTAGTTTATATTATTATTGTTTTAATAATTGTCACTGCACAATATTTTCTATTATCAGATCAATAATTCATATTATTTGAATAATATTATTAGATAACATTATTGGCAATGTCTAGAAAGTTCTGTCAAGGAGAGGTTAGGTCATCTAATTGTGCGCCAGTAAGGAGAAATCCTTATTGGAAAGCCTCCTCTTTCCTGGGAACGGTTTGGTTGTCATAATTGCGATTCTGTAATATTATTTAAGAATAATTAATTATTGATTCATATGATAAGGAAATATTTATTTGATGTGGATATAATTGATGGATATATTTATTTTTATGTGGATAAAAATGAAGGAATTAGTGCTGAGGTGTTTTATCAGTATTTTGTCGGTGTAGAGGTATTAAAAATCATCCGTTTGTGGATTTCAGATATTTTATGTTTGGAATTTGGAAAAACTTTCTTCTGTAAGGTTGTAGAGAATTCGATTTCAGGCAGAATGGACATAAAATTCGTATTTTTCTGATAAACGGTCTATTTTCTATGAATTGTTGAAGTTTTGGAAAATAAAACAATTTATATTAAATTTATGGGTGGGACCCACCTTGGTTGGTGTCAACAACACATGGGCTGCTGAATTCTTCCAACATGGCTGCCCAAAATATTCAAAGCATGTGTGGGATTTGAAAAAATAAATAATATATTTTATTATTTGTCTCCTTTGGCGTTCAAGCATTTTTCTATAAATAGAGGGCTAAGTTAGAATTGAAAATCATACCTGAAACAAGTTTTCTCTCTTTCTCTCTCTATATTATCGAGCGTATTCTTGTGAGTATACTTTGAGTGTTGCTATACGGTGCGAGTTTCTGTCAGAACTATACCGAAATTCAGTCAGAAGTACTGTTATTTTGAGGTAAGGGATGTTATTTCTTTTGCAAATGGTATTATTTTCTTCAATATCATTATGCCAAAATATTGGTTGAACTTTTTATCAAATTTGGAACTTGTTGTGTCGAGGTTACTATTCACGTATACAATACTATTCACGAATACGACACTATTTACCGAAAAATAAAAATTTTCTTTTTGGTCCAAGATGTCTATTTTGGCTACTATCTTTGATTGTATCTATGTTTTGATCGTTATTTTTGAATTCTGCTCCAAAATTGGTTATTATGGAGTATTATTTATCTTGGATAATACTGTTATACGAATCCCTAATATTTGTCCTTCTATCTCACTGGATTCATTCTTAAAAATATTTTTCATCATCCTCAGTTCTTAATGATGATATTATTGAATATCTTTGGCCTGTAGTGCAAAGATAAATAATTACTGATGAATATCTTTGGCCCGTAGTACAAAGATGAACATGTGTTGAGATGAACATGACCAACCGGTGATATAAATGAATATCTTTGGCTTGTAGTGCAAAGATGATTAAAGATGTATATTAATTGTTGTTACAGGGATAAAATATTGATGATGGACTCTTAAATATTAGAAGATATTAGAATTCATCCTCTACGTGACTCTTCTAATGGATTGCTGTTTCCGCTGTATTTGTTGATCTAAAACTTGTTGTCTATGATATTCTATCAGATTTTTCCCTGTTGAAGACTAACGATAATTTGTTGTATATTATCTTAGTCATAATGTTCTTTATTGGGCTAGTTGAGCTCACCCTTTTCCTTTTTGTTCCATTTTTCTTCTCAGGAGGTGAGAACATAGCAGGATCGAGTCGGGGTATGGAGTGAGATTTCAAGAAAGATGTTTTAGCAGTCCTCACTATTTCTGTAAAATAGTGTTTGAATAATTATAATGAGGATTTATTTGCATATGGATATTATCTAGAAGACAATATTTGTATTTAAACTCACAGTATGTATTGTCGTATTTCACACGACATTTGTATTATTGAAGTTGTAGTTTACTTTATGTACCATGTATTTGGCGACTCAGAATGGGTGTTGTATACCTGTTTTGGGGGCGTCACAACCAACACATGGATCTACCCGAAGCTGGTGAAAGATGTGAGACCCCAGATTTTATGAATAAATATTTAATTTTCTCGAATTATATTTTTGAAAATTATGGAATAAATTTGATATAATGTTATAGTTGTGGCTAATATTTATAAATATTGCAAAGTACGCAAGTTGTTATAAAATATTCGTTTGGTCGGGGAATATTCTTTTTGATGCGATTTTAGAAATCGATTGGTTAACTACTCATCATGCTTTTCGTAAGGTTGTTAGCTTTCATACTCCTAACCAACCTGTTATGCGAATTCAAGCAACCAAACCACTAAAGTCAATCATTGTCATTTCAAGCCATAAATAAAGAGCCCCAGTCCTTTCATTGTTGACTTCCTTATGTGGAATGCACCGAAGACAGATTTTCCGTAGGAGACATCGTGAATGATGATGACAAGTTGATAGGTATCAATGTGAAGTGTTATCCAAGTCTTGGATGAGGGTCACAATTTTGAATGATATTTCTAGTGTTAATAAATTTTCTGACGTATTCTTGAAGACTTCTTAGCCTACCCTGGAGCGTGAAATCGAATTTCGTATTGACCCCAGTACAAAACCCATTTCTTAAACCCTCAAATATTTTCTTCACCTAAAACGAACGTATAACGTGCCAAAGATGTTGGCTCGAGCTGTTGAAGATTACGATCGTACCGTGCAATATTATCGTGGGAAAGCGAACATGGTAGCTGACGTGTGAGTAGAAAATCGTATGCGTTTACAAGTGCGAATATACGAACTCACGTGAAGATAACGAATATACAAGTAGAATCGACTTTAATCGATAAAGTTAAAGCCGCTCAAGCTACACATTCGGAGCTGAAGAATGTGAAGAATTAAGAAGGTTCAAGAGGGCGTTATTCTAGAAGCAAGAATTAACGAATAGAGGAAGTCTAAACGTTTGATTTTATTGGCCCATTTGAAATCCCTGATCAAGTAGGAATTGTGGCTTATAGACTCATTTTACCGCCAAGTATGTTGCGTGTTCAGAACGTTTTTTCTCGTATCGATGTTACGTAAATATGTGGATGACCCGAACCACATTATTAATTTAGAACTGGACGAGATAGCGGATGATTTAACGTTTGAAGAGATACGTGCTACAATCTTGGATAAGAAGAATCGTATTCAACACTCAAAGGTTATATCTCAAGAGTTAGAATTTGAAGTGAAGTCAAGGTATCCTCACCTGTTCGGCATACCAGGTACGTACGTAAATTTCGAGGGCGAAATTTCTTAAGGAGGGGAGATTGTGAGACCCCAGATTTTATGAATAAATATTTAATTTTCTCGAATTATATTTTTGAAAATTATGGAATAAATTTGATATAATGTTATAGTTGTGGGTAATATTTATAAATGTTGCAAAGTACGCAAGTTGTTATAAAATATTCGTTTGGTCGGGGAATATTCTTTTTGTCGGGGAATATTTGTACGACGGCACAATCATTGGTGGACCCCACAACAGAATTATTGTCGGATTAAGAAAACGACAAAAATACTTTATGAAAATAACGGCGGAGGTGTTACCGTTAAAACTGTTGAACTACTCGGTAGTAAAAGTACAGTAATACGCGTGGTTGCATAGTAGCACTCGGTATTGATTATTGATGCTTACGTGAGAAAGTCACTCAGCTATACTCAATTATTGCTATAGTAATTGCTGCATTATATCTCTTATATTATTGATTCAATTATTGTCACAGTATCATCTAAATAATATGTTATATTATTTAAACAATAATTGAGACGACAAGTTATAAATAATTAATAATTGTTGAAAGATTAAATTGTGTTGATAAAATGATTTCTGGTAATTTTTATTCAATCCTTGATGTATATAAAGAGTCTATTATGAGACGTTGGTGATAAGTTTAATTATTTATGGGGGGGCCATATGTCGTAATCTAAGAGTCTCTTTTGTAAATAGTAATTACTTTCGTAAATAGTAATTACATTCGTAAATAGTAATTACTTTCGTAAATAGTAATTACCTTCGTAAATAGTAATTACCTTCGTAAATAGTAATTACTTTTGTAAATAGTAATTACTTTCGTAAATAGTAATTACATTCATAAATAGTAATTACCTTCGTAAATAGTAATTACCTTCGTAAATAGTAGTTACCTTCGTCAATAGTAGTTGTCTCTTCAATATTACCAAGATTTAACTACCTCTTCGGTGTTCCAAGGGTTAATTACCCCTTCGTAAATAGTAGTTGTCTCTTCAATATTACCAAGAGTCATTTTGACCCTTCGTTAAGACCAAGAGCCACCCTCAGTTTTTCTATAAATAGAAAGCTCATTCCTTCATTATTTCTTACGAATTCACTGAAACTCTAGAGAGAGAAACTATAGAGAGAAAGAAGAAAAGTATTCTGCTACTTCACTTATATCCAGTTCTTCCAAGGTAGGGAATATTATTTGTTGTACCCGTAAGGGGTGTTATTCTTTCTTATTCATGAAGAGAACTGTTGTTATTCCATTTCTTATTATTCTGTTGGAATAACCTGTATACGCGGTTTACCCTATACTTGGTGACATTCTTCTATTATTCTGTCGGAATATCCTGTCTGTGCTATACGCCGGACCTGGTTCCATTTTTATTATTCCGTCTTTATTATTCTGTCGAAATATCCTGTCTGTGCTATACGCCGGACCTGGTTCCATCATTTATTATTCCGCATTTATTATTCTGTTGGAACATCCTGTCGGTGTGAGTTTCACCTGACCTGGTTCCGTTATTATTATTCTGCTGGAATAACCTGTTTGTGCGGTCTCTATCGAATGCATGGTGATATCTTTTGTTATTGTATTCGGTATTACTCAGTTGATTAAAATTCTGACTTCTATACTCCATGAAATTAGTGGAATATCCTTGATATTTGCGCTTCATCCAGTATCCTTTCATGGAAATATTCTTCTGATCATTCTTGAATTTTACTCTACAAAACAGTCTCATGTTGACAATTTGGACGTTAATAATTTCTGGATAAAATAATTCTTGAACTTGTTTTTTTGAATTCTTATATCATTGTCATCATCCTCTTATTTATATTTTTGAAAGTCATCTGTGGTCTGTAGTGCATAGATGGACTTGGTATGATTATGACCAGGGATTATTCGGTATAATCATGACCGTAATGTTATAAATGATGGAAAAATTAAAAGTCCTCATTGGCTCGTAGTGCATTGATGGTCAGTTTTTGGTATGATTATGGCTATGAATTCTCTTTGGCCATAGTGCAAAGATGAATTGTTTTATGGCATGATCAGGACCGTTGATGAAAACACGATTATCTTAGCCCGTAGTGCATGGATAATTGTGGTCGTGATACTAAAGAATATCCTTGGCCGTAGTGCAGGGGTGATTCGATGATGTGGAATATTTATTAAGCTGAGTCTCAGCTATAACGATGATGAAAAACCTTTTAAATCATAAATGATAGTAGATTTTATTTTCTACTTGACTCTTTTAATGGATTGCTGGTTCCGCTGCAGTTAAACTTGATGTTTATTGTATTTTATCAGTTTAACACTGTTGAAGGCTAATGATAATTTATTCTGCATTATCTTAGTCATAATATTTCTTACTGGGCTAGTTGATCTCACCCTTTCTTTCACTGTTCTCTTCAGGAAATGAGAATATAGCTGGGACGAGTCGGGGAACGGAGTGATGGACCAGAGAATAGTATTAGTAGTCCTCACTATTCTGTTAAATAGTGTGACAATAATTGTATTAAGGACTCCTTTTGAGTTTGTATGATCTCTAGTAGACAATAATTGTATTCAAACTCACAGATATGTTTTGTCGTATTGTACAAGACAGTTGTATTAGTAAGTTGTATTTGAATTCTGTACCATGTATCTGGCGACTCAAGATGGGTGATGTATACCTAATTTTGGGGGCGTCACAAAAGTGTTCTACAACAAAGGAGTCTTTGAGGATGCCATTATCACTACAAGGGTCAAGGGGGAACAATTAAACTCAAAGCTGAAGATATAAACCTAGCCCTAGGTTTCATATCAAAGGGATTCGTATCTATGGATGTCATCGACTTCCATGAAGGTCTGAAGAAGATGCACCACATGAAGTTTCAGAACGTCAAGGGGTAAAAGAAGAAATAGTTTCCCTAGAAGTATGAATTTTTAGCTAACATTGTAAGGAAGTGCATATGCTGTAAGAGCTCTGGCCACAACTCTGTAAATGAAGTTCAACTAAAGCTCATGACAACAATCTACTTCAGAATTCAACTCAACTATGGGGCTCTGCTAATAGACTGGATCAGGAAGTGGATACTCAGCTTAAAGAAAACAAAGAGCTCTGGGAAAATGCTCTATGGGAGGTACATAAGCATAATCCTGCAATCTACATTGGGTGACAAAATTGAGGAAAAGGAAGGGGAACCCATCAACCCCAACAAAAAATGACCCAGCTGCTGTTTCAAAACTAGAAAAGAAACCCTGCAGAAAATGTAAGAATGATGTTTAAATCCAGTGGAAGAGATGGTGAAGCAAAGGTATCTGAACTGCCAGGAAACATGTCGGTTGTGAAGGAAGCTGATGAAGAAGAATAAATTAATCAAGAAGAACCTATTTCCTTGATTAGAAAAAGCAAGGGTAAGAGAAAAATGAAAATTCAAGCAACAGAAGAGGTTTAAGGCTCAACAACTGATGCGCCCTAAGAGAGTTCAGACACTGAAATTCTAAAAGAAATGAAGAGGAAGGGGCAGCAGTCTGAAGAGGAAGAAGACAGAGCCACCATCTCTCAGCTGCTTAAGAAGGGAAAAAGCAGCCACAAAACAAAGAATTCTTCACTCTCTTCGATCGTAGAGTCATTACCGATCGTAGAGTCTAGACTTACCATCACTCCAGAAGTGGATACTACAGTACTATCACAACCTAAATCAAATATTAGAGCTGAAGCTGAAAAGAGCACCGAGGCTGAAGCTCAACCCAGAAAGACAAGGAGAAAGCTTGTCAAGAAATATGTTCTTGAAAATGAGAAAGCTTTGAAGGAAGAAGAAAGAAAAATAGCTGCAGATAAGGAGCTTCCTGAAATTCTTGCACTAGTGAGTGCTCCAGCTAAGGGGGAACTACCTGAAGAACAAATGAATGATCAGATTGAGGGGGAAACTCTCGAAGTTCCCATGACAGAAAGTGCTATAGCTGAGGGGGAGATACAAGAAGATATAGAAATCGAAGGTGTAAAAGCTGTGGAGGGAGAAAAGGCTGAAGATCAGACAAGAAATGAGGAGATGTTTAAAGTGGTTGAAATTTTAAATGAAGAAAAAGAAGATCGGGAAGAAGAAGAGGATGATGAAGTTTAGATTATAGCAGTGGATTGGGATGGATATAAAAGAGTAAACTACAATCAGCTGTTCTCCTACTTACCAATGATGCCCCATCACAGAGCCCAAATTCTCAACTCCTGGGATCACATGTTCTGGATGTTCAAAGCCTATCCAACAAACTCAGTGCTAGCTCATGGATTCCTAGGCAACCTCACGTTTGCTTAGAAGCTAATCACTAACCATCCTTCTTTAAAAACTGGGCGAGAGGCACAATTAATTCTCATCTCTTTCAGTGTTAATCACTATCCTCCATCAAATTTCAACCAATTCTATGAATTGCCAAGATGGTTGGAAGTGATTCTTCACCCACTAAACCAGTTATACGAATTGCCAAGATGGTTGGAAGTGATTCTTTAAACTGATGAACCAAATATACCTAACTTTATATTGATACAATCTCCCACCATTTCTCACTCTACGAATATCGATCCTACTCAAATCGTAGAGTCACTCACTCAACCAGCACCAACAGCCTCTCTTCCCACAAACCAAACCCCGATACCTGCACCTCCTTCGGATATTCCTTCCTCCTCAACCAATAAATATTTTGATCTTGATCTTGCTCTCTACAATCTGTAAAATCAAAATACAAAAGCCTCTCCTCAAAACACTCAACAAATTTTTGAGCTTCTCTCAGATCTTCATACCAAATTTGAGCTGACAAATGCACCACAAAAAGTGACTAAGGATATTCAAGAAGATCTTGAAACTCACTCTCTGCTTGTTCATATAAGGTTGAACCACTTGATCGATGCTGCCAACACTCTTCCTCATAATCTGAGTTCTGAGCTCACAAATAATCTTAGGGAAATCATCATGGAAATGATTCACAATATTAATGAAATGAATCAAATTCACTTTCAGTCTGCCCGAAAGCACATGGAAGCAGTTATACTCATGCAGAAGACTTAGGAAACTCAAAACAAACTTGTTATGAACAGTTTCTCAAGTCTACGATCTTTCATTAAAGAATTCAAAGATTACTCTATGAATCAGATACAATAAACATACACTGTGTTGGCCATTCTACAAAAGCATAACTCTTAAACTGACTCGGTATTTAAAAAAATCGTGAAGACATTACTCAATCCAGGAATCAGCTCCATGAGCTTGTCCAAGGCATGAATCGCTTGTCAGATGACATTAGAACCCTTGATGCTGATATAAAGGGGTAGAATAAAGGGGAAGGAGAGAAAGGCAAAGGAAGAGGAAAAAAAATTGTTCAATCCTCAAGGAGTCCACCCACAAGAAAACCTTGCCATCAGGCTCCACGATTCGAACAGCAGCAACACCAACCAATTTTAATGGCGCAACCGCTAAGGAGTCGAGGGCCATCTCCTAGCTCATAAGGAGTAATAACTACTGTCCTAAACATGCCTGTTAGAGATCCTGTATTTATGAACAGACATGATCATGGAGAATGGTTAATTCAAAGCGAGATGGAAGACATTGCATGGAGAGATGAAGCTAGCAGAAGAAGGAGAGCTGCAGAGCATGCCAATCCTCCAAGAAGCAAAAGGCATAAGATATAGAGATAAATTGAAATTTATTTCTTATTGATGTAACTATGCTTCATTGTAATATCTGTCTTTTCAAACATTAATAAATTCATGCTTATTCTCTAGAGATTTCAGCGGCTCACTGAAACACTAAGTCATATTTACTTTCTAGCAACTGCATCTAGAAATTGATGATTATGATACAAATCTCCTTAGTTATGTCAACATCAAATAGGGGTAAAGTCCTATTAGAAATTGATGTTGAAAGTAAATAATCATAATTATATGTAAAGTCCTTCAAAGAACATATGCACAAGGACTTAGATGATAGATCAAAATTGTTAGGTTGATCTACGCTTTATGTTTATCATTCTGTAAATAAATGTATAGAAAAAACGATCAAGGCTGTTAGGATGATCTATTTTAAGATGTAATTAATAGACATCAAAAGAATCGTAATCTGTCGAGCCAGCCGAGGGATTGTAGAAGCTAAGGCAAAATCGTAGAGTATCAAGAAAGTTTCTACAAAATTGTAGTCTACTTTGGAGGGCCTCACTCAGAATCGTAGAGTTGGTCCAAATGCCTGCCGAGCCAAATCAAGAATCGTAGTGTGTTCTCGAAAGCATAGAGTCTGTCAAAAATCAAGCATGCAGAGATCAAAGTCTACTAGTGCTTAAGAGAAATGACGGTGTTCTCCTCTATCAGTCCGGATCAAGCACGAATGGTGTCTGCATCAGAAGCATCGAGCTTTGTCCATTTATTGAAGAATAAATTACAACAAATGTGGAATGGATTATAGACGTTGAGACTCTCAGGAATCCCAATGACTCAACACTCATCCTTAGTATATAACAAAGAAATATGTTGAAGAAGCTAAGGAAAGTCCTACAAGTCAACTGAAAACACCTTTTCAGGTGTTAGGTGAGATAACAATCTGCTTTGTCAGTGGGCCAGACGACTGGACATAAGATTTCCAGGAAGTCACCATCAGTGCTCAGAAATGTCAAATACTATTAATGCTTCAATGGATGCCTTTAAACGGACATATTACAATGGCACCTTATATATATAAATCAGATGCAGATGTAGAGAAAACAAGCAAGTACACAACAAAAAGCTGAAGAACACTCAAACGCCAAACTCTACGATTTGTAAAGAAAGCTTGCTCAGCTACTCAGTTCTTTAGAACACATGCTTAACAGCAACTGAGTAGCACAACTCAAGAACTCAACTCTCATTAAGTGAAGAAAGAAGTTCTAAGTCTGTTGGACTTGAAGAGTTCTAAGTGAACTAAGAAGTTCCAAGACTGCTGGTCTTGAAGGAATTTAAGTGATTCGAAGATTGTAAAGACATCCTTAGTGGATTTTCTACTCAATGAGTAAAAGAGTGCACTAGAAGCCTTAAGTTCTCTGAACCACTTAAAAACACTGTGTCTTTTATATTCTTGCTATAACTGCTATATCTGTCATAACTGCTTATCACCTATTAACTTGGTTTATTTTAAAGGGAAACAAACAAATCTCAAATTCTGCTGTGATTAAATCATTAACAAATCTGAAAAGTATTTTGTAAAAGGAAATTTTAAAATATCTATTCAACCCCCCATTCTAGAAAACTATCGTGCCTTTGGGTAGGACTGATCATCCGGGTATAACCGAACCGAATAGGCTATTCGGTTATAACCGAATACCAAAATAATTATAATTTTAATATTCAAAAAACTAATCAAATTTTGAAAATAACCAAATTACTGAATACCGAATTACCGAATTGGAAATTCGATAATTCGGTTAATAACTGAACCAGCCAAAATTAAAACTGATTGCAAGCAAAATCACCAAATCAGCTGAATAAAAATCAATAAAATCTGCCCAATTCGAACTTACAATCAAAAACATCAAACCCAAATGAGTAGAGCATGAACCATGAACCCAGATTCACCACCATCACAGTGGATGACATCACGAACCCTCTATACAATAAGTGCGCCCATGACCACCACTGTCCAGTCAGGAATTTTCACCTGCTCATCTCCGACGACCACATTTTGAGTCATATTCGAGGTAATTATCTTTAGTTGACTCAAATTATGGCGACTTTATTGTATTCCGGCAGGGCATAAAACCTCATTTTGGATCTTTATTGCTACCTATATGGTTAAGCATCTGTTCTGTTGGTTTTGTTTTCTAATTTTGATTTTCTGTCTCGCATAGGCCATGACCTAGAACTGGAAACGGATCTGATTCATACTGCTACTTCGTCGTTACCACCTCTTGCCGTCATCCTCTCCGCCTCCGTCTTCATCATCCGCGATAGCTGTCTCCTCGAAGCGCAGAGCCCTTGCCGAGGGTTTGAAAATGGTTATCAGGGATGGGAGAAGTCGGTGCGCGTGGACCACTTTGCTTTTCTATGGAGTCAGGGGAAACACCTTGTTTTGCCGGTCGTGGTTGCCGGTCGTCAGTGAAACCATTTCGCTTTTCTATGGATTATCAAATGGATCTTTTTGCTATTTGGAAGATCTGCTACCATGTTTGACAAATTATAATACTTATTTAATTATATTTATATGTTAAAGAATTTATATTTTAAAGTTGTGGACCTCTACTCTTCTATCCAGAATTCTAGATGATTCTATATAGTTCAGTAATATAAATGGCAACAGATCACTATATATATATATATATATATATATATATGTTCGGTAATTCGGATATCCGAACAATGGATTTTTTAAAACCGAACCCAAAATCGAATACCGAGTAATAAATTCGATATAACCGAAATTAATAAAAAACCAAAAACCGAAATAATTCGGTTAAAAAATTTCGGCTGTGTTCGGTAATTCAGTTTTATCCGTTTTTTGCTAAGTCCTACCTCTGGTAACTAACAAGCTCTCTTGAAGATGATAAAATCAAGGGAAGGTCAAGAGATATTAAAGAAGTAATTTGTTTTCACTGCTATAAACTAGGTCACATAAGGTGAGAGTGTAGATTTTTGAAGATGAAAAGTCTTAGGAAAAAGATGAGGATAATGACTCTATTGTGTATCTATCTGACATTTATGCAACCATTATTTACGAGGGTAAACCCAAGTGTTATGTTAATGATTGGGTTATTTATTCAGTTGTTTCATTCCATATAATTTCACGTGGTGAGATCTTTACATCCTATACTAGTGGTATTTAATTTTGGCTATGTATACATGGGAAACGAAAGTATCTAAGGTTATCAACATTGGAGATATTTGTATGGAGACTAACAGTAGTTGCAAGTTGATGCTTAGAGAAGTTAGACATATTCCAGATATCTACCTTGATTTGATTTCTACTAGTAAACTTGATGAAAATGATTATAATTATTTCTTTTGTGAAAGTTAGTGGAAGCTCACTGTCTTTAGCGGTGTCTAGAGGTAAGAAGGTAGACACTTTTTATAAGATACAGACGCATGTGAGAGGTGTTAAAGATGATGGGAAAAAAGCCTTACAAGAGGACCACAAAAAGAAAGCTCTACATTTTAAATGGGTACCAAGAGTGAAGAAAGAAAATGATAGCTTGAAATTAGGATACAAAGCGGTTGTGAAAGAATTTGGCAAGTAAAAATTTGTCAAGTTTGAGTTAGATCCTCCCATTGAGAAGAACCATGTCGATGAGACAAAGTCGAACATGAAGAAAATTAAAAATTCCAATAAACTTGAGTTGCACAACAAGAAACTGGCTTAATTTTGACGGAATTAATTCTAAGGGAATGTATTTTGTTGAGATTCGTTTAATTCCGACAGAAACTTTTATCCGGCATAAGTAAAAATTAGTATAATCTCGATAGAATTTTGTTAGAATTAGACATAAACCTTAGCGCCATATTTTCCCTCCACCGCGCGTACTAAACTCGGTAGGATACATATTAATTTAGACTAAACATATGTCAGAAAGAACTTAAAATTGTCAGAATTAAGTTTGACGAAATTGAAAGTAGTATGCACACAAGCCAATCATGTTTAATGATAAAACATATACTTTATAACAATCTTATTCATTTATTAATAAAAAGTATTAATTAATTAAAGGCTTTTAATTATCTACATGATGCTGTTTTATAATATGTGATAAACCCATAGTTTTAGTCAATGCTTTTAGAATGATGATGATGATCATTCTAATGAGATCTAAATTCTTAGAAAGCTTAAAACTAAAATAGTTCTCAATCGTTGGATTACTAAATTGGGGATTAGTGAATCTGGATAGATTGGTACATACGTTGCTTGCTCATTGGATGAGGATGATTGATCTCATGATCATTTGTGTGGAGACACTAAAGCAAGTATGTAGGTGATTATTAGATAATAAGTTCACTGAACGTGGCTCGCTAAGGAATACCTAATGGAGTTTTACTTGTCTGTCAATAGGAATTCCTATAGTGATAGTAGTACAAGTGATCCTTGGACTTGAGATCATCATAGTATCTTGTGTATGATGAGTTATACTTTGACTTATTCCTTAAGACCCTTAGGGTATATCAAAGAGTATGCTTGGATATAATAAGTTGTACATGGAGATAATGTATGATAAATAAAAAATCTACCACTTCTAGTAAAAGAAGAGAAATGTCATATGTGATTCGATAAATGACAACCCAATAGTCATTGGCCAAGGCAGAATGAAATTAGAAAAGAGTTTCTAATTTGCATTATTTGGAGTTGTGCATTTCAGAGTCAAAATACATATAATTAAATAAAATAAGACCTGACAGTAATTCCATGTCATATATTTAATTGGAACATTGTATGGTGGAAGGATTGAATTGTACGGTAACTATTTACTCAAATGTTCTTTTATGATTAATGTTGAAATCTATATTATCTGGAAAGTCGTTGATCGCTAGGGAGACTTATCTCTATTGTAGAATAAATATTATTTATTTAAAAAATTAATAGTGTAATTTATTTATTTAAATAAGATTAGAATTGTTCTAATTGATTTATTCACAACCAGTTTAATATGGAGAACCTAAAGGGTCACACCAAAGAAGAAAGAATAATTATTTAAGAAGTTAATAGCATAATCGTAATAATATGTTAAGTATATTTAATTTAATCTATGGTGATAGAATAAATTAAATAGCTTAATATTTATTATTTAATATTTTGAAAATATTAAATATAAATTAATAAGTGGAGTCTTATTATTATTACTACTATTATTATTATTTAATTCTTAAAGGAGTTTGAAAATTAATTAATAAAAGGACTCTCATATATCCTAATAAGATTATGAGGCTAATTAATTAAAAGATTTTAATTAATTATTCCTAATAAGATTGGGAGCATAATTAATTAAATGAGTTTAATTAATTAAAATAAAACCCAATTCCTTAATTATTAATGAGGGTTGCCACATCTATAAATAAGAGAAGTCTTATTATGGGTGTAGAGTTGTTGCTGACTTTTTCACAACAGACGTGATTCCAATTGTTGGAGAGTGCACTCCTTTTCTATGAGAGATAGAAAAACTAGGGTTTTGCCAAACACCCATCTTCTTGAATCTTTCTTCTACCTTGGTGGATCACCTCTAGAGGAAGGAACAAAGGAAGGAACCAAACCCGGCGGATTCAAGTTGAACGCGAAAGGATTTGGAGGTAAACTTGTACCTGAGGAAGCTCAAATCTTCAAGTGTATAATTCTTATTCTTTATCTTTTTGTTTAATTAATAATTGCGCATAAAGGATGATCCGACTATATGATTTTTAAAATTTTAAAAATCTAATTTTTCACGTTTTCGCTTATTTTATGCAATTTGATTGCGTTCATGAATATTACAAACCTAACAGTGGCATCAGAGCCAAACCTTTATGCAAATTATTAATTGTTCAGATTTGACTATGTGTTTAAAATAATTTAATTGGGCATAATTTATTGTATAAAATTTAATAATAATAATAATAATAAATCGGTGCTGTGATTTTGATTAATGTGATTCGCGTCCATGCGAATTTCAATATATAATATCTCTGTTCCTGCAACCTTGAATTTGATCTTACACTCACTCCCGGACAACAGATTTTGTCATGGATGAAGAGTTGAGCCAAGATTTGATCTTACACTCACTCCCGGACTCCTTTCACAATTGTTATAAAATTTTCATATGAACAAACTAGATATCAGCCTAGCTAGCTGATTTTCTTAACATGTTGAAAAATGTTGAGAGTCACTTTCCAACGACCATGTCTTACTGGTAGGGGCCAAAGGATCTTCTGAAAAGAAGAGCGATTCAAAGAAGGTAATTAAAAAGGCAAAAATAAAGGATAATAAGAACAAAACTGATACGGATAACAAAGGAGTTTGTTTCCACTGCAATAAGCTTGGACACTGGAAAACAAGCTGTGAAAAGTATCTTGCAAAGCTAACTAGAAGAAACTTAGTGAAGCTTCGGTTACAAATATAATTTTTGTTCATGATTTAAAATAAATTTTTCTTTAAGTCAAGGTTCTACTTGGGTATTGGATATCGACTTTGGTTATCATAAATATAGATTTATGAAGGGACCAAGCAGAAGTAGAAAGCTAAACAAGAGATAAGTAATCCTATGTGTAGAAATGAAGCAAAGGTTGTTGCATCAGCCATATAAACTTATAATTTAGCACATCCTACGGGCAAGTCTATTAAGTCAATAAGTTGTTATTGTATTCCAGTTCTCGTTAGAAACATTATTTCTATTTTATTGTTGGACAATGAAATCTTTGGTATTATATTTAAGAACAATTGTTGTTCTATTTATAATAATAATAATGTTTTGTATAGAACTGAAATACTACTTAATGGATTTTGTGTACTTGACTTGCGTAAAAATTACTTTACAAATTGAACAAACTAGTATAAGAAAAGGAGATAATCGTTTAAAAGGTTGAATATGTGTATTTGCTGAAGTACAATTGTGAATTATTTGAAAGGTTTAAAGAATTCAGAAATGAAACAAATTGGCAAAGTATTAGGATTCTTTGATCGGATCAAGGAAGTAATACTTGTGCAATGAGTTTCTAGATCATCTCAAATGGTTTTCTCACAATGGACGCCTCCTGATACGCAATAATTGATTGATGTATTTGAAAGGATAAATCTTACCTTGTTGGACATGGTGCGGTCCATAATGATTTTATCGACATTCCAGTATCCTTCTGGGATAATGTCCTAGAAATGGCAGTATATCTACGTAAAAGGTAACCTCAAAATCCGGCCCTAAGACTCCATAAAAGTTATGGACATGGAGGATTCCTAATCTTAAGTATGTTAAGATAAGGGGTTGTCCAACTTATGTGAAAAGGTTTCAAAGGATAAGCTTGGACCATGATTTGACAATTACAGATTTGTGGTACATCCTAAAGTAAGTTTGGGGTATATGTTCTATAATCCTACTTAGCAAAAATGTGTTTGTTACGAAGCACGCTATGTAAGACCCAAACTTTTTATAAATAAAATTGAATTTTCCTCTAATTATTATTTTGAAATAATAAGGTGTTAATTTGATATAATATTTTGGTTATGGGTGAAATGTGAAAATTTTGCAAAATAAGCAAATGGTTATAAAATATTCATTGTTGTCGAGGAATATTCGTTTGGTCGTGAAATATTCTTTTTGTTGGGATTATCCATTAGACGGCGCAGTCATTTGTGGGCCCCATAACGGATAACGGTCGGATGAAGAAAACGAAAAATTTGAGTTTTTACAAATAACGGCGTAGTTGTTATCGTTAACACTGTTGGAATACCCGGTGGTTAAAATACAGTAATACGCGTGGTTGCATAGGAGCACATGATTTTGCACATTATTTTTGAATTATTGATTCTTACGTAAGAAGACACTACTCAATAATTGTTACAGTAATTACTGTTCAATATTTTATTTTATTGGTTCAATAATTGCTGCATTGATATTTTATATTATTGTTAATTCAATAATTGTCATTGCACAGTATTTTCCATGATCAGATCAATAATTCATATTATTTGAATAATATTATTAGATAGCATTATTCGCAATGTCTAGAAAGTTCTTTCAAGGAGAGGTTTGGTCACCTAATTGCGCGCCAGTTAGGAGAAATCCTTATTGGAAAGCCCCCTCTTTCCTGGGAACTGCCTGGTTGTCATAATTATGATTCTGTAATATTATTTGTGAATAATTAGTTATTGATTTATATGATAAGGAAATATTTATTTGATGTGGATATAAATGATGGATTTATTTATTTTACGTGGTTGTTAATAAAGGAATTAATGTTGAGGTGTTTTATCAGTATTTTGTTGGATTGGAGGTATTAAAATATTAAACCAGTGTTCTTGAGATATATTACGTGAGTTATAATTTTTGATCCGACCGTTGGATCGTTGTGATTTTTGGATATGTTATACATATATAAGTTGAGTATATGTCCATAAATTTTGAACCGTTAAAAATGAACGTATGATTTGTTATGAATTTTAAGAGGTAACTGGTTCTGAAATTATTGAAATATCCGAATTTATCATTTTGGTGGAAAATTCTAGAATTGGTGGGTCCCACTTTTAGTTGGTGAGAAAAGTGCTCAAATTGAATTTCAAATGTGGTGGGTGGCAACAGTAGCAGGTAAAGCCATCAGGTAGCTGGTCAAGTCTACTTCAGCGTGCTAACATTTTCCTATAAATAGAGGGCTAAGTTAGAATTGATAATCACACCAGAAACAAGTTTTCTTTCTTTCTATATTATCGAACGTATTCTTGTGAGTATTTTGATACTTTGAGTATTGCTATACGGTGCAAGTTCCTTCAGCCTTATACCGATATTCCGATCAAAAGTATTGTTCTTTTGAGGTAAGGGATGTTATTTTCTTTATAATGATGTTATTCTTTCAATATCATTATATCGAAATATTGGTATGGATTTTATTATGGAATTTCTACCTTTTTGTGTCGGGGTTACTATTCACGTATACGACACTATTCACCAAAAAATAAATTTTTCTCCTTTTTGTCCAAGATATTTATTATGGTTACTATCTTTGATTGTATCCATATTTTGATCTTTATTCTTGTTATTTGATTCAAAATTGGTTATTATGGAGTATTATTGATCTTGGATAAACTGTAATACGAATCTCTAATATTTGTTATTTTATTTCACTGGATTTGTTCCTTTAAAATATTTTTCATCATCCTCAGTCCTAAATGATGATATTATTGAATATCTTTGGCCTGTAGTACAAAGATGAATGATTACCTAATAAATATCTTTGGCCCGTAGTACAAAGATGAACAGGTGTTGAGATGAACATGACCAACTGGTGATACAAATGAATATCTTTGGCCTATAGTGCAAAGATGAATATTTGATTCAAGATGTATATTGATTGATGTTACAGGGATAAAATATTGATGATGAACTTTTAAATCTTAGAAGATATTAGAATTATTTCTCTACTTAACTCTTCTAATGAATTGTTGTTTCTGCTGCAGTTGTTGATCTAAAACTTGTTGTCTATTATATTCTATCAGATTTTTCCCTGTTGAAGACTAATGATAATTTGTTGTATATTATCTTAGTCATAATATTATTTACTGGGCTTGTTGGGCTCACCCTTTTCCTTTTAGTTCTATTTTTCTTCTCAGGAGGAAAGAATTTAGCAGGAACTAGCCGGGGTATGGAGTAATGATTCAAGATAGTTTTTTTAGTAGTCATCACTATTTTGTAAAATAGTGTATCAATAATTGTAATGAGGACTCCTTTTGAGTTTGTATACTCTCTATTAGACAATAGTTGTATTCAAACTCACAGTACATGTGTTGTCGTATTTTGCACGATAATTGTATTACTGAAGTTGTATGTGTTTCTATACCATGTATTTAGCGACTCAGAATATGTTGGGTGATGTATACCTATTTTGGGGTTGTCACACGCTACCTTCTAAGATAAAGGTGTTTATCATTGAATGGGCTAGTGGGAGGATAATAGATCTTTAAGAGTTCAAGAACCACAAAACACTATAAGTCAAATAAGAGGAACATGTAGATAGACCTATTGTACCACAACCGAATCGTAAATCTTGAATAGTACCGAAAATACCTGGGAGGTATGGATTCATCATAGATGATGATGATGAGGTACGCATCATAGAATATGATAATCCAATTACATACGATATGGTAAGAGTTGTAGACACTCATAGAAATGGATTGAAGCAAGCTTCTCAAATATGGAACATTCGTTCTGATGGAAAATCAAAAAGGTTTGATTTAATCAAAAACAAGAATGAACCTAGTGTGTACAAAAGGGTCAATAGGAGCGTCGTGACATTTCTAGTATTATATTTTGATATACTACGGAAAAGGAATAACATACCAATGCTACAATCAGTAAAGATAAAGTTGTCTAAACATTCCTCCATGAATGATTTGGGAAGAGTATCATAATTGGGGATACAAATCTATATAAATAGATTCAAGAAGATGCTCGACTTAACCCAATGAACGTATATTCGTTTGATGCTAAAGTCGTTTAGCATGGCAAACTCTAAGAGATGTCTCATGTTGATGAGCCCTGGAGTGTATCTCTCTTAATAGTCCCCATAGACTCATAAAAGAGAGATCGCCTGAGTAACTATCATGTATGTAATGAAATGTACAAGACCTGATGTTGATCAGTCATACTCTGGAGAAGTTCATTATGAGTAAGTGAAAAACATCTTAAAGTACTTAACCGACACTCAGGATGTGATTATATTCATGGTGGGTCTAAATTAAAAACTAGAGGGCTTAACAGACTCAAGTTTTTTTGACAGACCAAGACGATAGTAAATCCATTTTAAGATAAAGCGTTACCTTAAACGCTGGTCCAGTGAATTGGAAGGTTTCAAATAGCAAAGAGTTGCTGATTTAGTGATAAAGACAAAGTATATGGCTATAAATGAAGCGGTAAGTTAATTGTTTGGATGAAACGCTCATTACAGAACTATGAATAATTCCTAAGTCTCATCTTGGATCTAAACATGTGTTGTGGCACTTTCATTTGATTATAGGAATCATTGAAAGATGGGAACTCACTATAGAAATAGTGGACTCTCACGAACAACATTACATATCCATTTACTGAATCTTATCCAATAGCAGGATAATCGTCACTTAGAGAAGAAGAGTATGCGATAACATGACAATTGGCTTTAGTGAAAGTGGGAGATTGAAAATAGTATGCACACAAGCCAATCATGTTTGATGATAAAGCATATAATTTGTAACAATCTTATTCATTTATTAATAAAAAGTAATAATTAATTAAAGGCTTTTAATTATCTACATGATGCTGTTTTATAATATGTGATAAACCCATAGTTTAAGCAATGCTTTTAGAATAATGATGATGATCATTCTAATGAGATCTAAATTCTTAGAAAGCTTAAAACTAAAATAGTTCTCAATCGTTGGATTACTAAATTGGGGATTAGTGAATCCGGATAGATTGGTACATACGTAGCTTGCTCATTGGATGAGGATGATTGATCTCATTATCATTTGTGTGGAGCACTAAAGCAAGTATGTAGGTGCTTATTAGATAATAAGTTCACTGAACGTGGCTCGCTAAGGAATACCTAATGGAGTTTTACTTATCTGTCAATAGGAATTCCTGTAGTGATAGTAGTACAAGTGATCCTTGGACTTGAGATCATCATAGTATCTTGTGTATGATGAGTTATACTTTAACTTTTCCTTAAGACCCTTAGGGTATATCAAAGGGTATGCTTGGGTATAATAAGTTGTACATGGAGATAATGTATGATCAATAAAGAATCTACCACTTCTAGTAAAAGAAGAGAAATGTCCTATGTGATTCGATAAATGACAACTCAATAGTCCTTGGCCAAGGCAGAATGAAATTAGAAAAGAGTTTCTAATTTGCATTATTTGGAGTTGTGCATTTAAGAGTCGAAATACATATAATTAAATAAAATAAGACTTAACAGTAATTTCATGTCTTATATTTAATTGGGACATTGAATGGTGGAAGGATTGAATTGTACGGTAACTATTTACTCAAAGGTTCTTTTATGATTAATATTGAAATCTATATTATCTGGAAAGTCGTTGATCGCTGGAGAGGCTTATCTCTATTGTAGAATAAATATTATTTATTTAAATAAATTAATAGTTTAATTTATTTATTTAAATAAAATTAGAATTGTTCTAATTGATTTATTCATAACCAGTTTAATATGGAGAATCTAAAGGGTCACACCATATAAGGAAGAATAATTATTTAAGAAGTTAATGGTATAATCGTAATAATAAGTTAAGTATATTTAATTTAATCTATGGTGATAGAATAAATTAAATAGCTTAATATTTATTATTTAATATTTTGGAAATATTAAATATAAATTAATAAGTGGAGTCTTATTATTATTATTACTATTATTATTATTTAATTCCTAAAAGAGCTTAAAAATTAATTAATAAAAGTACTCTCATATATCCTAATAAGATTAGGAGGCTAATTAATTAAAAGATTTTAATTAATTATTCCTAATAAGATTGGGACCATAATTAATTAAATGAGTTTAATTAATTAAAATAAAACCCAATTCCTTAATTGTTAAGGAGGGTTGCCCACATCTATAAGTAAGAGGACTCTTATTATGGGTGTAGAGTTGTTTTTGACTTTTTCACAACAGACATGATTTCAATTGTTGGAGAGTACGCTCCTTTTCTATGAGAGATAGAAAAACTAGGGTTTTGTTAAACACCCATATTCTTGAATCTTTCTTCTTTTTTGGTGGATCACCTCTAGAGGCCAAACACTTGGGTGGCTAACGTTGATCAAAGGAAGGAACCAAACCCGGCGGATTCAAGTTTAACGCGAAAGGATTTGGAGGTGAACTTGTACTTGAGGATGCTCGAATCTTCAAGGGTATAATTCGTATTCTTTATCTTTTCGTTTAATTAATAATTGCGCATAAAGGATGGTCCGGGTATATGGTTTGTAAAATTTTAAAACTCTAATTTTTCACATTTTTGCTTATTTTATGCAATTTGATTGCGTTCATGAATATTACAAACCTAACATAAATTTCATCAAAAATAAAGATACTTAAAACCTAATCGTTAACTCAGTAGCGCCATATCGAAGAAGGAAAGAAAAATAAATTCACTCTCTCTACTTCTCTCTTTGGACTCTGGTCTCCTCTCATCTTGCCAACGCCATATCCTCCAACCATTTCCCTCATCACGCCTGCGCCATCTCTGCTCCCCAGGTCCCTCATCCAACTGGTATGCCCTATATTTCACTACAAGAAAAATGCTTAATTTCGACGATAATTCTATAGTAAACGTAATACTCTCAACGGAATTCCGCCGGAGATATGAGCCATTCTTTGGCGCCAATCTTCCTGCCAACGCCTACATATTTTCGACGGAATGCGAGATAATTCCTATGGATGTTCTGTCGAGAATATTATAGTTTTGAATGACTTATATTCGAAGGAATTTCCGTTGAAAATAGCTATAAAGCTAAAATCATATCAGTTCCTAGCTGTCGCTTTCATTTTATTTCATCTCTCAATTCTCTATAATCTCTCAACCCTCTCAGCCTCTCTAAATCTCGCATCGTTGGCGTGCCCTTATCCTCTTCCTCCTCCTCCTTTATCCGACGAATTTGGCCACGACAATGTTGTTAAGTGGTGGCGGCGCTATAGTAATAGTTCCTCCTCCATTACCAACTACTATAACATCTTAATTAAAGGTTAGTGAAGGATCAATATGCCTTAATTTAGTAAATTAAAATTTTTCTACTCTAATTTTGAATTCCCCTAATTATCAGTAATTATAAGTAATTATCAATAATTTTTATGCCCTAATTATCAGTAATTATCAATTTTTTGTGGAATAATGTTTTTAATAAACACATTATCAATTCCCCTAATATATATGTTTCTGATAAACACATTATCGTTTCTGTTAATTGATGAAAAGTTATTTATTATGAATTGGGACTGCCTTATATATGATTTTGGCAAATCATTTTGGGAATGATATTGAGTGATTTTAATTGATCAAATGCATGTTAATTGACTCAATTGGGAACTGAATTTGTGTTTTGAGACTGATTTTATTTGATCAAACTTATGTTAATTGATCTTGCCACTAATTTTGGTATTGCCTTATCAAACTTGGGTTTTTTCTTGTAATACCCTGCTTGATAATTCATGATATGTATATGGACTGCATTAACTTGGTATATCTGCTATTTTCGGAGGAATTCCCGATGAAATTTCTATCAGAATTATTCAATTATATAATTTATGGACCCTGCATGTAATTATGTATTATTTAGTTTCCCAATATTAAAATAAACTAAGTAGCATTTACTTACTTTCTTACTAAAAAATAAAATGAACTACACAACATTTACTTAGTTTTTCTAATACTAAATAAAATAAAATAATATAATCACATAAACTAAATTTACATAATAGAATATAAGATAATAAAATCAAATAACATAAGATAAGATAATTAAGATAAAATAATATAAAACAAGACAAATTAAGATAATTAAAATAAATTAATTTAATTAAAATAAAGTAATTTAATGAAAATAAATAATATAATATAATATAATGCAATACAAAATAAATTAAAGAAAAGAAAACTAAATGAAATAACTTAAATTATATCCAATAAATAAATAAAATAAATAATATTAAGTAATATAATATAATATAATACAAAATAAAATAAAATAAAATAAAATAAATAATAATAAATTAGAATAAAATAAATTAATTTTAATAAAACAATTAAAAGAAATTTAACAAACTAAAAGAAATTAAAAAGTATATAATATAATATAATACAAAATAAAAGAAAATAAAATAAGCATAATAAAATAAAATAAAACAAGCATAATAAAATAAATTAAATTATAACTAAATAAATTAAAGTAAAATAATCGAAATAAACTACGCATTATTTGCTTAATTTTCCACATTTAAAATAAACTGAATAAGTGTCTATGCATGTAGTATACTTTGGAACTTAGATACCCGTTTGATAATTAGGAGTGAATGTCGAATAGTAGTCCCTAAATTCAAATAATAGTTCTCATAAACTAAGTAGCATTCAGTTAATTTCCCATTGGTAAAATAAACTAAGTAACACTTGCTTAGTTTGCCACAATCTTTAATAAACTAAATATATACATGTGCATGTAGTATAGTTTGGAATATATAAACTCGTTTGACATTCACTCATTACGAGTGAATGTTGAATAGTTCCTATTTTGGGATTGTTACTGAATGTTATATCTCTTACTTAGACTGATGCCAATGACTTGAGTACGTGTTTTTTTGTTTTGAAATTTTTTCGATTGATATCTCTACATGTTCTTTGAGTGCATACTTAGATTAAGTTATCTTAGTCTATTTTGTGTACTTGGAGACCATGGGAAGGTGCTGTCGAAATTTTCTTGAAACAGAAGAAACATGCTCAAGGTATTAACACTAGCGAGGAGACGCATCCAGGAACATGACAGAAACTTAACCCCTGTAGAGTGGGCATACTGCTATATAGAATTCATGCATGGACCACATACATTAATATTTTCTATTTTGATTGTATATTTTGTTCAATTAAAGTTGTTAGTCGTTTGGAGTTGGATGTACCGTATGATACAGGTTGATGGGAGGGGATTAGTTGATGCATACCATGATGGGGTGTGCAATTTTATGAACAAAGCAATAGAACATGCTGATGATCCAAAGGAAAGATGAGATGCCCGTGTCTAAAGTGTAAAAATATGATCTGGAAGAAAGCCGAAGAAATTAAATTTGACTTATTTTCATGTGGGTTTGTGAATGGGTATTCAATATGGATTCATCACGGGGAATCATCGAGGGAACTAACTGACAGTGTAGACCAACCAGTTCACGAGGATTTATATGCCGATAACTATGATCCCGTGGAGATGTTAGTCTATGCTTATGGCTTTACCAATATTGACTAGGTTGAAAATGAGCATTCATTAAGCAGTGCTCAACAAGAGCCAAATCATACAGCTGCTGCCTTTTTCAAGATGTTAACTTAATTGGGGGCTCTATTGTATCCTAGAAATGATAAGCACACCAGGCTATCTAAAGTGAAGAAACTCTTACACTTCAACAATGAGCATGATTGCAGTGAGGAAGGTTTTAATGATTTTCTTGCCATTATCAACGAGTTCTTACATAGGGATCATACTTGCGAATTACTATGAAGTGAAGAAGATGGTAAAGGGGTTGAATTTAGGGTATGAGAAGATCAAAGCTTGTGAGCAGGATTGAATGTTATACTATGGGGTGGACAGAGATAAGGTGCAATCTACAACTTGCCTCGGTAAAAGAAGAAAAAATATGGGGGGGGGGAGGAGAAACATGTGCCTAAGAAGATCTTACAGAACTTTTTTCTTGTGCTGAGGCTGCAACGTCTATTCATGTCGTCGCACACTGCTGGGAATATGAGTTGGGATATAACAAGCGACGTCATGCCTGGTCAGGTGACTCACCCTGCAAACGTCATGAATGGAAGAAGTTTGATGAAAATTTTCCATAATTTGCTTAGGAAGTTAGGAATGTCAGGCTTGGCATGACTATGGATGACTTTTTCCCATTTAATAATTTTATCCAGCCAACTATGTTTGGCCAGTGATTATGATAACTTACAATCTGCCACCGCCAATATGCATGAGGGATCTATATCTAACATTGACTTTACTCATTCCAGGGTATATGAGTCCTACAAAAGAAATAAATGTGTACCTCAGGCAGTTAGTCGATAAACTTAAGAGGATATGGGAGACAAGTGTTAAAACTTATGATAAATAGGTTAAACAAAACTTTATGAGGAAGGAAGCCTTGTATTGGACTATTATTGACTTTCTGACACTTGGGATGATTAGTGGTTGGTCAACTCACGGGAAGCTGTCATGTCCTGTCTGTATGGGGGTGCAAGGCACACAACTATAATATGGCCGAAAAACTAGTTTCTTTGGAACTGCTCGCAAATTCTTGACTATTGATCACATTTATAGAAAGATGTCTGCACAGTTAAACAAAAAAATTGTGAAATATGGGGTTGTTGGTCGCTTTTCAGGCAACGAGGTTTTGGGTTGGCTGAATTAACTGACATTTCCACTATCAAGGATGGAGCATAGTGAGTTAAGAGCAATAGGGTACGTGAAAACTTATAACTGGATACAGTCGCCCATGTGGTTTGAGTTGTCATAATGGGTTACACTATCAGTACATCATAATATAGATGTCATGCATACAAAAAAGAATGTATTCAAGAACTTGTTTTACATCGTGATAGATGTGAGTGGTAAAACAAAAGACCATGATAAAGCACATAAAGATTTGGAGGCAATGAACACCAGGTGGGAATTGTGGCTTCGACCTAACAACTCAAAACCTAAAGCTCCATTTTATCTTACCGAGCAACATTTTAAAGACATTTACAAGTGTGTAAGTGCATTACAGCTCTCAGATGGATATACTTCTAACATAAGGTTGATCAGCTAAAAAGTACTAGGTTCAAAAGTCATGATTGCCATATATTAATGCAGTGAGATTTCAAAAAAACATTTTGGGATCTTTGCTCAATGGTTATAATGTATAGTGATGTGGAGAAAATGGAGAAAAATATATTGCTGACAATGTGCAAGCTCGAAATGATCTTACCTCTAGAGTTCTTGGACTCGATGGAGCATTTACTTATCCATCTAGCATATAAATTTAAGCTTGGAGGACCGGTGTAATATCGGTGGATGTATCCTTTTAAGTGGTAATGATGGACTCCACAGCACACTTACGTGAGGTGGTCATCGCCCGGATCATTTTTAGCACAGTTGTTGGGTGAATTGCTTGCAACACCTTAACCCCTAGTCTATATGTAGAAGTTAATCTTAGTACAATTGTTTGTGTTTAGAAATATGCGTTAAATGGACACCAATGACATCGCTTATATTGAAGCGGTAATCTCGGTACAATCGACGATTGATGCGGTAGAAGATGCCAAACACAACTATGTATTGTTGTATGATAATTCGATAATGAATCTAAAAAAAACTATAAACAATTCAGGAGTTCTCAAAGAACCAAAAGGAGAATAATCTTTGAAGAATTTTATTAATAATCTGATGTTGTATATCTATTACATCAGTCATGTAGTTTATTTATAATAATGAAAGAAATCCTAATTCTATAAGAAATCAAAACCCTAAATCCTATTGTAGACACTCAAAATTTTGCGTTCCTGTTACTAACCCTGCAGGAGGGAAGAATCATCTTCCAGAGATAACCCTGGAAGTCAAATCAGTTTCAACCCTGGAGACAACCCCAGGAGATCCAGTTTTTAATCTTGGAGATAACTATGACAACCCAAAAAATCGGATTGTCCAGAATTTAAGTTTAAAGAATTAGTTATTAATAAAATGAATTTTTATTAATAATATTATGTGCTATGTGTTTATTAATCGTTCTAGAACCTAGAATGATTATAAGAAGAGATGATTCTGGCTACGAGCTAGACTGAACGGGTAAGAATTTTCAAAACGAAATTTTTCTAGGAATAAAAATATTTTCGAGAAAAAGACGAAATATGCACTAATCACCCAACAAAACCTAAGGATTAGTATTTGAATAACCTAAGCCTTTTTGAGAGTTCGGTATGTCGAAATGATATTTTCGTCGAAAGATTTGACGATAATATACTGTAAAAAGTTAAATAAGCCGATAAAAGTTTTTCTCAAAAAAGTGTAGAAATTGGACAAAATAAAAATGACGTAGTACTATTATGTACTTTTCATTCGTTTAACTACATTAGGGAAAAACGTAAAGGAAAATGCTTAATATCAAAAAGTGTTTTTTCAATTTTTCGGAGTTCCAAAGAATGCGTAATAGTTAATCTGTAAAGGAAAGACAAAATATCCAAAAATATTTGGATTCCGAGAATCGAAAATTTTTAAACTGTCGGACGAATTCCGCAAGACAGAAGCACGAAGCTTCCAAGAGAAGTTCCGTGAATAGTAAGGAGGTGGGAATATTAATTATGGGGCAAAATGACTATTTTGCCCCTAGCCTTGGTTTTCTATATAAGAGAGCCTTAAGCTGATTTGTTGGTGATTTTGAAAATAACCAACACTTGAGTGAGAGAGAGAAGTCGGATGAAGATGAGAAGGAAGAGGAAAAGCTAGTCCGAGTGCAAGCTTTGTCCAACGGAGGAAGATTAAAGAAGAAAGGTAATCCAAAACCTAGCCTCTAAGTAAATTTTCTTTTTAAGTTTTCTATGTTAAAAACATAGCTAAATGAGAATAGAAGTAAAAGACGTTAAGAATGATTTCATATGATTGAAATCATGAGAAAGTGAAGATATAAGAATTAGAAGTTTAGTTTATAAATTTCTTAAGGAATTATAAGTTTCGTAATGAATTTAAACGATCCGAATGAATCGTGTGAATGATTCGGTGGAATTAGTAAGCAATGGTATTTTATAACACTAAATTCCAAGAAAAAGTGAAATCGTAATCAAAATATCGATTAAAAATGAAGAACAAACGAAGAACACGCGAAGAACACGAAGAACATTGTTGATGGACAAATTTAAAACCATCGTAATATAACTTATTATTGATGGACAACTTTAAAACCATCGCGTATAAGTTAGTTGTTTATTGCTTGGTTAGGAATGGTAGAAATGTTCATGAAGAACGGATTAAAGTTAGCTATAACGAAGTTATGACGAATATTTCGTAAAAGATGAACGGGAAGTAGAAATTATGTAAATGAACCCGAACGTATAGGGTTTCATAAGAATTTAAATAAGACTGAGCAAAAAACGGATAAAACCGAATTACCGAACAAAACCAAAAATTTTAACCGAATTATTTCGGTTTTTCAATTTTTTTTCTAATTTCGGTTATATCCAATTTATTACTCGGTATTCGGTTTCGGGTTCGGTTTTAAAAAATACATTGTTCGAATATCCGAATTACCGAACATATATATATATATATATATATATATATATATATATATATATATATATATATAGTGATCTGTTGCCATTTATATTACCGAACTATATAGAATCATCTAGAATTCTGGATAGAAGAGTAATGAGTGGTCCACAACTTTAAAATATAAATTCTTTAACTTATAAATATAATTAAATAAGTATTTTAATTTGTCAAAAATGGCAGCAGATCTTCCAAATAGCGAAAAGATAAATTTGATAATCCATAGAAAAGCGAAATGGTTTCATCAGTGACCGACAACCACGACCAGCAAAACAAGGCATTTCCCCTGACTCCATAGAAAAGCGAAGTGGTCCACGCGCACCGAATGCTCCCATCCCCGGTAACCATTTTCAAACTCTCAGCAAGGGCTCTGCGCTTCGAGCAGATGGCTGCTGCGGATGATGGAGACGGAGGCGGAGAGGAGGACGACGAGAGGCGGTGGAGGCGAAGCAGGAGTATGAACCAGATCCGTTTCCAGTTCTAGGTCATGGCGTATGCGAGCCAAAAAAGCAAAACCAACAGCACAGATGGTTAACCATATCGGTAGCAATAAAGATCCAAAATAAGGTTTCATGTCCTGCCGAAATACAATAAAGTTGCCAAAATCTGAGTCAGCTAAAGATAATTCCCTCGATTATGACACAAAATGTGGTCGCCAGAGAAGAGTAGGTGGAAATTCCTTACTGGACAGTGGTGGTCATGGGCACACTTATTGTATAGAGGGTTCGTGATGTCATCCACTGTGATGGTGGTGAATCTGGGTTCATGGTTCATGGTTCATGGTTCATACTCTACTCATTTGGGTTTTCTATTTTTGATTGTAAGTTCGAATTGGGCAGATTTTATTGATTTTTATTAAGCTGATTTGGTGATTTTTCTTTCAATCAGTTTTAATTTTGGCTGGTTCGGTTATTAACCGAATTACCAAATTTCCAATTCGGTAATTCGGTATTCGATAATTCAGTTATTTTCAAAATTTGGTTAGTTTTTCGGATATTAAAATTATAATTATTTCGATATTCGATTATAACCGAATAGCATATTTGATTCGATTATAACTGAATGATCAGTCCTAAATGTAAGAGAACGTAGTCGTGCACTCAAGAATAAACGACTTATGAGTTCGGATGACCGAATTACGGACGAACGAATGAAGAACGTTAATAACATAAAATAAACAAAGGATGAAGATTAAGCCAATGGAATAACATGTTAACGGATTTAGAATTAAGTTCTGTCTAAAGGAAGTGGAAGTGCGTAAGATAAGTAAGAGAATGGCTTTGGAACGACCTCGTTCTGAGTTATAACGAATAAGTTATGTGTAAGACCCTAAATTTTATGAATAAAGATTAATTTTTTTGAAATATATTTTTGAATATTATGGTGTGTATTTGATATAATATTATAGTTGTGGGTAATATTTATAAAATTTAAAAAGCAAGCAAGTTGTTAAAAATATTCGATTTGTCGGGGAATATTCGTTTTATCAAAAAATATTCGAACGACGGTGCAATCATTGGTGGACCCCACAACGGAATTACTGTCGGAATGAGAAAACGATAAAAATATCTTGTTATGAAAATAACGGCGAAAGTTTTACCGTTAACTGTTGAAATACCCGGTGGTAAAAGTACAGTAATACGCGTGGCTGCATAATAGCGCACAATATTGATTATTGATGCTTACGTGAGAAATCACTCGGTTATACTCAATTATTGCTACAGTAATTGTTGCATAGTATCTCACGTTATTTGATTCAATTTTTGTCAATAATTTATATTATTAAATCTATAATTGAGATGACAAGTTATTCATATTATTATTTGCATAATTAACAATGTTTAGATTGTTCTGTCGAGGAAAGGAGTTTGGTCACCTAATTGCGCGCCAATAGGAAGAAATCCTTATCGGAAAGCCCCCTCTTTCCTGAGAACGACCTGGTTGTTAATATTGCGAGTTATAATAATGATGAATAAATATTGTTAAAAATATTGAGGGGATTTTTATGAAGTATTTGTTATAAATTTGGCTTATTATTGGACCCCCACTTACCCATTTTTTTCAAAATAATCGGTAGAAAATTATTCAGTATATATATATAAAATAAAAGTGGGAACCACGTGCAGAAGAAAAATGAAATGGGTGGGAGTTTCAGGATCACGGGTGGAAGTATATTAATATATATATTATAATAAGTTTTGTTTTTTTATGAAAAAAAGAATATATTATATTTTATTATGCATAGTAACTGTATAGTAAAATCAAAATTTTTAGAATTCATCCGTGAAGAATTCATTCAAATTCTACTGTGCGTCCGTGATTAAAATTTTTAAATAGTATCATTCCCTTCTCCTATAAATAAGATGCTCAGTTTAGAAAAGAAAATCACACCAGAATTAGAGAATTCTTCTTCTATAATATTGAGCGTATTTTTTTAGAGTTTAAGAAAGCTTTGAGTGTAAAAAATAGTGAAAGTTTTCTTCAAGAATATATCCGCTATACCCGTCAGAATTGCTCTCTTTTTGTGGTAAGGGGTATTATTTATTTCATATTCACTTACGATATTATTTTTCGTATTCGTAATAAATTTTATTTCGTTCAATATTCTCAAGAAATATTATCTTCGTTTAATATTCGTAAGGAATATTATCTTCATTCAATATTCGTAAGGAATATTATTTTCATTCAACAATTGTAAGGGATGTTATTTTTGTTCAATATTTGTGAGAAATAATATTTTCTTCAATACTCTGTAGTATATAAGTAATATTATTTCATTTTAGATTCCGAATTATATAATCAGTTTGTTAAGTATTGCTTTTATACTCCTTGAAATTAGTAGAATATCTTTGAAATTTGCGCTTCATCTAGTATCGTTTCACAATGATATTTTTCTAAACATTCTTGTTCATTTTTAAGCTTTTCATGCCGGAGTACTATTCATGGGTACTATTCATACGTACGACACTATTTATACGTATGGGTACTATTCACGATGTACTATTCACGAGGGTACTATTCACTCAGGTACAATTCACCCGGGGTACTATTCATGACAAAAGTTGATTTCTTTTCTGTCCAAATCATTTTTGATAAAAATATTATTCTTGAATTTTACTCCGCAAAACAGTATCATGCTAACAATTTGAATATTTTTAAACTCTAGATAAATTTAAAGTCTTTAATATTTATCCTTGATTTCATTTAATTGAATTCTTATATCATTGTCATCATACTCATGCTTATATTGTGATGAAAGTCATCTTCGGCCAAGGGTGCAAAGTTGAACTGTTGATTGGTATAATTATGCCCAGGGATTATTCAGTGTAATCATGACCTATAATGTTACAAGTGATGCGGTAAAAGTCCTCATTGGCACGTAGTGCATTGATGGACAAATGATGGTGTGATAATGACCATGCGTTCTCTTCAGTAAAAGGTGCAAAGGTGAATTGTTGTTTGGCATGATTAAGACCATTGGTGAAAACACGAATATCATTGGCCCATAGTGCATGGATAATTCGTGGTCATGATACTAATGAATATCTTTGGCCCGTAGTGCATGTATAATTCAGAGATATGGATTATTTATTAAGATGAGTCTCAACGATAAAATTGATGATAAACTTTTAAATCATAGAAGATAGTAGATATCATGATCTACTTGACTCTTCTAATGAATTGGTTATTCCGTTGTAGTTATTGATCTAAAACTTGTTGTCTATTGTATTCTATCAGTTTTTATACTGTTGAAGGATAATGATAATTTATTCTGCATTATCTTAATCATAATATTTCTTATTGGGCTAGTTGGGCTCACCCTTTTCTTTCACCGTTCTTTTCAGAAAATGAGAATATAGCTTGGACTAGTCGAGGAATGAATTGACGGCTGAGATGGTGGCTTTAGTAGTCCTCACTATTTTGTGAAATAGTGTGATAATAATTGTATTGAGATTGAATTTGAGTTTGGATATTGTCTAGAATACAAAATTCGTGTGAAAATTCTCAGCTATGTTTTGTCGTATTTTACACTACAGTTGTTTAATTAAGTTGTAGTTGTATTCTGTACCATGTATTTGGCGATTCAGAATGGGTGATGTATACCTATTTTGGGGGCGTCACAGTTGGTATCAAAGCTTAGGGATATGATCCTTGTTTGAGATGTGATCCTAGAACTAGGAGGGGTGAGACGGGTAAATCCTTCGCTAGTATGACCTACCTAAGTTTATTTGTTATTTAATTTGTCGGTCGGAATATAGGGATAATATGTGGCATGTCAACTAACACTTGTTTTGTGATAGTGTTTAAAAATGGCATCTGAAAATGTTGAGATAAGCAAATAAAAGTATTCAATTTTTCTATTTAGTAAATAGTACATTGATAAAAGTTTAAAGTTAAGGGTGATATATGTAAATTTTTCAAAATAAATAAGTGGTTATAAAATATTTATTGTTGTCGGGGAATATTCGTTTGGTCGTGGAATATTCTTGTTGTTGGGGAATATTCGTATGACGGCGCAACCATTTGTGGGCCCCGTAACAAAAAATTATCGGATGAAGAAAACGACAAGAATGAGTTTTCTAAAAATAACGGCGTAGTTGTTATCGTTAACACTGTTCAAATACCTGGTGGTTACCGTTACACAATAGCACACGGTATTGCACATTATTTTATATTATTGTTGTTTCAATAATTGTCACTGCACAATATTTTACATTATCAAATCTGTGAGACCCCAAATTTTATTAATAAAGATTTAATTTTCTCGATTTTTTTTTTTGAATATTAAGGAGTAAATTTGATATACTGTTATAGTTGTGGGTAATATTCATAAATTTTGCAAAACAAGCAAGTGATTATAAAATATTAATATTATCAGGGAATATTCGTTTGGTCGTGGAATATTCTTTCTGTCGGGAAATATTTGTATAACGGCGCAACCATTTGTGGGCTCCATAACGGAAAACGATCGGATGAAGAAACTGACAAGTTTGAGTTTTTATAAATAACGACGTAATTGTTACCGTTAACACTGTTGGAATACCTAGTGGTTAAAATACAGTAGTACACGGTATTGCACAGTAGCACAAGGTATTGCACCAATTATAGATTCTTACAGAAGAAGGCACTACTCAATAATGGTTACAGTAATTACTACACCTGGCAAACAGGCCGGGCAAAAAAGGGCCGGATTTTCACGGGCCAAAAAAAGTAAGCCCATAGCCCGCGGGTTCACGGGCGGGCCGGGCCGGCCCGCGGGCCGAAGATGATTTATACCTATTTTTTGCACTTTTTTCAGCCCGCTAAGCCCGCGGGCGGGCCGGGCCAAAAAGGCCCGGTTTTTTTGGGCCAAAAAAGGGCGGCCCAAAGCTAATTACGCGCAAGTAAGGAGAAATCCTTATTGGAAAACCCCCGCTTTCCTAGGAACAACCTGATTGTCAGTATTGTGTTTCTGTAATATTATTTGTGAATAATTAATTATTGATTTATATGATAAGGAAAATATGTATTTATGCGGATATAAATGGAGGAAATTTTAAAAAAAGTGACAATTATTGAAAATTGATATTTTATCTTTTCTAATAAAATAATTTATTTAAATATATTATTATATTATAATAATATAATAATTATGATATTTTTACAATGAATGTGGGATATATGAATAAATGAGGAGGAAGAGTATTTTTTTTACTAAAAATATTTAAAACATGTTTTTATGCTTGTGGACCCCATTTCTTGACTGAAATTTGATTATAGCTTGTAAAATCGTCTGTAGGTGGATTTCGGTCAATTTATGCTTGGAATTTGGAAAAACTTAAACTTACAAAGTTGTAGAGAATTGAATTTACTATGGAAGGACATAAGATTCAAATTTTTCTGGTAAAAGGGCTATTTATTATGAATTATTAAAGTTTAGGAATAATTAATTTTTGAAGTTTTAATTATTATTTTTTAATAAAAACATTTTTTGCAATTGGATGGGCCCCATAGGTGTTGTAAACATGCTGAAATCAGTTTTTCTAATGTGGGCATGAAAATTTTTAATTATATTAATATTTTATTAAATTTTCTGCTTTGGTGTTCTAAGCATTTTCCTATAAATAGGGTGCTTAGGTTAGAATTGAAAATCACACCAGAAACTGAAGTTTTCTCTCTCTATATTATCGAGCGTATTCTTGTGAGTATTTTGATACTTTGAGTGTTGCTATATGGTGCAAGTTTCTTTCAACGTTATATCTGATATTTCAGCCAGAAGTACTATTCTTTTGAGGTAATGGATATTATTTTTGTTCAGTATTCATATAAAATAATATTTTTTTTCATACTCTGTAGTATGTAAGTAATATTATTTCGTTTCAGATTTCGAATATATTATTATTGTAATATATTATTGTAATATTACATTATAAGTGTATGACGTAATAATATAATAATATAATAACGGTGATATTTTTATAATGAATGCACGATATATGAATAAATGAGGAGGAAGAGAGCAAATTGGGTCCGGAGTATTTTTGTTAAAAAAATCATGTTAAATATGTTGGTGGGCCCCATTTTTGACTGAAATTTGATTATAGCTTGCAAGTTCGTCCGTATGTGGATTTCGGTCATTTCTCGTTTGGAATTTGAAAAAACTTTCTTCTACAAAGTTGTAGAAAATAAAATTTCCTATGGAATAGACACAAGAATCAAAATTTTCTGATAAAACGACTATTTATTATGAATTATTGAAGTTCCAGAATAATTAATTTTTGGAGTTATAAACATTTTTTAAAAGAAAAATGTTTTTTAAATGTTGGTGGGCCCCACTAGTGTCCTGAAATATGATTTTCAAGGGTGGGCGTGAATGTTTTTTATATAAAATATTATTTTATTAAATTTTTTATTTTGGTGTTTTAAGCATTTTGCTATAAATAGGGTGCTTAGGTTAGAATTGAAAATCACACCAGAATCAAAAATTTTCTCTCTATATAATATCAAACATATTTTTGTGAGTATTTAGATATATTGAGTGTTGTTATACGTGCAACTTTCTTTCAGTATTATATCCGATATTCTAGTCAAAAGTGTTATTCTTTTGAGGTAAGGGATGTTATTTTTTTTAGTAAATGATGTTATTTCTTTTAATATCATTATACTGAAATATTGATATGGATTTTATTGTAAAACTTTATCTTTTTCATGTCGGGATTACTATTCACGTATATGTCACTATTCATGTATAGGCACTATTTACGTATACGGTACTATTTACCATTACGAGGTTACTATTCACAAAAGACTATTCATGGGATACTATTCACGAAGTACTATTCGTGATACAAATTTGTTTCTTTTTTTGACCAAATTATCGTTGATTTATGAATCTTATTCTTGAAATTAAATCCATGTTTTGATCATATTGTTTTTAGACTAAAAGACAATTTGCACCCCAAACTTTACACTCTATTTACTTTTGCACCCCAAACTTAAAAAGGTGTCTAAGTATACCCCAAACTTTATTATACGTAACAAAACGCACACTTTCTTCACTTAACCGGTCAAAACTGACCGGCTAAGGCTGTAACACAAATTTTGGGGTGCAAATTATCTTTTAGTCTTAAAAATTGGCAAAATTAAAAATTTTTAAATAAAATAAAATAATTTTAAATAATTAATTTTAAAATAAAATAATTAAAATAAAAATTTAGAATTAATGATTAATAATTATTTATTAACTTGTAAAATGATTATTTTATTTTTAAAATTAATTATTAATCATTCCCGTTAAAAAATCATTAACTTGTAAAAAAATCATTTTTGCCACATAATTTTTTTTCTTCTGTTTTTTGTTTTTAAAAATAGAATTTTGTAAAAACAAAATTTTAAAAAAAGACTTTTATTTTACAAGTTAAAAGAAATATGTTTTTGTTTTTAAAAACATATTTTTTGTTAAAACAAGATTTTTTAAAAATAGAATTTTATTTTACAATTTAATTTTCTTTTTTACAAAATTTTTTTGTAAATTTTTTTTTTTAAAAAAATTGTTTTTACAAAATTCTGTTTTTAAAAACAAAAACAGAATTTTTTTTAACTTGTAAAATAAAATTCTGTTTTTGAAAAATTCTGTTTAAAAAAAAATCTATTTTTAAATTTTTTTAAGAACAAAAACAGATTTTTTTATGTGGGAAAATGATTTTTTTACAAGTTAATGATTTTTAACCGGAATTTTCATAATTACTTTTAAAATAAAAATAAAATAATCATTTTACAAGTTAATGATGAATTATTAATCATTAATTCAAAATATTTATTTTAATTTTATTATTTAAATTATTTTATTTTTATTTTTAAAATTAATTATTTTTGTCAATTTTTAAGACTAAAAGATAATTTGCACCCCAAACTTATGTTACAGCCTTAGCCGGTCATTTTTGATCGGTTAAGTGAAGAAAGTGTGCGTTTTATTACGGATAATGAAGTTTAAGGTGTACTTAGACACCTTTTTAAGTTTGGGGTGTAAAAGTAAATAGAAAGTGTAGTTTGGGTTGTAAATTGTCTTTTAGTCTTGTTTTTATTATCATATATAACATTTTTATAATCCTGGTGATAAAATTTCTCTTTGACTTGAGTCTAAAGATGGGTAGATTATTGGTATGATCGTGACTATGAGTTCTCTTTGGCCAGTAGTGCAAAGATGAATTATTGACTGGTATGATCATGACCATTGAATTTATAATTGAATATATTTAGCTTAAGTGCAAAGGTGAATTGATCAACATTGTTATAATTATTGTTTATATAAATTCTGAAATGATTATATATTTCTTTGAGATATTAATATCTTTGGTCTGTAGTGCAAAGATGACCTGTTGTTGAATAACTTTGGCCCGTAGTATAAAGATGACCTGTTATTGAATATCTTTGGCCTGTAGTGCAAAGATGAACTTTTGATGAATATCTTTGGCCTGTAGTGCAAAGATGAATTTATTAGTATGATTATGAACATGAACTGTGATTTGGTATAACCATGATCTTTGATGTTTCACGTAGAGACAGGTGATGAAAATTATCTTCGTCCTAGGTGCGAAGAGGAATTTAGAACCACAATTATGATTATGAGTTATTCACATGATTGTGGATATGAATTGTTGATTGATGTTACAGGGATAAAACTTTGTTGGTGGACTTTTAACATGGAGAAGATAATAGACTTTATGGTCTATTTAACTCTTTTAATAAATTGTTCGTTCTGCTGCAACTATGGTTGAAAAGTTTTATCATCTACCATATGTTCTAAATCTCTGATTTATTACTGACGAATGCTATTGATAATTTAATTATCTTTAGTCATGATATTCTTTACTGGGCTAGTTGTTCTCACCCTTTTTGTTACACAATTCTTTTCAAGTAATAAGAATGTAGTAGGGGAATAGAACGATGGTTTATAGCTTTTGAGGTTTCCCCTAAAACATTATGAAAATAATATTATTGAGAATTTTAGATAAGTGTGTCGTATTTTATACATCATTTAACCGTTGATTTTGATGAACCGAATAGGGTGAGGTGAACCCAACTTTGGAAGGGTGTTTTGCCACTATCATACAAGATATCTAATGATATACGACTTCGTGTTATCATAAGACATAGTTGTTCACATCCACTTGCTGATTATATCTATAAACACTATGTGACGCCCCCAAAATAGGTATACATCACCCATCTTGAGTCGCCAGATACATGGTATAGAATACAAATACAAACTTATTATACAACAGTCGTGTAAAATACGACAAAACATATGCTGTGAGTATTAATACAAATATTGTCATCTAGACAATATTCACACTCAATGGAGTCCTCATTACAATTATTATCACACTATTTCATAGAATAATGAGGAATACTAAAGTCATTTATCCTAGACCATCACTCCAATCCCCGACTCGTCCCAGCTACGTTCTCATTTTCTGAAGAGAACAGTGAAAGAAAGGGTGAGCTCAACTAGCCCAGTAAGAAATATTATGACTACGATAATGCAGAATAAATTATCATTAGCCTTCAACAGTGTTAAACTGATACAATATAACAAACATCAAGTTTAACTGCAGCGAAACAAACAATCCATTAGAAGAGTCAAGTAAAGAATAAAATCTACTATCTTCTATGATTTAAAAGGTTTTTCATCACTTTTATCGTTGAGACTCAGCCTAATAAATAATCCACATCATCAAATCATCCCTGCACTACATGCCAAGGATATTCTTTAGTATCACGACCACGAATTATTCATGCACTACAGGCCAAAAATAATCGTATTTTCATCAATGGTCCTGATCATACCATAAAATAATTCATCTTTGTACCCTTGACCGAAGAGAATCCATAGCCATAATCATACCAAAAACTGTCCATCAATGCACTACGGGCTAATGAGGACTTTTTTTTCACATCATTTGTAACATTACGGTCATGATTACACCGAATAATCCCTGGTCATAATCATACCAAGTCTATCTATGCACTAAAGGCCACCGATGACTTTCAACATAATATAAACATGAGGATGATGACAATGACATAATAATTCAATAAAACAAGTTCAAGAATTAATTTATCCAGGAACCAATAACATCCAAATTGTCAACATGATACTGCTTTGTGGAGTAAAAATTCAAGAATGCTCAGAAAAACATTTCCATGAAAAGATACGGGATGAAGCGCAAATATCAAGGATATTCCACTAATTTCATGGAGTATAGAAGTCAAAGCTTTAACCAACTAAGTATAAGAGAATATATAAAACTGCAAATGGGTTTTCGTCCGCCATGCGGTAATCCACTTAGACAGATTATTTCCACAATTTAATAAGGAATGGATACAAAGGATCATTCACCATGCATGTGATAATACACATAGACAGGTTATTCCAACAGAATAATAAAGAATGGAATAACAGAAGGATTCACCATGCGTGCGATAGACTACACACACAGGTTATTCCCAACAGAATAATAAATAATGGAACCAGGTGTGGCATAAATGCACAGACATGATATTTCGACAGAATAATAAATAATGGAACCAGGTCCAGCGTAAACGCACAGATAGGATATTTTGGCAGAATAATAAATAATGGAACCAGGTCTAGCGTAAACGCACAGACAGGATATTCTGACAGAATAATAAAGAACTAAATATTAGAAGATTTCACCATGTATGCGGTACTTCGCATAAACAGGTTATTCCAACAGAATAATAAGAATGAAATAACAGAAGAATTTCACCATGTATGTGGTACTTCGCATATACAGGTTATTCCAACATAATAATAAAGAATGGAATAACAGAAGTTCTCTTTATGAATATGAAAGAAATAATACCCCTTACGAGTATAACAAATAATATCCCTTACCTTAGAAAGAAGAGTACTGGATATAGGAGTAGTGAAGTAACAGAAAACTTTTTTTCTTTCTCTCTATAGTTTCTCTCTCTAGAGTTTCAGTGAATTCGTAAGAAATAATGAAGGAATGAGCTTCTATTTATAGAAGAATGGACTGCATAGTAACTAATTCATGAACGGTCCAGATTGATTTACTTTAAACGGATGGTCCAGATTTAAAACAAAATCTTTTAAATAAAATATAATATATTCTATTTATAATCTAATAAAACGAATAACTTTATAAAAGTATTTTATTTTATATAAAAAAAATTACTATGCAAAGCACTATGTAGACACTATATAACACTATGCATAATAAAATATAATGTATTCTAATTATTGTCTAATAAAACAAATAACTTTATAAAAGTATTCTGTTTTATATAAAAAGATATTACTATACAAAACAGTATGCATAATAGAATATTATATATTCTATTTATAGTCTAATAAAACGCATAACTTTATAAAAGTATTCTGTTTTATATAAAAAGCTTTTCTATTTTACTACATTAATAATACTAATAAAATAAAACTGATTGACTTATCACATAAGCATCAATAATCAATACCGTGTGCTACTATGCAACCACGTGTATTACTGTACTTTTACTACCGAGTAGTTCAACAGTATTAACGGTAAAACTTTCGCCGTTATTTTCATAAAATATTTTTATTGTTTTTTAATCCGACAATAATTCCGTTGTAGGGTCCACCAATGATTGTACTGTCGTACAAATATTCCCCGACCAATCGAATATTATACAACAACTTGCATACTTTTCAAAATTTATAAATACTACCCACAACTATAACACTATCCCAAATCCACACCATAATATTCAAAAAAATATTTTGAGGAAATTAAATATTTATTCATAAAATCTGGGGTCTCACACACTACCTATATAATCTTAGAGTTTGGTTGAAATATAATTCTCAATTGGACACAATAGAGATAATTATATGGTAAGAGGAGACTCACCATTGGAAAGAACATAATAGTAATCTTCTCGTTCTTCTTTGGGGTCTATTGGGTCAACTAAGGATGATTCTCAAGTCATATGATATCTATTATAACTTAGATGCATGACCTCCCATGTACGAAGGTTTCCTTGAGCATTTTCCAAAGATTTTAATTTTAAAAATAATTATTGATTGTACCTTTATGTAAGGTACCATTGTGAGGTGTTATCAAGGTAAAGGGATGAGAGTCACAGTTGACATTTGTGTTGTCATATTTGGCGATTTTAATAATGAAGTTTGTAGTTGTTTTTTGTACCATGTATTTGGCGACTCAGAATAGGTTGGTGGATTGGACCTATTTTGGGGGCGTCACATAATGTGCATCACGAAGGCAATAATCCTCTTGTAAACAACAACACCGACCAGATGATGAACGATGGTATGTTTAGGAATTTTCTAGAATTTATGCAAAACCAAACGAGATCTTGTTCATAATGCATGTGGAGTCAATGGTAACTCACGGTTGGTCACCGCTAAGCAGTTCAAGGAGCTGGGACCACCAGAGTTTTTGGGAAAGCTAGAGCTACTTAACGCAGAGACGTGGATAAAGCAGATCACCAAGATATTTGATGTCTTAGAATGCTCAGAGGATCAAAAGGTTCTCTTCGCCAAGTTTATGTTGCGTGAAGAAGCAGATTACTGGTGAAATTTGTAAAACGTACTCAACCTTCCGTACTAAAGATGTCTTGGGAGAAGTTCCAAGAATTTTTCAACTAAAAGTACTTTCCCGAAAGTATTCATCACATGAAGGAGGTGGAATTCATCAAGATGGAGCAAAATAATATGACTATATCGCAATACGAGGCTAAGTTTGCCGAGTTGTCCTGGTTTGTATCCCATTTGGTAGAAAATGAGGAGCGTATGACACAAATATTTCTAAGAGGTTTGAAATCCTAAATACATCAATTCCTCATTTCTCATAAACTTTGTTTATATTCAGATGTTGTGAATAAGGCTCAGTTATTGGAGCGAGATAATGAGTTAGTCCAACCAAATGGTAACTACTAACAACACGATAATAATCATACCGGTGGCAACGACCATCGGAACAACGATAACCATCATGGAGGAAATTATCATGCCAGAAATGGTAACCACTTCGGTGGTAATCATGGCCAAGATAATAAGAAAGGTGAACTAAGTGGGAACAACTTTAAGAAGAAAAGATTCAACAATGACGAAAAGACATCGGCAGCAGCACCGACACCCGTTGCCAAGGAAGGAGAACGACCACCGGTCGTATGTTTTAAATGCGGATAAGAGGGACACATCCGTCCAAACTGTATGCAGCAACCCAAAGCGTGTTTCAATTGTGGAAGAGAAGGTCACTTAGCTCGATTTTGTTATGTAGTGAAGTCAAGTCCTGTAACGATTGAGAAATTTGTAATTTAATTTAAATATTTATTGATTAAATAAATATTTTAAATAATTTATTTATTGGGGAAAATAAATATCTGATGAATTGTGATGTAATAATTTAGTTGAGTTTGTATGCTAACTAAATTAATGAATAGTAATTTTATTACTTGAGGATTTAATTTAATGAAAATAATTAAATTAAATGAATTGTTTAATATTAAAGAAAATAAGTAAATTAAATAAAGTTATGTTTAAGTCTAATCTATTAATTTAAATTAGATATATAATTATTTATTATTCATAAATATAATTATAATAGAAATTATTATAATTATTATTATAATTTATTTAAATTAACCAAACTATAGTTATTTAAATTAACTAAACTAAAGTTATTTAAATTAACTAAAGTGTGACAAGTGAAAACTATAGAATATAAGACTATTAAAATAATCTAGTTTGGGGGAATAGGTGGTAGCTAAATAAGGCCTTGTGGCATTTGGTTTATTTAACTAACGCCTTTTTGTTTTTGTTAACTGATAAGTACGTGGGTGAGAGGCCATATCAGTTTATTTTTCTTTCGCATCTTATTTTCCTAAGGCTAACTAAGACAGAGAGTTGGGAGAGAAGAGGGAATCACAGAGAATATAAAGAAGAAAGAAATTGTTCTGAGATTGTCAAGAGAAAAAGAAGGGTTGCTAATAGTTTTGCTAAATCAAGGTATAACTTACTCCAATTTTAACTTGTGTTTTTGAAATTTCTATTGATAGTTATGTTGGATTCATACATATACATGTATGTAAGGTTTATAATATGTTAATCATCACATGTGTGAAACCCCAAATTTTATGAATAAAGAATTAATTTTCTCGAAATAATTTTTTTTTATATTATGGTGTGAATTTGAGATAATGTTATAGTTGTGGGTAATATTTATAAATTTTGCAAAGTATGCTTGTCATATTATATTCGATTGGTCGGGGAATATTCGTTTTAAACAGGAAATATTCGTACGATGACACAATCATTGGTGGACCCCACAACGGAATTATTGTCGGATTGAGAAAACGACAAAAATATTTTATTGAAAATAACGGCGGAAGTTTTACCGTTGATACTGTTGAACTACTCGTTAGTAAAAGTACAGTAATACGTGTTGTTGCATAGTAGCACACGGTATTGATTATTGATATTTATGTGAGAAGTCACTCAGTTTTGTTCAATTATTGCTACAATAGTTGTTGCATAGTATCTCACATTATTTGATTCAATTATTGTTGATTTAGAAGTTTTGTTTTATTCGTATTATTAACGTAATAAAATAGAAACATCTTTTTATATAAAACATAATACTTTATTAAAGTTATTCTATAAATAGAATATATTATATTCTATTATGCATAATATTTTGCGTAGAATTTTTTTTTATATAAAACAGAATATTTTATTAAAGTAATTCTATAAATAGAATATATTATATTCTATTATGCATAGTGTTTTGCATAGTAAAATCTTTTTATATAAAACGGAATACTTTATTAAAGTTATTCTATAAATGGAATATATTATATTTTATTATGCATAGTGTTTTCATAGTGCCCGCATAGTATTTGCATAGTAAATTTTTTTTTTATATAAATAGAATATATTATATTTTATTTAACAGATTTTTCTTTAAATATGGACCGTCAGATTAAAGTAAATCAATCTGGACCGTTCATGGATTAGTTACTATGCATTCTATTTTCCTATAAATAGAAGTTCATTCCTTCATTATTTTCTTACGAATTCTCTGAACTCTAGAGAGAGAAACTATAGAGAGAGACTATAGAGAGATAGAAGAAAAGTTTTTTTGCTACTTCACTACTCTTATATCAAGTATTATTTTACAGTAAGGGATATTATTCTTTTGTATTCAATAAGAGAACTTCTGTTATTCCATCTCTTTATTGTTCTGTTGGAATAACCTGTATACGCGGGCTACCCTATACTTGGTGACATTCTTATATTATTCTGTCTTTTTTATTCTGTCGGAATATCCTGTCTGTGCTATACGCCAGACCTGGTTCCATTTTTATTATTCTGTCATTATTATTCTGTCGGAATATCCTGTTTGTGCTATACACCGGACCTGGTTCCAACATTTATTATTTCGCATTTATTATTCTGTTGGAACATCCTGTCGGTGTGAATTTCACCTGACCTGGTTCCGTTATTATTATTCTGTTGGAATAACCGTCTATGCAAAGTACCGCATGCATGGTGATATCTTTTGTTATTCCATTCGGTATTATACTCAGTTGATTAAAATTTTGACTTCTATACTCCATGAAATTAGTGGAATATCATTGATATTTGCATTTCATCCAGTATTTTTCATGGAAATATTCTTCTGAGCATTCTTGACTTTTATTCTACAAAGAAGTATCATGTTAACAATTTGGATGTTATTGGTTCCTGGTCAAATTAATTCTTGAACTTGTTTAATTGAATTCTTATATCATTGTCATCATCCTCATGTTTATGTTATTTTGAAAGTCATCTGTGGCATGTAGTGCATAGATGGACTTGGTATGATTATGACCAGGGATTATTCGGTATAATCATGACTGAAATATTATATATGATGTGAAAATTAAAAGTCCTCATTGGCCCGTAGTGTATTGATGGACAATTTTTGGTATGATTATGGCTATGGATTCTCTTCGGCCAAGGGAACAAAGATGAATTGTTTTATGGCATGATCAGGACCGCTGATGAAAACACGATTATCTTTGGCCCGTAGTGCATGGATAATTCGTGGTCGTGATACTAAAGAATATCCTTGGCCTGTAGTGCAGGGATGATTTAATGATGTGGATTACTTATTGAGCTGAGTCTCAGCGATAAAAGTGATGAAAAACTTTTTAAATCATAAAAGATAGTAGATTCTATTCCCTACTTGACTCTTTTAACGGATTGCTTGTTCCGCTGCAGTTAAACTTGATGTCTATTGTATTTTATTAGTTTAACATTGTTGGAGGCTAATGATAATTTATTCTGCATTATCTTAGTCATAATATTTCTTACTGGGCTAGTTGAGCTCACCCTTTCTTCACTGTTCTCTTCAGGAAATGAGAATATAGCTGGGACGAGTCGGGGAACGGAGTGATGGTCTAGAGGATAGCATTAGTAGTCCTCACTATTCTATGAAATAGTGTGATAGTAATTGTAATGAGGACTCCTTTTGAGTTTGTATAATCTCTAGTAGATAATATTTGTATTCAAACTCAGAGTTTATATTTTGTCGTAATGTACACGACAGTGGTATTAGTAAGTTGTATTTGAATTTTGTACCATGTATCTGGTGACCCAAGATGGGTGATGTATACCTAATTTTGGGGGCGTCACAACATGTGAGTGTTGTTTGTTCATGTAAATGGGGTTGTAGGAAGAAAAGTAAATAATAGTGATATGTTTATATGATATGGCTTTAGAAAGTACGAAGTTTCATGTTTAATATGTAGGATAATCTATAAATTGATGTTGGATTATGTTAGTATGTTAAGAAATGAAAGCGGCGTAGTTTGAATCGTGTCAATTGATTAAGAAACGAATTCGTGGATTTCGAATTCGCTAAAAGTGTAAAAATTAAAGAAATTTGGAAAATTGTGGTTTTGATTCTTCAAATTTGAATGTATATAATGTTTATATAGTTGGAATGGTAAATAACATGTTTTGTGATGTTATTACAAAGTTTTAGTTACTTGGTGTCATGAATTTCTGTGGAATTGAGATTTTTGGCCTAGAGCAGAGTCTGATTTCGAGTTTTTGCAAAACTGTTTCTGGTGCTGAGCGCGGGTGCGCTGCCTGTTGGCGCGGGCACGCGGGACTCTAAGCTAAGCAAACTATATTCTATTATGAATAAGTTTTCTAAAATTCTAGAACCATTGATAAGTTAGTTCTGAGCTAAACTCTTTTTAGTGCAGAAATTCTAAATTCAAACTGAGACGAATAACCCTAACATAGGAAATTTTTTACGTGTAACGTTTAGATGTTTGTGCACAATACATGATACAAAGGGCTGATCCGCCTGAGTACGTTAAGAAGGGTCTGTATAGTCTAAATGACTGTTTAAGGTTGGGGTAGTAATACCTAATCACCGTGGACATAGTTCGTGGTCTTAAGACACTCAGACATGGAAGTTTGGACTTGTTTTCTATTTTGATTCTTAGAATAAGTTCATTATTATTCAGCATTCGTTGTTCATTCTAATGTTGTTATTATTACTACTCTTTATATCAGTGAGCAATTGTTTGCTCACTCTTACAATTAACACTGCAGTTAAAGTTGAAAGAGTTGATGAGCCATCTACTAGAAAAGGAAAGGGCAAGATGTCCAAGTGTTGAAGATTTATGAGAATTTATTTATATGAATTATGTTATAAGACTTGTTTTATTTTATGATGTATTCCGCAAACTGATGTAATAATTTAAGGTTAGATTACCTGAGATTGTTGTTGAGATGATGTAACCCTTTAATGGGAAAGATTATTGTTTAAGTTATTTAATGTTTTATCCTTTATTATGGGTAGTTAGATGCAATTAAATTGATAGTGAGCACCAAATTCTGTGGGAATGAAGTACCCAGATTTGGGGGTGTCACAAGTCCAGCTGGGATGGTGACACCAAAGGCCGTCCCAGACAAGTCAAACTCGGTAGTTTAAGGGATAACATTTTTCGTGATGAGGAACCCGAACGATGTTATCACGGGTAAGTTAATCATAAACTCTTAAGAAGTCTATACCTTATTCGATACCAGTTCTACCCACTCTTTTATTTTTCCTACTTGCGCTCAACATTTAAATTTGACTCCGGAGAAATTAGACTTTGATTTATCTGTTGAAACTCCGTTATGAGAAACCTTCGTTACATCCACTATTTATTAATCTTGTTTGATTCAAATCGGCACCCTCACGTTACCTGTCGATCTTATCTCTTTGACAATATTTGCCTTTGATGTGATTTTAGGAATCGACTAGTTAACTACTCATCGTGCTAAAATTAATTATTTTTGTAAGGTTGTTAGCCTTCCTAACCAACCTGTTATGCGAATTCAAACAACCAAACCCTTAAAGTCAATCACTAGCATATTAAGCCATAAGTAAAGAGCCCCGAGCCTTTCGTTGGTGACTTCCAAGTCTTGGAATGCACCGAAGCCAGACTCTCTGTACGGGATGACATGAATAACGGTGGTAAGTTGATAGGTATCAATGTGATGTGTTATCCAAGTCTTGGATAAGAGTTACAGTTTTGAATGATATTTCTATCGTTAATAAATTTCCTGACGTATTCCCTGAAGAATTTCCTAGACTACCCCTAGAGCGTGAAATCGAATTTTTTATCGACCTTGAACCCGATACAAAACCCTCACATATTTTTTAACCTAAAATAAACGTAACATGCGCCAAAGACGTTGGCTTGAGCTATTAAAAGATTACGATAATACCATTCAATACCATCGTGGAAAAAGCGAACGTCGTAGCTGACACATTGAGTAGAAGATCGTATGCGGTTACGAGTGCAACGTCGTTAACACAAAGACCAATTTCGTATAACTTACAAATGATGGAAATAGAGTTACAGAATCTAGGGACCCACATGATGATAACAAATATACGAGTAGAATCGACTTTGATCGATAAAGTTAAAGTCGTTTAAGCTACACACCCGGAGCAAATGAATATGAAGAAGAAGGTGCAAGAAGGCATTATTCTAGAAGCAAGAATCGACGAAGAGAGGAAATCTAAACTCTCGATTTTATTGGTCTATTTAAAATCCTCGATCGAGTAGGAATCGTGGCGTATAGACTCGCTTTACCGCCAAGTATGTCGCGTGTTCATAGCATTTTTTACGTATCGATGTTACGTAAATATGTGGACGACCCGAGCTACATTATTGAATTAGAACTAGACGAGATAACGGAAGATTTAATGTATAAAGAGGTACTTGTTAAAATCTTTGATAAGAAGGAACATATTCTACACTCAAAAGTTATATCTCAAGAGTTAGAATCTGACGAGGTATCCTCACCTCTTCGACATACCAGGTATGTACGTGAATTTCGATAACGAAATTTCATAACAAGTGGAGGTTGTAAGACCCCAAATTTTATGAGTAAAGATTAATTTTCTCGAAATATATTTTTGAATATTATGGTGTGGATTTGATATAATATTATAGTTATGGGTAATATTTATAAATTTTGCAAAGTAAGCAAGTTGTTATAAAATGATCGATCGGTTGGGAAATATTCGTTTTATCAAAAAATATTCGTACGACGATGCAATCATTGGTGGACCCCACAACAGAATTATTGTCGGAATGAGAAAATGACATAAATATATTTTTATGAAAATAAGGACGAAAGTTTTACCATTAACTGTTGAACTACCCGGTGGTAAAAGTATAGTAATACGCGTGGTTGCATAATAGCTCACGATATTGATTATTGATGCTTACATGAAAAGTCACTCGGCTATACTCAATTATTGCTACAATAATTGCTGCATAGTATCTCACGATATTTGATTCAATTATTGTCAATATTTATATTATTAAATCAATAATTGAGATGACAAGTTATTCATATTATTATTTGCATAATTAACAATGTCTAGAATGTTCTGTCGAGGAAAGGGGTTTGGTCACCTAATTGCGCGCCAATACGGAGAAATCCTTATCGTAAAGCCGCTTCTTTATTGAGAACGATCTGATTGTTAATATTGCGAGTTATAATAATGATAAATAAATGTTGTTAAAAATATTGAGGGAATTTTTATGAAGTATTTGTTGTAAATTTTGCTTATTATATGGACCCCCACTTACCCATTTTTTCAAAATAATCGGTAAAAAATTATTCAGTATATATATATATATATATATATATATATATATATATATATATATATATATATATATATATATAATAAAGGTGGGGACCATACGTGGGGTCCACGTGTGGAAGAAAAATGAAATGAGAGGAAGTTTGCAGGATCACGGGTGGAAGTATATATATATATATATATATATATATATATATATATATATATATATATATATATATTATAATAGGTTTTGTTTTTTTATGAAAAATAAAATATATTATATTTTATTATGTATAGTGTTTGCATAATATTTGCATAGTGACTGCATAAAAAATCCAAATTTTCAGAATTCATCGGTGAAGAATTCGTTCAAATTCTACTGTACGTCCGTGATTAAAATTTCTAAATAGTATCATTCCCTTCTCCTATAAATAGGATGCTCAGTTTAGAAAAGAAAATCACACCAGAATCATAGAATTCTTCTTCTATAATATTGAGCGTATATCTTTAAAGTTTAAGGAAGCTTTGAGTGTAGAAAATAGTAAAAGTTTTCTTCAAGAATATATTCGCTATACTAGTCAGAATTGCTTTCTTTTTGAGGTAAGGGGTATTATTTATTTCATATTCGCTTACGATATTATTTTTCGTATTCGTAAGAAATTTTATTTTGTTCAATATTCGCAAGAAATATTATCTTCGTTTAATATTCGTAAGGAATATTATCTTCATTCAATATTCGTAAGGAATATTATTTTCTTTCAACAGTGGTAAATGATGTTATTTTTGTTCAATATTTGTAAGAAATAATATTTTCTTCCATACTCTGTAGTATGCAAGTATTATTATTTCGTTTCAGATTTCGAATTCTACACTAATTTTTTTAAGTATTGTTTTTATATTCCTTGAAATTAGTAGAATATCCTTGAAATCTGTGCTTTATCTAGTATCGTTTCACAATGATAATTTTCTGAACATTCTTGTTCATTTTTAAGTTTTTCATGCATGAGTACTATTCATGAGTACTATTCATTTATACGGAACTATTCATACGTACGACACTATTCATATGTACGATACTATTTATACGTACATGTAATATTTATGAAGTACTATTCATAAGGTACTATTCACTCTGGTACTATTCACCCGGGGTACGATTCATGACAAAAATTGATTTCTTTTTTGTCTAAATCATTTTTGATAAAATATTATACTTGAATTTTACTCCACAAAGCAGTATTCTGACACCCCCAAATCCGGACACTTCATTTCCGCCGAATTTGGTGCTAACTATTAAAATAATTACATCTAACTACCCATGATAAAGAATAAAATATTAAATAACTTAAATAATAATCTTTCACATTTAAGGGTTACTTCATCTATTAAACAATCCCAGGTAATCTAACCTTAAATTATTACATCAGTTTGCGGAATACATTATAAAATAAAATAAGTCTTATAACTTCATGCATTTAAATAATCTTTAATTAATTCTTCAACACTTGGACATCTTGCCCTTTCCCTTGCTAGTAGATGGCTCATCAACTCTTTCGACTTTAGCAAACAATTGTTCACAGACATAAAGATAGTATAATAACAACATAAGAGTGAACAAAGAATACTGAATAGTAAAGAACTTGTTCTACGAATCAAAATAGAAAACGAGTTCAAACTTTAATTATCTGAGGGTCTTAAGACCACGAACTATGTCCACAGTGTTTAGATATTATTACCTTAACCTTAACAGTCATTAGATTGTACCGACACTTCTTAACGTACTCAGGGGGATCAGCCGTTTGTACCATGTATTGTGAACAAACATCTAAACGTTACACGTACAAAATCCCCTATGCTAGGGTTTTTTGTCTCTGTTTGAATTTAGAATTTCCGTACTAAAGAAAGTTTAGTTTGGAACTAGCTTATCAGTGTTTCTAGAATTTTAGAACACTTATTAAATTTCCGTTAATAAAGGTTTAATACAAGAATGTATAACTAAACAAGGCTATCAAAGTCAAAGATCGGATATTAACAATATATAGCTGAATAAACATTATCCACATACAAAGTACTATGTTCAAAAGAATTAGAACAATTTCATTTGAATCGACGTATTAGAACAATATATGCATTATATAATAATTAGAAAAGAGAAACTTGCTCGATATAACGAATTAGGTTACAAGAGCTTAATCAACCGTATATAAGAATAGAATCAATTATATTGCTCAATAGATTTTAGGAACTTGCATTTATTAATAAAAGAATGAAGTTTGAAAGCTTGCTCAATGTAAAGAGTTAAAGTTTAGAAACTTGCACAATTATGAAAGTAGAGTTAGAGAACTTGCACAATTATGAAAGTAGAGTTAGAGAACTTGACTTGTTTATAAGCTACACAAATGTAATATAATCTCCAATTACCTTATATACATCATTAAAAATTGCAACAACAATTAGTTGTATGGACATTAGCTTTAGGGGTTTAAACCATCATTTAGGTCATAACCCTATCCTAGCACCTAACCACGTTGGTTAACACCTTAACGATTCTGAAATCACACTATAAACCTTATCATTTATATTTAACTTTTGAAAATATCACTTTTAGTTTCATTATAAAACTCAATTAACAATCACCTAAAACTCTTTTACACTTTGTATTACAACACCTTATAATCTGTTATTGTAGTCCATGTTATGTTTTAATATCCTTAACATGCATGTTAAACTAACCCAAGTCCGTTATGCATGACCTGCAATTAAGAAGACTTCACTATCTGTGACTGACTACTCGCGCGGCCACGCCAATAATACATTAGTTAACCGTGCACCCACGCCCAAATGCTGCGTGCCCGTGCGACAACCGCGCGCCCAAGAGATGCCTCGGTTCCAGGTTTTGTAAAAACTCGAAATCAGACTCTGTTTTGGCCAAACATCCCAATTCTACAGAAAATTACCCACTTCAACATCTAAAACTTTGTACTAACGTAGCTACACTTGCTATTAATCATTCTACGTATAAAAACATCACACATATACACATTTGAAGAATCAAAACTATAATTTTCCAAATTTCTTCATTTTTATACTTTTAACGAATTTGATCACCACGAATTCGTTTCTTAATCATTTGAGACGATTCGAACTACACCGCTTTCGTTTCTTAACATATTATCACAATCCAACTTCAATTCACAGATTACAACACATATAAGGCATAAAATTTTGTACTTTCTATGCCATATTATATGAATAAAAACATTGTTATTTCAATTCCTTCTTCAAACCCAATTTTACGTGTTTGGTTATTCCAATAAAACTCAAATATGGTGACTAACAGATTCTATCAAACTATATGTACACATATATACAATCATCCACCGAGACTTAATAATTTACAGAAACTTTTCACAGAGAACTCAAAACATAAAAATTAGAACTATAATATACCTTAATCCTAGTTTATTGAAGCAATTGATATGTAGTAGCTTCAATTCCTTCCACAACAAAACCCTCAATCTCCCAGGAATTCTCTTTGCATTTTTGTTTCTCTCTTCTTCTAAGCTCTCTCTCTCTCTCTCTCTCTTAACTCTACTCTTCAGTCTTAGGAGAAAAAATAAGACGCGAAGTATGAAATAACCCAACTGATAATCGTGGTTATCAGTTAAAAAAAACCCAATGGGCGTACGTTAAAATAAGCCAAAGGCCACAAGGCCATGTTTGGCTAACCAAAACTCCCAAACTAGATTATTATTATATTATTTATATTATATAGTTCCACTTGTCACACATGCAACACATTAAATAGCTTATAATAGTAATAATAATAATAATAATAATAATAATCTTATTATCATTATTATACTTATAATTAATAAATAATTATATATCCAATTTAATTAATAAATTAGACACATCACTTTATTTAATTTATTTATTTCCTTTAAATTAAACATTTCATTTAATTTAATTATTTTCTTAAATATTAAGCAATTGATTTAATTTAATTATTTCCTTAAATTAAATCCATTAGATAAAATTGTCATTATTCAAATTAACATTAATTAATTTAGTTACCAAATTAATTCACCATAATTCATCAATTATTTCTTTTTCTCAATAAATAATTTACTTAAAATATTTATTTAATTCCTTAAATATTTAAATTAAATTACAAATTTCTCGATCGTTACATCCTTCCCTCCTTAAAAGACTCTGTCCCCAGAATCACAATTCAAAAAATTTATTTGTTACATGCTTCCCTCCTTAACAAGATTCTATCCCCAGAATCTCTATATAATATCAAGCAAACAACTGAGGATAATTCTTTATCATAACGCTTTCAAGTTCCCACGTAGCTTCCTCAACATTGTGGTTCCTCCAGATTACCTTAACAGAAGGTATCACCTTATTCCTCAATACTTGCTCTTTTCTGTCAATAATTTGAACATGGACTTCTTCATATGTTAAGTCTTTCTCAAACTGTAAGGGCTCATATTCTATAACATGTTTATAATCAGGTTTATACGGTCTCAATACCGAGATATGAAAAATATTATGAATATGCTCCAACTCTGGAGGTAAGCTACCTCGTATGCTACTTCACCAACCCGTCGAATTACTTCGAAAGGTCCTATAAATCTAGGGCTCAATTTCCCCTTCTTGCCAAACCAAAATTTTCCCTTCCAGGGAGATACTTTTAAGAAAACATAACTACCAACATCGAATTCCCAATTTTGTCGGTGTTGATCGGAATATTTCTTCTATCTATCTTATGCAGCTATTAACTTCGCTCGAATCACTTTGATGATCTCGACAGTCTGCTGTACCAATTCTGAACCCAATAGCTGACGTTCTCCTACCTCATCCGAGCATAACGGAGTTCTGCATTTTCTGCCGTATAATGCTTCGTAAGGCGGCATGCCAATACTCGCGTGATAACTATTATTATAAGGAAATTCCACCAATGGTAGATGGTCATCCCAATTTCTTTTGAAATCCATTATATATGCTCTGAGCATATCTTCTAGTGTTTGGATAGTTCTCTCACTTTGTTCGCCGGTTTGAGGATGGTACGTTGTGCTCATTCTCAGCTGTGTTCCCAAACATTCTTGTAATCATTTCCAGAAATTAGACGTGAAACGTGGATCTCTGTCTGATACAATGAAAACAGGTACACCGTATCTTGACATAATTTCCTTCACGTACAGTTTTGCCAACCGATCTAGAGTAAATCTAATCTTGATTGATAAGAAATGTGCCGACTTTGTCAATCGATCAACAATCACCCAAACTACGTCATAACCTTGTTGGGTCGTTGGAAGACCTACCACAAAATCCATTATGATATGCTCCTATTTCCATTCTGGTATCTCCAACGGTTATAATAATCTGCTTGGCCTTTGATGTTCAGCTTTGAATTTTTGACACGTTAAACATTTTGCCACACATTCAGCCACATCCTTCTTCATATTCGGCCACCAAAAATGATGTCTAAGATCCCGGTACATTTTCGTACTTCCAGGGTGAATCGAATATCTTGAGTTGTGAGCTTCACTCAGACTTTCCTCTTTAACTTCCGGTACTGGCGGAACCCAAATTCTCCCTTCGAATCGAAGTATCCCTTCTGAATCGATTTTGAATTTGCTTCCCTCCCCTTCAGATACTTTTTGTTTTTATCTTCTTGCATTCTTCATCCTGAAGTTGTGCATTTTTCACCTTATCTACCAATGTTGAATTGTTTCCCATCTGGAACAACTTTTCATCAGATTCTGTCAGATATCTAATTTCCAACTCATCTCAGCCATTTCCGACACTAGCTTCTCCTGAGCAGTCAACAACATTAACTTTTCTCGTCCCTTCCTACTTAAAGTATCAGAAACAACATTCGCCTTTCCGGGATGGTAGAAAATCTCGCAATCATAGTTTTTGATCAGTTCCAACCATCTTTTTTGTCGCATGTTCAAATCTTTTTGTGTAAAGATATACTTCAAACTTTTATGGTCGGTATATATCTCACACCTCTCTCCATAAAGATAATGTCTCCAAATCTTCAGGGCAAACATCACCGCAGCCAACTCTAAGTCATGAGTCAGATAACCCTTCTCATAATCTTTTAATTGTCGTGATGCATACATAATAACTCTGCCATTTTGCATAAGAACACATCCCAAGCCTTTATGCGAAGCATCACTATATACTATAAAATTCTCTGTATCATCAGGTAATGACAACATAGGTGCTGAACTCAACCTCTTCTTCAATTCTCGAAAACTTTCCTCACACTTTTCTGTCCAAACAAACTTAACCGTTTTCCTAATTAAATTCGTCAATGGAGTCACGATCTTAGAAAAGTCTTGCATAAAATGCCTATAGTAACCTGCCAACCCTAAGAAACTCCTTACTTCTGACGGTGTCTTCGGCTGATCCCAGTTTACTACAGCTTCAACTTTTGATGGATCTACCGAAATTCAGTCTTTATCAATAACATGCCCGAGAAACTGTACACATTCAAACCAAAACTCATATTTTGAAAATTTTGTGTACAACTTCTCCTTTATTAATGTTTCCAACGTCACTCTTAAGTGTTCAACATGTTCTTCCTTGGTCTTAGAATACACCTGGATATCATCAATAAACACCACCACAAATTTATCTAAGAATGGTTTAAACACCATGTTCATCAAATCCATGAACACTGTTGGTGCATTTGTTAAACTAAATGACATAACCAGAAACTCGTAATGATTATACCGAGTTCTGAATGCCATCTTCGGTACATCTTCTGGCCTCACCTTCAATTGATGATAACCACTCTTCAAGTCTATCTTTGAAAAATATCTCACACCCTTCAGTTGATCAAACAGGTCGTCGATTCTTGGTAACGGATACTTATTTTTAATCGTAACCTTATTCAATTCTCGATAGTCAATGTAGAGCCGCATCGATCCATCCTTTTTCTTAACAAATAACACTGGCGCTCCCCATGGCGATACGCTCGGCTGAATATACTTCTTGTCGAGCAATTCTTGCAGTTGCACCATCAACTCTTTCATCTCCACCGGGGCCATTCTGTATGGTGCCTTAGATATCGGGCATGTTCCTGGTATTAAATCAATCACGAACTTGATTTTTCGATCTGGCAGAAGACCCGAAAAATCGTCTGGAAATACGTCTGTAAAATCTCTTATGATCGATATCTCTTCTATCTTTGCACTTTTCTTCTGTGTATCAACAATGGAAGCTAAGTATCCTACACATCCTTGTCTTAACAACTTCTTGGCTTGCATCACCGTCAGACACCTTTCTTGTCGAGGTGATTTGTTGCCATAGAACACAACCTTTGATGGAGTCATAAGGTTAACACACTTTCTTTGGCAATCAATTATTGCTCCATGATTGAATAACCAATCCATTCCCAGGATAACATCAAACTCACCCAGTCTAATTGGTATCAAGTCTACCCTCATCTCTTGACCCTTTATAACCACTCTACAATTCTTATATATGAATCTAACAGGAATCACTTCCTTATTTGTAATCTCTATGCTCAAGGGATAATCTAATTCTTCCTTAGGCAAATATAAATTTTGAGCAAATTCATCGGATATAAATGAACAAGTAGCAGTCGAATCAAACAGTACATAAGCATTAATACCATTAATCGGAATGATACCTGACACCACATCGTTAGACTGAACAACATCCTGCACAGTCATATTGAAAGTTCTCGCAGTAAGTCGGCTTGACTGTGTTGGTCCAGAGATAGCCAATGCACCAACACCGTTGTTGTTTCTCTTTCCTCCACTTGCACTCCCCGCTGAATTTTTAGGGCAATCACGAGCCATGTGAATCTTCGAACCGCGGGTAAAACATGCTCATTTCTTTGGACTAAAACAGTTCGATGCAATGTGTCCCTCCTGACCACAGTTGAAACACACCCACTTTCCCTTCAAACATACCCCAATATGGTTCTTCCCGTACGTCGTACAAGCTTCAAATTTTTTCTTCTGCTGACTTTTTTGCTGTCCTCCTATAGTCGAATTCTCGTTCCACTTCCTCTTCTGATTGTTACTTCCAACATTACTTCCATCAGCCTTATTTTCACTATCATTTTTCCTCTTCCTTTGTTCTTGATTGTACCTGGTCAAGGCATCACTTCCACCTTCTACGATGATTGCCTTTTCTAGTACAGCAGCAAATATATTTAACTGGAACATTGAAACCTTGCTATACAGCTATGGTTTCAATCCTTGTTCAAACTTTCTCGCCTTACGCATATCCGTATTGACTTGATAAGTGGCAAACCTTTCCAACTCATTAAACTTCGCAACATATTATGGCACCGTCATAGTTCCTTGCTTAAGCTCCAGAAATTGCACTTCCAACTGATTTTGAGAACTCGCTGGAAAGTACATTTCAAAGAACATCTCCTTAAATCTCTCCCACATTATCACTCCTTGTCCTCCACGAACCATATTTGCCTACCACCAGTAGCTAGCTTAAGACTTTAGCCTGAACGTCGCGAATGCAGTCTTTTGATCTTCATTAACTCTAGCAACGTCAAACACCTTCTCCATTTCCATGATCTAGGTTTGGGCTTCCACTGGATTCATAGACCCTTGAAACTCTAGCGGTCCAACCACTTTGAATTCCTTGAAAGTCGTAACTTGAGTTTGCGGTTGATTCATAAGTGCTCCCGTCAACAAATTTACCAACTACTGAATCGGATTAGAGTTGGTCTTGTTGTTATTATTAGTAGACCCCTCAGGAGGTGCTTGTTGACGTGGTTGTCTTCTTCTAGGAGGCATTTTCTGTTAGAACATACGCTTATTAGTTCATTACTCCACTTTTTGGGTATTTGAAGTTTAACTTAAACATTCCAAGATTAAATCTATATCACATAATATTTCAAATAAACTCTAATATTTTATTCATTCATAATGTTTTAAAACATACTAAAGATAGCATAACCGCTAAAAACATCCACTTTCCTGAACTAGACAAGTTTCAGGATTACATACTCATATTATCCCTTTATTTACCTCAAAATAAGGGATTCACAATTTATTTATTCACATAATTAACCATATATTATTATCACTCTTATTCTATTTAGGCATATTAAGACGTCGTAAGGCTTCTCGACGTTCCTCCTCCATGATACGATAAGTCGTTCTACGATCCATCATGAACCACGACGAGTCTTCAAACTGAGGTGGGTAATAATGGACTCGATCCTGAGCCCTATCAATCGTAGAATTAAAAGCATAATCCATCTCCTTCATCTTTGCTTTCTTCACTTGAACTTTAGCCTCAACACGGTCCTCACGTTGAGTCACCTTCATCCAAGCATCTTCTGCTCTTGTACGCTTAGCTGTTTCCTCGTTGAAGTCATATTTCAACTTCTCCATGTCCGTCTTCATCTTCAGGTTCACTACCAACAGGTCTTCATGCTGACCCTTGGTATGAACTAGATCTCATTTTATGTTTCCAAGTTTTGAATCAAGTTCTTGAATCTCTACATCTTTCTGTTCCAACGCAACGTGATGCATATCAACCATTTCCTTCAGTTCCTCTACATTATCATGTAACTCTATGTTACGATCATACAAAACATCATACATCTCAGCCGATACGGAGTTTGGTGGAAACTCCACAGGATCCTCATCATCATCATCCTCCTCTATCTCCTCAAGACTATCCTCCTCGGGATCGGTCACATGCTCATCCTCCTGAATCAACTATTCCCGCACTATGTGAATATCGCGGGGTTCATCGCCTATAGGTACCTGAGGTATCAACTCTCTAGCTGGACTGGATCCTCCTTCATCAGACATCCTGACAACAAAATATTTTAAATTTTACTTAACATTATCGATACTCGCGATCACATAAGTTATTAACACATAACACATCATGTCTTTTATTATTTAGCTTCAATGGATGCCTTAATCCACTTCTTAAAACCCGATAAGAGTTAAACACCTCTATATTTTCTGACTTCTTAAAGGCTACTTCCTAAGGTTTTCCCCACCTAAGGTTCATAACCTAAAACTTTGATACCAACCTGTGACACCCCCAAATTCGGGTACTTCATTTCCTCCGAATTTGGTGCTCACTATCAAAATAATTACATCTAACTACCCATGATAAAGGATAAAACTTTAAATAACTTAAACAATAATCTTTCCCATTAAAGGGTTACTTCATCTATTAAACAATCCTAGGTAATCTAACCTTAAATTATTATATCAGTTTATGGAATACATTATAAAATAAAATAAGTCTTATAACTTCATGCATTTAAATAAACAATAATTAATTCTTCAACACTTAGACATCTTGCCCTTTCCCTTTCTAGTAGATGGCTTATCACCTCTTTTGACTTTAGCTGCATTGTTTAATTGCAAGAGTGATCAAACAATTGCTCACTGACATAAAGATAGTATAATAACAACATGAGAGTGAACAACGAATACTGAATAATAAAGAACTTGTTCCACAAATCAAAATAGAAAATAAGTTCGAACTTTAATTATCTGAGGGTCTTAAGACCACGAACTATGTCCACGGTGTTTAGGTATTATTACCTTAACAGCCATTAGATTGTACCGACTCTTCTTAACGTACTCAGGGGGATAAACCCTTTGTACCATGTATTGTGCACAAACATCTAAACGTTACACGTACAAAATCGCCTATGTTAGGGTTGTTCGTCTTAGTTTGAATTTAGAATTTCCGCACTAAAGAAAGTTTAGTTTGGAACTAGCTTATCAATGTTTCTAGAAGTTTAGAACACTTATTAAAATTCCGTCAATAAAGGTTTAATACAAGAATGTATAACTAAACAAGGCTATCAAAGTCAAAGATCGGATATTAACAATATATAACTGAATAAACATAATACACATGCAAAGTACTATGTTCAAAAGAATTAGAACAATTTCATTTGAATCAACGTATTAGAACAATATATGCTTTGTATAATAATTAGAAAATTGAAACTTGCTCGATATAATGAATTAGGTTGCAAGAGCTTAATCAAGTGTATATAAGAATAGAATCAATAATATTGCTCAATAGATTTTAAGAACTTGCATTTATTAATAAAAGATTGAAGTTTGAAAGCTTGCTCAATGTAAAGAGTTAAAGTTTAGAAACTTGCACAATTATGAAAGTAGAGTTAGAGAACTTGCCTTGTTTATAAGCTACACAAATGTAATATAATCTCCAATTACCCTACATACATCATTAAAAATCGCAATAACAATTAGTTGTATGGACATTAGCTTTAGGGGTTTAAACTATCATTTAGGTCATAACCCTATCCTAGCACCTAACCACGTTGGTTAACACCTTAATGATTCTGAAATCACACTATAAACCTTATCATTTATATTTAACTTTTGAAAACATCACTTTTAGTTTCATTAAAAAACTCAATTAACAATCACCTAAAACTCTTTTACACTTTGTATTACAACACCTTATAATCTGTTATTGTAGTCCACGTTATGTTTTAATATCCTTAACATGCATGTTAAAATAACCCAAGTCCGTTATGCATGACCTACAATTAAGCAGACTTCACTGTCTGTGACTGACTACTCGCGCGACCGCGCCAGTAATACACTGGTTAATCGCGCGCCCGCGCGACGCAGCGCGTCCGTGCCCAAATGTTGCGTGCCCACGTGACAACCGCGCACCCGCGCGATACCTTAGTTCCAGTTTTTACAGAAACTCGAAATCAGACTCTGTTTTGGCCAAACATCCCAATTCTACAGAAAATTACCCACTTCAACATCTAAAACTTTGTACTAACGTAGCTACACTTGTTATTCATCATTCTATATATAAAAACATCACACATATATGAATTTGAAGTATCAAAACTATAATTTTCCAAATTTCTTCATTTTTATATTTTTAACGAATTTGATCACCAAGAATTCGTTTCTTAATCATTTGACACGATTCAAACTACGCCGCTTTCGTTTCTTAACATATTATCACAATCTAACTTCAATTCGCAGATTACAACACATATAAGGCATAAAATTTTGCACTTTCTAAGCCATATTATATGAATATAAACACTGTTATTTCAATTCCTTCTTCAAACCCAATTTTACGTGTTTGGTTATTCCAACAAAACTCAAATATGGTGACTAACAGATTCTATCAAACTATATGTACACATATATACAATCATCCACCGAGACTTAATAATTTACAGAAACTTTTCACAGAGAACTCAAAACATAAAAATTAGAACTATAATATACCTTAATCCTTGTTTATTGAAGCAATTGATATGTAGTGGCTTCAATTCCTTCCGCAACAAAACCCTCAATCTCCGAGCAATTCACTCTGTGTTTTTTTCTCTCTTCTTCCAAGCTCTCTCTCTCTCTCAACTCTACTCTTCAGTCTTAGGAGAAAAATAAGACGCGAAGTATGAAATAACCCAACTGATAATCGTGGTTATCTGTTAAAAAAACTAATGGGCGTACGTTAAAATAAGCGAAAGGCCACAAGGCCATGTTTGGCTAACCAAAACTCCTAAACTAGATTATTATTATATTATTTATATTATATAGTTCCACTTGTCACACATGTAACACATTAAATAGCTTATAATAATAATAATAAAAATCTTATTATCATTATTATACTTATAATTAATAAATAATTATATATCCAATTTAATTAATAAATTAGACACATCGCTTTATTTAATTTATTTATTTCCTTTAAATTAAACAATTCATTTAATTTAATTATTTTCTTAAATATTAATCAATTGATTTAATTTAGTTATTTCCTTAAATTAAATCCATTAGATAAAATTGTCATTATTCAAATTAACATTAATTAATTTAGTTACCAAATTAATTTACCACAATTCATCAATTATTTATTTTCCTCAATAAATAATTTACTTAAAATATTTATTTAATTCCATAAATATTTAAATTAAATTACAAATTTCTCGATCGTTAAAAGTATCATGTTGACAATTTGGACATTTTTAAACTCTGGATAAATTTAAAGTCTTTAATATTTATCCTTGATTTCATTCAATTGAATTCTTATATCATTATTGTAAGACCCCAACTTTTATGAATAAAGATAAATTTTTTATAAATATCATTTTTGAATATTATGTAGTGAATTTGATATAATGTTATATTTGGGGGTAATATCTATAAATTTTGCAAAGTACGCAAGTTGTTATATAATATTCGATTGGTCGGAAAATATTTGTTTTAACAGGAAATATTCGTACGACGACACAATCATTGGTGGACCCCACAACAGAATTATTGTCGGATTGAGAAAATGACAAAAAATATCTTTTTATAAAATAACGGCGGAAGTTTACCGTTAACTGTTAGAATACCTGGTGGTTAAAATACAATAATACGCATTGTTGCATAGTAGCACACTGTATTGCACAGAATTTTTTGAATTATTGATTCTTACGTAAGAAGACACTACTCAATAATTATTACAATAATTATTGTTCAATATTTTATTTTATTCAATAATTACTGCGTTGATAGTTTATATTATTGTGGTTTCAATAATTGTCACTGCACAATATTTCCCATTATCAGATCAATAATTCTTATTATTTGAATAATAATATTACATAGCATTATTGGCAAGGTCTAGAAAGTTCTGTCAAGGAGAGGTTTAGTCACCTAATTGCGCGCCAGTAAGGAGAAATCCTTATCAGAAAGCCCCCTCTTTCTTGGGAACGGCCTGGTTGTTATTCTTATGATTCTGTAATATTATTTGTGAATAATTATTTATTGATTTTTTTATGATAAGGAAATATTTATTTTTATGTGGATATAATTGAAGGGATTAATGTTGAGGTGTTTTATCAGTATTTTTGTCAGAATGGAGGTATTAAAAATCAAATCAGTGTTCTTAAAGCTCTATTGTGTGAGTTATAATTTTAATCCGACCTTTGGATCGTTGTAATTTTTGGATATATTATACATATATATGTTGAGTATATATCTACAAATTTTGTACCGTTAAAAGTTAACGTATAATTTGTTATGAATTTTATGAGGTATTGAAAATCATCCGTTTGTGGATTTTGGATATTTTCTGTTTGGAATTTGGAAAACCTTTCTTCTACAAAGTTGTAGAGAATTTGAGTTCGTGTGGAATGGACATAAAATTCTTATTTTTCTGATAAAAGGGCTATTTATTATGAATTATTGAAGTTTCAGAAATTAAAATATTTTTATTAAAAATATGGGTGGGCCACACTTTTGGTTGTTGAGAAAGGTGACTGATTTTAGTGGGCCCCACTTGTGGTGGCTAAATTTTTTTTAAATACATGTGCGTAGGAATTTTTTTTTAATATTACTTTATTAATTTAGTCTTTTATGGCGTTCTAGCATTTTCCTATAAATAGAGTGCTTAGTTAGAATTGAAAATCACACCAGAATCATAGAATTCTTCGTCTATAATCTTGAGCGTATTTCTTTAGAGTTTTAGAAAGCTTTGAGCGTAGAAAATAGTGAAAGTTTTCTTCAAGAATATCTCCGCTATACCAGTTGGAATACTCTTCTTTTCAAGGTACGGGATGTTATTTTTGTTCAATATTCGCTTGAAATGATATTTTTTCCATACTCTATAGTACGTAAGTAATATTATTTCGTTTCAGATTTTGAATTCTATACTCGTTTTGTTAAAGTTTTGACTTCTATAATCAATGAAATTAGTAGAATATCCTTGATATTTGCTCTTGATCCAGTATCTTTTCATGAAAATATTATTTTGGGCATTTTTGATAAGTTTGAACTTTTTCATGCCAGATTACTATTCACGGGATACTATTTCCAAATTACTATTCATGAGGTACTATTCACTCGAGTACTATTAACCCGGGATACTATTCATGATAAAAATTAATTCGTTTTCGGTCCAAATTATTTTTGGTACAATATTATTCTTGAATTTTACTCCACAAAGCAGTATCATGTTGACAATTTAGAAGTTATTGATTTCTTGATAAATTAAATTATAAATCTTTTAAAATTTATGCTTGAACTTATTTTATTGAATTCTTATATCATTGTCATCATCCTCATGTTTATATTATGTTGAAAGTCATCTGTGGCCTGTAGTGCATAGATGAACTTGGTATGATTATGACAAGAGATTATTCGGTATAATCATGACCGTAATGTTACAAATAATGTGGTAAAAGTCCTCATTGGCCCATAGTGCATTGATGTACAATTGTTGGCATGATCATGACCATTGATGAATACACGAATATCCTTGGCCCGTAGTGCATTGATAATTTGTGGTCGTGATACAAATGAATATCCTTGGCTGTAGTGTAGGGATGATGTGAATTATTTATTAAGCTGAGTCTCAGCGATAAAAGTGATAAAAAAACCTTTTAAATCATAGAAGATAGTAGATTTTATTCTCTACTTGACTCTTCTAATGGATTTCTTGTTCCGCTGCAGTTAAACTTGATGTTTGTTATATTTTATCAGTTTAACACTGTTGAAGGCTAACGATAAATTATTCTGCATTATCTTAGTCATAATATTTCTTACTGGGCTATTAAATAGTGTGATAATAATTATATTGAGGACACCATTTGAGTTGAATACTGTCTAGAAGACAATATTCGTTTTAAAACTCTCTGTTTATGTTTTGTTGTATTTTACACGACAGTTGTATTTGAATTTTGTTCCATGTATTTGGCGACTCAAGATGGGTGATGTATACCTATTTTGGGGGCGTCACAGTTGGTATCAAAGCTTTGGGATATGATCCCTGACTAAGATGTGAGACTAGAACTATGAGGGGAGAGACGGGGAATTCCTTCTCTAGTATGACCTACCTAAGTTTATTTGGTATTTAATTGGTCGGTTAGAGTATAGGGATAATATGTTACATGTCAATTAACCCTTGTTTTATGGCAGTATTTGAAAATGACATCTGATAATGTTGAGAATAGCAATGGAGCACAAGAGACCGTTGAGTCTCCACAGATCAATACCCAGGATAATGTGCAACAGGAAGACAATAATCCTCAGGTAAACAACAACGACCAAATGATGAATGATGGAATGTTCAGAGGCTTTATGCAATTCATGCAACATCAGGCGAGAGCAGCTCCTGTCCAAAATGTAGGTGGAAACACTAGAAACTCTCGGACAGTCACCGCTAAACAGTTCAAGGAGCTGGGACCACCGGAGTTTATTGGAGAGCCAAAATCGCTTAAGGCAGAAGCATGGATAAAGCAGATCACCCAGATATTTGATGTCTTGGGATGCTCTGAGGAGCAAAAGGTTCCCTTTACTACCTTTATTTTGTGAGGAGAGTCAGATTATTGGTGATAATTGATAAAGCGTATTCAACCTGCCGCACTGATGATTTCTTGGGAGAAGTTCCAAGAACTATTCAACGACAAGTACTTTCCCGAAAGTATTCGTCACATGAAAGAGGTAGAGTTCAACAAGTTAGAGCAGAACAATATGACCGTGTCGCAGTACAAAGCTAAGTTTGCCGAGTTGTCCCGATTTGCGTCTCACTTGGTCGATAATGAGGAGAGAATGACGCGGATATTTCTAAGAGGTTTGAAACCCGAGATATGTCAATATCTAATTTCACATAAACTATGTTTGTATTCAGATGTTGTAAATATGACTTAGTTATTGGAGTGCGATAACGAGTTAACCCAACCAAGAGAAAGCAGCCGACAAAATGAAAATACCAGTGGTAACAGTCATCGAAGCGGTGACAACAAACGTTGAGGGAATTAAAATGCCAGAAATGGTAACCACTTCGGTGGTAATCATGGCCAAGAAAATAAGAGTGGACATTTCAAGAAGATGAGATTCAACAATGATGGAAAGACGTCAGCACCAACACCCGTTGTTAAGAAAGGAGAACGACCACCTATCATATGCTTCAAATGCGGAGGGGAGGGACACATCAGTCCAAACTGCGTGATGTAGTCCAAAGCGTGTTATAATTGTGGAAGAGAATGTCACCTAGCCCAATTTTGTCATGGACCAAAGACAAGTCCAGCTGGGATGGAGGCACCAAAGGCCGTCCCAAAAAAGTTAAAACTGGTAGTTCAAAGGAGAGCGTTTGCCGTGACCTCCCAGAAAGCAAGGAACCCGAACGAGGTCATCACGGATAAGCTTATCATAAACTCTAGCGAAGTTTATACCTTATTTGATACAGGTTCTACCCATTCTTTTATTTCTCCTACTTGCGCTCAACGTTTAAATTTGACTCCAGAGAAATTAGACTTTGACTTATTTGTGGAAACTCCGTTGGGAGAAACCTTCATTACATCCACTGTTTATAATTCTTGTTTTGTTCAAATCGGTACCCTCACATTACCCGTCGATCTTATTTTATTTAAAATACTTGCATTTGACGTGATTCTAGGAATTGATTGGTTAACTACTCATCATGCAAAAATTGATTATTTTTATAAGGTTGTTAGCTTTCATATTCCTAACCAACCTATTATGCGAATTCAAGCAATCAAACCATTAAAATTAATCACTGTCATCTCAAACCATAAAGCTATTCGTTTATTAAAAAATGGATGTCAAGCTTTCTTAGCTCATGTCACGTATTTAAACAAAAATACGTTAGTTTTGAATGATATTTCTATTGTTAATCAAATTCTTAACGTATTCCCTGAAGAACTTCCTAGCCTACCCCCATAGCGTGAAGTTGAATTTTGTATTGACCTTGAACTTGGTACAAAACCCATTTCCAAAGCCCTATATCGAATGGCTCCTATTGAACTTCAGGAGTTAAAGACCCAATTACAGGAATTGTTAGACATCGATTTCATTCGTCCTAGTACGTCTCCTTGGGGTGCTCCTGTTCTATTCTTGAAGAAGAAAGATGGGAGTATGCAACTTTGTATTGATTATCAGGAGTTGAATCATGTCACCATCTAGAATAGGTACCCATTGCCACGTATCGATGACCTATTTGACCAGTTGCAAGGCGCCAAATTCTTTTCAAAGATCGATCTTCATTCCGGATATCATCAGTTAAAGATTAGAACCGATGACATTCCAAAGATGGCTTTCAGAACTCGGTACGGTCATTATGAATTCCTAGTCATGTCCTTTGGATTGACTAATGCTCCTGCAGCCTTCATGGATATGATGAACCGAGTATTCAAGGAATACTTAGATCACTTTGTGGTCGTCTTTATTGATGACATCCTCATATATTCCAAAAGCCGTGAAGATCATGAGCAACACTTGAGGCTGATACTCCAAAAGCTTCGTGAAAACAAGCTTAATGCCAAGTTGAAGAAATGCGAGTTCTGGCTTAAGGAAGTAGCATTCCTTAGGCACGTAGTATCAAGTCATGGAATATCTGTTCACCCGATAAAGATTGAAGCTATTCAAAACTGGAACAACCTAAATTAGTGACCGAAGTACGTAGCTTTCTCAGCTTAGCTGGTTATTATCGGAGATCCGTAGAAGGGTTTTCTCGAATCACTACTCCATTAACTCAGCTGACTCAGAAAGATACAAAATTCGGTTAGAGCGTGGAATGTGAGAAGAGTTTTCAAGAACTCAAGAGGAGACTCATTTCAATACCTGTTCTGACAATACCATCTGGCTCGGAGGGATTTTTCATCTACAGTGATGCTTCGGGAAAAGGTTTAGGATGTGTTCTCATGCAACATGGGAAAATCATAGACTATGCCTCTCGATAACTCAAAGAATATGAGATGAATTATCCTATTCATTATCTAGAGTTAGCAACTGTTGTCTTTGCACTTAAAACTTAGAGGCATTACTTGTATGGGGAGAAAGTGGAGATCTTTACGGATCATAAAAGCCTCAAATATTTCTTCACCCAAAAGGAACTCAACATGCAACAACGACGTTGGCTTGAACTGTTATAAGATTATGATCATACCATTCAATACCATCCTGGTAAAGCGAACGTAGTAGCTGACGCATTGAGTAGAAGATCATATGCGGGTACGAGTGCGATATTGTCAACACAAAGGCCCATTTTTTATGACTTACAAAAGATGGAGATAGAGTTAAAGACTTCAGGAACCAACGTGATAATGACGAATATGCGAGTAGAACCGACTTTAATCAAAAAAAGTTAAAGCTGCTCAAACTACAGACCTGGAGCTGATGCGTATGAGGAAGAAAGTGCAAGAAGGTTCTATGCCGGAAACAAGAATTGATGAAGAAGGAATACTTCGAGTCAACTCCAGACTTTGTGTTCCTAACGACCCTGATTTAAAGTATAAAATCATGATGGAGGCGCACAACACACCGTTTGTAATCCATCATAGGAGTACCAAAATGTATCATGATCTTCAACATACATTTTTGGTGGAGCAATATGATTAGAGAGATCACAGAGTTTATCTCAAGGTGTCTAACTTGTCAACGAGTCAAGGCGGAGTATCAAGTACCAAAAGGTCTATTGCAACCAATTGAAATTCTAGAATGGAAGTGGGAGCACATTATCATGGATTTCGTTATCGGTCTTCCCAAGGTTTCTCAAGGCATAGATGCGATTTGGGTCATTGTTGATAGATTGACCAAGTCGGCTCATTTCTTACCTATACGAGAAACTTATACACTTGAACTTCTTGCTCGTATGTACATAAACGAGATTGTAAGATTTCATGGTATGCTAGTATCCATAGTTTCTGATTGAGACCCAAGATTCACTTCAAGATTTTGGGTTAGTTTGCAAAAAGCTATGGGCACGAATTTATGATTTAGCTCGGTATATCATCCTTAGACGGACAGGCAGTCAGAGAGGACTATTCAAACTCTTGAAGATCTATTAAGACTCTGTGTCCTTGACTTCAAGGGAAGTTGGGACAAGTTCTTACCATTCGTGGAGTTTTCCTACAACAACGATTATCAAGCAAGTATTGGCATGGTTCCATTCGAGGCGTTGTATAGAAGAAAGTGTCGTTCTCCAGTATGCTGGGATGAGGCGGGTGAAGCAACGTTGTTGGGACCGGACTTGGTACGTATGACTATGGAAAAGATTCAAACGATCCGACAACGTAAAAAAATCTCACAAGATCGACAAAAGAGTTATTCTGATCTTCATCGAAAGGACGTGGAATTCAATATTGGAGAACATTTGTTTTTACGTGTTGCTCCATGGAGAGGAGTTACGAGATTTGGAAAGAGAGGAAAGCTCAATCCTCGATTCATTGGCCCATTTTTAATCCTCAAATGAGTAGGAACATTTGCATATAAACTCGTCTTACCGCCAAGTATGTCTCGTGTTCATAACGTTTTTCACATATCTATGTTACGTAAATATGTGAAAGACCCGAACCACATTATTGATTTAGAACCGGACAAAATAGCAGAAGATTTAATATATGAAGAGGTTTTTGTAAAAATCTTGGAAAAGAAGAAGCATATTTTACGCTCCAAGGTTATACCAAAAGTCAAAGTTTTGTGGAGAAACCACGATGTTGAGGAAATGACCTGGGAGTTAGAATCTGAAATGAAATCAATGTATCATTACCTCTTCGACATACCAGTTACGTACCCTAATTTCGAGGGCAAAATTTCATAAGAAGGGGAGGTTGTAAGACCCCAACGTTTATGAATAAAGATGAATTTTCTATAAATATCATTTTTAAATATTATGGAGTGGATTTGATATAATGTTATAGTTGTGGGTAATATTTATAAATTTTGCAAAGTACGCAAGTTGTTATATAATATTCGATTGGTCGGGGAATATTCGTTTTAACAGGGAATATTCTTACAACGGCATAATCATTTGTGGATCCCACAACAGAATTATTGTCGGATTGAAAAAACGACAAAAATATCTTTTTATAAAATAATGGCAAAAGTTTTACCGTTAACTGTTAGAATTCCTGGTGGTTAAAATACAATAATACGTGTTGTTGTACAGTAGCACACGGTATTGCACAGTATTTTTGAATTATTGATTCTTACGTAAGAAGACACTACTCAATAATTATTACGATAATTACTGTTCAATATTTTATTTTATTCAAGAATTGTTGCGTTGATATTTTATATTATTGTTGTTTCAATAATTGTCACTGCACAGTATTTCCCATTATTAGATCAATAATTCATATTATTTGAATAATATTTATTAGATAACATTATTGGTAATGTCTAGAAAGTTCTGTCAAGGAGATGTTTGGTCACCTAATTATGCGCCAATAAGGAGAAATCCTTATCGGAAAGCCCTTCTTTCTTGGGAACTACCTGATTGTCATTTTTGTGATTCTGTAATATTATTTGTGAATAATTATTTATTGATTTTTTTTATGATAAGGAAATAATTATTTTTATGTGGATATAATTGAAGGGATTAATGTTGAGGTGTTTTATCAGTATTTTTGTCGGAATGGAGGTATTAAAAATCAAATCAGTGTTCTTAAAGCTCTATTGCGTGAGTTATAATTTTAATCCGACCGTTGGATTGTTGTGATTTTTGGATATATTATACATATATAAGTTGAGTATATGTCCATAAATTTTGAACCGTTAAAAATTAACGTATGATTTGTTATGAATTTTATGAGGTATTAAAAATCATCCGTTTGTGAATTTCGGATATTTTTGTTTGGAATTTGGAAACACTTTTTTCTACAAAGTTGTAGAGAATTCGATTTCGTGTGGAATGGACATAAAATTTGTATTTTTCTGATAAAATGACTATTTATTATGAATTATTGAAGTTTTGGAAATTAAAATATTTTTATTAAAAATATGGGTGGGCCCCACTTTTGGTTGTTGAGAAAGGTGGCTGATTTTAGTGGGCCCCACTTGTGGTGGCTGAAATTTTTTCAAATACATGTGCGTAGAAAAAAATAATAATATTATTTTATTAATTTAGTCTCCTATGACGTTCTAGCATTTTTCTATAAATATGGTGCTTAGTTAGAATTAAAAATTACACCAGAATCAGATAATTCTTCTTCTATTATCTTGAGCGTATGTTTTAGAAAGCTTTGAGCGTAGAAAACAGTAAAAGTTGTCTTTAAGAATATCCCCGCTATACCAGTTGGAATACTCTTCTTTTCAAGGTAAGGGATGTTATTTTTGTTCAATATTCACTTGAAATAATATTTTCTTCCATACTCTGTAGTTTGTAAGTAATATTATTTCGTTTCAGATTTTGAATTCTTTACTCATTTTGTTAAAGTTTTGGCTTCTATACTCCATGAAATTAGTAGAATATCATTGATATTTGCGCTTCATCCAGTATCTTTTCATGAAAATATTATTCTGGGCATTTTTGATAAGTTTTAACTTTTTCATGTCGGAGTACTATTCACGGGGTACTATTCCCAAATTACTATTCACAGGATATTATTCACCCGGGTACTATTCACCAGGGATACTATTCATGATAAAAATTGATTCGTTTTCGGTCCAAATTATTTTTGGTACAATATTATTCTTGAATTTTACTCCACAAAGCAGTATCATGTTGACAATTTGGAATTTATTGATTTCTGTATAAATTAAATTATAAATCTTTTAAAATTTATCCTTAAACTTATTTTATTGAATTCTTATATCATTGTCATCATCCTCATGTTTATATTATGTTGAAAGTCATTTGTGGCCTGTAGTTCATAAATGGACTTGGTATAATTATGGCTAGAGATTATTCGGTATAATCATGACCGTAATGTTATAAATGATGGGGTAAAAGTCCTCATTGGCCCGTAGTACATTGATAGACAGTTGTTGGCATGATCATGACCATTGATGAATACACTAATATCCTTGGCCCGTAGTGCATGGATAATTTGTGGTCGTGATACAAATGAATATCCTTGGTCGTAGTGCAGGGATGGTGTGGATTATTTATTAAGCTGAGTCTCAGCGATAAAAGTGATAAAAAATCTTTTAAATCATAGAAGATAGTAGATTTTATTCTCTACTTGACTCTTCTAATGGATTACTTGTTCCGCTGCAGTTAAACTTGATGTTTGTTATATTTTATCAGTTCAACACTGTTGAAGGCTAATGATAAATTATTCTGCATTATCTTAGTCATAATATTTCTTACTGGGCTAGTTGAGCTCACCCTTTTGCTTTCATGTTCCTCTTCAAGAAATGAGAATGTAGCCGAGACTAGTCGGGGAATAGAGTGACAGACCAGATGATAGCATTAGTAGTCCCCACTATTTTATTAAATGGTGTGATAATAATTGTATGGAGGACACCATTTGAGTTGAATATTGTCTAGAAGACAATATTCGTTTTAAAACTCTCTGTTTATATTTTGTCATATTTTACACGACAATTATATTATTAAGTTGTATTTAAATTTTGTATCATGTATTTGGTGACTCAAGATGAGTGATGTATACCTATTTTTGGGGCAGTCACAATTGTCATCATCCTCATGCTTATATTGTGATGGAAGTCATCTTCGGCCAAGGGTGCAAAGATGAACTATTGATTGATATGATTATGACCAGGGATTATTCGGTGTAATCATGACTTGTAATGTTACAAGTGATGTGGTAAAGGTCCTCATTGGCCCGTAGTGCATTGATGGACAGATGTTGGTGTGATCATGACCATGCATTCTCTTCAACCAAGGGTGAAAAGATAAATTGTTATTTGGCATGATCATGACCATTGGTGAAAACACGAATATCATTGGCCTGTAGTGCATGGATAATTCGTGGTCGTGATACTAATGAATATCCTTGGCCAGTAGTGCATGGATAATTCAGTGATGTGGATTATTTATTAAGCTGAGTCTCAATGATAAAATTAATTTTAAACTTTTAAATCATAGAAGATAGTTGATATCATGCTCTACTTGACTCTTATAATGGATTTCTTATTTCGCTGCAGTTGTTGATCTAAAACTTGTTGTCAATTGTATTCTATCAGTTGTTATACTGTAGAAGGCTAATGATAGTTTATTCTGTATTATCTTAATCATAATATTTCTTATTAGGCTACTTGGGCTCACCCTTTTCTTTCACTGTTCTCTTCAGGAAATGAGAATAGAGTTGGGACTAGTCGAGAAATGGATTGACGGCCGAGATGGTGGATTTAGTAGTCCTCACTATTATGTGAAATAGTGTGATAATAATTGTAATGAGATTGAATTTGAATTTGGATATTTTCTAGAAGATAATATTCGCGTGAAAACTCTCAGCTATGTATTGTCGTATTTTACACGACATTTGTATAATTAAGTTATAGTTGTATTCTCTATGGGTGATGTATACCTATTTTGGGGATGTCACATTATGAGAATATGAAGTAAGCGCCTCAAGCATGTAAAAGACTTAGAAATTTTTTTAAGGTTTGATGCTTGGCACCGCAGGGCTATATAAGCCTTGGGAGGCGGCGCCAGCCAGCGCAACCAATCACTGCTAAGTGGCACTGCAGCGCGAGGAAGAGGGAAGGAACTGGCGTCGCAACGCCGGTGCAGGGAAAGGCCCAGTGATGAGCTTTTAATTGCTCAACTCCTAGGGGAAGTGTACAGAAAGATAATTAACATTTAGTTCACGTAATGTAACACTTAATCAAGTGATATAAACCTTTAGTAAAGGTTGAACGGGAAGATTAAACGGGATTAAAAGATGAAGAATGTAATGAATGTAAATGCAACGTAGTTACGATGAACGATCGGTTTTAGCATACAACGAACCATATGGCTTCGACATTAAAAAAGAATAATGAACATGGGGTTCATGTAATGGATAACAAATGAAAGTGATTAAAACCTTGGGTAAAGGTTGAATGAATGATTAAGAGACGAGCAACGTGAACGCATAATAAGTAAACGATTCTCGTGAATCGTATTCGCATTGGGAGAACGTTGTAAGTATACATTGGTTGTATGACTTAGACGTTAACGAAAGTAATAAGTAAGATATGAGTTATCAAGAAAGACGTCAGATCCTTGCTAGGAGTTCAGGCTGAGGCGCTCAAAGGCAGGATAGTCCGCACTGATCCTTTGAGTGTAGACGCCATGAGTGGGGCGTTGAGTGAGCCATTACCCGATGATAGGAGAGTTATTGATCGCATTCTTCGACGATTATTCCTGATCATCCTCCGGGGTTGTTTCTTGGCGGATAACTCTTCCACGGTGTTGTTCAATTTAGTTAGCGCCACACGGGAGGTGGACCATATGGGAGAGTTTGACTGGGGATCCTATACCTTTGCCTATTTCCTCAGGGGAATGCGCATGCATTCGTAGGGCTTGACGGAGGCTTGGCTAGGATTTTACCCATTCCTGCTGGTGAGTATTTCTCTTTTGTTTTCCCTTGTTCGAGTTAAGAGTGTTGACGGACCGCAGATGTTTGATCCTGTATTGGCAGTTTTGGGCCTATGAGAGGCTTCCATGTCTGTGTCCTGTTAGTATGTTAGGTTTAGACACCTATCCACGGGGACGACGATGGCATCATTCCACACTGGTGGAGGTTTCTATAGTTGAGGGTTTCACCCATTCTCGCTTACATTTGGATTTGTTAACAACCGATGTCATTACATGGGTTCCCTACCCTGAGGACCATTTGACAGTTGGCTTTGAGGGTGGTTTTTTGACTGGTGTCGAGCATGTGATGTCCACCCGTCCGATTCCTGTTGGGCTAGTTTCGGGTTAACAAAATAGACTCTAACTCGCGCAAGTATACACGGTCAACAAGTAGTAAAGAGTAAGAAAGTATCATTCCCACAAAGAAAAGTGAATATTTCTAAACTAGCATGCAACTATCGCTATCTCTGGCTGCTTAAACGATTAATTAACAAATAAATTGAAATCTAGAATAATTATCAACATAAATTTACTAATTACTAAATTAAGGGAATCAAAGTGGAGAGAAATGAGATCCTAATGTCATTTAATGCTTTATCCAAAATGCATGCCTCTTGTTAAGCTTGATTGATTACTATGGACTGCTAGTCGAGAGCACGCAAGTGAAACATGTCCATCTTTCGATGAACCATGCCCAAATCACACAAAATCCACGAAATGGTGGAATTCGTATGAGCATCAAAATTACCTAACCCACTATATATCTATGTGAATTACAAGCAATAATGATTTAAGCATAAGCCCTCTCACGACTACACATGGTGAACCGGTATATGTCTATCCAGGTCACGAATCACAAAACCTAACATATATAAATCTCATGAACACATGCTAACATGGTCACATCTGAACTTATATTTCCTTTTTCAATTCCATACAAGTTATGAGGGTGAATGGAGATCAAACATTCAAACATTTGAGCACAACCAAGTTAGGCACTCCAACTATAACCATACAAGCAATCACAAATAGGCATAAAAGTCTGAACTACGTAATAAACTTCATTAGAATCCTATAATGGAGTTTAGTTCATTTCTGAATCAACACCCATTATGGGATTTAAGCCAACCATGGAAATAAACAAAGAGAGTAAAGAGATTAAGGAGAAATAAGAAAACAAATCTGATTAAACCCAACTCCAAAATATACTTCCAAGCTAGTTCAGGTCCAAAATCATAACCAAAATAAAACCCAATATTCACAATCTAATCAATCTAGAGAGAGAAGCTCAAAATGGCAGAGAAATTCTATGGATTCTCTCTAGACTATAAAACCCTAAAAATAATAAAATAAAACTGATAGAATACGTCTTTTTAAACAAGCAAATACACCTCTTTAAGGAAATCACGCTCCAGCAACTTAAAATGAAGAGTCGACATTTAATTTAGTTTTGACTAGCCCGGCCGCATGAGTATATAGTATGAGTTGGGCGTAGGCGCGGGCCCACTGTGGCTACGTCTGAACTTCTCCTGGTGCGAGCACGCCGTATCCCTGTGCTAAATGGGCGCGGCTGCGCTGCCTTGTGTCTACGTCTGGATTGCTTCTGGCACGGGCGCGCCGTGTCTGGCCTATTACTGTGCACAACCGCGTTGGTGCTGGTTTCTACATACTGTTGAATTGTTACATGTATCTTACTTTTGCTGATGCTCTCTTCACTTCACTTCTTTCTTCTTCATTGTACCACTTCAAAGACCCTCTTCACATGCTTTAATTCTGCTTTAAATCTCCATCCTAGCCATTGCTCATTATACCATGCCTTGCCATGCCATGCTATTTCCATGTCTTAGGAGTTTCTTCTATACAAACTGCAAAAAAACACAAAAATCAATAAAAACATACTAAAAATACTTAAGTTGAGCAAAATTCTAGTAAGTTGGTAATCAATAATTAGGTATAAAACCTACTTATCAATTCCTCTCTTCACATATGGAGGATGAAAACTCTATTTAGGAGAGCATGCTAGCAGGAGCACCACAAGAGAGATCCGTATACCGATCTGTCCTTCTTTTAGGCGTTATTGGCCTGTGTCGCAGCCGCCGATCAGTGATATCCCATTGGTGGGAATTGATGGCTTTGCTTTGTCAGATGGACTGTTCACTTAGGAGTGGTTCCCTCGTACCATCGGAGCTCAGACCCGTGACACACAGTTCATGGGGGATATGGTTCCTGGCTCTGTCATGATGGTGGGTTGGATTGCTTGCGTCTGAGAGCCTACTCATCTGACGCAGATTGATAGCTTGACCCAGTAGTTGGACCAAGTGCATTTTTTCATCTGGCATTTGGACAAAGATCCTACTGAGACAGATACTTTTGATCATTCCAGCTCAGGGGCTAGCCTTTTAGGCGACCCATATTCAAATGGTTTTACCGGTGCAGATCCTCCATTTTATCGGCCTGATATCCCTACTGGTGGAGATACAGTGACTCGGGAGGAGTTATATCAGATGGATAAGTTAGATGATGTAGACATCAACACTATTGACTTCTTCTGATATATTTCTCGCTATATCTTTTGATAGGCCTTTGTTAGTTGTTGGGTGGTTTTGCCCCATTTTCCTGTATTTTCCAGTTGTATACATAGATGATGATATACTTAGGAATGTATGTATATTGTTTTCCATTCCCTACATCATATTGTCATCTATTGTTTATCATGCATGTATTATGTTATGTATATGTATTTCTAGAGATGAGTTCAACATTGACCCCTGGATGTCTTGTGACACAGCCCTACATATATCTTCATCGATAGTTAGCCGGATAGATCATACCCCATCAGTATTGGTGGCCTTCTGTTTGAGATCATGGAATGACAGCTTGTCCTCCCTAGGCCGGGTGGCAGTAGATCAGTTGATGCATCACTCCATGACCCTCTTGATGTTCCAGGTTCTATTGGGCTTTATAGAGGGCATGCTAGAGCACTGGGTACCAGAGAGGCATGTGTTCCGGTTTGAGACCCATGAGTTGACTCCTACCTTGAAGGAGTATGAGCGTCTGAAATATTTGCCGCTGGACAGGACTTGTGCTCGGATGACTATCAGAGATATGAGCCGATAGTTTATGACCCTCACAAGTTTGAGGCGCAGAGTTGCCCTGGATGAGATCTCTTCCGGACATGTAGTGTCCATGTGTTTTCTGATTGACACTGTGACGCCCCCAAAATAGGTATACATCACCCATTCTGTGTCGCCAAATACATGGTACAGAAACAACTACAACTTCATTAATACAATTGTCGTGCAAAATACGACAACACATAAACTTTGAGTTTAAATACAAATATTTTCTTCTAGACAATATCCACACTCAAATAAGTCCTCATTACAATTATTGATACACTATTTTACAAAATAGTGAGGACTACTAAAACAACTGTCTTGAACCATTACTCCACACCCCGATTAGTTCCCGCTATATTCTCGTCTCCTGAGAAGAAAAATGGAACAAAAAGGAAAAGGGTGAGCTCAACTAGCCCAGTAAAGAATATTATGACTAAGATAATGTACAACAAATTATCCTTAGTCTTCAACAGGGAAAAAATCTGATAGAATACAATAGACAACAAGTTTTAGATCAACAACTGCAGCGAAAACAATAATTCATTAGAAGAGTTAAGTAGAGAATGAAATCTACTATCATCTATGAATTTAAAAGTCCATCATTGATATTTTATCCCTGTAACATCAATCAATATACATCATAAATCAAATATTCATCTTTGCACTACAGGCCAAAGATATTCACCAGTTGGTTATGTTCATTTAAACACATGTTCATCTTTGCACTACGGGCCAAAGATATTCATCATAAAATCATTCATCTTTGCACTACAGGCAAAAGATATTCAGTTATATCATCATTTAGGACTGAGGATGATGAAAAATATTTTAAAGAAAACGAATCTAGTGAAACAAAAGAACAAATATTAAGGATTCGTACTTTAAACAATCGAAGTTAAAAATACTTCATAAATAACCAGAGTGGAGTAAAATTCAGGAATGAAGACTAAAACATAGATCCAATCCAAGATAGGAACTATAACAGACAATCTTGGACATATAAAAGAAAATTTAATTTTTCTGTGAATAGTTTCGTATTCATGAATAGTGTCGTATACGTGAATAGTAACCCCGACACTAAAAGATAGAAATTTTACAAAAAATATCATCATGCTTCGTGAATAGTACTCGTAAATAGTAACTCGTGAATAGTAACTCATGAATAGTAACTCATGAATTGTAACCCCGACATGAAAAAGTTCCAAATTTGATAAAAAGTTTTAACCAATATTTCGGCATAATGATATTGAAGAAATAATATCATTTTTAAAATAAAAATAATATCCCTTACCTCGCAAAAAACAGTACTTCTGACTGGAATACTGGATATAGTGCTGAAAGAACTTGCACCGTATAGCAATACTTAAAGTAGTAAAATACTCACAAAATACGTTCGATATTATAGAGAGAGAAAGAGAGAGAAAACTTTAGTTTCTGGTGTGATTTTCAATTCTAAACTAAGCACCCTATTTATAGGAAATTGCTTAGAACACCAAAGCAGAAAATTTAATATAATAATATTATATATAAACAAATTTCCTACGCACCCTCTTCTTTGGTCAACAAATTAGCCACACATGTTCCAAAGACAACAAAAATGTTTTTGCTAATTAAAACAATTAAAACTTTCAAAAATCAATTATTTCGGAAATTCGGAACTTCAATAATTCATAATAAATAGCCCTTTATCAGAAAATTTGAATCTCGCGACTTTTTATAGGAAATTCAATTCTCTACAACTTTGCAGAATAAAGTTTTTTCCAAATCCCAAATAGCAATTGACCGAAATTCACATACGGACGATTTTACAGACTATAATCAAATTTCAGTCAAAAAATGGGTCCACCAACATGTTTAACATGTTTTAAACAACTTTTGCAACAAAAATACTCTTCCTCCTCATATACTCATATATCCCACATTCATTGTAAAAATATCACCATTATTATATTATAATAATATAATAAAATATTATTTTATCAAAAAAGATAAAATATCAATTTTTAACAATTGTCACTTTAAAAATTTTCTCCATTTATAACCACATAAAATCAATATTTTTCTCATCATATAAATCAATAATTAATTATTCACAAATAATATTACAAAATAACAGTACTGGCAACCAGGCCATTCCCAGGAAAGAGGGGCTTTCCAATAAGAATTTCTCCTTACTGGCGCCCAATTAGGTGACCAAACCTCTCCTTAGACAGAACTTTCTAGACATTGCCAATAATGTTTTCTAATAATATTATTTAGATAATATGAATTATTGCTTCGATAATGAAAAATACTGTGTAGTGACAATGATTGAAACAACAGTAATATACAAAATCAACGCAACAATTATTGAATCAATAAAATAAAATACTGAACAGTAATTACTGTAACAATTATTGAGTAGTGCCTTCTTACGTAAGAATCAATAACTGGTGCAATACCGTGTGCTACTGTGCAACAACGCGTATTACTGTGTTTTAACCACCGGATATTCCAACAGTATTAACGGTAACAACTGCGCCGTTATTTATAAATAATTTATACTTGTCGTTTTCTTCATCCAATCGTTTTCTATTATGGGCCCACACAAGGCTACGCCGTCGTACAAATATTCCCAGACGGTAAGAATATTCCACGACCAAACGAATATTCTCTGACAACAATGAGTATTTTATAACCACTTGCGTATTTAAAATATTTGCGCATTTTACCCACAACTAACCAAATTAATCAAATCAACCCTTACTATTTCAAAATAATAAATAGAGGAATTAAATTTCTTTTATTAATAATTTGGGGTCTTACAACCTCCCCTCATGAAATTTCGTCCTCGAAATTGACGTACGTACCTGGTGTTTCAAAAATGTAAGAATACCTCACTTTCATTTCCGCTCCCAACTCCCAGGTCATTTCCTCAATAGCATGGTTTCTCCACAAAACTTTAACTTGTGGTATGACCTTCGTGTGTAGGACATGCTCTTTCCTATCCAAAATCTTGACATGTACCTCCTCGTACGTTAAATCTTCTGCTATCTCGTCAGGTTCTAACTAGATAATGTGTTCGGGTCGTCCACATATTTACGTAATATCGATACGTGAAAAACGTTATGAACACGTGTCATACTTGGCGGTAAAATGAGTTTATAGGCTACAGTTCCTATTCGATCGAGGATTTCAAATGAACTAATAAATCGTAGGTTTTAGCTTTCTGCACATCGCTGATTCTCGCTTTTGGAATAATGACTTCTTACATCTTCTTCTTCATATTCATCAACTCCAGGTCTGTAGCTTGAGCAGCTTTAAATTTATCGATTAAAGTAGATTCTAATGTTATCTTCACGCAAGTTCTTAGAATCTTTAACTCTATCTCCATCTTCTGTAAGTCATACGAAATGGGTCTTTGTGTTAACAATATCACACTCGTATACGATCTTTTACTCAACGCGTCAGTTACCATGTTCGTTTTTTTTTTCAAGATGGTATTGAATGGTATGGTCGTAATCTTTCAACATCTCGAGCCAATGTCGTTGTCACATGTTGAGTTCTTGGAAGCTCTTCTTACATTCCTCACTCCATTCGAATTTTGTATCTTTTTGAGTCAGCTGAGTTAATAGAGTATCGATTCGATAAAATCCTTCCACGAATCTCCGATAGTAACCAGCTAAGCCAAGAATGCTACTTATTTCGATTACTAACTTAGGTTGCTCTCAACTGTGACTCATATCCCAATCTTGGATAGCACGTCACAATGACACCTATCAGTTTACCACCGCACGAATATGACATCCCCTACAGAGAGTTTGGTTTCAGTGCATTCCACAAAGGAAGTCACCAGATAGAGGCTAAGGTACCAACTCCTGTAGTTAGGTTTTTAACTCCTGAAGTTCAATAGGAGCCATTCTATATAAGATTTTAGAAATGGGTTTTGTACCGGGTTCAAAGTCGATACAAAATTCAATATCACGCTCTTGGAGTAGGCCAGGAAATTTTTTAGGAAATACGTCAGGAAATTTATTAACAACAGAAATATCATTCAAATCTGACATATTTTTGTTCAAGTCCATAACATGGCTAAGAAAGCTTGATATCCGTTTTTCAATAAACGAATGACTTTACGGCTTAATATAAAAGAGTTTGACTTCAATGGTTTGGTTGCTTGAATTCGAATAACAGGTTGCTTAGGAATATAAAACTAACAACCTTACGAAAGCAATCAATTTTAGCATGATGAGTGGTTGACTAATCAATCCCTAAGGTCACATCATATGCAAGAATTTTTAAAGATATAAGATCAACAGGTAGGGTGAGGGAACCAATTTGGATCAAACAAGATTTATAAACAGTGGATGTAACGAAAGTTTCTCATAACGGAGTTTCAATAGATAAGTCAAAGTCTAATTTTCTCCGGAGTTAAGTTTAAACGTTGAGTATAAGTAGGAGAGATAAATGAATGGGTAGAACCGGTATCTAATAAGGTATAAACTTCATAAGAATTTATAATTAACTAACCCATGCTAACTTTGTTCGGGTTCCTCGCATTCTGACCAGTCACGAAAAACTCTCTTCCAGGAACCATTGACTTTGACTTGTCCGGGACACCCTTTGGAGTCACCATCCCCGCTGGACTTGGTTTGGCTATAGGACAATCTCGAGCTATATGATCGTCCTTTCCACAACTAAAACATACCCTGGAAGTTTGTGAACAGTTTGGACTTGTGTGTCCCTCTTCTCCGCATCTGTAGCATCTAACTGGCGGTCTTTCTCCTCCCCTAGAATTTGTTGCTGGTGTTGGTGCCGACGTCTTTCCGTCATTGTTGAATCTTCTCTTTTTGAAATTTCCACTTGACTCACCTTTCCTATTATCTTGACCATGATTACCACCGAAGTGGTTACCATTTCTGGCATGATAATTTCCTCCACGATGGTTATCACTGTTCCGATGATTGTCGCCACCGGTACGATTATCATCGAGTTGTTGGTCATTATTCTTCAGTTGAGCCGACTCATTATCGCGCTCCAATAACAGAGCCCTATTCACAACATCTGAATATAAACAAAGTTTGTGAGAAATGAGGTATTAACGTATTTTGGATTTCAAACCTCGCAGAAACATTCGCGTCATTCTCTCCTCATTATCAACCAAATGGGATGCAAATCGGGATAACTCAGCAAACTTAGCTTCGTACTGCGACACGTTCATATTGTTTTGCTCCAGCTTGATGAACTCTACCTCCTTTATGTGACAAATACTTTCGGGAAAGTACTTGTCGTTGAACAATTCTTGGAACTTCTCCCAAGACATCTTCAATGTGATAGGCTGAGTACGCTTTACGAATTTCCACCAATAATCTGCCTCTCCTCGCAACATGAAAGTGGTGAAAGGAACCTTTTCCTGCTCCTCTGAGCATCCAAGACATCAAATATCTTAGTGATCTGCTTTATCCACGTATCTACCGTAAGTGGTTCTGGCTTTCCCAAAAACTCCGGCGGTCCTAACTCCTTGAACTGCTTAGCGGTGACCATTCGTGAGTTGCCAGTGTTTCCACTTGCATTTTGAACAGTAGTCTTTCTCGTTTGGTTTTGCATGAATTCTAGAAAGTTCCTAAACATATTATCGTTCATCATCTGCGCAGTGGTGTTGTTCACAGGAGGAACATTGCCAGCATGTTGCACGTTCTCCTTGTTGGTGAGCAAAGGTGTCTCCACAATCTCATTTACTCCACTGTTAACATTCTCAGTCGACATTCTTAAATACTTCCATAAAAAAAGGGTTAATTAAACAAATTAACAAATCACATAATACCCCTATATTATGACCGACCAACAAATAAGCTTAGGTAGGACACACTAGCGAAGGATTTACTCATTTCTCCCCTCCTAGTTCTATTCCCCGATCTCTGCCAGAGATCATATTCCTAAGCTCTGATACCAACTGTGAAGCCCCCAAAATAGGTATACATCACCCATTCTGAGTCGCCAAATACATGGTACAGAAACAACTACAACTTCATTAATACAATTGTCGTGCAAAATACGACAACACATAAACTTTGAGTTTAAATACAAATATTATCTTCTAGACAATATTCACACTCAAATAAGTCCTCATTACAATTATTGATACACTATTTTACAAAATAGTGAGGACTACTAAAACAACTGTCTTGAACCATTACTCCACACCCCGATTAGTTCCCGCTATATTCTCGTCTCCTGAGAAGAAAAATGGAACAAAAAGGAAAAGGGTGAGCTCAACTAGCCTAGTAAAGAATATTATGACTAAGATAATGTACAACAAATTATCCTTAGTCTTCAACAGGGAAAAAATCTGATAGAATATAATAGACAACAAGTTTTAGATCAACAATTGCAGCGGAAACAACAATTCATTAGAAGTGTTAAGTAGAGAATGAAATCTACTATCATCTATGAATTTAAAAGTCCATCATCGATATTTTATCTCTGTAACATCAATCAATATACATCATAAATCAAATATTTATCTTTGCACTACAGGCCAAAGATATTCACCAGTTGGTCATGTTCATATAAACACCTGTTCATCTTTGCACTATGGGCCAAAGATATTCATCATAAAATCATTCATCTTTGCACTACAGGCCAAAGATATTCAGTTATATCATCATTTAGGACTGAGGATGATGAAAAATATTTTAAAGAAAACGAATCCAGAGAAACAAAAGAACAATTATTAATGATTCGTACTTTAAACAATCCAAGTTCAAAAATAATTCATAAATAACCGAGTGGAATAAAATTCTGGAATGAAGACCAAAACGTAGATCCAATCCAAGATAGGAACTATAACAGACAATCTTGGACATATAAAAGAAAAATTAATTTTTCTGTGAATAGTGTCGTATTCATGAATAGTGTCGTATACGTGAATAGTGCCGTATACGTGAATAGTAACCCCGACACTAAAAGATAGAAATTTCATAAAAAATATTATCATGGTTCGTGAATAGTACTCGTAAATAGTAACTCGTGAATATTTACTCGTGAATAGTAACTCATGAATAATAACTCATGAATAATAACTCATGAATAGTAACCCCGACATGAAAAAGTTCCAAATTTGATAAAAAGTTTCAACCAATATTTCGGCATAATGATATTGAAGAAATAATATCATTTTTAAAATAAAAATAATATCACTTACCTCGCAAAAACAGTACTTCTGACTGAAATACTAGATATAGTGCTGAAAGAACTTACACCGTATAGCAATACTTAAAGTATTAAAATACTCACAAAATACGTTCAATATTATAGAGAGAGAAAGAGAGATAAAACTTTAGTTTTTGGTGTGATTTTCAATTCTAACCTAAGCACCCTATTTATAGGAAATTGCTTAGAACACCAAAGCAGAAAATTTAATATAATAATATTATATATAAACAAATTTCCTACGCACCCTCTTCTTTGGTCAAAAAATCCGCCACACATGTTTCAAAGACAACAAAAATGTTTTTTTAATTAAAATAATTAAAACTTTCAAAAATCAATTATTTCGGAAATTCGGAACTTTAATAATTCATAATAAATAGCCATTTTATCCGAAAATTCGAATCTCGCAACTTTTTATAGGAAATTCAATTCTCTATAACTTTGCAGAATAAAGTTTTTCCAAATTCCAAATAGAAATTGACCGAAATCCACATACGGACGATTTTACAGACTATAATCAAATTTCAGTCAAGAAATGGGTCCACCAACATGTTTAACATGTTTTAAACAACCTTTGCAACAAAAATACTCTTCCTCCTCATATACTCATATATCCCACATTCATTGTAAAAATATCACCATTATTATATTATAATAATATAATAAAATATTATTTTATCAGAAAAGATAAAAAATCAAATTTTAACAATTGTCACTTTAAAAATTTTCTCCATCTATAACCACATAAAATCAATATTTTTCTCATCATATAAATCAATAATTAATTATTCACAAATAATATTACAGAATCATAGTACTGGCAACCAGGCCGTTCCCAGGAAAGAGGGGCTTTCCAATAAGAATGTCTCCTTAGTGGCGCGCAATTAGGTGACCAACCCTTTCCTTAGACAGAACTTTCTAGACATTGCCGATAATGTTTTCTAATAATATTATTTAGATAATATGAATTATTTCTTCGATAATGGAAAATATTGTGTAGTGACAATTATTGAAACAACAGTAATATAAAAAATCAACGCTGCAATTATTGAATCAATAAAATAAAATACTGAACAGTAATTACTGTAACAATTATTGAGTAGTGCCTTCTTACGTAAGAATCAATAATTGGTGCAATACCGTGTGCTACTGTTCAACAACGCGCATTACTGTGTTTTAACCACCGGGTATTCCAACAGTATTAATGGTAACAACTGCGCCGTTATTTATAAAGAACTTATACTTGTCATTTTTTTCATCCAATCGTTTTCTATTATGGGCCCACACAAGACTGCGCCGTCGTACGAATATTCCATCACAGTAAGAATATTCCACGACCAAACGAATATTCTCCGACAACAATGAGTATTTTATAACCACTTGCTTATTTAAAATATTTGCGTATTTTACTCACAGTTAACCACATTAATCAAATCATCCCTTACTATTTCAAAATAATAAATAGAGGAATTAAATTTCATTTATAAATAATTTGGGGTCTTACAGACATATTTGGCTCTTTGGACAGTTATTTGCAGCACTCCGGGGATTTTACCACATTAGAGGATGATTGGCGTATTGCCAGAGTAGATGTACTCTTGATGTGCCCGGTGGCTTATCTGTATATGCCATTGTACATAGACCATTTAGACATCGGCGTGATTATGGCAATGCGGGCTCTCTAGGAGGGACATACCATTTTATCTCTTATTCTGGCAGAGACATTGAGGGCGGCCACGTATTACTAGTTTATGACCCTCATAAGTTTGAGGCGCAGAGTTGCCCAATCTTGCTGTACTTGTGGTTTATGACACACTTGAGACCGATTAGCACATTCCGACGCTATGGGTATTGTTTTTCCCATGAGATAACCATGTCTTGTTAGGTTTATAAGATTCATGAACGCAATTAAAGTGAACAAAATAAACGGAAGCATGGAAAAATAGAGTTTTAAAATTTTACAAAGCATATACCCGGATCATCCTTTATGCATAATTATTAATTAAACGAAAAGATAAAGAATAAGAATTATACCCTTGAGGATTCGACCTTTCTCAGGTACAAGTTCACCTCCAAATCCTTTCGCGTTCAACTTGAATCCACCGGGTTTGGTTCCTTCCTTTGATCAATGTTATCCACCTAAGTGTTTGGCCTCTAGAGGTGATCCACCAAGGAAGAAGAAAGATTCAAGAAGATGGGTATTTGACAAAACCTTACTTTTTTCTATCTCTCATAGAAAAGGGTCACCGGTACAAAGTACCTAATAGACAACACTTAATAGACAACGTTTTTTATAAAAACGTTGTGGTATGTTTTTTTACAACGTTTTTAAAAAAAACGTTGTAGATTTATATGCAAAAACGTTATCTATTTAAAAGAGCATTTTTTTGGTTTTAACTAGATAACGTTTTTTTTAAAAAACGTTGTCTATCTACAAAGACACGGAGCAAAAATAAACTTAAGTTAAAACTTAAAATTAGAATACCGACTCTTTTTTCCTTCTCTCTCCCGTTTTCCCTCTCTATCTCCAAGTTTCCTTCTCAGATCTGCTCTTTGGTTGTGTTCTTATTGTCCATGCTTGTGGAAGGGGGAGGAGGCCTCAGATCTGCTCTTTGGTTGTCACCGAGTGTCTTCGTTTCTCATCTCTCTGTTTAGCTTCTTTTCGTTACATCTGGAAAACAAAAGCTAGGGTTTAGTGCTGAAGACTCTCGCAGTCTCCATCGTAGTCTTAAAAAACAACGGATGGAGCAGAGATCGAGGATTAGTGGTGAAGACGCTGGTTTTGATAGGAGGTGCAATCTTGGTGAAGCGCTTCACCAAGTCCACCACTCGCTGGGACCATGCCCTCATCGTCTCTCAATCCCTCGCCGGCGAGAAAGTAATACAAACTTCTTCTCCTCTGTTGTTACCTCTACTACTATTCTTTCTTTTGCTATCTAATTCTTCTTCTTCTCTTTTTTAACCTTAAATTTGTAGTTCTCGAGGGACCAAGCATCCAGGGATCCTGATAATTTCTTCAATTTGAGGTATTTCTTACTAAAAACCATAATCATTTGGGCATATTTGTCAAACCCAGTTTTATGGTTTTAAATCATTTTCTAGTCACGAGGTTTGGTCAAAAATCGGTACACAATTATCTGTTGAAATTAATCTACTTTGTGAAATAGTTACTACTAGCAAGTTCCAAATAGCTTAACTCTTTCTTAGAATTTATAGGCGAGCACGGATGAAATCCATTGCTTCTTTAATAAGCACATATTGAAGCAATGATTTGTTCTCAATTTCATAACTGCTTAATGAAGGGATTAGATAACTTTGATAATGTTTTATAATTACCCTTTTTGTCGCAGCTTGAGTCTACTGAATTCTGCAGTATCACTCACTTGTAACCATGTATTTTGCAAGTAAGTTTCTATCGATTATGTGGTTTTAATCTTTGGTTGTGAAAGCCTGAATTACTTTGTTTGATCTATGTTTTTCAGTTTGTGTATTGAGAAATGTATGAAATCAGCTTCAAATTGTCCGGTTTGTAAAGTTTCGTATCGGCGTAGAGGTATATACTGTGATTTTGGTTCATTTATTTCGTCTATTGTCTTATATTTGGATTAAATTCTTCGTTTGTAAGTGATGTATGGTAACATACAATGGCTAGTAGAAAAAAACTAGGGGAACAATGATGTAATAAGAGACTGAAAATCAAATTAGCATGACTTGTGATCTATGCAAGGGAATGACATTAGATAAAGTAAATAGATTTTAAAGCATATCTGTGTCTAGTCATCTATCAGATACAGATAGGGAAGTGAAAAGTCAGTTGTTTGCGTGATTAAATTCAGCTATTTTTTTGGAATTTAACTGACCCAATTTAAAATATTGAGGATTTAGGAACACCATTTAGTTACCTCAAATGGGGAGATGTCACCCTATAACAAGCCCATTGATTTGATAGGTTATAAATTCCATTACATATAAGTGAATACTTGTGTGTCCAAATTGAGATTATGTTGTGTTTTTCGTTAGTCTATAGTAGTTACTCCATCATATTTATGATACTAGCTTTGTATTTTGTAAAACCATGAGATTAAATTTATCTTTAAGAGATGAATCTTCTCTTTTTACTCGCTTTCTAAACAAGGTGGTGGAATAGACAAAGCATATAGCTAGTTAAGGATTACAGCCTCCAATAGTTGAATGACAGTAGGGTCTGAGTAGTAATCACCCTAGTAGGCATATGAGGCTTTAATGATCATTTACTAATTAACATGTTATCCTGCAGAGGTTCGTCCTGCTCCACACATGGATAACTTGGTGAGCATTTACAAGAGCATGGAAGTTGCTTCGGGTGTTAATATATTTGTCACTCAAACTGTGCCATCAAACAAATTATCAGGTAATCGTCTATACTCGAAATGCAGAAATGGAAGTGTGCCTCCTACTAATAATGGGTGGTTGATACACATTCTTGTTTTTTCCTCAACGAAACACATGAAATAAATCTGCTATTTAGAAATAGTATGTGAACCTGAAAAGGACTGAGGTTCAAAAATCAGTAGTAATTAGGATTCAATAGTCTATGATTAGCCTACAAATTTTTGGAAAGGATTTCTTATTGACGTGGTTATTATCAAAAGAAATAGAAAGTGACAATGGAGTTATATTTTTGAATAATTCTTAGTAGAACACATTGCATAAGTTTATGATCTTGATTGTATAGTTGTACAGTTGTACGTACACACTAGTTAGCTTCTATTAGATATGGTGGCATGTATGAACTTATAGCCTTATTATTTCGATTCCTGTTGTCCATGTATTGGAATTGAACTATCGTGATACAGTGGAGTTGCAAATTAATCTCAGTGCTAAAACTGGAGGCACGTGATCTGCTAGGCACTGATGACTAGATGTCTGTAATATATTTTTTTGACCAGATAGTTGTTCCAGATTTCTCTTTTCATTTATGCTGTTAGTAAACTCTGGGTATCTTTTGGTTATCACATTGTTTCTTGTGTAGTGCTTTTGTTTCTATTTGATTTAGTTTGTTGCTGTTATAGGAAGCAGAGCTCGCAAAGGAGAAGACAAATGGATACAAATTAGACAGGGCACACGTATTTGCTGTGAACATGTTTGATGAAATAGAGAAGTTCATGAAAGTTCCAGATGAATGGGCCCCTCCAAAAACCAAGCCATATACATCAGGGGTAGGCATAAGATCAGTTACTCATGTCAGATAATTGCCTTATGTTGAGGTGGTGTGCTTATTTTGAATTCTCTATGTTACGTATAAGATCAGTTACCGTAGATAAAAAAAAGATATGTATATTCTGCAGTATAATGGGCCCATGTAATTGTGTAAGATGTCTCTCTCTCTCACACACAGAAATACACCGACATTGGAGGTCTTAAAGATTCCCTTTTATCACATTTGTTGTGTATTGGTATACAGGAAAATTTACAACACTGGCTTACTGATGAGAAAGCTAGAGATCAGTTTGTTATTCGTGCTGGCTCGGTCACAGAGGTTTTGTGGAATGATGCCAGACAGTTGAAGGCTGATCCTGTTTACAAACGTGATGTAAGATGAATTATTTTTCTATTATATCTTCTCTAGTCTTTGTAATCGGCCTGTGTGGGTTTTATTATGGTGCGTCCATTTTTATTAATAGTACTTTCTTTGGTGCTCATTTGGAGGTAATATTGTATTGTTCCTTACAATTATTGATTGTTCCTTGCTATTACTGATTGTTCTTTTGCTTTCTTGCAACTTTATTGCTTAATGTTGATGATTTTGTATTTTTATGCAGTACTGGACTGAAAGTTTTGTGCAGTGGTCCCCTTTAGGGACCTACTTAGCCACAGTTCATAGGCAGGGAGCTGCTGTTTGGGGTGGGGCTTCTACCATTAATCGTCTTATGCGTTATGCTCATCCGCAGGTTACTTTTTGCTCATGTTATAATTTTATGATAAATTATACATTTGCTATTATAATATTGACATGATGAATTAATTTACTGAAGGTAAAATTAATTGATTTTTCTCTTGGCGAGAGATTTTTGGTGACTTACAGCAGCCATGAGCCAAGCAATCCTCGTGATACTCATGTAAGATTTTCTACTATGCCACCATTGTATGTATGTTAATTTATTACTTCCTTGGAGACGTCTTTTAATTTGAGTTCCATTCTAGAGGGTTGTGCTAAATATATTTGACGTGAGAACTGGAAAAGTAATGAGAGATTTCAAAGGAAGTGCAGATGAGTTTGCAGTTGGGGGAACTGGAGGTTTTGCTGGGGTCTCCTGGCCTGTTTTCAGGTATTCAATAAGTTCTGCTATTAATTTACATGTATTCTTGATTCTGGCATTGTAAATATGTATAATGGATGAGAAATTTGTTATTTTGCAGATGGGGTGGTGGAAAAGATGATAAATACTTCGCTAGAATTGGTAAAAATGTCATTTCTGTTTATGAAACTGAGACATTTGCTCTTATTGACAAAAAATCAATTAAGGTTAAAAATGTGATGGACTTTAGCTGGTCACCTACTGATCCCATCTTTGCTCTCTTTGTTCCTGAACTTGGTGGTGGGAACCAACCTGCAAGAGTAAGTATAAATGTTCATTATGAAGAATATTTGTTTATATGGTTCAGATATATTCCATTTCTTATCTAATATCTGAAGTTTGGAAATTTTGGGTTTGCTTCCCAGTTTAGGTTATTCTGACGTGATACAAGCATTGTTTCCATAGAGAGTCAGATTAAGGAAAGAGCATTGGCAAGGAAAAACAAAGATTTTTCTAGAGGAGATAAAATCAGGAGTCACTTGGCTGCCAAAGGTATTGCTCTAATGGATGTTGGCACTGAAACAGGTTGGAGGTCATGCGTGCCAGTTTAACAAGAACAGCCATCTGGGCCGGAACATGCAAAACCATGTGTGGAAACTGAGAAAGAATAACACAGGCTCAAATTTGTAGACAGGTTTCACAACTTTCAGAACTTACTACCCTTGTTGGCTTGTGACCTTGTTTGTTGCTGTAAGTACTTTTAGATTCACCCCTTTTTCATTTGTAGTAATTTGAAAATGTAAACGTATGGTATTATTGGTATTACAAGCAGCTGCATCACTATTGTTTCCCCACTTTTTCAGTTATAAATTAACAGGATTACTATTGTTTATCTCAAAAGTGAATTTGATGTGGATGTAGTAATTTGAAATTGTAAATGAATGGTATTATTTGTATGTATTTTGAATGGTTGATATATTTTGGCTCATTTGAATTTTAATTTGAAATTATAAATGAATGGTATTATATTTAATATTAATTTATTAATATTTTTTTTCTTTTTTTTCTTTATCTACAACATTTTAAAAACGTTGTATAAATTAGTTAAAAACGTTGTCTTATATACTAAATAACAACGTTTTTAACCAAAAAACGTTGTGGAATCATACTTTCTACAACGTTTTTAAGCATCTGTTAATTTTTTGAAAACAAATACACAACGTTTTTTTCCTAAAAAACGTTGTGTATTGTGCTTAACTACAACGTTTTTAAAATGTTGTGTAAGGGTGTCAAATAGACAACACCCTTAACCACGACGTTTTTCTGACAGAAACCACAACGTTTTTTCCGCGTTGTCTATTTACTGTTTTGTAGTAGTGGGTGTACTCTCTCAACTATTGAAATTACGTCTGCTGTGAAAAAGTCAACAACCACCACCCGTAATAAGACTTCTCTTATTTATAGATGTAGGCAACCCTCCTTAACAATTAAGAAACTATGTTTTATTTTAACTAATTAAACTCCTTTAATTAATTAGGCTCCCAATCTTATTAGAAATAATTAATTAAACTCTTTTAATTAATTAGCCTCCTAATCTTATTAGGATATATGAGAGTACTTTTATTAATTAATTTTCAAACTCTTTTAGGTATTAAATAATAATAATAGTAATAATAATAATACGACTCCTCTTATTAATTTATATTTAATATTTTCAAAATATTAAATAATAAATATTAAGCTATTTAATGTATTCTATCACCATAGATTAAATTATATATACTTAACTTATTATTACGATTATGTCATTAACTTCTTAAATAATTTTTCTTCCTTATATGGTGTGACCCTTTAGGTTCTTAATATTTAAACCGGTTGTGAATAAATCAATTAGAACAATTATAATCTTATTTAAATAAATAAATTAAAGTATTAATTTATTTAAATAAATAATATTTATTCTACAATAGAGATAAAATTTATTTGTTGTAAAAAATTTATTTTAAAAAAAATGATTCGCGAAACGTGTTTTCAAAAATCGTTATCTGTTTTTTCTTTTTGGATCAAATTATCGTTGAGTCCATTTTTTTCGGGGCAGATTATATATATATATAGATCATCGATTTGTTTTTCAAAGGGGACTGTTGCCTCCTTTTTATTCTTAACAAAAGGACTCTAACTCATGCATGCATACATGGGTCAACAAGTAGTACAGAGTAAGAACAGTATCGATACACGAAGAAAGGTTTTAAAGTTAAACTATCATACATCAATTGTATCACTATTTTTATATACTTAAACGAATAATCCACAATTATGATTAATCTAAATTCAATTAATAAATAAAACCACAAGACTAATTTAATGAAATCAAGTTTGGAAATGATGGGATTCTAACTTCATTTCATACTTCGTCTAAATATTACCATCATGCACAATTACATATCTATCATGGAAAATTAGCTAAGAGCACAAAAGTAGACATAATCATTTTCCAATGAATTATGACCTGTTTACATAACATCCACATTGCGATAGAAATCATGTAATCGACAATAATGCCAAAATACTATATTCCTATGTGAAATTATAACACTAATGAATTGAAACACGTGCTCTTATATTACTACATACGGCGAAACAGTATATTTTTATCTGATTCACTAAATATATAGCTCAACATTTCAGCTTCATAAACGCATGCTATCATGATTACAACTGCACTCATATGTAATTTTTCAATTCCATATAAGTACACATGGTGAATGGTAATCAATCATTCATATAATACACTCAATCACAATAGATAATCCCATAATAAACGAATAATCAAACAATCAAGCAATTAATTATAGACTACATATCAAATTCAGTTAGAATCCCATAATGGAATTTAGTTCATTTCTGAATCGAAAGCCATTATGGGATTATAGTAACACATGGAAAATAAATAAAGCAATTCAAAGAGAAGATATAATTGATCAAACCCAATTGCAGATTATGTTCCAAAGTGCTGTTTAAATCTCCAATAATTTCTAGCAAAATGAAATGAAGTATTATTCAATGACTGAATCCAAAAGAAGATAAAGAAAATCTTTAGTTTATGCTCAAATCCTCTTTTTTAAATTAGTTCAAAGCTTCTAACCCTAATTACCTTAATGAAAAAACTAATAAAAACCAATATATCCACGTCTGGTACCAACCAGAATAGTTTCAGATAAGACCACGCTCAAATTTCAAATTTAAAAACATAAGTCAACAAACAACATCAGGTAACGCGCGCGGCTGCGCGTGATCGCAACTACAATCAACTAACATGCAAATTAAACATGCAAATTAAACATGCAAAATTAAAATTTAAACTAACATGCAAACACTACATGTAACTACCTACTACCCAATACCCCCAAACTTAATATATTCATTGTCCCAATGAATGAAGGTATAGGGTTAGAAGAACTCCCCTACTGATCAGCTACACCACCCTCTTCGGGTGGTGAATCTGGTGGTGGAAATGGCACGGCTATCCCAAATTACGGCCACTCGAGCATAATACCCTGCTGTGTAAACGCCTCCGTTAGTGACCTTGTCAAGCCCATAGCAAATGCTGCAAAATTATCGTATATAGCGTCGACCTTTTGCTCCAATCTTCGGAGACGATGGTCATCATGGACCACAGTGGCTTGAGTGTCTTGAGTTGACGTTCCTACTTCAGTTTCCTATGTAGACTGTGGTGGAGGCACCGAGGATGCTGGTTGAAGGAGCAAACCTTTTCCCCTCGGGTGTGGCGCACCTCCTACCCAATCCTCGAATTTGGCAATCGTCACATGAGTGATATCTTGGCTAGGACATTGCATCTGTTCCTTACCCCCAATGGACTCCTTGTTGTGCACACATGCTAGCAATAACAGACGTATGTGGGATACTTCCCGTAGTGCTCCCCTTCATGTAATGTAACATGTTCTGATTAATGAGATGGCCCACATCGATGTACTTGTATGTGACTATTTCCCACAAAATGATAGTCCTCTTAGTTGTGAATTCATGCTAATGCGTCGAAGGTACAAGTTTCGCACAAAAGAACAAATTCCAAACTTTTGCATAGTGATTCAGGGATGAGGCTAGGAAAGTGCGAGGCTGATTCGTTCCTGCCCTACAAGTCCACTGCGTTCCTAGAATGCACAAGTCAGTGATGACTTCGTCCAAATTAGTCTCCAAACGGGCAGCCTCGCCTCAATTATCATACCCAGTCGGTGGAGTGTCGAGTATTCTAAAAACTGCTCTGATTAATTGTGGTCGGTAATCTACTTGAACTCCTCGGACCATTAATAATCCACTCATAGTATTTTTGACATTAGCATAAAATTCTCGAACAATACCCATGGGAGCAGGCATAGGGGTTGCAGTAAATCCTCCCCATCCTCTTTCTCAAATCATATCCCGCAACTGGCCATCCTGCTTCTCAAGCTTGAAGCCTTGTTCCTTCACAAATGTCTTTGCCACTATTCTATAGTACTCCATTTGTGCCTACAGACTGAGAAATTTTGTATGATCCACAATATCCTCACCTTAACTACTAGAGGAGGATTATGATGATGGAGTGACAGAACGTGCACGTTTAGGACCCATTTGAAATTGGTGAAGAAGAAGAAAACTTGCTTGATATAATCGTGAGTTATATATTCACTGCATAGAGAACCCCCAAACTTATATTGCAAAAACCCACTGAAGCCATAGTTTTATCAGTGTAGATGTTGAACGTGGGTAGGAGAACTGATGCGATAAACACGCAGTGGAGATGAGACATTACACCTTCAATTTGGAATGATTTGGAAATGAAGAGTCATGCGTGTTGTGGAGAACAAGGAAATACGCTCTCTGTTATTTCAAATGATGGAAGATATGGGGCAAGATACGTCTTTAAATCCAAAAAAAATTCAAAATCCGGTGTCGAGCGCGGCCGCACGTGTTCTAAATAGGGACATGGCGTGGGCGCGCGATTGCCTTTCTGCAAAAACTTGCAACGCAGGCGCGCGGTTTCTCAAGGCTTTCATGGCGCGGCCGTGCTCCCCTACATCCTACAATGTCAATCTGCATCCCAATTACATCAAAATAGTGATGACTTCATTCCAATACACCTGCATAAACACCAATTAACAATATCAAAGCATGAATGATTGAATAAACAAGAATGACTATCTTATCACCATATGTTCTATGCTATGCTCAAACATAATCATGTGCAAATTCAGCTCTCATGATATTTATGCAAAATTAATCAAACTAACACAACTAAGTATGAAAATGAAATAACGAAAACAATCTAAACAGAATAAACAAAAGATAAAGATAGAAATAATGGGTTGCCTCCCATCAAGCGCTAAGTTATAGTCAATTAGCTTAACTGTCTCTGACTTTTCATGTTGAAGAGAGAATTGAGGTTACTTTTTGTCTATCAACCTCGCCACCAAAATAATGCTTCAGCCGATGTCCATTCACTTTAAACGGCTTGTCCGGGAACTTGTCGAACACTTCTACTGCACCATGTGGGAAAACTGTCTTCACTGTGAACGGCCCTGACCACCTTGATTTGAGCTTCCTAGGAAAAATTTTAAGTTTAGAATTGAATAGCAAAACTCTTTGTCCCGGCTCAAATACTATCTCTATGATCTTGCGATCATGCAATTTCTTCACCTTTTTCTTGTATAGCTTTGAGTTTTGATACGCCTATAGTCTGAATTCATCCAACTCATTGAGTTGGAGTAGGCGTTTTTCTCCTGCAGCCTTCAAATCAAAATTTAGCTTCTGAATTGCCCAATATGCCTTATGTGCTCAAGTTCCATAGGAAGGTGACATGCTTTGCCAAAACCAGCTGAAAAGGTGACATGCCCAACGGAGTTTTATACGCAGTTCTATATGCCCATACAACATCATCAAGCTTTAATGATCAATCCTTTCTTGTGGGGTTCACAACTTTTTCTAGAATTCTCTTGACTTCACGATTCGAAACTGTGACAACCCGAGAATTTAGACAATTTATTAAAATCTTAAATGATTGATTTAAGGCCAAATATTAGACCTAGACAGAAAATAAGTGTATGTGTTTGATATTATTAGGGTGAAATTTTGATGATTTCAAAATTTTGTGAAGGATATAGGTGAATTATTCAGGATTAAGGATTTAGGTGATTAAATTCTGTGAATAGGGTTATGCATGTGTGCTAAATGTGGTTAAGGGTCAAGGGTTGACCAGATAAAGATTATATGTGTCAAAGCCTAATCGTATATTAAGAACGACAGTGTTCGGTTAGAAAACCCTAGCGTTTAACAAGAAACCCTAGAAATCGGTTCTGGAAATCCTAGTTTCAGTTCCGAGAAATCCGAAATCCTAATTCGGTCCATGGAACCCTAAATCGGGAATTTAATGGCATAAGTGTAAATAATATAGGATTAATTAGGGTTAATCTTAACAAATTGATTACAAAACCCTAATTCCAAATTTAAAATCCTAATTACGGATTTGAAAGCCTAAATTTTATAGTTAGGGAAAATGAAAGCGTTAAATTAATACTTTTAATGTTAATTAGGATATATTAATTCTAATTTTTAAGATTGAGTAATTAGAAAACTCTAATCTAATTACTAATATTTAATTTCTAATTTAGAAAATTTATTTTCTATTAGAAACCATAATTAATGGTTTATAAACTCTAATGACCATTTTGACACTAATTGCTAAATTAACAATTTTAATTAGGAAATATTAATCCTAATTAGCAAGATTTAAGTATGATTAAGGAATTTTAATGTAATTAGAAAATTCTAATTTAGAAATGCTAATTTTCTGATTTTGAAAACCTAAATTGGAAATTTTGAAAATTTAATTGTCAAAACCTAAAGGGTTCAAACCCTAAACCTTAAAAGTTTTTCAAACCCTAAACCCTAAAAGTTTTTCAAACTCTAAACCCTAACCAAACCCTAAACCATAAGGGTTTGGCAAATTGACAAGAATGCCATTAATTTAGTATGTGAAATGACATTTATGCCCTTTGTTGAAATAATTGAAGGTTACTTGTAAGGATTGCCCTAGTATAAGTTGTTGACCAACTAAGGCTATTGCATGTGCCTATAATCCAGCAGCTGGCTCAGCCATTACACTCAACCAAGAGTATTGTATCATTTTATATATATAGATTAAAGTAAGAGACATGCTAACTTTATTTCTCTCATTTTTACCAAGCCTCTCTCTCTCAATATTTTCGGGTTTAAGAGTGAGAAGGAGTGTTATGCAAAGCTAGAATCAGTTCATAGCAAGCTTAGAACAGAATCAAAAAGTCAGAATCAAGAGATCAAAGCTAAAAGGTATAAGAACCCTAAAATTTCGAAATCCTTGATCTTATGTTGTTTGATGTTAGTTGTTAGTTGGATATGTGTTAGAAGGTGCCTTTTAGAGATCTAGGTTGATGGATCATGGATCCATAACATCTAGATGCTCGAAATAGAAGTTTTAGAAAATCTGGAAAATTTTGTAAAGTTGTCTGACAACCGAAAGTCAGGCCTCTTAGATCTGTGTTTATTTCTTGTTTGTGTGTTTTAAAAGTTTGATATTATAGTTGGTAATGTTGTTTGTAATCTGAAAGAAGAATCAGGATCATTTATTGGGTGTATCAAAATTTATTCACGGTCAATGTTCATTGACCGAACAGGAAATCAATTTTCTGGAAAAAAAACTGAAGAACACATTCTGACAGTGACTTTGACCGGCTTTGAGTGCGTTATTATAAAGCTGTTAGGATGTATGTTTTCATCTAGATTAAAGTATGACATGAGTACTACTAGTCCATAGTATTCTCTAACCTTGGGGAGCAACAGATCAGTTTTAGTAATCGGTCAAACATAGTTGACCGTTCAGCTTTATTTTCTGGGTAACCCAGAATTTTGTGGCAGCAGTCTGACAAGTTCTTTAGGGGCTTAGATCTTGCAGTTGTATGGTTGTTAGACCCTATACGTACTTATAACATGTACTCTGTTAGTGTCTTGGCAAGACCCGACGTCTAGAGCAACTATAACGTGAACCAATCGAAAAATGTATGGCCCCCAAAAGCGTTGACCGGACACGATTTGATGTTTCTGGGCAGCCAAGAACAACTCTGACATGATATTTGGTTGCTTAGATCTCTTACTAGTGAAATGTTTTGGCCAGGATTTTAATATTTAGTTGTAGTATTACACGCACACTATAATCTACACACTTTATATAACCCAGAACATAATGTGAACAAGGATCAAAAGTTGGTCAAACCACCCCCTAGCTCACGGGCATGAAGGTTCTGGGCAGTCATCAAGAACACCTATAGTGACGGTTCTGTCGCTATAGGGCCCTTTAGTGACAGTTTATTTTCTATTTTCTGGAAATTATTTAATAAATAGAAAAAAAATAGTTTTTAATTATTAAAAATACTAAATAAATTCTGAAAAAATTATTTTAAAGTCTGAAAAATAGTTTTTAATTATTTTGGGTATATTTCAAAGATATTTAATATTTTTAGAATATAAAAGGTATTTATTTTTTTAATTATAATATTAAATAAATTATTTAAAAATGATTTTAATTCATGAAAAATCATGAAAAATTATTTTATGGTATAAGAAAATATTTTAAGTTATATTTGATGACTTTTAATTTTTTGGGATGAATTTCATTAATTAATCAATATTAATGATAATTAGTTTATTTAATAACTATATTAAATAAATTAAGAAAAAATGAAATTAATGCTTTATAAATTATATAAAAATGATTTAAGTGATCTAAAAATATTTTAAGTTATAAATTATAACTTTTGATATTTAGTCATGAAAATATTAATATTTTAATATTAATATTAATTATCGGATAATGGATTTAAGTGTTTAAAAATCATATAATTATGATTTTAAGGTGATAAAAATATTTGAAATATTATAATTATATTATAATATTATGTAATGATTTATATTATTAAATGAATATTAATGATTAAGGAATTAGGTGGTATTTAATTCATTTAAATACAGTTTTAATGATTGAAAAATGTTGATAAATGGTAATAATTATTTAAAAATTATTACGAGTTTATGAAAATTATTTTGACTGATTAGATAATTATCTGTGATAATTGTTAAGTGTTTAAGTAAGAGTTTAATTGAACTTAAACTCGAGTGTTGACTGATTAGACCGTCGGGATGTTAGAATTGTGTCGATTTCAAGTCAGACTTAAATAGTTTGACCTGATACTAAGTCTTATGTGTTGTAAAGACTGATAGGCTTATGTGCTTTGTGTTTAGGTTATTTTGTGGATATGTATATATAACAGTATTATACTGTGATGATATTATTCTAATATTGGAGATCTATATTACTAATATTAGGTCTTTGGGTAAAGCGTTATAAATTGCGTTGCGGTAATCAACGGTTCAGACAAGTTTCTTTTTACTAAACTCTACTAAGAGTATTTTATTCAAGCTTATGGTTAATCATTGCTGATTGCCACGAAAATTGTACTCTGTACATCTTGCATGTATAAGTCAGGTATGAAAGGCTGATCACCTTCATTACCAGTTGGTTCAGAAATGTTTGTTTATGTTTAAAACTTGTTCAGTCAAAAGTTTGTTCGTGCTAGTTCTCAATTATATTGATGAATTAAAGCCAGCTTATTATTCATATTCTTCAATCATGATATATCGTTGTATTGTTGTATTTAAATTTGCTTGGCAACTTTCATGCTCACCCTTGCTATATCATGATAAACATTGCAGATAAAGCGAATGCATTCAGATTACAAGAAAAGGTTAATGCCAAGTTCATCTTGGGATAAAATGTGTGGCTAGTTTGTAATAGTTTATTTTGATAAATATTGTTGTGTAATAGATATTTTATGAATTGTGTATAAGTTAAGGTTACTCGACCTTGGGGAATAGTGTGTAATGTATTGTATAAACAATTTATGTTTATATCTTCCGCAAATAGTTATAGAAAAAGTGTACCGAATCTGCGGCGATTTGGGGCCCGGATTTGGGGATACTACAGTTGGTATCAAAGCTGTTGGTTATAAAGCTTAGGTAGGAATACCTGAGACCAATAACCGCAGTGATTAGGATAAGATCAAACTCACATAGAGTTAGTTGGTCGGTAAGATTCAAAGATGAATCTCGGCGAGTGTAAAAACACAGAGTTCCCTAACTCTGATAATAAAGTTGAACAGTAAGGGTAAATAGATCGAGTCTAAAAGACTGAAAGTGCAGGAATAGGAGATCGTAAAACAAAACAATCATAGTGAATGGAATTGAATCGTAATATATACGATAAGATCACCCCGTGATCTGATAAGGTTATGACAGCCAGAAAGAATCAATCTTATGATTGAAAAGTTTACAGCAAAATGCTGTGTATCAGTTGTACTATGAAATGGTACTATGAAAACTCGTGAAAGAGTTATGGATTATGGATATTGATTAAATGAAATTCGTATGGAAAAAAGGGGTTAAGATTAGGTGGGGATTTCAATGAGGACTCGTGTTAGCAACTGAGTTGTATGATTTTCTTGTATGGGCGGGGAATTGTACTTGGTGTAAAAACTACTTAGTTGGTGGCATTGATAACCATTGAAATGTTGTGTCACGCTAGTTGTTAGATATAGATAAATAGGTCATAGGTAGAGAATATAGGATTAAGTACGAGTTCTTAGAACTCATACTTATGTGACATTCTTGACTTATAGTTATATGAAATGTTTATGAGCCCCTCAGCGAACGGATGCCAAAGGTCAGACTAGGGTAAGTTCGTAAACTCATATAATTGTGGCCAGGTTATGAACTCATAAGTGTGGTTTAATGAACTGGGTATAGTTATGTGTGAATGGAGTGTTAAGGATTATAGGAACAGATAGATTATTAAGTAAATGATCATTAGTGGAGACTTAGGTTTTCCTAAACTCCTAGCTATGCTAAACTTCAAATTTTTGACATCAAGCTAAATACGCACTATGTGCCTTTTAAAAAAAATGTAGACTCATAATCATTTTTGAAACGGTTTAAAGTACAGTCTGTGCTACTTATTTTGGCTAGACGCAAATGATTTGAAATATCAAAAATTGTTTTTATTCATCACTTATGTACCATGTAACCTGGTGCAGAGATGATAAAAATAATGGAGTCATCAATGCAGTATTACTTAGTGTGAATTAGACCTAAAGTCACTATTCCACTATGGTATGATGTAGCATGAAAAAATCACCAAATGACGGAATCCTCAACGGACTATAAATACAGTGCGGCATCATGACGTCATTCTCAAAAATGTTTTCAAAAAATTTTAATTTGCCAACGGGGTTTGGCTACAGCTAAATAATTCGATTGAATTGAATTATTGATATGAGTCTATGCTATTTGATTCAGCTAGACTAATGTTATAAAAACTCCAAGTGTTTATTGAAAGAAATTTTCCGAACAAAATTGTTTTGGTGCAGAATCCTATGATAAGACTGAGGTGAACGATAATGTTTGGATAAATAATCCAATCTAGTAGCGTAAATATTCGCTCAAAATGATTAATGCGTTATGCATGACGTAACTGTACGATGGGCTGATCACCTAAAGTACTAGCAACGGTAGTTTACCTTCTTTGTGATTGTAAACATACCAAGTAATGTATTGTTTTGCGGTATGATCACTACCGTTAAAACTAAATGTGTTCATGGTCTATATGACCCCTCAGCACAATTTCAAAACTTTTGCTCATGTGAGTGGTGTATTGGGCAGCATGTGATATGTGTGAATGGTGTAAGGTGCAAGGAGTAAGGTGTAAGGTGAATTTCGGGGACGTAATTCTTATAAGAAGGGGTGAATGTGACAACCTGAGAATTTAGACAATTTATTAAAATCTTAAATGATTGATTTGAGGTCAAATATTAGACCTAGACATAAAATAAGTGTATGTGTTTGATATTATTAGGGTGAAATTTTGATGATTTCAAAATTTTGTGAAGGATATAGGTGAATTATTCAGGATTAAGGATTTATGTGATTAAATTCTGTGAATAGGGTTATGCATGTGTGCTAAATGTGGTTAAGGGTCAAGGGTTGACCAGATAAAGAATATATGTGTCAAAACCTAATCGTATATTAAGAACGACAGTGTTCGATTAGAAAACCCTAGCGTTTAACAAGAAACCCTAGAAATAGGTTCTAGAAATCCTAGTTTCAGTTCCGAGAAATCCGAAATCCTAATTCGGTGCATGGAACCCTAAATTGGGAATTTAATGGCATAAGTGTAAATAATATAGGATTAATTAGGGTTAACCTTAACAAATTGATTAAAAAACCCTAATTCCAACTTTGAAATCCTAATTACGGATTTGAAACCCTAAATTTTATAGTTAGGGAAAACGAAAGTGTTAAATTAATACTTTTAATGTTAATTAGGATATATTAATTCTAATTTTCAAGATTGAGTAATTAGAAAACTCTAATCTAATTACTAATATTTAATTTCTAATTTAGAAAATTTATTTTCTATTAGAAACCCTAATTAATGGTTTATAAACTCTAATGACCATTTTAACCCTAATTGCTAAATTAGCAATTTTAATTAGGAAATATTAATCCTAATTAGAAAGATTTAAGTCTGATTAAGGAATTTTAATGTAATTAGAAAATTCTAATTTAGAAATGCTAATTTTCTAATTTTGAAAACCTAAATTGGAAATTTTGGAAATTTAATTGTCAAAACCTAAAGGGTTCAAACCCTAAACCCTAAAAGTTTTTCAAACCCTAAACCCTAAAAGTTTTTTAAACCCTAAACCCTAACCAAATCCTAAACCCTAAGGGTTTGGCAAATTGACAAGAATGCCATTAATTTAGTATGCGAAATGACATTTATGCCCTTTGTTGAAATAATTGAAGGTTACTTGTAAGGATTGCCCTAGTATGAGTTGTTGACCAACTAAGGCTATTGCATGTGCCTATAATCTAGCAGCTGGCTCAGCCATTACACTTAACCAAGAGTATTGTATCATTTTATATATATAGATTAAAATAAGAGACATGCTAACTTTATTTCTCTCATTTTTACCAAGCCTCTCTCTCTCAATATTTTCGGGTTTAAGAGTGAGAAGGAGTGTTATGCAAAGCTAGAATCAGTTCATAGCAAGCTTAAAACAGAATCAAAAAGTCAGAATCAAGAGATCAAAGCTCAAAGGTATAAGAACCCTAAAATTTTGAAATCCTTGATCTTATGTTGTTTGAAGTTAGTTGTTGGTTGGATATGTATTAGAAGGTGCCTTTTAGAGATCTGGGTTGTTGGATCATGGATCCATAACATCTAGATGCTCGAAATAGAAGTTTTAGAAAATCTGGAAAATTTTATAAAGTTGTCTGACAACCGAAAGTCAGGCCTCTTAGATCCGTGTTTATTTCTTGTTTGTGTGATTTAAACGTTTGATATTATAGTTGGTAATGTTGTTTGTAATCTGAAAGAAGAATCAGGATCATTTATTGGGTGTATCAAAAGTTATTCACGGTCAAAGTTCATTGACCGAACACGAAATCAGTTTTCTGGAAAAAAAAACTGAAGAACACCTTATGACAGTGACTTTGACCGGGTTTGAGTGCGTTATTATAAAGCTGTTAGGATGTATGTTTGCATCTAGATTAAAGTATGACATGAGTACTACTAGTCCATAGTATTCTCTAACCTTGGGGAGCAACAGATCAGTTTTAGTAATCGGTCAAACATAGTTGACCGTTCAGCTTTATTTTCTGGGTAACCCAGAATTTTGTGGCAGCGGTCTGACAAATTCTTTAGGGGCTTAGATCTTGCAGATGTATGGTTGTTATACCCTATACGTACTTATAACATGTACCTTGTTAGTGTCTTGGCAAGACCCGACGTCTAGAGCAAATATAATGTGAACCAATCGAAAAATGTATGGCCCCCAAAAGCGTTGACCGGACACGACTTGATGTTTCTGGGCAGCCAAGAACAACTCTGACATGATATTTGGTTGCTTAGATCTCTTACTAGTGAAATGTTTTGGCCAGGATTTTAATATTTAGTTGTAGTATTACACGCACACTATAATCTACACACTTTATATAACCCAGAACATAACGTGAACAAGGATCAAAAGTTGGTCAAACCACCCCCTAGCTCACTGGCATAAAGGTTATAGGCAGTCATCAAGAACACCAAGAACACCTATAGCGACGGTTCTGTCGCTATAGGGCCCTTTAGTGACAGTTTATTTTCTATTTTCTGGAAATTATTTAATAAATAGAAAAAAAATAGTTTTTAATTATTAAAAATACTAAATAAATTTTGAAAAAATTATTTTAAAGTCTGAAAAATAGTTTTTAATTATTTTGGGTATATTTCAAAAATATTTAATATTTTTGGAATATAAAAGGTATTTATTTATTTAATTATAATATTAAATAAATTATTTGAAAATGATTTTAATTCATGAAAAATCATGAAAAAATATTTTATGGTATAAGAAAATATATTAAGTTATTTTTGATGACTTTTACTATTTTGGGATGAATTTCATTAATTAATCAATATTAATGATAATTAGTTTATTTAATAACTATATTAAATAAATTAAGGAAAAATTGAATTAATGCTTTATAAATTATATAAAAATGATTTAAGTGATCTAAAAATATTTTAAGTTATAAATTATAACTTTTGATATTTAGTCATGAAAATATTAATATTTGAATATTAATATTAATTATCGGATAATGGATTTAAGTGTTTAAAAATCATATAATTATGATTTTAAGGTGTTAAAAATATTTTAAAATATTATAATTATATTATAATATTATGTAATGATTTATATTATTAAATGAATATTAATGATTAAGGAATTAGGTGGTATTTAATTCATTTAAATACAGTTTTAATGATTGAAAAATGTTGGTAAATAGTAATAATTATTTAAAAATTATTACGAGTTTATGAAAATTATTTTGACTGATTAGATAATTATCTGTGATAATTGTTAAGTGTTTAAGTAAGAGTTTAATTGAACTTAAACTCGAGTGTTTACTAACTAGACCGTCGGGATGTTAGAATTGTTTCGGTTTCAAGTCAGACTTAAATAGTTTGACCTGATACTAAGTCTTATGTGTTGTAAAGACTGATAAGCTTATGTGCTATGTGTTTAGGTTATTTTGTGGATATGTATATATAACAGTATTATACTGTGATGATATTATTCTAATATTGGAGATCTATATTACTAATATTAGGTCTTCGGGTAAAGCGTTATAAATTGCGTTGCGGTAATCAACGGTTCAGGCAAGTTTCTTTTTACTAAACTCTACTAAGAGTATTTTATTCAAGCTTATTGTTAATCATTGCTGATTGCCACGAAAATTGTACTATGTACATCTTGCATGTATAAGTCAGGTATGAAAGGCTGATCACTTTCATTACCAGTTGGTTCAGAAATGTTTGTTCATGTTTAAAACTTGTTCAGTCAAAAGTTTGTTCGTGCTAGTTCTCAATTATATTGATGAATTAAAGCTAGCTTATTATTCATACTCTTCAATCAAGATATATCATTGTATTGTTGTATTTAAACTTACTGGGCAACTTTCATGCTCACCCTTGCTATATCATGATAAACATTGCAGATAAAGCGAATGCATTCGGATTACAAGAAAAGGTTAATGCCAAGCTCAGCTTGGGATAAAATGTGCGGCTAGTTTGTAATAGTTTATTTTGATAAATATTGTTGTGTAATAGATATTTTATGAATTGTGTATAAGTTAAGGTTACGCGACCTTGGGAATAGTGTGTAATGTATTGTATAAATAATTTATGTTTATATCTTCCACAAATAGTTTTAGAAAAAGTATACCGAATCCGCGGCGATTTGGGGCCCGGATTTGGGGATACTACAGAAACCTCTACTTGGCCATTAGTTTGAGGATGATAAGCTGTAGCAATATGATGATTCACCCCATACTTAGCCAACAAAGTTGTGAACTGCCTATTACAAAAATGACTGCCTTCATCACTAATGATAGCCCTTGGAGTCCCAAAGCTCGTGAAAATACTCCTTTGTAAAAATCTTAGGACCACTTAGGCATCATTCGTTGGAAGAGCTGCCACTTCTACCCACTTTGATACATAATCAACTGCTAACAAAATGTACATATTTCCACATGAAGAAACGAAAGGGCCCATGAAGTCTATCCCCCAAACATCAAAAAATTCTACCTCGAGGATTGTGTTTAATGGAATTTCATTCCTTTTCAAAATGTTCCCGACTCTTTGACATCTGTCACATCTCTGGACGAATCTGTAAGCATGCTTAAAAATTATCGGTCTGTAAAATCTTGATTGTAACACTCTAGTCGTTGTTCGCTCTCCACCATAGTGACCACCATATAAAGAAGCATGACAATCCTGCAAAATCCCATCAGTCTCACTATATGGGATACATCTCCTTATCATTTGATCAGCACATTGCTTAAACAAATATGGTTCATCCCATATAAACCACTTCACATTATTCAAGAATTTCTTCTTTTGATAACCAACCAAGTCATAAGGTACCATCTTACTCACCAAGTAGTTCGCATAATCTGCAAACCATGGCACTTCCCTTTTCACCACAAACAACTACTCATCTGGAAAGGATCCATTAATCACAACCTTGTCATCTGCCTCCCTTCCCGGATTCTCTAGTCGAGATAAGTGGTTCGCCACTTGGTTCTCAATTCCCTTTCTGTCCTTGATCTCCAAATCAAATTCTTGCAATAGTAGTATCCATCTGATCAAATGAGGCTTTGCATCCTTCTTTGCCACTAAGTGTCGAATTGCCGCGTGATCCGTGTACACTATCAACCTTATACCAATCAGATACGATCTAAACTTATCAAAAGCCCACACAACTGCCAGTAATTCCTTCTTTGTGGTGGTGTAGTTCAACTGTGCATCAGTAAGGGTCTTGCTTGCATAGTATATCACATGAAAAATATTTTCCTTCCGCTGACCCAAAACAGCCCCCACAGCATAATCACTGGCATAACACATAAATTCAAATGGTAGGTCCCAATCCGGTGCTGTAATTACTGGTGCTAAAGTTAACCTCCTCTTCAAATGCTCAAATGCAGTCATGCAATCCTCGTCAAATTTGAACTGTGCATCCTTCTCCAATAAACTGCAAAGTGGTTTAGTTATCTTGGAGAAGTCTTTGATGAACCTGCGGTAAAAGCCTGCATGTCCTAGAAAACTTCGAACACGTTTTGCTGAAGTTAGTGGCGGCAAATTCTCAATAGTTTTTAATTTAGCTCTGTCCACCTTAAGTCCCTTCTTCGATACCCTATGTCCCAGAATTATTCCTTCTTGAACCATAAAATGGCACTTTTCCCCAATTCAATACCAAGTTTGTCTTAACATATCTTCTCAAAACCATCACCAAATTTTCCAGACATAGATCAAAGGAATCCCTGAATACTGAAAAATCATCCATAAAAACCTCCACATTTTGCTCCACCATATATGAAAAGATAGCCAGCATACACCTCTGAAAAGTGGATGGGAATTACAAAAAGACCAAAAGACATCCTCCTGAAAGTGAAAGTACCATATGGACATGTAAAGATTGTCTTTTTTGGTCCTTTGGAGCTATAACAATCTGATTATAACCTGAATACCCGTCCAGAAGATAATAGAACTTATGCCCCGCTAGTCTGTCCAATATTTGATCGATAAATGATAGTGGAAAGTGATATATTTATTAAGCCTGCGGTAATCCATGCAGACTCTCCACCCCGTCACTGTTCTTCTCGGAATCAACTCATTTTTCTCATTGGAAATCACGGTCATACCACCTTTCTTCGGTACACACTGTACCGGGCTCACCCATGAACTATCTGAAATTAGATATATAATGTTTGCATCTAGCCATTTCAACATTTCTTTCTTTACCACTTCCTTCATGATCGTATTAAGTCTTCTTTGATGTTCCACTAAAGGCTTGATATCATCTTCCAGGAGGATTTTGTGCATATAGAAAGATGGGTTGTTCCCTTTTATATATGCTATAGTCCACCCAATTGCTGACTTGAACTCTCTTAGGACTCTTAGCAATTTTTCTTCCAGAAAAGATGTTAGTGCAGAAGAAATAATCACATGTAATTTTGAATTTTCATTTAAAAATGCATATCTCAAATGATCTGGAAGTTGTTTCAATTCAAGTTCTGGAGGTGTTTCAAGAGATGGCTTCAATTTTACTGATGACTCTCCAGCTTTCTTTAATGGTTCAACAGGAATCTTGATTTTTCTGAATTGTGGAGTTGTATCAAGGAAATGCACATGTTCTTCGATCTCCTCATCATCTATTTCTGAATTTCCAGCAATAGCACTTCTCAATGGTTCTTGATTCACCAAGCTCTTTACCTCATCATTTGTAATCCTTTCTACCAAATCAACCCTGAAGTATTCCTCATCTTCTGTCAGAAATTTCACTACCTTGAATACGTTGAAAGTGACTTCTTGACCAAGAACTCGCATTGTTAGTTCCCCTTTCTGAACGTCTATCAAGTCCTTCCTGTAGTTAGGAATGGTCTTTCAAGAATGATTAGTATACTTCTGTCTTCTTCATAGTCTAGTATAATGAAATCAGCTAGAAAGATGAATTTATCCACTTTAACCAATACATCTTCAATAATCCCCCGTGGATAAGTGATCGACATGTCAGCTAACTGTAACGAAATATTTTTCGGACTTGGAGCCGACAATCCCAACTAATTAAATATTGACAAGGGCATCAAATTGATACTAGCTCCATGATCACACAAACATTTACCGAAGCTCATCTTTCCAATTGTGCATGGTATTGTGAAACTTCCCGGATCTTTCAACTTTGGAGGTAATTTGCGTTGAAGCACTGCATTGCATTCCTCCGTCAATGCCACTGTTTTAAATTCTTTTAATCTCTTCTTCCTTGACAAGATACCCTTCATAAATTTTGTATAACTAGGCATCTGTTCCAATGCCTCAGTGAAAGGTATGTTAATATGCAACTTTTTTAATACCTCCAAGAACTTACTAAACTGCTTATCTTCCCTCTGCTTATGCAATCTCTGTGGATAAGGAACAGAAGGGTGAACTATGGGTATTTTATTAACGGGCTTCTCAAATGAACCTTCTTTATTCTTCTCTTCTTGCTGTTGTCCAGAATCTTCCTTATTCATTTTCTCTTCAGACAAGATTTCTTGACCGCGCCGCCGCGCGTCTTCCTTTGTAAAAGTGGTGCGGGCGAGCCATGCTGATTTTCTGCAACCTGTTTTCCAGACCTAAGTGTAATTACTTGACATTGTTCCCTCCCTTCCCTTCTTGGATTTGCCTCTGTGGTACTTGGCAATGAACCTTGTGGTCTGTTATTAAGCATACTAGCCATCTAACCCATTTGAGTCTCCAGATTTTTAATAGCCACTGTTTGGTTTTTAATCATCACTTCCGTATTTTCCATGTACTTCATCATCATCACCTTCATCTCTGAATTCTTTTTTTTGCTGAGGTGCTGGTGGTGTATGGTGTTGTTGAAAAAATCCAGGTGGGTATGGTGGTCTTGGTGCAAACTATTGCGGAGCTGACTGTGACTAAAATTGGTTATGTGGTTGAAACTGACTATGTTGATTGCCTTGGTTATTTGACCAACTGAAATTTGGATGGTTGCGGTTATTGGAGTTATATGTGTTCTGAAATTGACCTTGATCCTTTCGATTGTTACTCACATATTGCACAGACTCCGAATTGATAGCACATTGGTCAGCTGAATGTGACCCTACACATATCTCACATAAAAATGCAACTGCCTTCGCCTTAGTCTCTATCAATGAATCAATCTTCTTTGCCATGGATGCCATCAGTGCTGACAATTGAGTGATAGCATCCACCTCTAACAAACCTGCAACTTTGGGCTGTGGCATCCTGGCTGTAGGATTTTGAAAATCATTTGATGCCATCGTCTCAATGAGATTATAGGCCTCTTCATAACTCTTTGCCCTTAGAGCTCCTCCTGCAGCTGCATCTACAATCGGCCTTGACTGCCATCCCAATCCATTATAAAATGTGTTGATAACCATCCAATCCGGCATGCCATGGTGTGGACACTTCTTTAACATTTCTTTATATCTCCCCCAAGCTTCATATAATGATTCACCCTGTTCCTGCTCAAACTGGGAAATTGATGTCCCCATCTTTGAAGTCTTAGCCATTGGGAAAAACTTTGCTAAGAATTTCTGAGCTAGGTCCTCCCATGTGGTAATAGATCTCGAAGGTAAAGAGTGAAGCCAACTTCTAGCTTTATCCCGTAATGAAAATGGAAATATTCTAAGTCTGATTGCATTTTCTGTCACCCCGTTGTATCTGAAGGTATCACATATTTCAATGAAACTCAACAGGTGCTCATTTGGATCGTCTGTAGCAGCACCCCCAAACTGTACTGAATTCTGCACCATTTGAATAGTGCCCGGCTTAATCTTGAATGTGGTTGCTACTATCGCTGGTCTGACTATACTTGACTGCAATCCATTAATATTCGGCATCGAATAATCTCTTAAAGCCATGTGCTCCTCCCTTTGCTCTTCTCTTTGTTCTGCGGCTGCTATATTAGATGTTGTGGTCTCTAACTCTGCTTATATATTTCTACGTGCTCTTGATTTCTAACCCCTACGGTTGATGTTGTCTTGTAAAGGTGTTAACTCAGAACTGGAGGATCGAGTGCGCATATACTATATACAAGTGCCTGAAACAAAAACAAAAATAGAAATGATACAAGATTAGAATTGTCTAAGTCATACAATTTAGCTTAAAATTGATGATAATAATAATAAAATTAAATGACTCTCCCCGGCAACGGCGTCAAAAACTTATTGCCTCCTTTTTAGTCTTAACAAAAGGACTCTAACTCATGCAAGCATACATGGGTCAACATGTAGTACAAAGTAAGAATAGTATCGATCCACAGAGAAAGGTTTTAAAGTTAAACTATCATACATCAATTGTATCGCTATTTTTTATATACTTAAATGAATAATCCATAATTATGATTAATCTAAATTCAAAATAAATAAAACCACAAGACTAATTTAATGAAATCAAGTTTGGAAAGGATGGGATTCTAACTTCATTTCATATTTTGTCTAAATATTACCATCATGCACAATTATACATCTATCATGGAAAATTAGCTAAGGGCACAAAAGTAGACATAATCATTTTCGAATGAATTATGACCTGTTTACATAACATCCACATTGCGATAGAAATCATAAAATCGACAATAATGTCAAAATCACTATATTCCTATGTGAAATTGTAACACTAATGAATTGAAACACAGGCTCTTATATTACTACATACAGTGAAACGGTATATTTCTATCTGATTCACGAAATATAAAGCTAAACATTTCAGCTTCATAAACGCATGCTATCATGATTACAACTGAACTCATATGTCATTTTTCAATTCCATATAAGTACACATGGTGAATGGTGATCAATCATTAATACAATACGCTCAATCACAATAGATAATCCCATGATAAACGAATAATCAAACAATCAAGCAATTAATTATAGACTACATATCAAAATCCATTAGAATCCCATAATGGAATTTAGTTCATTTCTGAACCAAAAGCCATTATAGGATTATAGTAACACATGGAAAATAAATAAAGTAATTCAAAGAGAAGATAGAATTGATCAAACCCAATTGCAAATTATGTTCCAAAGTGTTGTTTAAATCTCCAATAATTTCCAGCAAAATGAAATGAAGTATTATTCAATGACTGAATCCAAAAGAAGATGAAGAAAATCTTCAGTTTATGCTCAAATCCTCTTTTTTAAATTAGTTCAAAGCTTCTAACCCTAATTACCTTAATGAAAAAGTAATAAAAACCAATATATCCACGTCTGGTACCAACCAAAATAGTTTTAGATAAGACCACGTTCAGGTCAACAAACAACATCAGGTAACGCGCGCGGCCGCGCATGATCGCAATACAAAATGGGCGCGGGCGCTCAACACCAGCCCGGGCACGCGAAATCTAGCTTGTTCAGCCGCGCAGGCGCGCGATGTGTACTTTTAGCCTCTGCCTACATATAGCGCGAGCGCGCGAGGAATACTTTGTCAAGCAACGCGGCCGCACTGCATCTGTCTGCTGCATATTGATGTCTGCTGCTGTTGCTCGTTGTTTTTCCTTCACCAACGCTCAGTTCCTTGCCAACACGCATTCTATTTGCCAAGCCTTAGTTTGTCTCATACCACATTGCCAATGCCAAATCATGTCATTTCCTGCATTTCCATACCAGAGGAGTTCTAATTACGAATATTGCAAAATAAATGTAAAATGCAACTAAAACATACTAAAGTCTACTTGAGATGAGCATAATTCTCGTTAATTGATATCCAATAAGTAGGTATAAAACCTACTTATCAAGAACTGGGCTTCAGTTAATATATATATATATATATATATATATATATATATATATATATATATATATATATATATTATATTCTTAATTATTTTATAATTAAACTAAAAAGTTTATTTTAATCTTAAAATTAGATTTCATGCTAACTAATTAGAGTTGGAATTGGATTCCATGATAACTAATTGGAGTTGAAATTGGATTTCATGTTTCCTTAAATAAATGAGTTTATTTAGATATGAAATAAGATTTCATATTATTCAAAATAAAGGAGTTTATTTGTGAATAAGAAAGAGAATTCGTATTTCCTTAAATAAATGAGTTTATTTAGATATGGAATAAGATTTTATATTATTCAAAATAAAAGAGTTTATTTGTGAATAGGAAAGAGAATCCGTGTTTCCTTAAATAAAGGAGTTTATTTAGATATATAATAAGATTTCATATTATCCAAAAAAAAGGAGTCTATTTTGACTTGGAATTGGATTCCATAATTAATTAAAATAAATGAGTTTATTTTGATTAAAATAAAATAGTTTATTTTATTCAAAATTGGATAAATTAAAATAAAATAGGTTTATTTTAATTTAAATTTGGATTAACATAAAGGAGTTTATTTTGATTCAAAATTAGATTTTATGCTAACTAAATCAATAAGTCTAAGCGGACATACATATTGGACAGACATATTGGACCGTGGGTCCCCCCAAAAAAAGAAAAACCCATCCTTCACAATTAAGTATGAAAGAAGAACAAGTATGAAAGAACAGAGCTCCATCCCGCCAAAATAGTCTTGTGAAATATAATCATCCACCCATCCCAAACATCTACTACAAAATTTAATCCTCCCTCTCAGGGCATTCCGTCTCCATCTCTGGTAACACTTTTTCCCTCTTGAGATTTGGTCCCAGAATTAATTTTGTGTAAAAATGGATTAATTGATATCGAAAAACATGGTTCAAACTAAAAACATTCTCTCTTTTAATTGATATCATCTTACCCTCTCCATACATAGTTTAAAAAAACATTACAGAGAAAAAGCCCTAATTTTGGATTAAGTGTTTTTTTTTCTGTGCAGGTTTTTTTGGGCACAAATGGAAAAAGAATAATTGAATATATCTTTAAGTACAGAGATGAATGAACACATTGAAGAGAATGATATGAATGATAATTCAGAATTTGATGAGAGTGTGGAGAGTGCAGTAGCTGTAGATGAGATAAAAGATCCAAAAATAGGAATGGAATTTGACAATATTGATGCTTGTGTAGAATACTACATTAAATATGCTAACAAACAAGGGTTCCCAATAAAGAAAAGATCTTCAGAAAAGGGTGATGATGGGAAGGTTAATTGTGTGGTTCTTTCATGCTCTCGAACTGGACAAACAATAAGCAATTCAAAGAATGACTTAAAAAGCCTCCAAATAATAAAACAGGATGTAAAGCTAAGATTAAGATTGTATTATGCCTTGATGGTAAGTGGCAAGTCTCACAAATAACCCTTGATCACAATCATGCTTTGAGCCCAAAAAAATCTAGATTTTATAAAAAGAATAGGGTTATGAGGATGTACGTTAAAAGGAGACTTGAAGTTAATGATAGGGCGGGTAATAGACCAAATAAAAACTTTAGTTCATTTTTGGTTGAATCTGGTGGTTATGAGAATGTTCCATTTTTAGAGAAAGACTGTTATAATCATATTGAGAAAATGAGATGATTAAGGCTGGGTGATGGGGATGATACGACAGTTCAGAACTACTTTCTTAAAATGCAAGCTAATAATGCTAATTTCTTTTATTTGATGGATTTGGATAAGGAGGGGAGGCTAATGAATGTATTTTGGGCAGATGCTAGAAGTAGGGCAGCGTATGAGGAATTCGTGGATTCTATTACGTTTGACACAACATACTTGACTAAAAAGTATGACATGCCTTTTGCTCCTTTTGTTGGAGTGAATCATCATGGTCAATCTACACTTTTAGGATGTGGATTGATTTCAAGTGAGGATGTTGAGTCGTTTACTTGGCTTTTTAAATCTTGGCTTGCATGTATGAATGGTCGCGCTCCTACCGTAATAATCACTGACCAGGAAAAAGTAATGAAAAAGGCTATTGAAAATGTATTTCCTAACACACGTCATCGGTGGTGCTTATGGCATATCATGAAGAAGTGAACTGAAAAATTACGAGGTTGTAATGAATATGAATCAATTAAGTATACGATGCAAAAAGTGGTGTATGATTCTTTGACTTGTGAAGGATTTGAAGAAAATTGGATCAGATTCATTGAAAAGTTTAAACTTGAAACAAATGATTGGTTGACTGGTTTATACAATGAAAGGAGTCGTTGGGTCCCAACATTTTTAAGAAATATTTTCTGGGCGGGAATGTCTTTAACTCAAAGAAGTGAAAGCATGAATGCATTCTTCGCTGGTTATGTCAATTCTAAGACAAGTTAAAATAATTTGTTGAGCAATATGAGAATGCACTAAGAAGCAAGGTGCAAAAAGAGGCTAAAGCAGACTTCGATTCTTTTGACTCAAAGATTCCATACATCACTTCTTATCCGTTAGAGGAATAATTTCAAAAAGCTTACACCACTTTAAAATTCAAAGAGTTTCAAGATGGGATAAAAAAACAAGCTTTATTGTAGTATTTCTTCAGAGAAAGAGGAGTGTGGGACTCGAGTGTATGAAATTTCGCAAGATATGATGGGGAGGACATATCGTAAAGCCACTTTTAAGGTTTGATTTAAAGAGGATGATTGTGACATTAGGTGCAACTGTCAATTATTTGAGTTTAGGGGAATCTTATGTTGTCACGCCCTAACTGTCTTGCTTCAAAAAGGAGTTCATACCATACCAGAGAAATTCATTCTTAGAAGGTGGAGGAAAGATGTGAAGAGATGTCATACGAAGGTTAAAATAATATACTCTGATTGGATGTTAAATCCTGAAAATGAACGTTTTTATAGAATGTGCAATACCTTTTATGAAGCGGCAGATTACGACGAACGATGAAGATAAGACAAAATTGGTTCTTCGTTGGATTAAGTGGTTGACTAATGAATTGAAGAAAAAAGATGACACGTGTAAAAATAGTACTCCTGTGGTAGTGGGCAGTGAAGTCAGCACACCATTGCCAAGTGGTTATAATAATAATAATATATCAAAAGAAAGTTCTAATATTTGCAGTCCTTTGGCGGTTCGTGGTAAAGGTCGACCCCGTTTTAAAAGGTTACAAGGTTAAATGGAGAAAGCTATTAAGAAGTTGAAAGACAAAAAGGAGGATAAAGGGAGGAATATGAAAGAGAAAGGGACAAAGGCCATTGAAAATAAAGTAGATGATATAATTTTGTAAAAGGTAAATTTTCAGTTCTTATTTTATTTTATTTTATTTTTTCAACTTCATGTAATTATTAAAGTGCCATTTGGTATTCTTTGTATAGGCTCCTCAAATTGGATATATTGATTCACAAGACTCTATAATTCATATTTCACAAGACCTCAACATTCCTAACAACTTGATTACATTCAATGCTAATCAACTTGAAGGTTTTCCTCTTGGTAATGTTAGAGGCTTCCCAGTGAGTGTAATGACTCTGATATATCAACACTTGAGTAGATTGAGTTAAGTGAGTGTAATGACTCTGCAATGAAATCTGCAAGGGATATTTAGAAAGAACAAAATAACAATTTGCTTAAGATCCTTATCAACCCCAAGGCCAATTCTTCCTAGCATAACAGAGAAGTAAAAGAGAGGACGATAAAAGACTGGTGAACAATCCAATCAATTGAAAGGGCAGGTAAGATTGCTGAACTTTTTCCCAAATTCAAGTATTGAATTCATCAACATCCTCAGTTATGTAGATCCATCAAGTAATCCAGCAACATCATCTAAGCTCTTTGTCCCAATCTGACATATAAGTCCTTTCGCGATCCATAACCAAATTAACTTCTGCACTGGGATTTCATAATCTTCGAGAAATGCTCCAAAATAGAGATAACACGCTTTCAAGTGTTGAGACAAGTTTTTGTAACTCAATGCTAGTGTATCCATGAATTGTTTTGGGTCACTGACAATGTACCAACTTGAAGCCACCATTCTACTTTGAAGTTATTTTTGAGTAGTCCAGCTAACACAACAATTACAAGAGGCAAGCATACTCAATTTAATCATCTTCAATTCCATCGTAAAAAATAATGAGAACATCGCTAAACATAATGAGAACTCGATAAAACATTGATCTTTGCCATTATTGTACTAAAAACCTCATGAACTATAAATAAGGATCAACTGAAATCCAAATGCAAGATAAAATCCAATACCAATTGTTGAGAAGATTGGGCCATGTCACCAAGCTGTCTCTTGGGTGCCATATGATATCCTTGCAATCAGCCTCAACACCTAAAACCAACCAAAATAAACCAAACAGTTCTTTCAGGCAATTAAATAAACACCTAGCGTGCAAACCAGTTTTTAGTTCATCCCTATACTTATGGCTAGTGTTCAAACCCAACAATTACTTCAAACCTATTTAGGACAAAGTAATCACACCCAATAAGCAATTCATATGTATAAAAATACATAAATCAACCCTCACTAAATAAAAAGAATTAACTATTAAGCATTAATAATCCACAATTGAGATATTAAATGAAAAGAACCAACTAATCTCCCAATTAATACTTCAATACTATGCAAATCTTCCTCACATTGCAATTCTTTCTTGAGTCAAATTTTCTAAAATAAATATGAAACCTTACTTGATTTAGGGAAAAAATCAGTCCAAAACTTCGAATGAAATCACCGCACCAGCAGGAAGGAACCTTGGTGCAAAAATTGATTAGGAATGGGATTGGAGCATTGTGAAATGCATGCTTTGGAATGTAAATTGGGTTTGAATTGGTTTCTGTTATTATGGAAAAAGATTGTTACCTTCAGTTTTGCAAGAAGGTTGGAAAGAGATTGTTACCTTAAGGTTGTGACCTAGTATGGAATTGATTTTTTAAGATTCAGTTGATCGTGTTTTGAGGTCAGAGGCTCAGAGCATATGGTTTTAAAAAAAATTATAAACGACGTTGTTTAGGGAAAGAGAGAATAATGGGACCCACGGCCCAAATTTTTGGTCCAAAAAACCTGTCTGCGTAAATAAAATAAAATAAAATAGGTTTATTTTAATTTAAATGTGGATTAAAATAAAGGAGTTTATTTTTATTCAAAAATAGATTTTATTCTAACTAAATTTGCCCATTAAATGATATCAATATATATATTGAATGTTTATTATTCATGAGATGAATTATTTATTGATGCATATGTAGATATGTATGATAATAAATGTGATTGATTATGGACTATTGACCAATGTGATTGGATTTAATTTTAGTTGGATGCATGAATGCATGAGTTTTATTAAATGGGATCTGCGTACCTCGTCTTCTCTAATTTTTTCTTAATGTAAATTATATCTCCCTCCTATGTACTTCCCCTTGACTGCTGATCAAGGTTTATATTTATTTTAAAATAGTTTTATAATAGGATTAGTTAGAATTAATTTTGAAGAATTGGAGATCAAGGAGCAAGGAGCATTTGAAGACCCGTTTGTAATGGAGCTCGAGTTTAAATGTAATAGTTATATTAAAATTTAATTCTTGCACCATAGGTTTGACCACTTGGTTCACTTAGTGGCACTAGTGAACCAAACTAGAATAAAGTTCATAATCAATCCGGGTAGAATATAGTATTCTATATGTGCATGCTTATACTATATATATATATATATATATATATATATATATATATATATATATATATATTATGAAAACATGTTTCACATGGTAATTAATATGACACGTAATTTATATATATGTATGCATGTGCGATAAACAAGATGAGACAAATAATAATAAACCTCTCAAACATTTTATATTAAGTCCTAAGCGTTCAAAGATATTTGGAATATCGAACGCCGCCTTCTAGCATGATAAAAAATAATAGAGTATCAATAAATTATTATAAGTTTGTTGTGTCACCACAAGGCTTATCTTAATTTTTTGAGATGTTAATTTTATCATATTTGATGCTTATAAAGAAAATTGTACAATGTTGTTTTGTTGTGTCACGACAAGGACAATATTTTTCTTTTTTGAATATATGGAGTTTTAGGTTGAACTTAACTTAAGATAATTTTGATTCGGATGTGCCACCACTTGACCAAAATAATCTAAGAGGCAAAATAAAAGGAGTTACATGATGATGTAATTGACAAGAGTTGTCTACCTATTTATTTATGTATAGTTTGTTGTCTCACCACAATGCTATACACATTTGAAATAATATCCTTATTCTCACTAGCAAATCTTTAATTAGATTTTACCAAACTATATAAGTGAGGGAAATATAGTTTGATGAAAATAGTGGGAGATACTAATTTAAAACAAGACCTAAATTATTTTGGTAATTAATAAAAGAATGTATACTTAAATATTGTTAATTACAAATTCATTTATAGAATTTTATAATATTTAAATTATTATCACTGCGCAGGATATTAGATGCTAAATTAACCGAACCAAATTAAACGGATTGGTTAAGAAAATTGAGAATAGTTCTCACGGCTGAAAAGCTATCTTATGTCCTTAATACACCTATCCTTGCAATGGATGCAGACAATGCCTTTGAGGAAGAGATTGCTACTTTTAGAAAGTGGCAAGATGATGCACAGTTGGCTCAATACATCATGCTCGCATCCATGAGTAACTAGCTTCAGCATCAACATGAAACTATGGATGCTCTTACTATACTCCTGCACATCAAGTAGTTGATGGTAAGGAAAGTAGGACTGATAGATATCAAAAATTTAAGGAGCTATTCCGATCTAGAATGACCAACGACACTATAGTACAGACACATGTCCTAAACATGATCAATTTGATTGAACAATTAGGACAACAAGTTTTGTTATAGATGGAGAGTTGAGCCAAGATTTGATCTTACAATTACTCCCGGACTCCTTCTCACAATTGTTGTGAATTTTTAATATGAACAAGCTAGATATCAGCTTCGCTGATTTTCTTAACATGTTGGAAAATGTTGAGGCACTTTCCAACCAAGAAAGACATAGTCTTACTGGTAGGGGCCAAATGATCTTCTGAAAAGAAGAATGACTCAAAGAAGGACAATAGAAAAGGAAAAAATAAAGGATAATAAGAACAAAATTGATACGAATAACAAAGGAGTTTGCTTCCATTGCAATAAGCATGGACACTAGAAAAAGAAACTGCAAGAAGCATCTTGAAGAGCTAACCAGAAGAAGCTTAGTGACGTTTCGGTTACAAATACAATTTTATTCATGATTTTAAATAAATTTTTCTTTAAGTCAAGGTTCTACTTGGGTATTGGATACCAACTTTGGTTATAATAAATATAGATTTATGAAGGAACCAACCAGAAGTAGAAAGCTAAACAAAGATAAGTAATCCTATGTGTGGAAAATAAAGCAAAGGTTACTACATTAGCCATAGAAACTTATAGTTTAGAAATGCCTATGAGCAAATCTATTAATTAAGTCAATAAGTTGTTATTGTATTCTAATTCTTGTTAGAACCATTATTTCCATTTTGTTGCTGGACAATGAAATCTTTGGTATTATATTTAAGAACAATTGTTGTTCTTTTTATAATAATAATGTTTTGTATAGAAATGGAATATTATTTAATGGATTTTGTATACTTGACTTACGTGAAAATAATTTTGCATATTAAACAAATTAGTATTAAAAAAGGAGATGATCATTCAAAGAGTTGAATGTGTGTATTTGCTGAAATACAAGTGTGAATTATTTGAAATGTTCAAAGAATTCAGAAGTGAAACAAATTGGCAAAGTATTAAGATTCTTTTATTAGATCAAGGAATAAATACTTTTGCAATAAGTTTCTAGATCATCTCACAATGGACGCCTCCTGATACGCATACGCAATAATTGATTGATGTATCTAAAAGGAAAAATTGTACCTTATTGGACATGGTGCGGTCCATAATGATTTTATCGACATTCTAGTAATGGCTACATATCTACGAAAAGGTAACCTCAAAATCCGACCCCAAAACTCTATAAGAGTTATGGACATGGAGGATTCCTAATCTTAAGTATATTAAGATAAGGGGTTGTCCAGCTTATATGAAAAGGTTTCAAAGGATAAGCTTGGGACAAGATTTGGCAAGTAGAGATTTGTGGGACATCCTAAAGTAAGTTTAGGGTATATGTTCTATAATCTTACTTAGCAAAAGGTGTTTGTTGCGAAACACGCTACCTTCTAAGATAAATATATTTATCATTAAAAGGGCTAGTGGGAGGATAATAGATCTTGAAGAGTTCAAGAACCACAAAACACTACAAGTCAAATAAGGGGAACCTGTAGATAGAACTATTGTACCACAATCGTATCATAAATCTGGAATAATATCGAAGAACCTGGGAGGTATGGATTCATCATGAATTATGATGATGATGAGGTACGTATCATAGAAGATGATGATCCAGTTACATACGATGAGGGAAGAGTTGTAGACACTTAGAGAAATGGATTGAAGCAAGCTTCTCAAAAATGGAACATTTATTTTAATGAAAAAAATCAAAAGAGTTTGATTTTATCATAAATAAGAATGAACCTAGTGTGTACAAAAGGGTCAGTGGGAGCGCCGTGACATTCCTAATATTATATGTTGATATCTATGGATTAGGAATGACATACTAATTCTACAATCAATAAAGATAAAGTTATCTAAACATTTCTCCATAAATAATTTGGGAAGAGTATCTTATTTGGGGATACAAATATAGATAGATTTAAGAGGATGCTCGACTTAACCCAAGGAATGTATATTCATTTGATGCTAAAGTCGTTTAGCATGGCAAACTCCAAGATATGTCTCATGTTGATGAATAATGGAGTGTATCTCTCTTAATAGCCCTCATAGACTCCTAAAAAGAGAAATCGCATGAGTGACAATCATGTATACAATGAAATATACGAGACCTTATGTTGATTGGTTATATTCTGGAGAAAATCACTGTAAGACAGTGAAAAATATCTTAAAGTACTTAACCGGCACTAAGGATGTGATTAAAATTTATGGTGGGTCTAAATTAAAACTAGAGGGCTTAACAGACTCAAGTTTTTTCAGACAGATTAAGACGACAGAAAATCTACTTTAAGGTAAAGGGTTACCTTGAACAGTGGTGCAGTGAATTGTAAAGGTTTCAAACAGCAAAGAGTTGCTAGTTTAGTGATAAAGACAAAGTATATAGCTGTAAATGAAGCTGCAAGTTGATTGTTTGGATGAAAAGTTCGTTACAGAACTAGGAATAGTTTGCAAGTCTCATCTTGGATCTAAACATGTGTTGTGGCACTTTCATTTGATTATAGGAATCATTGAAAGATGGAAAATTACTATAGAGATAGTGGACTCTCAAGAACAACATTACATATACATATATTGAAGCTTATCCAACAACAGGATAATCGTCACTTAGAGAAGAAGGGTATGAGATACAATGACAATTGGCTTTAGTGCAAGTGTGAGATTGAAAGTAGTATGCACATAAGCCAGTCATGTTTGATGATAAAGCATATACTTTGTACCAATCTTATTCAATTATTAATAAAAAAGTATTAATTTATTAAAGGCTTTTAATTATCTACATGATGTTGCATCATGTAGATAATTAAAAGCCTTTAATAAATTAATATTTTTTTATTAATAATTAAATAAGGTTGTTATAAAGTATATACTTTATCATCAAACATGATTGGCTTGTGTGCATACTACTTTCATGTCTTACTCCTTTCAGCCGGCGGAGTGTACACACGCTATTTCTTGGTCAGTTTTCTTGGCAGGGATCGATGATCCATTTGATATTATGTCATGTTCAAGGCTTAGTTCTCCCTACAGCTTCATTACTTATGCATCTGGAATGGATTATCTTCCCATGGCTAATTTGAGGGGCGTGACCACATATCATCCACTGGCTGTGATAGCAAAGTTTAACCAGTTTCAGGATGTTCATCCCTTTGATGGGGCATTTGGTCAGTGTTTGTCTTCTTGGCTTTTGTCAGCGGAGGATTTGTCCAGGGTTTATGCCTGTTGGGCCCAACGTGAGAGGGCTAATTTTACTACTAGCCATCCAGGACGTTCTATAGAGTGTTCTACATGGTTGGAGGCAGAGATTGCATCGGCTAGGGTCGTATCCACAGAACCAGAGATTGATTCTGATAGTGGGGAGCCTATAGAGGACCCTGATTCTCCTGCTGAGGATGATCAGTTTGTTGGGTTAACGGCAGCTCTGGTTGATTCCCCCAGTACTTCTGTTAATGTGACTCCACCTTCTGGGGAGTATTTAGAACAAATTTTGCATCTGATGACATTTGAGAGGGATCAGGCTAGGGCCTTACTGTTGATAGATCTTTCTGGTAGAGATGTCGCTCTAGTTGAGAGAGATGGTGCTCTAGCTTATAGAGATACATCGGTTGCTAAGTGGGACGAGGCTAGATCGTCTAGGGATGTCGTTGTTACTGAGCGGGATGGTTCTATATCTGCCCGAGATGCCGTCGTTACATATAGTACTACATTGCGTGCCACACTATTGATATCATTGAAGAGATGAACATGTTTATTAATGAACATAGTGTCACCATGCAGATGGCTATGGATCTTTTGGCTCGCGTTGATACCCTTGGGCAGGAGCTCACAGAGTTACCCCCTTCTTCTAAGAGGGATGTCATGTTGGACTTGATAGCGCACTTATCTACTGGTATATAGATTAGCTTAAATTTTCCTGCACAGACTAGCTTAACCTTTTTTGTCATGTACATGACACATTGTATATATCAAACAATATTATATGGCAAGGAAATATATTTTGATTCACTTCCCTTTTTAGTTATGCCTTGTTACTTGCTTGATATTTGCCTATTCTCTTGCGCTTGTGATCTTGATGTATTCTGAATTCCTTCTTGATGGATGGACATTGAGATGTCTCAGGATCTTTCAGAATAGATCGTTGATCTTTGTATTCCCTACCCTTTGGTGTCTTGGGACTGGTCTCTTATATGTGGTTATATAGGGATTATGGCTTTCCTATCTGAGGTTGACCACCCCACAAATGGTCACTGGTACTTCTTTGAATTGGGGAGCCCAGGTAGTTCCATCTCTTATGGATTGGTGTTTCTCTTTGAGGACTTAACCGCAACTTAGATGGTCGCCGATTTTTCTCCCATTTATGTGGGGAGACCAGGTAGTTCCATCCCTTTGGTCTAAGCCGATGAGATGTGGTTTGAAGGTTTAAAGGATGATCCCAGTACTATTGACAAGTTTTTGTGTTTTGGTAGGGGGTAAGACCGAACCATGAGTGGTTGTCTACGTACTCTCATTGATGAGAGGAGATCAGGTCTGCGTAGTTCCAACCTAGCGTCAAAAGGTTGAAAGTTGCAGGTGGTGAAGAGGGCGTAGAGATTTTTTTGTTTTTTTTGTAGTTAGGCCGGACCATAAAAATGGCAGCCTACGTACTCCCGTGTATTAGGGAGATCAAGTCTACAAGTTCGCCCCTGGTGGGATAAACTGAAGTTGTGAAGAAGTGTTTTATCCCTAGTGGGACAAACTGAAGTGGTGAAAGGTTTAATCACTGGTGGGATAAACTGAGGTTGTGAAAAGTTTAATCTCTGGTTGGATAAATCAAAGTTGTGAAAGGTTTCATCCCTGGTGGGATAAACTGAAGGTGTGAAAGGTTTGATCCCTGATGGGACAAACTGAAGGTGTGAAAGGTTTTGTATGTAGTGAGAATGGTTTTGAAAACCTGAATTAACTAGGGATCTGGTGATCCAGAACCAGGATGCTGGTTTGCATGTAACTTTAGACATAGTACCGTTTCACGGTGTCCGAGTTGATGAGTTGGGGAAATTCGTCGCCATCCATCTATTGTAATCTGAGGGCTCCTCCAGTCAATACCTCCTTGACAACAAATGGGCCTTCCCAGTTTGGGGAGAATTTTCCTTTGGATTGATCTTGGTTGTCAAGAACCTTCTTTAAGACCAAGTCATGTTCTTTAAATTTCCATAGCTGGAATTTCTTGTTGTAGGATCGAATGATCCCCTTTTGGTATAACTGACCATGGAAGATGGTTGCTACTCGCCTTTTATCTATTAGAGACAATTGGTGGTACCGCTCTTGTAACCATTAGTCTTCATCCAACTGAGCGTCTATCAACACTCTGAGGGATTCCATTTCTACCTCTATGGGGAGCACTTCTTCCATTCCATAGGTTAATGAGTAGGGGATTGCCCCAGTGGAAGTGCGTATTGATGTTATGTAGGCTAATAGAGTCAGAGGCAACAAGTCAGGCCATCTTTTGTGATTGGTGGACATCTTTTTCATGATCTTTTTGATATTCTTATTAGCCGCTTCAATAACACCATTCATCTTTGGATGATAGATGACGAAGTTGAGATGTTTGATGTAAAATTTACTACATAACTCCTCCATCATTTGATTGTTGAGATTTTTGGAATTGTCTGATACAATCACCTCTGGTTGTCCATATCGACAAATGACATTATTTCTGATGAAACCAATGATCACCTCTTTAGTAACCATGGGGGAAGAGGCTGCTTCTACCCACTTGGTGAAGTAGTCGATCATGGTGAAGATAAACCGATGACCATTATTGGCTTTGGACTCGATGGGATCGATGGGCCCGATCACGTCCATTCCCCACAATGAGAAGGGCCAGGGCAAACTCATATTGTGGAGCTCCCTTGGAGGGGCATGGATAGCATTCCCATGAATTTAGCATTGGTAACATCTCTTGACGTTATCATCACAGTCAGTCTTGAGAGAGCCAGTAATGCCATGTTCTTAGGATTTTCTTGACAAGTAGAGGGCTACTCATGTGTGGGCCACATACTCCACCATAGATTTCATCCATGAACCTCTAAGCTTGGTCTTTGTCTAGACATCAGAGAAGGCCTAATCCCGCATCTCTTTTGTAGAGTGCGTCTCCACTCAGGTTGAATTTCATAGCCATTCGATGGATCTGTTTTCTTTCACCCTGACTTACCTCAGCGAGTATAGATCCATCTCGAAGATACTCCTTGATATGTTGATACCAAGGGTGTTGGATAGAAGACAGTTCATTTGATACTTCTCCAATGTAGTTTCCATAGGCTGGTGCCTTTTGCCGGGTAAATGTGATATTTGGCATGTCTTCCTTATCAAGTATATTGATCAAGGAGGCCAAAGTTGCTTGTACATCCCCAAAGTCATTCCTATTCTGAGAAATGTGGATGAAGGATATTTCTTCAAACTCCAAAGCCATCTGGATAATCTGTCGATGGTAAGGCAACATATATAGCTCTTTGGTGTGATAGATCCCAGTGGTTTGTCTGATTACCAATTCGAAATCTCTAAAGATAGTTAACCGTCTGATGCACATGGATTGGGCTAGTTTCAACTCCATGATACAACCTTCGTACTCAGCTATGTTATTGGTGCTGGAAAATTACAATTTGACGGCAACGGGATACTGCTCCCCCGAAGTGGATATTAGAACTGCTCCAGCTCCAAAACCTTCCATGTTTACGGATCCATCAAAATACATCTTCCACGGATGGTGTTGTTAAACTGTCATTACCCCTTTATAGAGAAAATATGTTTCCAAAGGTTTGAAATCCCCTGAAGGTGTGGAGGCCAGTTGATCCTTAATTCCTTAACCGTAGATGGACTTTTAAGTCACGTAGATGATGTCAAATTTTTGTAGGATCAAATTCCATTTGGACAGTCAATAATTCAACATGGGTTTGCTAAACACGTACTTAAAAGGATCCACACGGTATATGAAATGGGTTGTGTGACCATGGATATAATGTTATAATCTCATGGAATCCAATGCTAAAGCATAAAAAGTTTTCTCAATTAGAGTGTACTTGTGTTCACTGATGCTGAATCTTTTGCTGAGGTAATCGATAGCTCTTTCTTGGCCTCTATCATCTTTCTGCCCCAGTATGTAGCCCATGGTATTATCATTGATTGATAGGTACATAAACAGGGGAACACCATCCCTGGGAGGTACCAAAATAAGAGCTTTGATTAACTGCTCTATGATGATAAGGAATGTTTTCTGACACTCATCATTCTATTTCATGAAGGAGTTCGTCCTTAGCAACTTTAAGCCTTGATCTTCTCTCCTTTTTCGTTCATCACCAGTTTGAACATCTTGATGAGTTGGGAGCTTGTTTCATCTTTAGAATTTAAAAAGAACACCCATGTAAATCTGGTGTAGTCATCCATTATGACCAATAAGTATATCTTTCCTCTAAGGCTTACAGTTGGAATTGGCCCAAAAAGATCCATGTGAAGTAACTAGAGGGGCTTATCAATTGAGTTGACTGCTTTGCCTTTAAATGAGCTCTTAGTTTGATTTCCAAGCTAACAAGCGTTGCATGGCCTTTCTTTGACGAAGCTGAGCTTGGGTAAACCTACTACTAGATCTTTGGAAGCTAGTTTTGACATACTCTTGAAGTTGAGACGAGACAACCTTTTATGCCATAGCTAGCTTATTTCTTCAGAGGCTTTAGCAAGAAAGCATATTGTCTCATCAGAACTCATTTGAGCAAGTTAACAGTGTAGACAGTCCCTTCTCTTGTTCAGTCAGCTTTATAGAATAGGTCTTCAGATCTCTGACTTGATACTGATTGTTGAGAAAAGTGACTTGATGAACCTTGTCGCAGAGTTGGCTGATGCTCAAAAGATTATGCTTTAGTCCTTCCACATAGGCTACTTGTTGAAGGACAATGCACCATTCCCAACCGAGTCATATCCTCTTTTCTTGCCAGATCCGTTGTCTCCAAAGATGACTGTTGAACCCTCCTTCTCTGTGAAGTTAGACATGAAGGCTTTGTTCCCGGTCATGTGCCTTGAGCATCCACTGTCCAGATACCAAGTTATGATCTTGGAGCTCTGTTCCTACAGTAAGGTTAAACTTTCATTTTGGTACCCAGACTTGCATGGGTCCTACCTTGTTAGTACCCTTGGGGACCCAAATTTGCTTAACTTTGGGTTTATTATACAGAGGATTATAGTAGCATTATGCAGCCTTATGACCATATTTATCACATACAAAGCATCTAGCATGATTCATGCTTGTTTGTGTGTGGATTTTTTCTTCATTTGGACTTATATGGATTCTTAGTGGTCTTTCCCTTACACTGATTCTTCTTTTTTTATGCATCCTTGTGATTCATAATTTGTGATGAGTGAAACTCAACTGTACTATTCCTTCCTGGCTGGTTTATGAAGTTGTTTTTACTTGACTCCACGATCCTTCGAGGTTGGAGAGTAGTAACTAAGTTACTTTTCTCTTTTCTGAACCCCAGGCCAGCATGGGATGTGACGCCCCCAAATTTAGGTATACATCACCCATTTTGAGTCGCCAGATACATGGTACAAAATTCAAATATAACTTCATTTATACAACTGTTGAGCTGTCGTATAGAATACCACCACAGTTAACTATGAGTTTTAATACAAATGTATGTAACTCTTATGGTACCTCGACCACAACCTTACAATGATAATTTACATAAAAGTATAGTCAAAAACTGTTTTAGAAATTAAAACATTTGGGAAGTGCTCATGGAAACCTTCGTATATGGGAGGCCATGTGTCTAGGTTATGATAGATATCAAATGTCCACAGAATTATCCTTGGTTGACCCAAAAGTCCCCAAAGAAAAATAAGAAGATTACTATCATCTTCTTCCCAATGGTGAGTCTTCTCTTGACATATAAATATCTCTATTGTCTCCAAGTGAAAATTATATTTCACATAAACCCCAAGATCATATAGGTAGTGCTTGTAGATATATTCATCAAGTGGATGTGTACAACCGTGTCTTATGAGAACACGAGGTTATATGTCATTAGACATCTTTTATGATAGTGGCAAAACACCATTCCAAAGTTGGGTTCGCCTCACCCTATTTGATTCACCAAATATAACTACTAAATGATGTATAGAATACAACACACTTTTCTATACTGTTTAGGGAGAACCTCCACAGCTAGAGTCCACCATTCTATTCCCCTGTTATCCCTACTCGACTCGGCAACACTCTTATTACCTGAAAGGAATTGTGAAGTAGAAAGGGTGAGCACGACTAGCCCAGTAAAGAATATTATGACTAAAGCTAATTTACACTATCAATAGCCTTCATCATCAATAAATCAAAGATTTAGAACATATGGTAGATAATAAAAGTATTCAGCCATAGTTGCAGCGGAACGAGCAATCCATTAGAAGAGTCAAATAGATCATCAGGTCTATTATCTTCTCCATGTTAAAAGTCCACCAATAATGTTTTATCCCTGTAACATCAATCAACAATTCCTGTCCACAATCATATGAATAACTCATAATCATAATTGTGATTCTAAATTCGTCTTCGCACCCAGGACGAAGATAATTTTCATCACTTATCTTCACCTGAAACATCAAAAATCATGGTTATACCAAATCACAATTTTTGTTCATAATCATACTAATAAATTCATCTTTGCACTATAGCCAAAGATATTCATTAACAATTTATCTTTGCACTACAAGCCAAAGACATACAATAATATTTTAGAAAAGTCAAGTAGAGCATGATATCTACTATCTTCTACAAATTAAAAGTGTATAACCAATATTTTATCGCTGAGACTCAGCTTAATAAATAATCCACATCATTGAATTATCCATGCACTACAGCCAAGGATATTCGTTAGTATCACATCCATGAATTATCCATGCACTACGGCCAAAGATATTCATTATTATCACATCCATTAATTAATATTTCATCGCTGAGACTCGGCTCAATAATTAATTCACATCATCGAATCATCCCTGCACTACAGGCCAAGGTATCACGACCACGAATTATCCATGCACTACGGGCCACAGATAATCGTGTTTTCATCAACGGTCATGATCATGCCATAAAGCAATTCATCTTTGCACCCTAGGCCAAAGAGAATCCATAGCCATAATCATACCAAAAACTGTTCATCAATGCACTACGGGCCAATGAGGATTTTTTTCCACATCATTTGTAACATTACGGTAATGAATATACCGAATAATCCTTGGTCATAATCATACCAAGTTCATCTAAGCACTACAAGCCACATATGACTTTTTCCACATTATTTATAACATTACGGTCATGATTATACCGAATAATCCCTGCTCATAATCATACCAAGTCCATCTATGCACTACAGGCCACAGATGACTTTTAACATAATATAAACATAAGGATGATGACAATGATATAAGAATTCAATAAAAAAAAGTTCAAGAATTAATTTATCCAGGAACCAATAACGTCCAAATTGTCAACATTATACTTCTTTGTAGAGTAAAATTCAAGAATGCTAAGAAGAATATTTTCATGAAAAGATACTGGATGAAGCGTAAATATCAAGGATATTCCACTAATTTCATGGAGTATAGAAGTCAAAACTTTAACCAACTGAGTATAATAAAGAATGAAATAACAAAAGAAATCACCATGCATGCGATACTTCGCATAGACAGGTTATTCCAACAGAATAATAATAACGGAACCAGGTCAGGCGAAATTCGCACCGACAGGATGTTCCAACAGAATAATAAAGAATGGAATAACAACAAAAATCACCATGCATACGGTACATCGCATAAACAGGTTATTCTAACGGAATAATAAGAATGGAACAACAGAAGTTCTCTTCATGAATACGACAGAAATAATACCCCTTAGTACAACAAATAATATCCCCTACGATTACAACAAATAATATCCCCTACCTTAAGAAGAAGAGTACTGAATATATGAGTAGTGAAGTAGCAGAATACTTTTCTTCTTTCTCTCTATAGTTTATCTCTCTAGAGTTTCAGTGAATTAATAAGAAATACTGAAGGAATGAGCTTCTATTTATAGAAAAATGGACTGCATAGTAACTAACTCATGAACGGTCCAGATTGATTTATTTTAATCTAACGGTCCATATTTAAAGCAAAATCTTTTAAATAAAATATAATATATTTTATTTATAATCTAATAAAACAAATAACTTTATAAAAGATTTTACTATGTAAACACTATACAGGCACTATGCAAATACTATGCATAATAAAATATAATATATTCTAATTATTGTCTAATAAAACAAATAACTTTATAAAAATATTATGTTTTATATAAAAAGCTTTTCTGTTTTATTACATTAATAATACCAATAAAACAAAACTGAGTGACTTATCACATAAACATCAATAATCAATACCGTGTACTACTATACAACCACGCGTATTACTGTACTTTTAACACCGGGTGTTTCAACAGTTAACGGTAAAACTTCCGCCGTTATTTTCAAAAAAATATTTTTGTCGTTTTCTCAATCCGACAATAATTCCTTTGTGGGGTCCACCAATGATTATACCGTCGTACGGATATTCTCCGACAAAAAGAATATTCTATAACAACTTGCTTACTTTGAAAAAAAATTCACATATTACCCTTAACTTTAAACTTTTATCAATTTAACTATTTACCAAAATAGAAAAATTGAATACTTTTATTTCATAAAATTTGGGGTCTCACATGGGATCCATTATGTCTTGGAACATGACTTGGATCAGAAGAGCAGGGATGTACTAGTTCTTCATTCTGTGAGAATTTCACAAATGTAATGCTTCTATTGAAATTTGAAGTACTACTATTGTTAGTTTCCTTTAGCTTTTCCACATATGATTCTGAGGTAGATTCCCCAAAAACCTAAACCTATTTTGTCAGATGCACTTCTCTGACTGGAGATCAGGGAGTCCATGGATGAAGATGATCTATTCCACATTAAGATTGTCTTTTCTAGTTCCTCAATCTTAGAGGTTAGATTTAACTCTCTTTGTGTGTTGAGTTCATTGGTCTGTCTTAAGATTTTATTATCAGCCTCAAATTTAGAGAGAGAAGTGGTACTTAGTAGAGCTATCTCCAGTTCTACTTGAACTTTCTCTTTATCTTTTTGAAGAAGAGAATAATCTTTAGACAAAACTCTGAACCACTTCATGTATTGATGCAGATAAAATGTTATGCCATGTAGTGCAGATCTTAAATCATCAATGTCTATATCCGGAGAGTTAAAGTTGAATACCTCATCGATACTTACTTCATGATGGTCAGTGCTTTTTTTATCCTTTGCATTTTTGGCCATTAGACATAGATTTGCAACTTCAGGCTCTTCATCATCTCCAGACTCAAGAGTTGTGTCATTGTCTGAGTCACTCCATGATCCTCCGGCCACAAAACCTTTGTCTTTCTTCTGGAGCTTTTTTGTAGCCTTTGAACTCCTTCTTTGGATATTTGTTTTCCTCTTCAGCTCTTATCTAAGAGGTTTGTTGAAATTTGCAATAAAATGGCCAAGCTTCTTGCAGTTGTAGCATAAGTCGTTAATCTGCTCCTGGCTGTTGTTGTTGTTGTTGTTGTTGTTGAATCTCTTAGGTCTGTTGCTTCTGCCTTTTCACATGAACCTTTTGAGTGTTCTTACCAACATAGCAATTTCCTCATCATCATCTTCCTCATAGCCAGATTCATTTTCAATATGAGCTTTGGAGATGGCTTTTGTTGCTTTGAGAATAACTCATTTGTCCTTCTTTCTTCCTTCAGATAGAGTCTCTGCTAGTTGGGTCAGCTCTAGTTCGTAGGTAAGAAGGTTGCCATAGAGTTGTTTAACTTTCATGGAGGTTCTTTGATTCTCTGATGGCAGTGATTTTGGCATCCCATTTGCTCAATAAAGACCTCATGAACTTTATGATAAGATCTTTATTTGGATAGATCTTTCCAAAAGCTCAAAGAAAGTTGAGCAGAATATTGAATCTCTCATAGGTAGAAGTGACGTTTTCTCCTGGAACATAGGTGAACATCTCATACTATTGAGTCAGAAGAGATTGCTTATTTTCTCTGACTTCTTCTGTTCCTTCATGCATAATGAGAAATGCTTCCCAGACTTCCTTGGCAGTTTTGTTGTTGACCACATTTTCTTACAGATCCTCTTCTAAAGACTGGAACAAAATGTTCTTGGCCTTTTTGTCTAGTTGGACAGATCTCTTTTCATTCTTAGTCCATTCTAATTTTATCTTGATCTGAATTATGTTCGGATCATCTGGAGTTGGTGAAAGCTTTGTTGGTACGTATGGTCCATTCATAACGGTTTCAAATAGCTCTTCCTCTATTGAATCCATGTAGGCTTGCATACGAACTTTCCAGTTGCAAATTTGTCTTTGTTGCATATTGGTGGCGTGCTGCCTCCACCGGTCTAGGACTCGCTTATCAATTGTGCCATTTGATCTACTCAAGCTTTGTAGGCTTGTTGAGAGAACCTACTCTGATACCAATTGTTAATTCCCAGAGACGCAATAGTTATCTAGAAGGGGGGTTGAATAGATATTTTAAAACTTTTTCCTTTTCAAAATACTTGTCAAATTTGTTAATAAATTAACTACAGCGGAATATATGATTTATTTGCTCCCCTTTAAGACGAACTAAGTTTATAGGTGATAAGCAGTTATGACAGATATAGCAGTTTTAGCAGGTATATATAAGACACAGTGATTTTAAGTGGTTCAGAGCACTCAAGGCTCCTAGTCCACTCTTCTACTCCAAGAGTAGGAAATCCACTAAGGATATATTTACAATATTTGAATCACTTAGATTCCTTCAAGACCAGCAATCTTGGAACTCCTTAGTTCACTTAGAACTCTCAAATCCAGCAGACTTGGAATACACTTATTGGGAGTTGAGTTCTTGGGTTGTGCTACTCAGTTACAGTTAAGCATGCGTTCGAAAGAACTAAGTAACAGAGAAAGCTTTTCTTTCTTGATCATAGAGTTTTGGACGTTGAGTGTTCTTGAGCTTTTTAGATTGTACTTGTTTGTCGTTGTATTAATGTCTGATTTGCTTATAAAGGAGCCTTTGAAATGTGTCCGTTGAAGGCATCCGTTGTAGCATTTAATACATCAGACATTTCTGAGCACTGATGTTGACTTTCTGGAAATATTTTGTTCTGTCGTCTGCCCCACTGACATAGAAAACTGCTTTTTCACCTAACACCTGAAAAGATAATTTTTAGCAGGTATGCAGTCTTTTCCTTAGCTTCTTCTATACGCTTCTTCAATACATATTAAGAATGAGTGTTGGATCATTGGGATTCCTGAAATCTTAACATCTATAAGTCATTCTTCATTTGTTATACTTCATCATTCAGTAAATGGACGAAGTTTGGTGCTTCTGATGCTGACTGGAGAGATACCACGATCGTTGTGTCTTAAAATGCTCATGCTTGATTTAGCCTTGATTGAAGAGAACACTACGATTTCTCTTAAGCTCTGATAGACTACGGTCTCTACTTGCTTGTTTTGTAGACTCCACGATTTCGAGAGCTGACTGCGATTCTAGACTTGGCTCGGCAGGCGCTCGGAATATCTTCACAATTCTGAGTGTGGCCTCCAAGACAGACTACGATTTTGAAGCAACTTTTTCGATACTGCACGATTCTGCCTTGGCTTCTGTAATCTCTCGGCTGACTTGACATACTACAATTTTGTTGAGTCCTATCGATTACATTTCAAAATAGATCATCCTAACAGCTTTGATCTTTTTTCTAAACATTCATTTACAGAATGATAAACATTAAGCACGGGTCAACCTAACAATTTTGATCTACCATCTAAGTCCTTGTACATATATGATTTGAATGACTTTACACATAAGCATATTTATTTACTTTCAACATCAAATTTTAATATGCAATTCCCAACATATTCATATGAATCTTGGTCGAGTTTCAAATTAAACTGGAAAAAAATTAAAAGCTTAAATTACAATGAAATATTAGTTAGTAATATTAATATTAGTATTATTAATATTAATATTATTAAGAATAATAGTAATATTAGCATTAATATTCATATTAATATTACTATTAATAATATTAATATAAATATTATAAATACTAATATTATAAAATATTAATATTAGTATTAATAATATCACAAAATATAAATATGAATAGTAACATGCCGCTACAACTTGTAGCGGCTGGAACAATTAAATCCCTTTTTAATTGTCCTAGCCGCTACAAGCTGTTGTGTCATGGTTATTTTTGGTTGCTCCTAGCAACTGGTTGCCATGGATGCGGACACACACACACACACACATATATATATATGTGTGTGTGTGTGTGTATAGAATAATAGTCGTACACAGTTGTGTACGTTTTATTTGTGCACAGTTTGCCAAAACTATGTTGTTTTGACAGATTTGTTTTTGATTTTTGATTTGGGAGAACTATTTAAAAAAAATCTGCCAAAATGACGTAATTTTGACAAACTGTGTTTAAATAAAATATATACAACTATGTATGATCATATTGACCATATATATACCCAGCTGAGAAGCTACATACACTTCTATGGGGTCAATAGCCCCCACTGAAAAAAAAATTATTTTATAATGTAATGTAAATTTTAAAATTTTTAAGTATTATATATAAATTGGCCCTACTAAAATTTTATAAATTTTCTATTATACGGGATCAAATTTAAAATTTATAACTTTGTCAATCAAATTTTAATCACATGCGACTCATATCCTCTTAATATATGTATCTCTCTATAATATTTTAAACTAAATAATAATCTAATTTATATTATTTTTAAAAATAAATAATGAATTACTTACTTATGAACAGTTGTGATTAAAAAAATCTAGTATGAGTCAATATAGTGTATATATACCATATATTATTACTCATTATATTTTCATTGTAATATATATATATATATATATTCGAAAGTATAAAGTATTAAAAAAAATAGCTCGGAGTCGCTACCCCCAATCCCACCAAATTATTAATAATTCAATAATAATTTCGATCTCACTAACAAAAAAAATTATGACTTCGCCGGTGTATATACCAACTTATTGTCATTCTTTCCACGATAAAAAACTTAGTACCTTGGAGCCTCACAAAGGGAGTAGTACTTGAGAGAATAGTGATTACAAACTTTTTATTTTGTTTCTAGAAGGGTAGTTACTTATTTAATTCAAAGACTAAATTTCAAATTATACACAATAAATTTTATTTTAAATTAAATGAATTCTAAATTTAGAGTCTTAATATAATTCGCATATTTCGTACTAAAGTATATGGTGTAAATTATTGTGATGTAAACGGTGCGAATTATTTTAAAATTTAAGATGTGTTTAATTTGAAATAAAATTTAAGATCCAAAATCGAATTTAGGGTCAAAGTATATAGATTTCATTATATAGCGCACTTTCATTATTTGATGGCGCAAAACAAGCGAATAAGCAGTATACCCTCCACCCCACGCCCCAAAACCAAACAAAAGCATAAGCTATTTGATCCCCACTAAAGCCTTGAATCCTATTGAGAAAATGACAAATAAAATGTACAGTTTAGATTGGGAGAAAAGCGTATAAATAGTATATAGCTTTTAACCACGCACCCCCAAAACCAAAAGAAAAGCGTAAGCTATTTGATTCCCACTAAATTCTTGAATCCCATTTGAGAAAATGACAAATAAAATGTTTTTTAGTATAACAAAACAGGTCTGTACAGTCTGTGCATACTATACATATATTTTTTGGTATAGGTATCCAAAGCACGCTCAAAATATTGTATTATGGAAAAATTTCAGTTCCATAAAATATTAAAAAAAATAGTTGTTTTAAAAAAAATTAAAAAAAATTAGGGTCCAGATTTGATCAAGTCCGGGAGTCTGGATCTGATCCGTGTTATATATATATATATATATATATACGGAAAGCTTCAAGAGCATAATTCTTAAATAGCATAATGCCTTAAATAGCATAATTTTATCAAAACGACGTAGTTTTGGAGGGACGCGGTGGCATTTTTATAAATACCATGCCACCGCGTATTTATAAAAATGCCAGGTATTATGCTATTTAAGAATTATGCTCTTGAAGCTTCTCGTATATATATATATATATATATATATATATATATATATATATATATATATATATATATCTAATAAAATACGAATGATTTTGAATTTTTCGCTCACTTAATAAATCATCTTGGCCGTCCAAAGTTTGGGATAAATTCCACCGTTCATACATCTATCTAATAAAATACATCTATCTATCTAATAATTTAATAAAATACAAATTATTTTAAATTTTCCACTCACTCAATAAATTATTTTGATCGTTCAAAGTTTGTCCATACAATGCCGGAGGCACGGGACCCAGCTAGTATATATATATGTATATATCTATATAATAAAACAGAACCTAATTTGAATCTTTCATTTGACAAAGCACAAGAACGGTTTAGATTCATTCTAATTTAATTCTTCCAACTTAATCTAAAGGCTCAAATTTCTTCCCGCTCAAATCAAATTCACTCATACACCATACTCTCTCTTATGTTCACATACAAAATCTTTCTCTCTCCTCTCTCCAACTTAATCTAAAGGCTCACATTTCATCTCACACTAAAATTTTCCGCCCAAATCAAATAACAATAACAATAATAATAATTATTATAATTATAATTATAATTATAATACTAATATAATCTATATAATAAAACAGAGCCTAATTTGAATCTTTCATTTGACAAAGCACAAGAACGGTTTAGATTCATTCTTACTTAATTCTTCCAACTTAATCTAAAGGCTCATATTTCTTCCCGCTCAAATCAAATTCACTCATACACCATACTCTCTCTTATGTTCACACACAAAATCTTTCTCTCTCCTCTCTCCTCTCTCCAACTTAATCTAAAGGCTCACATTTCATCTCACACTAAAATTTTCCGCCCAAATCAAATAACAATAACAATAATAATAATTATTATAATAATTATAATTATAATTATAATTATTATAATAATATTAATATAATCTATATAATAAAACAGAACCTAATTTGAATCTTTCATTTGACAAAGCACAAGAACGGTTTAGATTCATTCTAACTTAATTCTTCCAACTTAATCTAAAGGCTCATATTTCTTCCCGCTCAAATCAAATTCACTCATACACCATACTCTCTCTTATGTTCACACACAAAATCTTTCTCTCTCCTTTCTCCAACTTAATCTAAAGGCTCACATTTCATCTCACACTAAAATTTTTCGCTCAAATCAAATAACAATAACAATAATAATAATAATTATTATAATTATAATTATAATTATAATTATTATAATAGTACTAATAATAATAAATCTATATAATAAAACAGAACCCATTTGACAAAGTAGAAGGACGGTTCAGATTCATTCTAACTTAATTCTTTCAACTTAATCTAAAAGCTCATATTTCTTCCCGGCCTAATCAAATTCACCCATACACCTTACTCTCTCTCATGTTCACACACAAAATATTTCTTTATCCTCTCTTCTTCACACACATAAACAAATAATAATAATAATAATAATTATTATAGTACTAATAATAATAATAGTAATAATAATAATTATTATAATTATAATTATAATAATAAATATTATTATGATTATTATAAAAATAATTATAATATCTATATAATAAAACAGAAATCATTTTGAATATTTCATTTGACAAACCACAAGAACGGTTCAGATTTCATCTCAATTCTTCCAACTTAATCTAAAGGTTCACATTTCATCTCATACTAAAAATTATCGTCCAAATCAAATAACAATAATAATAACAATAATGATAATAATAATAATTATTATAATAATATTAGTAATAATAATAATTGTTATTATGGTGGTGTGGTGAATTATAAAAATTGTTATTGATGATTTTTAAGTTTTGTAAACAGGTTTAGATTTTTTTTGGATATCTATTTTTAAAGAAAAATTAATTATTGTGGAGGTTTGGTGAATTATGATAATTGTTATGTCTGATTGTAAATTATTTTAGGTTGCAAAAAGTTTTTAGGTAATGTAGTATTTTTTGAATTTTAATCTAATTTTTCGTTACGTCGTGCCTTTAGGCACGGACAATTACTAGTATATATATATAATCGGTTGATAGTAATATAAAATAACAAATTTCATAAATTATCATCATAATTTTAGTATGTCATTATTATTGAACAACTCATTATATTTAATTATAAATAAAAAACATGCAAAAAAAATATCATTACTATTTACATATGTTACAAATGAGACTTTTTTGTTATTGAGTAATTTGTTTATTTTTATTTAATTATAAGGGCACATTTTTTGTTAAATTTTTTATGTTTGCCTTCAGATTCATGTATATTTTTGTTCTTATTAGACCCCCACTACGTTTATATATTACTCCTATCTAATAAAGAATTAATTAGTTTATTAAGGATTGCCTGTAAACTAGTATTTTCACACCCTTCATCTCTGGCAATTTTATACTTTTAGAGAAAATCAAGTAGTTATGATTTTTAAACAGATTATGTAATATTACTTACCATAATAAAATCTATTTAATTATTTTAACACAATTAAAATTCATTCATTTTCTCTCAAAATATAAAGTTTGAAACTAGTTTACAGGCAATTCTTATAGAATTTATTCTCTATTTCATATTCCATTGACCTTATCCTACTTGTGAGAATGAATTTATTTATTTCATATAAACTATGATAAAGATGTTTCTCTTTGGTGTTTAATGAATTCATGATAAAAATAATTAAAAAATACTCATATATATTGGTTAAATTTATATTAATTATTTATATTTTTTTTTACTAAATATATATTGTACCAAAGTCCAACAAATCCTAAGTTCGTCCCTGTCTCCATTTGAAATGAATAAAAAAGAAACATACAAACACGCATTAACACATACACACACATGAGAAATAGAATATAAGACAATTGTTAGCCAAGCTTGGTTAAGATACTTAATAATGATGTAACTTTTCCTTTAAGGTTTTGTTTTTCATTTTAGGGTTTCATACAATTTTTTTTACACAAAAATATATTCCATGACATTATTTAAACAAACACATTTTTGCCCGTCTATAAGAAATCGAGTGGTTCGGATTTACAATTTTTAATCCATCCAATACTACTAGCGTAGAGAATGACACTTAATCACCTTTTTAAATTTGAACCACACTTTTTTGTTTTAGGCAATTTGATATTTATTTACCAGTATCGTATCATATCAAATACTAGGTGTGTCCCGTGCCTCCGACACTGTATAAACGGTGTGATTTATCTCAAATTTTAGACGGTCCAGATAATTTATTGAGTGAGCTGAAAATTCAAAATTATTTGTATTTTATTAGATAGACTAGTTGTGTCCCGTGCCTCCGGCACTGTATGGACGGTGAAATTTATCCCAAACTTTGGACGGCCCAGATAATTTATTGAATGAGCAGAAAATTCAAAATTATTTATATTTTATTAGAAAGATAAATAGATTACTATGAATTATTCTTTCTCTCTATAATGGGTGCGTGCGTGTGTAAACTTTGGATCATGAGATCACATCCCATGAGATCAAAGACGTACCACAGTAGTAGTGGAGTGGCCAACAAAATCCCATTGAGAAAATGACAAATAAAATTTACAGTTTAGATTGGGAAACAAGCGACAAATAAAATGTACAGTTTAGATCCGGAAACAAGCGACAAATAAAATGTATATAGCGAATAAACAGTAAGCTATTTGATCCCCACTAAACTCTTGAATCCCATGGAGAAAATGACAGATAAAATGTACAGTTTAGATTGGGTAAAAACATTTATAGCAGGAAAATTAATAATTTATTCACTAGTTCTAAAATTATAGATACATTATTTGTAAAATAATTATAATTTCTATTAAAAAAATTATTTTAAAATTTATCTTGAATAATAGCTAGAAATTCAAGAGTGTAAAAATTATATATTACTTCGTAATTTGAATAAAATTGTATCTGCAATTTAATTTTGAAGCTAATGATGGATGCACAATAGGGCAAGGGGGGCATTTCTCCACCCTTGATTTTGTAATTATTTGTCAGCTAGTATAGATAGTGACCCCTTTTATGATTTTGTAGTGATTCTTATGGAATCTTTTGAATGTTTCGTGAATTTTTCTGTTTCATTAATCACAAGGAAAGAGTCTTTTTTATTAATTTTTTTATTTAATGAAAAGATAGAGCCGTATTTTATATAGCCCTGGCTGAGATTTAATGAGAGTTATGTAGTTACTTTTTGACCAATTACTAGTGATAAGCTTTAGTGAGAGTTAGTAGTTATGTAATGTTGCATATGGTTTGAGCAGTACCTCCACCACCGGTCCTTCTAGTCTACTAACCCTGCATCGTCCTTTCGTTTTAATGATGGCACGTTGGCAACTTGGGTTTATAAGGTTTTTATATTAACAAATCCATATTCATTATTCATATGAATTAATTACCTGGTGACCAAAGCAAACGCCCGGAATCATTTCAAAATATGCCAAACAGAATGAGATGCCATATATGTAGCGAAATTGTACGATCTATCCCACATAAATTTATCATCTAGCAGCGCACATTTGTGTAGACGGACCCAATAAGTATGTTGGACCACCTCCTTACCTAAAAGTTTAACCTATTAGGTTGAGGCTCTACCATCCTTATTAACTCATCTACACTCTTGAATTTATCCGATGTGAGATTAATGTGAAATATCCCAACAATCTCCACCTTTCACTTGAATACCATCACAAGTATCAATATCCCAACAATCTTCACCTTTCACAAGTATCATACTTGAGTATTCTCATCATTAAGCGCACCTTCTTTGAATCCTTCAAGAGCTCTCTGCTCGACTCTAATACTACTCCACCACGCCAACAGCAAACGCGTCTCAGCAGTTTTTTCTAGATTCATCCGAGCCCTGCTCCACCCGATTCAAATACTTCACCTTTAAGTCCTTCAAGAGCTTTGCTTGACTCTAATATTACTCCACCACGTCCGGGGCAAACGTGTCTCAATAACTTCCCTAGAGCCTTCCTAAGCCCCCGCTCCACCCGACTCAAATCATCTCGTGCTCCACCTGATTCAACTCTATTTACTCCACCCACGAGGCCTTGCGAATTTACCCTCTCACCCCTTCGCACTTTGGAGTTGATACTTGGACTTTATTTGCTCCACCCACGAGGCCTGCGAATTTTACCCTCGCACTTCCCTCGCACCTTGGAGTTGTTCTTGGGCCCATCGAACCATGAGCTCCGATACCATTTGTAGCGGAATTGTACAATCCATCCCACATCAATTCATCACCTAGCAGCGCACACCTGTGTAGACGGGCCCAATAAGTATGTTGGACCACCTCCTTACCTAAAAGGTTAACCTATTAGGTTGAGGCTCTACCATACTTATTAACTCATCTACACTCTTGAATTTATCCGATGTGGGATTCATGTGAAATATTCCAACAATATAAACGCCCATAATTTTAAAAATATGCAAATTGGCAACTTGGGTTTATATGGCACATGCCTTGTTGGTTTATCTGACAAACAGAATGGGATGTACAAGAATGCAAAATACAGTCATTTCATTACCCATATGAATGAGGAACTCCATGTGACAAAACAAGAATGGAAATCCATTATCCCAAAACATCAAAACAAAATAACCATAACAGAATGAGGAACAAGAATGCAACACATAATCAAAATAAAAATGCAAATTCATGTGACAAAACAGAGTCATTTCATCACCTCTGTTATGAACAAGAATGCAACACATAATCAAAACAAGAATGCAAATCCATGTGACAAAACAGTCATTTCATCAACTGAACATAACAGAACAGTATATTCCCTGAACATAATCATGTGACAAAACATCAACTAAAGTCATTTCATCAACTGAAACAGAAATCCAATCAACCATATTACATATCCAACTAATCCAAGATTAAAAACAAACAACACACAAGGCACAATTCTCTCAACTATCAAGTCTACAGTCTCGAACAAATCAACCATATTACATATCCAAGATTGATGCATCTAAATCACCTGCTGAAAATTCTACAATTTTTAAAAGATAAATGTGAGCAAATCATAATTTATTAAGAATAATTTAAACTACATTAAAAAAAATAAATAAACAATACAAAGTGTTATAGTGTTACTGTGATGTACCTTTTTCAATTTCTTCAAGGGATTCCAACTTTTCTTCGATATCAATTGGTTCGTTACTTCGGCGAAGCCAATCTTGAGCACCCAAAAATCCTTGCACCATCCTAGGAGTTAAAGAGCTCTTAAAGGAATCAAGTATGCGTCCTCCTGTGCTAAATGCCGATTCAGAAGCGCGATAGAAATGGGAATCGCTAAGACATCTCTAGCCATTAATGAAAGAACAAGAAATCTATGAGTGTTGGATCTCCACCGAGCTAAAAGGTTAAAATTCTCATCTTTTCTTTCAACTCGATCCTTTAAATACATTTCTAGCTCAGTTTGAACTTCCCTACCTTGACCATCCTCAACATGTTGTTCAAACAAGCTATCAATTTTTATTTTTTTTCTTGATATACTTTCTACTAATGATGAGCCACCACTTCGAGTTACGCTTCCACTCCCACTTGGAGTTTGAGATGAATGACCTTGGGACGATAAATGATTGAGATTATAATAATTGGACAACTCAAATAATACATTTTTAGCCCCTCTAATCATTTTGATTGCCAAATCACTTTCTTTACTATACATGTGATTAAATACAAACTCAACGAAAGTGAATTTGTGTCTTGGATCAAGAACCACGACAATGTATAACAACTTGTTCATTTTATTAACATCCCCCCAATATTTCATTAACTTTGATCTCATCCTCATAGCCATTTCTCTCATTGGATAATCATCATCATCTTCCATTTTTTCAAAAGACCATCAACTTCCACAAACTCATGAACAAATCCATTGGATGTAACATATAATGTGCTGGAGATTCTAAGTGTTAATTCATAAAGTGTTTCAAAAACAAAACAATTCTTCTCACATTACCCCAATCCTCCACCGTTGGCCACCCTTCACCTAAGATCATTTCTTGTTTAAAAAAGGATCCCTACTCCCAAGCCTATTAAAAGCACGTTCAAAATATTGAGCAACATTCAACATTAAATAAATGGAGTTCCATCTAGTAGCAACGTCTAGGATTAATGAAGATTTATTTTCAATTTTTTCAAAGTCAACACACTCCTTGAACTTTCTAATCCAAGATGGAGATTGCCTTACCCACCTAATCAATGTTCGAACACGAGCTACCGAAATATTAACATCTTTCAACCCATCAACTACGACCAAGTTTAAAATATGAGCAACATATCGAACATGAATGAATTTATTCTCACAAACACTATGTCCCCATCCTTGCAATTGATTTTTTAAATAAGATATCACAACATCATTTGAACTGACATTATCAACAGTTATAGTAAAAACTCTTTTAATCCCCCATTCTATCAAACAATTCTCAATTGCCATTCCAATGGCCTCACCCTTGTGACTCAAAATTGGAACAAAGTTTATAATTTTTTTGCTCCATATCCATTTATCATCAATGTAATGAGCTCACTACAAAAAAAGGGTCACTACCGACGGGCAATTCACCATCGCCAATGACATCATTAACGACGGTACTGCCATCGCGAATGATCCCCGTCGATAATGAACTTTTCACAGATTTCCCAGTTTGGTGGTCGATGGATTTCCGTCGACAATGGCATGAGTGTCGTCGGTAATGGGAATGATTTGGCGCCAGGTTTTCGCGGTGGAGGGAAAAAGTAATGGCGACGGGAAATATTTCTATAGTTGACGGGCGTTCCGTCGGCAAAGAGTCACTAGCGACGGGCATAATAGCGAATGAGTCTTATATTAAAACCCTTGTTTCGACGGCAACGACTCTTATTTTTTCCCATCTCTTCTGATTTTTCTTTATCCATGAAAATTTATCCTCAGTTTTTTATTTTACTTTTCTTGATTTGTATGGAAAATATGCTCTGAATAATCTAGTATCTATTTAAGGAGTTTTGTATTATAGAAGTAGTGGTTCATTGTGATAAGATATGATTTCAAGTGATTGATCAGTTATAACTTTACTACGTATATGCAGTAATATGAAAAATAATTTTCAATCATTTTATATGATTTCAAGTGTGTGTAAACTTTCTATAAGTTCAACAAAAATGCATGTATGATCATATTAATTAAGCCATGTTATGAGCATATATATAAATAACACCTGGGTTAATTATCTGTAGTTTTGTGTTATATATAAAGCTATATTATTTATGTGATTTAAAAAAGATAAAAGAAGTAGTGGAATAAGGATAATGATTCTCAGAACTACTTTTATACAAGTATACTTGCTTAATTAGAGGGCCTTCCATAATATTTTGGGTTTATAATGATTCTCTTTTCTTTTACACATGCTTGGGTTTATAATATTTTGAGACATGATTCTAAATGAACTCTGTTTATTGACTGTCTCTTGTTGTATGCATCAACATAATTATACAAAAATCCTTTGTTGATCAAAAGTACTTAAAGTCATTAGTGTATATATATATTATTGGAAATAGATACCCACACCATATTCTTTTCAAGTATGTACCGAGTAACAAATGTTGAATTAATTTCTATCTTGTGATAGGACTTGAAATCCGTTTGAGATTTTTTTATAACTGGATTCTTGTATATTCTAGATTTTCCAAATTTATTTAGCAACTGTACTTCTTGAAGATAGTTCAAAAACTTACGTAATTATAACTCTTATTCTAGCTTAACTATTAGACGTTGAAACTTCTGGTTCGGTTTCTCCGAGCTGTTGAAGGGAAAAAATGAAACATGCGAACCTCTATAGTTATTAACCTAGGTTTAGTGTAGACTGTAGACCTAGGATCAATGTATAAAGGCTGCATTATATAATTATGTCCTTGAGCTCTGTATTTGTCTCGACCAACAGTTTGGGGCTTAGTTTGGAATTTGGATAGCCTTTTTAAATATATTTTCAAAAACTAGTTGGCATTAAAAACACCAAAATAGATTGGCATTGAAAACATAATGCATTGCAAAACTGTAAAACATTTGTTTATAGTTGTCCAGTGTTTTTGAGTATGTTGCTAAGAAAATATGAGTAAGAGTAAAATATGTTGGAACACATTCGTTTATAGTTGACATTGTCAATTTTTTTACAATTATAAAATGACATAATCTTCTTAATTTATCATTACTATTCAGTAGATACTTCAATTTCTTGACATGTGCATATTTTCATATAGTTTAGGGAGCTTAGAAACCCGTTTGAGATTCACTTAGTAGGAGTGGATCTCAAATAGTCCCCGTTTTGGGATAGTTCTAGTATATTTCGATCTTACTTAGGTCGCTGTTAACGACTTGAGCACGTATTTATATTTTTTGAATTTTTCGTCAGTATATGTTGGGAGACTGCATATTTTGATCATTTGATGTTTAAAAGTAAATGCTCATGATTATATGTAAAGTCCTTCGAGAAATATATGTACAAGGACTTAGTGATAGATCAAATCTGTTAGGTTGATCTAAACTTTTAAATATGTACATTTCTGTAAATGAATGTAATAGATAGGCTTCGAAGAGATTGTAGTGTATCTAGCTGATCAAGATTACAGAAGACAAGGAAGAATCGTAGAGCATCGAAGATCGTAGTGTGCCTGCCTTGAAGGGCCTCTTTGTAAATCATAGAGTGGTCCCAACGTTTGTCGAGCCAACTCAGAGATCGTAGTGTGCTCTCGAAAATGTAGACTCTGCAAGACAAGCAAGTGAAGATCGTAGTGTGCAGGACCTTGAGAGAAATAGTAGTGTTCTCACCAGACCAAGCACCAAGGTGACAAGACACCACGATATGGATCGTAGAGTATCATCTGCCTTGTGTCAGAAGCATCGAGCCCTATCCTTTTGTTTGGAGACAAATTCCAATAAATGAGGAATGAGTTTTAAACGTTGAAGTCCTCACCAGTCCCAACGTCACAAAAGATATCCTTAGTATACAACAAAAGGAACGTATTCAAGAAGATAAGGAAAGGACCATAGGACAGAGGAAAACACCTTTTCAGGTGTTAGGTGAGAAAGCAGTCTGTTGTGTCAGTGGGCCAGAATGTAATTCAGAAGGTGTGCAGAAAAGTCTCCATCAAAGTTCAGAAATGTGAAACGCATTTAATGCTCCAACGAATGGCTTCAACGGATAGATTTCAAGCATCACATATATGCAAAACATATGCAGATGAGAAAGCTAAGCAAGCATTGAACTAAAACGAAGAAGAACACTCAACTCTACGATCTGAGAAAAAGAGAAAGCTTGCTCAGCTACTCAGTTCTTTTGAACAAGTGCTTAACGGCAACTGAGTAGCACCAACTAAGAACTCAACAACTACCAATCAACTGAAGTAAGAGTTCCAAGTCATAAGGACTTAAAGAGTTCCAAGTCAAAAGGACTTGAAGAGTTCTAAGTGAACTGTGAAGAACCAAGTCTGCTGGACTTGAAGAGTTCAAGAGTGAACTAAGAAGTTCCTAGACTGCTGGTCTAGAAGGAATCTGTGAGATTCAGAAAGTGTAAAAGATATTCTTAGTGGATTTCCTACTCGAGGAGTAGAAGAGTGGACTAGGAGCTTTAAGTGCCCTGAACCACTTAAAACTGTTGTGACTCTTACATTATTGCTATAACTGCTATAAATGTTATAACAACTATAACTGCCTCACTTACACCAACTTACCATATCTAAAAGGGAGATTAAACAGACCAAAATTTCGCTGTGTTTTAATCATTGTCAAACTAACAAAGTAAAATAAAAAGAATTTTTAAATATCTATTCAACCCCCCCTTCTAGATAATTATTGTACCTCCGGGAACTAACAATTGGTATTAGAACAGGTTCTATTATATAGCCTACAAAGCTTAAGTAGATCCAATGGCACATTTACCAAGCGAATCAAGGATTGGAGGAGGCAGCAAGCCACCTATGTGCAACAAAGATAAATTTGCCAATTGGAAAGTTCGGATGTAAGGATACATGAACTCAATAGATGAAGATCTATCTAAAACTGTTCCGAATGGGCCCTACGTTCCTACAAATCTTTCACCAACTACAGACGATCCAAACAGAATACAGATCAAGGTCAAAGGAGAGTGGATTGATAACGAGAAGAGAGCTGTTCAACTCGACAAAAAGGCCAATAACATTTTGTTTCAATCTTTAAAAGAAGATCTATTAGAAAATGTGGTCAACAAAAAAATAGCAAAGGAGGTTTGGGAAGCACTGCTCATCATGCATGAAGGAAAGGAAGAAGTCAAAGAAAATAAATAATCTCTCCTAACACAGCAATATGAAATGTTTGCAAACGTTCAAGGAGAAAACGTCACTGCCACCTATGAGAGATTCAACGTTCTGCTCAACTCTCTACGAGCTTATGGAAAGATCTATCCAAATAAAGATCTAATCATAAAGTTCATGAGAGCCTTACCAAGCAGGTGGGATGCCAAAACCACTACTATTAGAGAGTAAAAGAATCTCCATGAGATGACTATTCAACAGTTATATGGTATCATTTTTACATATGAACTGGAGCTGACTCAACGAGCAGAAAATCTATCAAAAGGAAGAAAGAAGGATAAGGGTGTTGCTCTCAAAGCAATTGAAAGTAACTCCAAGGTCAACACTGAAATTGACTCTGACTATGATGAAGATGATGATGAGGACTTTGCAATGCTGGTGAAAAGACTAAGAAGGTTCATGCATCAAGGCAAAACCAACAAGCCAAAGAAAGTCAGCAACTACAACAGCCAGGAGCAGATTAATGATCTATGCTACAATTGCAAGAAGCCTGGCCATTTCATTACCAACTGCAACAAGCCTCTCAAAGAAGAACTAAAGAAGAAATCACATCCAAAGAAGGAGTACAAAGGCAACAAAAGGCCTCAGATGAGAGACAAAGGCCTTGTAGCTGGAGGATCGTGGAGTGACTCAGACAATGACTCAACTCCTGAATCTGGAGATGATGAAGATCCCCAAATGGTAAATCTTTTGCCTAATGGCCAAGAATGCAAAAGACAAACAGAACTCCAACATACATGAAGTATGTATAGATGAGGTATTTGACTTCAACTCTCCTGATGTAGACATTGGTGACTTAAGAACTGCACTGCATGGCATAACATCTTATCTGTATCAATACATAAAATGGTTTAGAGTTCTGTCAAAGGACTATTCACTTTTTTAAAAGGAGAAAGAGAAAGTTCAAGAAGAACTGTAAACAACCCTTCTAAGTACTGACTCTCTCTCCAAGTTTGAAGCTGAGAATAAGCACTTAAAATAAACCAATGAGCTCAATGCACAAAGAGAGTCAAGTCTAACCTCTAAAATTGAGGAACTAGAAAAGACAATCTCTACATGGAATAAATCCTCTTCATCCATGGACTCCCTGATCTCTAGCCAGAGAAGTATCTCTGACAGAACACGTTTAGGCTTTGGGGAATCTACCTCAAAGCCATGTGTGGAAAAGGTAAAAGAAACAAACATCAATAATGCTTCAAGTTTTAGTAGAGGCATTATATTTATGAAATCCTCACAAAAAGATGAGCATGTTAAACCTTGTTCTATTGATTCAATCCATATTCTAAGGAGTAAGGGATCTTATGCTGGCCTGGGTTTCAGAAAAGAGAAGAGTAACCCAGCCACTACTCATAAACCTCGAAGGATCGTAGAGTCGAGTAAGACCAACTCTACGAACCAACTGGGAAGGTACAGTAGAGGTAAGGTACACTCCTCATAAATCATGGAACACAAGGACACATGGAAGAAGGAAAATCAGCCTAACAGAAGGATAACTAAAGATCCACAAAAAGTCTAAATGGAGGAAGAATTCTCACACACACACAAGCCATCATATTAGATGTTTTGTGTGCTATAAAGTTGGTCACAAGGCTGCAAAGTGCTATTATAATTCCATGCATGTGATACACAAAATCAAGCATATTTGGGTCCCCAAGGGTACTAAAAAAGTAGGACCCATACAAGTATGGGTACCAAAATGAAAGTTTAATGTTACCACAGGAAAAGAGCTCCACGATCACGACCTGGTATCTGAACAGTGGATGCTCAAGGAACATGACTGGGAACAAATCCCTTTTGTCTAACTACATAGAGAAGGAAGGTCACTTAGTCATCTTTGGAGAAAACGGCTCTGGCAAGACAAGAGGATATGGCTTAGCTGGAAATAGTACAGTGTCCTTTAGTAAAGTTATGTGGAAGGACTACAACATAATCTTCTAAGAATTAACCAACTCTGCGACAAGGGTCATCAAGTAACATTCCTCAACAATCAATGTCAAGTCAGAGACCTAAAGACATCTGCTGAAAAGTTAATCGAAACAAGAGAATGAAATATCTACAGAATAAATCTTGGATAACTAAGCTCAGACGAGACAATATGCTTTCTGGCTAAAGCATCTGAAGAAATAAGCTGGTTATGGCATCGAAGACTGTTTCATCTCAACTTCAAGAGCATGTCCAAACATGCCTCAAAAGATCTAGTTGCAGGCTTACCTAAGTTCAGCTTTGTTAAAGAAAATTCGTGTAATGCCTATCAGCTTGGAAAGCAGACCAGAAGCTCATTTAAGAGCAAAACTGCCAACTCAATTGACAAGCCCTTGCAGTTGCTCCACATGGATCTATTTAGGCCAATTCCAACGATGAGCCTCGGAGGGAAGAGATACTCACTGGTCATAGTCGACGACTACACCAAATTTACATGGGTGTTCTTTCTAACCTAAAAGGATGAAACAAGCTCCCAACTGATTAAGATGTTCAGGCTGGTGATGAACGAGAAAGGAGAGAAAATAAAGGCTATAAGGAGTGATCATGGTAGAGAATTTGACTTCTCAGAAATGGATCAGTTCTGCACAGACGATGGCATCAGTCACAACTTCTCAGCTCCACAAAATCCTCAACAAAATGGAGTAGCTGAGAGAAAGAATAGGACATTTATGACGCCCCCAAAATAGGTATACATCACCCATCTTGAGTCGCCAGATATCGTACTATAAAAATCAAATACAAACTTCATTTATACAACTGTTGAACTGTCGTGCAGAGTACGACAACAGATAAGCTGAGAGTTTTAATACAAATGTATGTAACTCTACTGGTGCCTCGACCAAAACCTTACAATGGTACTTTATATAAAAGTACAGTCAAAAACTATTTTAGAAATTAAAATATTTCGGAAGTGCTCAAGGAAACCTTCGTACATGGGAGACCATGTGTCTAGGTTATGATAGATATCATATGTCCACAGAATTATCCTTGGTTGACCCAAAAGTCCCCAAAGAAAAACAAGAAGATTACTATCATCTTTTTTCCAATGGTGAGTCATCTCTTGACATATAATTATCTCCGTTGTATTCAAGTGAAAATTATATTTCAAATATACTCCAAGATCATATAGGTAGTGCTCGTAGATATACTCAGCAAGTGGATGTACACAACCATATCTTATGATAACACGAGGTTGTATGTCATTAGACATCTTGTATGATAGTGGGAAAACACCCTTCCAAAGTTGGGTTCACCTCACCCTATTCGGTTCACCAAAATTAAATATCAAATGACGTATACAATACGAAAAAGTTATCTAAAGTTCTCAACAAAATTATTTCTATACTATTTAGGGAGAACCTCAACAGCTATAGACCACCGTTCTATTCCCCTATTATCCCCGCTCGACCCAGCTACACTCTTATTACCTAAAAGGAATTGTGAAGAAGAAGGGTGAGCACAACTAGCCTAGTAAAGAATATCATGACTAAAGATAATTAAATTATCAATAGACTTTGTCAGCAATGAATAAGAGATTTTGAACATATGACAGATGATAAAAATTTTCAACCATAGTTGCAGCGGAACGAGTAATCCATTAGAAGAGTCCAATAAACCATAAAGTCTATTATCTTCTCCACGTTAAGAATCCACCAACAATGTGTTATCCCTGTAACATCAGTCAACAATTTCTGTCCACAATCAGGTGAATAACTCATAATCATAATTGTGGTTCTAAATTCCTCTTCGAACCTAGGACGAAGATAATTTTCATCACATATCTTTATCTGAAATATCAAAGACCATGGTTATCCCAAATCAAAATTCATGTCCATAATCATACTAATAAATTCATATTTCCACTACGGGCCAAAGATATTCATTAACAGTTCATTCTTGCACTACATGCCAAAGACATGCAACTGTATTTTAGAAGAGTCAATTAGAGCATGATATCTACTATCTTCTACGAATTAAAAGTCTATTATCAATATTTTATCGCTGAGACTCTGCTCAATAAATAATCCACATCACCGAATTATCCATGCACTACAGCCAAGGATATTCATTAGTATTACATCCATGAATTATCCATGCACTACGGCCAAGGATATTCATTATTATCACATCCATAAATTATTCATGCACTACGGCCAAAAATATTCATTATTATAACATCCATGAATTATCCATGCACTACGACCAAGGATATTCATTATTATCACATCCATGAATTAATATTTCATCGCTGAGACTCAGCTCAATAATTAATCCACATTATCGAATCATCCCTGCACTACAGGCCAAGGATATTCATTAGTATCACGACCACGATTTATCCATGCACTACGGGCCAAAGATAATCGTGTTTTTATCAACGGTCATGATCATGCCATAAAATAATTCATCTTTCCACCCTTGGCCGAAGAGAATCCATGGCCATAATCATACCAAAAATGATCCATCAATGCACTACGGGTCAATGAGGACTTTTATCACATCATTTGTAACATTACGGTCATGATTATACCGAATAATCATTGGTCATGATTATACCGAATAATCCTTGATCATACCTAGTCCATCTATGCATTACAGGTCACAGATGACTTTCGTCATAATATAAGCATGAGGATAATGACAATGATATAAAGAATCAATCAAATGAGATAAAAGATAAATATTAAACACTTATAATACAATTTATCCAGCCTTCAATAATAACCAAATGTTATCAATCACTTAATAATCTCATAATCTAATATCATTAATATTATAATAATATTTTAATTATTTCTTAAACTTATAAACAATTTATTTTAATTATTTACACTTTACTAATTAATGCATTTAATCATCCTAAAATGCCAAACTCATAAGATTTTATCATCAATAACCAAAACTCTCATCACAAATCTACATAAACTTTATATAAGATTTTCAAGCCATAAAATTCTATTTTCCAATTTTGTAACTTCACATAACATATTTAATTTATTTACTCATAATTAGTTTATTTTCATGAAAAATACCAAATCAGTCCCAAATATATTTTTTTCCTGGAATTTAGAAGAATATAGTCTCATATTAAACATATATTTTTCTCGGAATTTTAAAAATTCATTTACTATTTTTCATATGGTCAAAACTACTGAATATTTAGACATTTTTTATAAACTGTACTTTTGTCCAAAATTCCAAAATTTACACGGTATACTTCTGTTATATACATGTACTCCCAATAAAAATTTCACTAATTTTAAAGTTAACCACACGGAGTTATAAGGGATTACTTTTAAAATAGTATTTCCCCGTAAAATTCATACCTCTTAATCTATACATCCAAAAATCACCATTTTTGTACACAATATAGAAAACTCATCAAATTATCATTTCAAATTTTTCCAGAATTTTTGAGGGTTAGAAAAATTACAAAACTGCAAATGGATTTTCGCTCGCAATGCGGTAATCCACGCAGACAGATTATTTCAACAGAATAATAAAGAATGGAATAACAGAAGAATTCACCATGCATGCGATAGACCGCACAGACAGGTTATTTCCAACAGAATAATAAAAAATGGAACCAGGTCATGCGTAATCCGCACAGACAGGATGTTCCAATAGAAGAATAAAGAATGGAACTAGGTCATGCGTAATTCGCACTGACGGGATGTTCCGACAGAATAATAAAGAATGAAATAACAACAGAATTCACCAGGCATACGATAGACCGCACAAACATGTTATTCCAACAGAATAATAAAGAATGAAATAATAGAAGAATTTCACCATGTATATGGTACTTCGCATATACAGGTTATTCCAACATAATAATAAAGAATGTTATAACAACCCTTACAAATATTTAAAGAAAATATCTCTCTTCATGAATACGAAAGAATAATACCCCTTACGAGTATTGAAAGAAAATAATTCTGTTCATGAATACGAAAGAAATAATATATCTTACCTTAGAAAGAAGAGTATTCCGATTGGTAGGGCGAGAATAATCTTGAAGAAAACTTATATTGTTTTCTACGCTCAAAGCTTCTTAAAACTCTAAAGAAATACGCTCAAGATTATAGAAAAAGAATTTTCTGAACTTCTGGTGTGATTTTCAATTCTAACTAAGCATCCTATTTATAGGAGAATGGAAAGGATACTATGTTGTACTATGCAATAAAATATAATATATTCTATTTATAATCAAATAAAACAAAATTTTATAAAAAATATTCTGTTTTATATAAAAAGTTTTTACTATGCAAATACTATGCATAATAAAATATAATATATTTTATTTAAAATCTAATAAAATAAATAATTTTATAAAAGTATTCTATTTTATATAAAAAGATTTTACTATGCAGGCACTATGCAAACACTATGCATAATAAAATATAATATATTCTATTTAAAATCTAATAAAACAAATAACTTTATAAAAGTATTTTGTTTTATATAAAAAGATTTTACTATGCAAATACTATGCATAATAAAATATAATATATTCTATTCAAAATCTAATAAAACAAATAACTTTATAAAAGTATTATATTTTATATAAAAAGATTGTACTATGCAAACGCTATGTAGCAATTACTGTATCAATAATTGAATAAAACTGAGTGACTTCTCACGTAAGCATCAATAATCAATACCGTGTGCTACTATGCAACCACGTGTATTACAGTAATTTTAACACCGGGTGTTTCAACAGTTAACGGTAAAACTTTCGCCGTTATTTTTATAAAAAGATAATTTTATCGTTTTCTAACTCCGACAATAATTCTGTTGTAGGGTCCACCAATGATTGTGCCTTTGTGCGAATATTCCCTGACCAATCGAATATTATATAACAACTTGCTTACTTTGCAAAAATTTTCAAATATTACCCTTAACTTTAAACTTTTATTAATTTAACCATTTACGAAATAAAATAATAACTATAAGAAAAATGAATACTTTCATTTCATAAAATTCGGGGTCTTATAATTTCCCCTCCTTATGAAATTTTGCCCTCGAAATTTATGTACGTACCTGATATTCGAAGAGATGAGAATACCTTGCTTTCTTTTCGGATTGTACCTTCCCGGTTATATCCTTTGTATCATAATTTTTCCATTGCTCATCTCCTGTATTTTAGATATCATTCTAGAATATATCTTCAAAATAAAGGTCAATTGACATATCACAAACTGTCAACTTATCAAGTAAAAATTTCTGCTTAGGTAAGTCATACACTAGCGAAGTATATTACTATTCTCTCCCCTCCTAGTTCTAGACTCATATCTTTGCCAACGACCATATCCCTAAGCTCTGATACCATTTGTGACACCCCAAAAATAGGAATACATCACCCGTCTTGAGTCGCCAGATATCGCACTATAAAAATCAAATACAAACTTCATTTATACAACTGTTGAACTATCGTGCAGAGTACGACAACAGATAAGCTGAGAGTTTTAATACAAATGCATGTAACTCTCCTGGTGCCTAGACCAAAACCTTACAATGGTACTTTATATAAAAGTACAGTCAAAAACTGTTTTAGAAATTAAAATCTTTGGGAAATGCTCAAGGAAACCTTTGTACATGGGAGGCCATGCGTCTAGGTTATGATAGATATCATATGTCCACAGAATTATCCTTGGTTGACCCAAAAGTCCCCAAAGAAAAACAAGAAGATTACTATCATCTTCTTTCTAATGGTGAGTTTTCTCTTGACATATAATTATCTCCGTTGTCTCCAAGTGAAAATTATATTTCAAATATACTCCAAGATCATATAGGTAGTGCTCGTAGATATACTCAGCAAGTGGATGTGCACAACCATATCTTATGATAACACGAGGTTGTATGTCATTAGACATCTTGTATGATAGTGACAAAATACCCTTCCAAAGTTGGGTTCACCTCACCCTATTCGGTTCACCCAAATTAAATATCAAATGACGTATGCAATACGAAAAACTTATCTAAAGTTCTCAACAAAATTATTTTCATACTATTTAGGAAGAACCTCAACAACTATAGACCACCGTTCTATTCCCCTGTTATCCCCGCTCGACCCAGCTACACTCTTATTACCTAAAAGGAATTTTGAAGCAGAAGGGTGAGCACAACTAGCCCAGTAAAGAATATCATGACTAAAGATAATTAAATTATCAATAGCTTGTGTCAGTAATGAATAAGAGATTTAGAACATATGGGAGATGATAAAACTTTTCAACCATAGTTACAGCAGAACGAGCAATCCATTAGAAGAGTCAAATAGACCATAAAGTCTATTATCTTCTCCACGTTGAAAATCCACCAACAATGTTTTATTCCTGTAACATCAATCAACAATTTTTGTCCACAATCAGAATAACTCATAATCATAATTATGGTTCTAAATTTCTCTTCGCACCTAGGACGAAGATAATTTTCATCACTTGTCTTACCTGAAATATCAAAGACTATGGTTATCCCAAATCACAATTCCTGTCCATAATCATACTAATAAATATATATTTCCACTACGGGCCAAAGATATTCATTAACAGTTCATTCTTGCACTACAGGTCAAAGACATGCAACTGTATTTTAGAAGAGTCAAGTAGATCATGATATCTACTATCTTCTACGAATTAAAAGTCTATTATCAATATTTTATCGCTGAGACTCAACTCAATAAATAATCCACATCACCGAATTATCCATGCACTAGGGCCAAGGATATTTGTTAGTACCACATCCATGAATTATCCCTGCACTACGGCCAATGATATTCATTATTATCACATTCATGAATTATCCATGCACTATGACCAAGGATATTCATTATTATCACATCCATGAATTATCCATGCACTGCGGCCAAAGATATTCATTATTATCACATCCATGAATTAATATTTCATCGCTGAGACTTAGCTTAATAATTAATCCACATCATCGAATCATCCCTGCACTACAGGCCAATGATATTCATTAGTATTACGACCGCAAATTATCCATGCACTACGGGCCATAGGTAATCGTGTTTTCATCAATGATCATGATCATGCCATAAAACAATTCATCTTTGCACACTTGGCCGAAGAGAATCCATGGTCATAATCATACCAAAAACTGTCCATCAATGCACTACGGACCAATGAGGACTTTTACCACATAATTTGTAACATTACGGTCATGATTATACCGAATAATCCTTGGTCATAATCATACCAAGTCCATCTATGCACTACAGGCCACAGATGAATTTCATCATAATATAAGCATGAGGATAATGACAATGATATAAAGAATCAATCAAATGAGATAAAAGATAAATATTAAACACTTATAATATAATTTATCCAGCGTTCAATAATAACCAAATTTTATCAATCACTTAATAATCTCATAATCTAATATCATTAATATTATAACAATATTTTAATCATTTCTTAAAATTATAAATAATTTATTTTAATTGTTTACACTTTACTAATTAATGCATTTAATCATCCTAAAATGCCAAACTCATAAGATTTCATCACCAATAACTAAAACTCTCATCACAAATCTGCATATACCTTATATAAGATTTCCATGCCATAAAATTCTATTTTCTAATTTTGTTACTTCACATAACATATTTAATTCATTTACTCATAATTAGTTCATTTTCATAAAAAATAACAAATCAGTCCCAAAAATATTTCTTTTCTGGAATTTAGCAGAATATAGTCTCATATTAAATATATATTTTTCTCAGAATTTTAAAAATTCATTTACTATTTTTTATATGGCCAAAACTACCGAATATTTAGAAATTTTTTATAAACTGTACTTTTGTCCAAAAATTCAAAAATTTACACAGTATACTTCTGTTATATACATGTACTCCCAATAAAAATTTTATCAATTTTGGAGTTAATCACAAGGAGTTATAAGGGTTTACTTTTAAAATAGTCTTTCTCCGTAAAATTCATGACTCTTAATCTATACATCCAAAAATCGCCATTTTTTGACACAATATAAAAAACTCATCAAATTAACATTTTAATTTTTTTAGAGTTTTTGAGGGTCAGAGAAATTATGAAACTACTAATGGATTTTCGCCCACCATGCAGGAATCCATGTAGACATATTATTTCAACAGAATAATAAAGAATGGAATAATAGAAAAATTCACTATGCATGCGATAGACCGCACAGACAGGTTATTCCCAACACAATAATAAAAAATGGAACCAGGTCATGCGTAATCCGCACAGACAGGATGTTCAAATAGAATAATAAAGAATCGAACCAGGTCATGCGTAATCCGCACAGACATGATGTTCCAGGAAAATAATAAAGAATGGAATAACAACAGGATTCACCAAGCATGCGATAGACCACACATACAGGTTATTCCAATAGAATAATAAAGAATGGAATAATAGAAGAATTTCACCATGTATGCGGTACTTCGCATAGACAAGTTATTCCAATATAATAATAAAGAATGGAATAACAACCCTTACAAATATTGAAAGAAAATATCTCTCTTCATGAATACGAAAGAATAATACCCCTTACGAGTATTGAAAAAAAATAATTTTCTTCATGAATACGAAAGAAATAATACACCTTACCTTAGAAAGAAGAGTATTTCAACTGGTAGGGCGAGATTATTCTTGAAGAAAACTTATACTGTTTTCTACGCTCAAAGCTTCTTAAAACTCTAAAGAAATACGCTCAAGATTATAGAAGAAAAATTTTCTGAACTTCTGGTGTGATTTTTAATTCTAACTAAACATCCTATTTATAGGAGAATGGAAAGGATACTATGTTGTACTATGTAATAAAATATAATATATTCTATTTATAATCAAATATAACAAAACTTTATAAAAAGTATTCTGTTTTATATAAAAAGTTTTTACTATGCAAATACTATGCATGCACTATGCATAATAAAATATAATATATTTTATTTAAAATCTAATAAAACAAATAACTTTATAAAAGTATTCTAGTTTTATATAAAAAGATTTTACTATGTAAACACTATGCATAATAAAATATAATATATTCTATTTAAAATCTAATAAAACAAATAACTTTATAAAAGTTTTCTGTTTTATATAAAAAGATTTTACTATGCAAACACTATGCAGGCACTATACAAACACTATGCATAATAAAATATAATATATTTTATTTAAAATTTAATAAAACAAATAACTTTATAAAAGTATTCTATTTTATATAAAAAGATTTTACTATGCAAACGCTATGCATCAATTACTGTAGCAATAATTGTACAAAACTGAGTGACTTCTCACGTAAGCATCAATAATCAATACCGTGTGCTACTATGCAAACACGCATATTACCGAACTTTTAACACCAGGTATTTCAACAGTTAACGGTAAAACTTCTGCCGTTATTTTAATAAAAAGATATTTTTTTCATTTTCTAACTTTAACAATAATTCTGTTGTGGGATCCACCAATGATTGTGTCGTTGTACGAATATTCCTTCTTAAAACGAATATTCCCCCACAAATCGAATATTATATAACAACTTGCTTACTTTGCAAAAAAATTCACATATTACCCATAACTTTAAACTTTTATCAATTTAACCATTTACGAAATAAAATAATAATTATTAAAAAATTGATTACTTTCATTTCATAAAATTTTGGGTCTTACAACATTGATAGAGGTTGGAAGAACTCTACTAGCAGCAACCATCTGCCTGAATATTTTAGGGCAGAAGCTGTCAACACTGCATGCTACACTCAGAATAGATCACTCATACATTCTACGATTAAGAAGACTCCCTATGAACTGTGAAAAGGAAGCAAAATTAAGTATTAGCTACTTTCATGTATTCGGCTGTGCATGCTGCATTCTCAACAATGGAAAGCAGTACTTAACAAAGTTTCAACCCAAGTAAGATGAAGGAATCTTTCTTGGATATGCCACAGACAGTAAGGCCTATAGAGTGTTCAACAAGAAGACAATGAGTGTTGAAGTCTCGATTCACATCATTTTTGATGAGACAGAATTAGATAAAAGAATGCTTCAATACACTACGACCAACAGTTCAGACACTACGAACGAGGTCGTCGAGCTCAACACTACGATCGTAGTGCCAGATAGTGAAATTGTTGAGCAAGGAAACGAGATCGTAGAGAGGCCTATAGAAGACAACGAACCTCCACACCAAGAAGAAGAAATAGATCTTGAAGACCTAAGACAAGAAGGAATCAGGACAGATGTCCCAACAGGAAACAAATGGGCAAGAGATCACACTCAAGATTTAATCATTGGAGATCCGAGTGCAAGAGTCAAAACAAGAACTGCCACCCAAAATGAATATTTTTATCTAAGCTTCCTGTCATAAATGGAACCTAAAAAGATAGAGGATGCTATAGAAGACTCCAGATGGATAGAAGCAATGTAGGAAGAACTTAATCAGTTTGAAAGAAGCAAAGTATGGAGATTGGTACCAAGACCAAAAAGTCATCCTGTCATTGGAACCAAGTGGGTCTTCAGAAACAAGATGGATGAAGATGGAGTAATAACCAGGAATAACGCAAGACTAGTGGCCAAGGGTTACTCTCAGGAAGAAGGCATTGACTATGATGAGACATTTGCACCTGTTGCCAGACTAGAAGCCATTAGAATATTCATTGCCTTTGCTGCTCACATGAAATTCAAGGTCTTCCAGATGGATGTCAAAAGTGCATTCCTGAATGGAGACCTTTAATAAGAAGTCTATGTAGAGCAACCTCAAGGTTTCATCAATCCATCTCTTTCCAATTATGTTTATAGATTAGACAAAACCTTATAGTCATAAACAAGCACCTAGAGCATGGTATGAAACACTGACTAACTTTCTTAATGAAAATGGGTTCACTAGAGGTAGAGTAGATACCACATTATTTCTTAGAAAGCATAAAGACAAAGTCTTATTGGTTTAAATATATGTTGATGATATTATTTTTGGTTCTATTGACGAAAAGTTATGCAAGGGATTCTCCAAGTTTATGCAGAACAAGTTTGAAATGAGCATGATGGGTGAGCTGAACTTCTTCCTTGGACTGCAAGTAAAATAGACTGATGAAGGAATATTCATAAACCAAGCCAAGCACATTAAAGACTTACTAAAGAAGTATGGCGTGGAATCAGCCTCTCCCATGAAAACCCCAATTGCTCCTACAACTAAGCTTGACAAAGATGAAAAAGGTAAAAGTATTGATATAACTCAATATAGAGGTATGATAGGCTCTCTTCTATATCTAACTGCCAGTAGACCAGAAATAATGTTTACAACATGCATTTGTGCTAGATTTCAGGCTAATCCTAAGGAATCATACTTAACTGCTGTAAAGAGGATTTTCAGGTATCTCAAGGGTACGCCTCACTTGGGGCTTTGGTACCCCCAAGGAATGCTCATTTGAACTAACATGATACACAGATGTTGATTTTGCAGGTTGCAAAATAGATAGAAAGAGTACCAGTGGCACCTGTCAATTGCTAGGAAACAGACTTGTGTCCTGGTTTAGCAAGAAGCAAAACTCAATATCTACTTCAACTGCAGAAGCTGAATACATTGCTGCTGGCAGCTGCTGTGCTCAGATCCTATGGATGAAAAATTAGCTACCAGATTATGGGTTTGAATTCAAATCCATACCTATTTACTGTGATAACACAAGTGCCATAGCAATAACTCATAATAATGTCATGCATTCTAGGACTAAATATATAGAAATAAGGTATCACTTCATTAGGGATCATGTGCAAAATGGAATTATATCTTTACAATATATCCTTACTAAAAATCAACTTGCTGATGTCTTTATAAAGCCTCTAGATGAATCCAGGTTTAACAAGTTAATAAGTGAGCTATGCATGCTTAACTTACAACCATGAAAAATATGCTCTAGTCTGTACTAACCATACATATATGAAGGCTATGTTCGAAATCATAGACATGATCAAATAAAGTCCACGATCGTAGAGTTGTAGTGACATAAAAAACAACGACTGCAGTGCTGACTCAACGATCGCAGTGCAGACTCAACGATGGCAGAACCCCATCAACAAAACAAAGGAGCATCTTGTGATGATAAAATTCAAAACAAAGCAATCTCTCTGATAAGTGCCTCAGGAACAAACCTAACCCTTGATTCACTCTATGAGGTTGGCCCTTCCTGAGTTACTTTAAAAAGAATGCTAAGTAAAAAGTTCATCAAAAGGATCCGGACAGACTCGACGATCGTAGTTCAGACATGACAATTGCTGAGCAGACACGATGATCGTAGTTCAGACTTAAAGATTGCTAAAAAGAATAGACAAACATAGAATAGACTCAACAATCACAAAGGCTACCTCAACAATCGTAGTCTTCCCAAAAGACTCATTAGCTCAGAAGAAGCTAAGGGCAAATCAATACAATCCTCCTCAGTCATATTCGTAGAGCCAAGCAGAATTCAACACCTGCCCCACTAAACAAAATGGAGAGAGGGAAGTTATAAGTATAGTTTAAAAACGCCTTTTTTTGAAATCATAAGTTCAAAAAGTTCATATCTCTCTTTCTCTCTACAATTAGAAACCCTAACTCTTAAGAAAGTACAGACAATAATACTATTTGCAAAGAAATCAATGGCAGCCTCCAACGTCATCTCTGGCTATAGAGTCTATTTCGATGAGTTCAAAACAGCTGAACCCAAATTTCACAAAACTCTATCATTGATAAAGAAGGTTGGTCTCGAAGAAGCCTTGGGTATGAGCACCTGGATCTACCCGAAGCTGATAAAGGAGTTTTACAGGAATGGGGCGTTTGAAAGTAACGTCATAACCACGAGAGTCAATGAGGTGGAAATCAAAATCAGGACTAAGGATATCAACTTAGCCCAATGCTTCAAATCTAAAGGGTTCTCGTTTATAGATGGCATTGACTTCCATGAAGGCCTAAAGAAGATTCATCACAAGAAATTCCCCACTATCAAAGGATACAAGAAAAAGGAGTTTCCTCAGAGGTATGAATTTTTGGCTGATATTATTGGTAAATGTATATGCTGAAAGAGCTCTGACCACGATTCTATAAATGAGGTGCAACTCAAGCTCATGACTGCAATAAGTTGTGGAATATAACTTAACTATGGAGCTCTACTGATTGAATGGATTGGGAAATGGATCACCAGCTCGAAGAAGACAAAGAGCTCTCAAAAGATGCTCTACGGGCGATTTATAAGCATCATCCTATAGTCTTCTCTTCTCACATTCCTCGCTCTAACCAAATTTTGTATCTTTCTGAGTCAGCTGAGTTAATGGAGTAGTGATTCGGGAAAACCCTTCTACTAATCTCCGATAATAACCAGCTAAGCCAAGAAAGCTACGTACTTCGGTAACTGACTTAGGTTGCTCCCAGCTTTGAATTGCTTCAATCTTTTCCGGGTCAACAAATATTCCATGATTTGATATCACGTGCCCAAGGAATGCTACTTCCTCAAGCCAGAACTCGCATTTCTTTAGCTTGGCATACAACTTGTTTTCACGAAGCTTTTGGAGTATCAGTCTCAAGTGTTGCTCATGATCTTCACGCCTTTTGGAGTAAATGAGGATTTCATCAATAAAGACGACCACAAACCGATCCAAATATTCCTTGAATACTTGGTTCATCATATCCATGAAGGCAGCAGAAGCATTAGTCAATCCAAAAGAAATGACTAGGAATTCGTAATGCCCGTACCGAGTTCTGAAAGCAGTCTTTGGAATGTCATCAGTTTTAATCTTTAATTGATGATATCCGGAACGAAGATCGATCTTTGAAAAGAATTTGGCCCCTTGCAACTGGTCAAACAGATCATCAATACGAGGCAATGGGTACCTATTTTTTATGGTGACATGATCCAACTCCCGATAATCAATACAAAGTCGCATACTTCCATCTTTTTTCTTCACGAATAGAATAGGAGCACCCCAAGGAGACGTACTAGGTCGAAGGAAACCGATGTCTAACAATTCCTGCAGTTGGGTTTATAACTCCTGAAGTTCAATAGGAGCCATTCGATATGGGGCTTTAGAAATGGGTTTTGTACCAGGTTCAAGGTAGATACAAAACTCGATTTCACGCTCCGGGGGTAGGCCAGGAAGTTCTTCGGGGAATAAGTTAGGAAATTTATTAACAATAGAAATATCATTCAAATCTGACGTATTTTTGTTTAAATCTGTGACATGAGCTAAGAAAGCTTGACATCCATTTTTCAATAAACAAATAGCTTTATGGCTTGAGATGACCGTGATTGATTTTAATGGTTTGGTCGCTTGAATTTGAATAATAGGTTGATTAGGAATATGAAAGTAAACAACCTTACGAAAATAATCAATTTTAGCATGATGAGTAGTTAACCAATCAATCCCTAGAATCACGTCAAATGCAAATATTTTTAAGGAGACAAGATCAATAGGTAACGTGCGGTTACCGATTTGAATCAAACAAGACTTATAAACAGTCGATGTAATGAAAGTTTCTCCCAACGGAGTTTCAATAGATAAGTCAAAGTCTAATTTCTCTTTAGTCAAATTTAAATGTTGAGCACAAGTAGGAGAAATAAAAGAATGGGTAGAATCAGTATCAAATAAGGTATAGACTTTTCTAGAGTTTATGATTAGCTTACCCATGATCACCTTGTTCGGATTCCTCGGTTTTTGGGAGGTTACGACAAACGCTCTCCCTTGAACTACCGATTTTGTCTTGTTTGGGACGACCTTTGATGCCTCCATCCCAGCTGGACTTAACTTCGGTGCACGACAAAATCGGGAAAGATGACCTTCTCTTCCGCAATTATAACACGCTTTGGATTGCAACGTACAGTTCGAACTGATATGTCCCTCCCCTTCGCATTTGTAACATACGATTAGCTGTCGTTCCCCTTCCTTAACAACAGGTGCTGGTGATGACGTCTTTCCATCATTGTTGAATCTCCTTTTCTTGAAATTTCCACTTCTATTATCTTGGCTATGATTACTACTGAAGTGGTTAACATTTTTGGCATGTTGATTCCCTCCACGTTTGTTGTCACTGCTTCGATGACTGCTACCACTGGTATTCTCATTTTGTCGTATGCTCTTTCTTGGTTGAGTTGACTCGTTATCGCACTCTAATAATTGAGCTCTATTTACAACATCTGAATACAAACACAGTTTATGAGAAATTAAGTATTGGCGTATCTTAGGTTTTAAACCTCTTAGAAACATCCGCGTCATTCTCTCCTCATTATCAACCAAGTGGGGCGCAAACTGGGACAACTCGAAAAAATTAGCTTCGTACTGTGACACGGTCATATTGTTCTGTTCCAGCTTGATGAACTCTACCTCCTTCATGTGACGAATACTTTCGGTAAAGTACTTGTCGTTGAACAGTTCTTGGAATTTCTCCTAAGACATCTTCAGTGCGGTAGGTTGAGTACCCTTTATCGATTCCCACCAGTAATCTGCCTCTCCTCGCAACATAAGGGTGGAAAAGGGAACCTTTTGCTCATCGGTGCATCCCAAGACATCAAATATCTTAGTGATCTGCTTTATCCACGTCTCCGCCTTAAGTGGTTTTGGCTCTCCAATAAACTCCGGTGGTCCCAGCTCCTTGAGCTATTTAGCGGTGAATGTCCGAGAGTTGCTAGTGTTTCCACTTGCATTTTGAACAGGAGCCGCTCTCGCCTGATGTTGAATGAATTGCATAAAGCCTCTGAACATCCCATCGTTCATCATTTGGTCAGAGTTGTTATTTTCTTGAGGATTATTGCCATCCTGATGCACATTATCATGGGTATTGATTGTTGGTGACTCAGCCGTCTCATGTGCTTCATTTCTTATCTCAACATTTTCGGATGCCATTTTCAAATACTTCCACAAAACAAGGATTAATTGACATGTCACATATTATCCATATACTCTGATCGACCAAATAAATACCAAATAAACTTAGGTAGGTCATATACTAGCGAAGGAATTTCTCGTCTCTACCCTCCTAGTTCTAGCCTTACATCTTAGGCAGGGATCATATCCCTAAGCTTTGATACCAACTGTGACGCCCCCAAAATAGGTATACATCACCCATATTTAGTCGCCAAATACATGGTACAGAATTTAAATACAAACTTCTTTTATATAGTACGACAAAACGTAGCTGAGAGTTTCAACACGGATAATGTCTCGTAGAGAGTATCCAAACTCAAATAAAGTCCTCATTACAATTATTATCACACTATTTCACTGAATAGTGAGGACTACTAATGCAAACATCTGGACCGTCACTCCATTCCCCGACTAGTCCCAGCTATATTTAAAATTCCTGAAGAGAACAATGAAAATAAAAGGTGAGCTCAACTAGCCCAGTAAGAAATATTATGACTAAGATAATGTAGAATAAATTATTGTTAGCCTTCAACAATGTTAAACTGATAAAATATAATAAACATCAAGTTTAACTGTAGCGGAACAAGCAATCCATTAGAAGAGTCAATGAGAACATGATATCTACTATCTTCTATGATTTAAAAAGTTTATCATCAATTTTATTGCTGAGACTCAGCTTAATAAATAAACTACATCATCGAATCATCCCTACACTATGGGCCAAGGATATTCATGTAATCTTCAATGGTCATGATTATACCGAATAATCCCTGGTCATAATCATACCAACAACTGTCCATCAATGCACTACAGGCCTATGAGGATTTTTACCACATCATTTATAACATTACGGTCATGATTATACCGAATAATCCCTGGTCATAATCATACCAATTAATAGTACATCTATGCACGTAAGCTACATATGACTTTTATCACAATATAAGCATGATGATTATGACAATGATATAAGAATTCAATTAAAAGAAAGCAAAGTATAAATTTTTAAAAATTTATAACTTAATTTATCCAGAATTCAATAATGTCTAAATTGTCAACATTATACTGCTTTGTGGAGTAAAATTCAAGAATAATATTGTATCAAAAATAATTTGGACAGCAAAGAAATCAAATTTTGTCATGAATAATTCACCGGGTGAATAGTACCCGAGTGAATAGTACCCCGTAAATAGTACTTCAGGAATAGTATCTCGTGAATATTACTTTATGAATAATACTCGTGAATAGTACTTTATGAATAGTACACTTTATGAATAGTACCCGTGAATAGTAATTTGTGAATAGTACCGTAAAAATAAATAGTACTCATGGACAGTACTCCGGTATGAAAAGCTTAAAATTTAACATGAATGTGTAGAAAATATCCTTGTGAAACGATACTAGATGAAGCGCAAATTTCAAGGATATTCTACTAATTTTACGGAGTATAGAAGCAATACTTTAACAAAATGAGGGTATAATCAGGAATACGAGATGAAATAATATTATTCACATACTACAGAGTATGAAAGAAAATATTATTCCTATGAATACTGAAAAAAATAATATCCCTTACCTCAGAAGAAGACTGGATACTGGAATAGTGAAGTAGTAGACTTCTCTTCTTCTTTCTCTCTATAGCTTCTCTCTCTATAATTGATCTTGTGAGTCTTAGTGAATTTGTGAGAATGAAAGAAGAATGAACTTCTATTTATAGGAAAATATAGTTTTGATAATTGCACGTTTTGGGGCTCGAAATATTACAGTATAATACATTCATCTTTTCTTTCATTTTTAATTTAGCCCTGCAAGTATTATCAAACTTGCACCACCTCCCCTAATAGTACATCTTGTGAATAAATAGTACAATCATGTGAATCAATAGTACAATCATGTGAAAAAAATAATTATAGTATAATACCTTCATCTATCCCTCCATTTTTAATTTAGTCATGCAAGTATTATCAATCTTGCACCACCTCCCCTAATAGTATATGCATGTGAATCAATAGTACACACATGTGAGAAAATAGTTATAAGCATGTGAATTAATAACAATTAATTGCTCATTTATCCGATTAATTACCTGATTGGTCAATATAACCTCCAGACATCAATTATTATCGGAATAGATGTCGATTTCCACTAACACTAATAATCCCAACACAATAGAAATATCAATTTCATCTTTAATCAACACGAACTTATTCATCATTAATATTATAACTCACAATATTTAACAACTAGATCATTCCCAAGAAAGAGGGGGCTTTCCGATAAGGATTTCTCCCTATTGGCGTGTAATAAGGTGACCAAACCTCTCATCGACAGAACTTTCTAGACATTGTCAATATTGCAAATAATAATATGAATAACTTTATCGTCTCAATTATTGATTTAATAATAATAAATATTATGCAGATGATACTGTGATAATAATTGAATCAATAATATGAGAGATATTATGCATCAATTATTGTAGCAATAATTGAGTATAACTGAGTGACTTTTCACGTAAGCATCAATAATCAATACTGTGTGCTACTATGCAACCACGCATATTACTGTAATTTTACCACTATGTAGTTCAACAGTTTAATGGTAAAACTTTCGCCGTTATTTTTATAAAAAGATAATTCTGTCGTTTTCTAACTACGACAATACTTTCGTTGTGGGGTCCACTAATGATTGTGTCGTTGTACGAATATTCCCTGACCAATCAAATATTATATAACCACTTGCTTACTTTGCAAAATTTGTAAATAATACCCACAACTATAACATTATATCAAATCCATACCATAATATTCAAAAATATATTTTGAGTAAAATTATTCTTTATTCATAAAAGTTGGGGTCTTACAACCTCCCCTTCTTATGAAATTTGGTCCTCGAAATTAGGGTGCGTACCTGGTATGTCAAAGAGGTGAGGATACCTTGACTTCATTTTAGATTCTAACTCTCAGGTCATTTCCTCAACATCGTGGTTTCTCCACAAAACTTTGACTTGAGGTATAACCTTGGAGCGTAGAATATGATCCTTCTTATCCAAGATTTTAACAGGTACCTCCTTATACGTTAAATCTTCCGCTATCTCTTCTGGTTCTAATTCAATAATATGGTTCGGGTCTTTCATATATTTATGTAATATAGATATGTGAAAAATGTTATGAACACAAGACATACTTGGTAGTAAGGCGAGTCTATAGGCCACAGTTCCTACTCGATCGAGGATTAAAAATGGGCCAATGAATCGAGGATTGAGCTTTCCTCTCTTTCCAAATCTCGTAACTCCTTTCCATGGAGCAATACGTAACAATACATGATCTCAAATATTGAATTCCACATCCTTTCGATGAAGATCAGCATAACTCTTTTGTCGATCTTGTGAGGTTTTTATACGTTGTCAGATCGTTTGAATCTTTTCTGTAGTCATACGTACCAACTCCGGTCCTGACAACGTTGCTTCACCCACCTAAATTTATGTATACATTGGAAAATGTTGGTCAAGACATCAAAGAATATCTGAATTAGGTATCTTATCTAAATCCAATATAGATACCTTCTGATCTTAGAAGTATCTGTTCTTCCATATGGATGCCTCAATTCAATTTTTTTATGATTTGTTTAATGTGACTAATCCTCTTTAAATTTACTAAGCCATAGTCTCACGATGGTTTCTTTTTTGTCAACCTTTCAAGATTAGGTACGATGTGCATTTATATGAATTCAATAAAAAATTTAACAATTCTTACCTTTTTTGTTTTTTAAATCCACTTGTAACAGGAATTTGTTGGATTTACCTTGCTTAACCATCAGATGAGATTTCTCTTATTCTAAAAGTTAAAAGCTTGTATTTATATAACTAAATTAAGTATCTATGTAATGCATAATCCTGTAATCTAGCATGTTGTGTACTCAATCATATATTTTGTTCTGATATATCATTTAATTATTGGTTTTCTTAATATTGGTTTATATGTTTCAACTTCTCCTTGTTCATGTTACATAAATATTTTTGTAAGGAGACAACAAGAGGTATAATTATTTTTTTCTTGCACTGTGTTGGGAGTGGTTGTAACCGAAAGTTTAGAAACCTAATATTACACCATCTTTCCTTATGGTTTAGTTGTCCTTTCATACCTGCTAGTACTTAGCATGAATTGACAAGCTTATTCCTAACCAAGTTTGTTGATCTATGTTTTCCAGCCTTTCCATAGCAGACATGGAAAAACTTATCTCTTCAATAAAGTGCAGGTGTACTTTATTTTGGTGTTGACAGAGTTAATTCTTATCCATTTGTTTCCTTTGATTTTGTAATCCATCAATGTTGTTTATATTGCTACTAATGTTTAGTTTAAGAGCTATGAACTAATTATTTGCTCTAAGGTTATAATGGAACTGTGAGACCCCAGCTTTTATGAATAAAGATTTAATTTTCTCGAAATAATTTTTTTAAATATTATGGTGTGGATTTGATATAATGATATAGTTGTGGGTAATATTTATAAATTTTGAAAAGTATGCAAGTTGTTATAAAATATTCGATTGGTCAGGAAATATTTATATTAATAGGGAATATTCGTACGACGACACACTCATTGGTGGACCCCACAACGGAAGTATTGTCGTAGTTAGAAAACGACAAAATTATCTTTCTATAAAAATAACGGCGGAGGTGTTACCGTTAAAACTGTTGAACTACCCGGTAGTAAAAGTACAGTAATACGCGTGGTTGCATAGTAGCACACGATATTGATTATTGAAGCTTATGTGAGAAGTCACTCAGTTATACTCAATTATTGCTACAGTAATTACTGCATCATATCTCTCATATTATTAATTGAATTATTGTTACAGTATCATCTGCATAATATGATACATTATTAAATCAATAATTGAGACGGCAAAGTTATTCATATTATTATTTGCAATATTGATAATTTCTAAAAGTTCTGTCAAGAAGATGTTTGGTCACCTAATTGCGCGCCAATAAGGAGAAATCATTATCGAAAAGACCCTCTTTCCTGGTTGTTAAATATTGTGAATTATAATATTAATAATGAATAAGTTCGTGTTGATTAAAGTTGAATTTTGTAGTTCCATTGTGTTAGAATTATTTGTGTTAGTGGAAATCGACATTTGTTTCAATAATAATTGATGTCTGGATGTTATATTGTTTAATCGGGTATTGGGGCAATTTTTGTGTCGGAGTACTATTCACGAGTTACTATTTTTGAGTTACTATTCACGAGTTACTATTCATGAGTTATTATTTACGAATTACTATTCACGAGTTACTATTCACGGGGTACTATTCACCCGTAAAATATATTTCTTTTCGGTCCAAATCATTTTTGGGTACAATATTATTTCATGAGGAGATATGCTAATTTTTCAGACCGTTGGTTGAAATTATAATAGTAAATCAATATGGATCGTTGATTTAAAGTTTTAATAGTAACTTGTCCCTTCAGTTTTCCAAGAGTTATTTGTCCCTTAGGTGTTTCAAGAGTTAATTGCCCCTTCGCAAATAGTAGTTGTCTCTTCAATATTACTAAGAGTCATTTTGACCCTTCGTTAAGACCAAGAGCCACTTTCAGTTCTTCTATAAATAGAAGCTCATTCCTTCATTATTTCTTACGAATTCACTGAAACTCTAGAGACAAAAACTATAGAGAAAGTTCTTCTTCTATAATCTTGAGCGTATTTCTTTAGAGTTTAAGAAAGCTTTGAGCGTAGTACAAGTTTTTTCGAGTATATCCTCGCCCTACCAGTCGGAATACTCTTCTTTCAAAGGTAGGGGATATTATTTGTTGTGCTCGTAATGAGTGTTCTTTGTTCTTATTCATGAAGAGAACTTCTGTTATTCCATTCTTTATTATTATGTTGGAATAACCTGTCTATGCAAAGTACTGCATATATGGTGAAATTCTTCTAATATTTCATTCTTTATTATTCTGTCGGAATATCCTGTTTGTGCGTTTACGTCGGACCTGGTTTCATTATTTATTATTCTGTCGGAATATCCTGTCTGTGCGTTTACGCCGGACCTGATTCCATTATTTATTATTCTGTAGGAATATCCTGTCTGAGCGTTTACGCTGGACCTGGTTCCATTATTTATTATTCTGTTGGGAATAACCTGTCTGTGCGGTCTCTATCGTATGCATGGAGAATCCTTTTGTTATTCCATTCTTTATTATCTTGTTAGAATAACCTATCTATGTGGATTACCACATGCATGGTGAACGATCCTTTGTATTTCATCCCTTGTTAAATTGTAGAAATGATCTGTTTACGTGGATTATGATGAAAGTCATAATAAAAATATTGGACTAATGAAAATCATGGGTATATGTGGTATTAGTAAGTGTTATTATGATTTATGTTGGTTATTATGTGAAAACATGAAAGTTTCTTAGAAATCACAAAGGGTTGAAAAATCAGATTTTGGTGAAAATGGAACATGAAATTCAATTGACCATATCTCCTATTATATTTCGAATATTTGAGTGTGGTCAAGTTCTAGAGTTAGGTCTATGAGTTTTGTAACTTATCCAAGTGGAATCACTGGAAAAGGTGTTGTAGATTTTTGTGTGGACTGATTTTAGCGAAGTACAAAAAACTGCAAAATATGAAAAAGGCTGCTGCCACGATTCTAAAAGGGCTGTTTCGGCCACTTAATTTGTGATAAAAATTCTAGCCTTTTTGGACATGAAAGTATATGGTATAAAGTACCTCCTGTCCAAAAATGAGCTCATTCCGACTTAAAATGAGCAAGTTATGACCATTTTAATATTTAGGTTTTTTCGATGAAAAATGCTATAACCAGAGTTCTACAACTCCGATGACCATGAAATTTAAACTAGAAGCTCACGTTAACATGTGTAAGATCCTGCCAAGATTTGGGAATTTCTAGAGTTAACCATGAGGTAGCTAATTTCTTAAGGAATTAATTAGAAATTGATTTTTGAAAAATAGTAAATGAATTTTAAAAATGTCAAGAAAAATATATGTTCAATATGGGACTATATTATTCTGATTTGGTATTTTTCATGAAAAAAGTTAGCTACGAACATATGAATTAAATATGTTATGTGGAGTTGAAGAATTGGTAAATAGGATTTTATGGCTTAGAAATCCTATATAAGGTATATGCAGATTTTGATGAGTAATTTGATTATTGGTGATAAAATCTTATGAGTATGATATTTTTGAATGATTAAATGCATTATTTGAAAAAGTGTAAACAATTAAATGTAATTGTTTATAAGTTTAAGAAGTGATTAAAATATTGTTATAGTATTAACAGTATTAGATTATGATTTTATTAAGTAATTGATAATGTCTGGATAAATTTAAAGTCTTTAATATTTATCCTTGATTTAGTTGATTAATGTTTATAATATTGTCATCATCCTCATATTTATATAATGTTGAAAGTCATCTATGGCCTGTAGTGCATAGATGGACTTGGTATGATTATGACCAGAGATTATTCGATATAATCATGACCGTAATGTTGCAAATGATATGGTAAAAGTCCTCATTGGCCCGTAGTGCATTGATGGACAGTTTTTGGTATGATTATGACTATGGATTCTCTTCAGCCAAGGGTGCAAAGATGAATTTTTTTTATGGCATGATCAGGACAGTTGATGAAAACACGATTATCTTTGGCCCGTAATGCATGAATAATTCGTGGTCGTGATACTAAAGAATATCATTGGCCTGTAGTGCAGGGATGATTCGATGATGTGGATTATTTATTGAGCTGAGTCTCAACAATGAAATATTAATTCATGGATGTGATAATAATGAATATCTTTGGCCGTAGTGCAAAGATGATTTAATGATTACGACCAAGAATTGTGATTTGGTATAACCATGATTTTTGATGTTTCAGGTGAAGACAGGTGATGAAAATTGTCTTCGTCCTGGGTACGAAGAGGAATTTAGAATCACAATTGTGATTATGAGTTATTCACATAATCGTGGATAGGAATTGTTGATTGATGTTACAGGGATAAAACATTATTGGTGGACTTTTAACATAGAGAAGATAATAGACTTTATGGTCTATTTGACTCTTCTAATGGATTGCTCGTTCCGCTGCAACTATGGTTAAAAAGTTTTATTATCTACCATATGTTCTAAATCTCTGATTTATTATTGATGAAAGCTATTGATAATTTAATTATCTTTAGTCATAATATTCTTTACTGGGCTAGTTGTGCTCACCCTTTTTGCTTCACAATTCCTTTCAGGTAATAAGAGTGTTTCCATAAGAGTGTTTCCGGGTCGAGCAGAAATAACAGGGGAATAGAACAGTGGTCTCTAGCTGTGGAGGTTCTCCCTAAATAGTATAGAAAAGTGTGTTTTATTATATACAATATTTAGTAGTTATATTTGGTGAATCAAATAGGGTGGGGTGAACCCAACTTTGGAAGGGTGTTTTGCCACTATCATACAAGATGTCTAATGACATACAACCTCATGTTATCATAAGACAGGGTTGTGCGCATCCACTTGCTGAGTATATCTACGGGCACTACCTATATGATCTTGGAGTTTCTTTGAAATATAATATTCACTTGGAGACAGTGGAGATAGTCATATGTCAAGAGAAGACTCACCATTGGAGAGAAGATGATAGTAATCTTCTCATTTTTCTTTGGGGTCTATTGGGTCAACCAAGGATAATTCTGTGGCCATATGATATCTATTATAACCTAGACGCATGGCCTCCCATGTATGAAGGTTTCCTTGAGCACTTCCCAAAGATTTTAATTTCTGAAACAGTTTTTGACTATACTTTTATGTAAAGTAACATTGTAAGGTTGTGGTCGAGGCACCATGAGAGTTACATACATTTGTATTAAAACTCACAGTTAACTGTGGTCGTATTCTACACGACAGCTCAACAGTTGTATAAATAAAGTTGTATTTGAATTTTGTACCATGTATCTGACGACTCAGAATGGGTGATGTATACCTAATTTTGGGGGCGTCACAGGAACCCTTTCTTAATTTCAATTGAATATCTTATCTCTTTGGTTGGAAACATATGGTTTGGTTCAATATATTCATGCTTAATGATTCTTGCTAAGAAATTAGTGATGCTTTTGGTAATCTATATGAAGTTGAAAGAGGGATTGTAGATTTACACCTTAATATATTGACATGTGATTATAAGTTTTCTACTTGATTCGACTGCCTAATTTGTATATAGAATTGACATATATATGTGCACCATGTGTGACCTAATTGAGAACTTATTCTTTAAATCCTTGTTATGGTTAATTCGCATTGACATGTGTAGGAGTATTGCCTAGCTTGGATGTTCTTTTCTGTTATATTCCCTATCGGGTGGATTTAGAGAGGATATGTTCGTACATAACTCAGAAGAGGTGTATAAGCACTTGCATGTTCTCGGTTGATAAACTGTCGTGACCACGAGACCATAGAGAGAAGGTTAGGAAGTTTGATTAAACATAGCACACCAAGTGTTTGACATAATGCTCATATGGGGTGAAGTTATGACCTTAGCTTGTAGCACCTTCGTTACCATTCATTATCCATTTACTTGCTTTGATAGTTAGATTAACTAGATTAATTACACATTTATTATTCTGATGTTCGAATAAGACTTAAGCGATACAAAGTCGGTATTTGGTAAATATTAGTGATAATTTCTCGTGGGTTCGACACTCTTCTTATCACTATATTACCTATTAGACCACACATACTTGCGCATGTTTAGTGATCGGTAATCCTACCAGCAAGTTTTTGGCACCGTTGCCGGGAACTTATTATTCTAATATTGTCCAATATTGATTTCAATCAATTTAGTCTTAATTTGAACGTATATATTTATCTTTTATTTGTTAGATCTTTCTTTTGTTTTTAAGATTTCAGGTTATGGACAATCATTTTTATCAATGACCTTCTGAGAAGACGGCACAACGAAGATCGGAAGAAGAACTTGAGAAATTGCAAGATCAAATTTCAATTCTATTGAGGTTTTCTAACAATCTTGAGTGTCAGTCTACTCAGAATTCTTACTGTCAGGAACGAGCTGACAATGAACTGACTTACTATCATCCATATTGTCAGGGTTATCTAAACTCTTGGGACTACAGTTAAGAGCAGTACCATGATTCAAAATTTTCCTATCATACAAAATTTGAGTATCAGTCTCCACCGCAATATGAGGCGACACCTCAAACTGATGAGAGCCTGTCTATATACTTAGAACAAGACGATGATAGAAGGCTTGAAGAGCCCCTTACCAACTTCATAGAGAGAAATTGGGTTCGAATGGCGAACTAAGATGCCTCATTATAGAGCCTCGAGAGTCAATTGGGATAACTCGTCAATGTTATCTCAAATTCACCGCAAGGTAGTCTACCGGTCATAACTAATCACAATGTGGAAGTTGAAGAACAGTACATGGTAGATACGCAAAGAAAAGGCGATGAGTCTCACAAAATTGTTGAGGGAGATGTGAAAGTGCCTATTGACCAATTTGTGGAGTCTGAAGAAGGAAAAGAAAGGATCATGAGTGGGTGTATTATCGAGACAGATAAGAAGTTGGAACCGATGCTCACGGTTGTTGGAACCCTAGAGGGCCTACTATAACATTGAATGATTTTAGTTCGATGAGAAAAGTGAAATAATGGATAATTCAAGTGGTGAACAATTCTTTGTGGCGATGGATGAAGTGAAGTTTGGGGATGGCCAATCATCCATGTCCGGCATAAACATCAAGGAATTGACAAATAGGCAGCATGAAATGGTCATCTTCGCATATGAGCCGGATTGAACGGTAGTGAAAGAGTCGGGATGACGACTTTAAAACAAGCTCTTGGTGGGGGAGGCAACCACATCTCAGTATCAATTTCTCTACTTTTCTTTGCTTCTGTCTAGTTTTATAGTGCATCTCTTCTCTTTAGTTTGTTAACATAGGTTTCAGTATGTCATTACTGTTGTTTTATCTAGTAAGCATGTTATTGTGTTTATGGTAGTTAGAGTTAAAATTCATGTGGGTTGTTAATAGTTTTGTGTTGCTTAGTTAAGATGGCTTACACTTGGCTTGGCATGTGCAAGAAAACACTCTGTCTTGGTTAATGCAGGGACGACGATGTGACGCCGGTTTATAGCCTTGAACCAGCACTGCAGCGCGAGCTTTAAAGCACAGTTTTACAAAATAGCGTTGCATCACCATTTTATAAGGAAGTATCAGCGATGCAGCGCCGTTAGGATGGGCAAACCTACTGGAGAGAAGCGCTGTAGTGCCACTTCATAAACGATTCTCAGCACTGCAGTGCCATCATCATGCCAAATCTACTGGAGTGATGCGCTGTAGCACAAATTTACAAAGGTTTAACAGCGCTGCAGTGCCACTTTAAAAACTTAGCACTCAATACAAGCACAACAACGCCAATTTACAAAGGTTTAACAGTGTTGCAGCGCCATTTAAATAACCCAGCTCTCAATATTGGCGTTGTAGCGCAAGTTTAAAAGGAATCACAGCGTTGCAACGCCGTTAGCGCAATTCAGTCGATTAAGTAGGGTTGTTTCAATTTCTTTTCCCACATTCACTCAGCATCTCGACAGAACCCTCACCCCTCTCGACAGACTTCCCCCCATGCCCTCTAGGCAACAAAAGCATTGCACACACCCGGTGTTGTCCCAGCCATCCTCATACAATTCGTGCTTCAAATACATCAAGGGCAAGGGATTCTCATCAAATTCGTCCATTAAATTTGTGGTAATTGGGTACTAGGGTTTCAAGCTTATTTTCTGAACTTGCACTTTTCTTACGATTGAGGCTGGTATTACTTGTGCTTGGGATTTAGTTGCTTTGGTTTGTTACCCTTATTGCTTTGAATTCTTCTTTGAGAAAAGTGTGCCTTAGCTACCATCTAGGCTATCTCTGCAAAACCCTAGTTTAAAACTACGCACACGTGTTCGATGAATAGCTCCAAAGAGAGTGAATTGGCAAGTTGGAATCATTTGGCTGTGATTATAGGTGTTTTAGGCAGAGTGCTTGGGTTAGTTGGGAGTATTCAAACTTTGAATTCCATCTCTACTTGGGTGTGATCCTTTTGACAAAAAAATCTGAAATGGCTCCAAAGAAGCAAAGGCTGAGTATGGGCGGATCGTCATCATCCTTGCCACATTGGGATTACACGAGGTTCATAAACAGCGAAGCTTCTGAGAAGTACTACACTATCTTGGCTAGCAAGAGCCTAGTGCCGGAAAGAGGCCTCAGGCCTGATTCACGACTTGATGGGGGAGATGTTCCAGATGATTACTGATAGGAGTTGGATGCATTTCACCCGTTAGCCCTTGTCCCCAGTCATTGCCCTAGTTAAGGAGTTCTATGTTAACGCCTCAGTTGAGGGGAGTTAGAGGTGATAGTAAGAGGCAAGGCAGTACGATTTGACAAGCGAATAATCAATGCTTGCTTCTAGATGCCTAATTATGACAGAGATTAATTAGTTGGCGGTGTGTGCAGCTACGACGCAGAAGACATAGTGAAGAAGTTATGCAAACCTGGGTACCACTTAGAAAATAAACCAATACATAGGCGAGAAATCTAGCTTTGCACACACCGAGCTATCGCGTTATGGGAAGGCGTGGTATAGTTTTATCAGCTATAACCTGATGTCAACCAGGCACATCAGTGATGTGACTAGAGAAAGGGCAGTGCTACGTACTGTTTGCCATTGTCACAGGGTTATACATTGACATTGGATCCCTTATTCAAGAGTCAATCCTTAAGGCTCTTCAAGGCAACACTTCAGGCGGCCTACCACATCCCTCGGTCATTACATTCTTATGCCAGATATATAACAGCAGTACCCGTGGCCACGGACGAGATACTCCTACCTCCTATGGAAACTATAGATCACGCCACTATTACTAGATGCCAAGTCTGTGAGGGTGCATAGTCTCATGCACGCGGTGATGGCTTCTTGCCTGCTACTTAGCCCCCGCCTCCTTCTTCTAAGGCAGCCACATCTGTAGAGCTGATAGAGTTAGATTCATCTTCAGCTAGGCCATTGGCAGAGATTCTAGCCTCTATAAACCTCCTACACCAGAAGATTGACCAATAAGGTAGGAGGATCGATGTAGTGGCTCAGAGGCAGTATCTAATCATGTAGTATCACGCTGAGTTCGCCAACACGGTGGAGAGCATTTATGTTGCCTCTGGTGGGAAGAAGTGTTGATTGATTTCACAATCAATAAATACGTGCAAGTGTACACGGTCAACAAGTAATAAAGTGGTAAAATTAAGTGTCGAACCCACAGGGAATTCCAATCAATAAACTCCAACTACTAGTACTATACCAATTCAATTTTATTTAAACAACTTCAATTTGTGGTTTTTCTAATTAAGAAAAATAAATTAAATAAATAAAATAGATTACTTTATAAATGAATTTCAAATAAATAAAGATCAAGACTACAATATCCCCAATTATAATCTACAAACCAATTATCCTAATTATTACGCCACCTGAATTGTCAACAGGAATTCTAGTTATTAAAAGCCCTTTCCCAAGTGAACAGATACATTTTATTCAATTCAATTAATCCTGCGATATTCCTATGCAGAATAATTAAACCAAACCTGTTAAGTTCCAATTCCCAATTCGTTACATGCAGTGAACAGTTATTCCTATTCAATTTACGACCCTAATTATTCATCTCATGCAAATAATTAAGCATACATGTTATCATGTCTAGTTCCAACCCTAGATTTCATCTCCCGAATCCTTCTAGAGTAACACGGTAATTACTGGCTAAATAATTAATCAAAAACGCACAAGAAATAATAAATAATTCACATTGACATAAATAATTGGAATAAATTAGACAATTAATTCATAGACATAAAAAGTTCAATTTGTAGTCTTAATAAATGAATTAGTTCATAACGAAAAATAAAACCAACAATCTCATGAAAATCATCTTGAAAGAATTACACAATTAAAAATAAGAAGAAGACGAAACTCTAAAAGAAAATCTCCCAAGCTTCAATCTTCAATTGGAATTCTCCTCCACAATCTCCTGTTAATCCTTGATTAATCTTCAGCTATGAATGAAATCCTCTAATTTTTCAGCTAATTGCTCATCCTACAGACAAAGTCCAATCCCTAGTCAACTTTTGCAATCCATGCATACCTTGGTCAACGCCCGGTCGAACCTCAGTGCCCCGGCGCTGAGATTAGTTCAAAGCATAGCGCCCCGGCGCTGGTCTTCAGTTTATTTATGTTTATGCCACTAGTATGCTAAAATTCCCAATTTGTCCCTGCTCCGCCTCAATATGCAAAATAAACACGAAACACAGTAAAAACTCATCTAAAAGATGTGAGAATAACAACAATTAAAGCCTAAAATGTATCCAATTCATGTGTGTATTCCCTATTAATCAAATACCCCCAAACTTAAATCGTTGCTTGTCCTCAAGCAACAAAACACAATGCAACAAGTAAAACTAAATATACCATACAAATGCACATATAACTATCTACATGTTTATAATTCCAGTAATCAAACAGAACATCGTATACTCATCGGCCTCATAAAAATTAGAATAACATGCTAGTATATCATATCAAGATAGATCAATAGTATCGCATCAATCTTCAAATCTAAACATGTTATTTCTGATATCGTGTGTATGTGCTCAACAACCATGCTAACCGATGAAAAGAAAAATACGAAACATAATAGAATTCTTAGAAGGCATCATACAGTGTAAACTCGAGAACTCCTCAAATAAACTAGATTCGGCTAAAATCAAATAATCACCAAAGTCCAGGGGTCAAAATGGAATACTTATGCTTTATTATCATTTTTTTTCTAATGGGGGGCTTTTGCACTTTTTTCTGTTTTACTCATTCTTAAATATTATTATTTTTTATTATTTTTTATTTTCCATGACTCTGCAATATCTCATTCCATTAGACTAACAGTGTTACCCCTTTAGCGAGCTTTTGTGATAACCTGAGATTTCAAATAATAAAAATTTTACGAATAATTTTTTTTTTATTTTAATTATCAAATTTGTGACAAGTATTTGTGACACGAGTCTCGAGAAAGTCAATTTGTGTATTGACTAATAAATTTAGAGTAGAGTTGTGCTTAACAAATTTTAGAAACCCTAACCCTAATCTCTGGATAGGAATTCAGTAGAAAATATAATTAAAATAATTATATTAATGAGTACGTGTTTGTACTATATAGAAATTATGATCAATGATTGATCGGATAAGGTTTGTTATTAAAAAAACCCTAATAAGGGATTAGAAACCCTAATCTCAGATTTAGAAATTCAATTGTACAGTTAAAAACCCTAATTGTACGTCAAAAAACCATAATTTCATATTCGGGATTTCTAAACCTTAATTAGGAAACCCTAATCCTAAGTGGCATATATAAGGCGTTTATTAAACTTAAAATATGATTAGAAAACACTAATTATATTTTATTTATTTTAATTTCTATTTTACAAACCTAATTGTAATTTGGAAATTTTATTTTTTATTAGAAACCCTAATTCGTGGGTTGTAAACCCTAATGACCAATTACGACCCTAATTGCTTAATTAGCAATTTTAATTAGGAATTATTAATCCTAATTAGCAATATTTAAGTTATGATTAAGAAATTTTAATATAATTAGAAAATTCTAATTGTAATACCCCGAATTTTATGAAATAAAAGTATTCAATTTTCCTATTCAGTAAATGGTTAAATTGATAAAATTTAAAGTTAAGGGTGATATATGAATTTTTTTTTAAAATAAGCAAGTGTTATAAAATATTCATTGTTGTCGGGGAATATTCGTTTGGTCGTGGAATATTCTTTCTGTCGGGGAATATTCGTATGACGGCGCAGTCATTTGTGGGCCCCATAACAGAATAACTGTCGGATGAAGAAAATGATAAATTTGAATTTTTATAAATAACGGCGTAATCGTTACCGTTAACACTGTTGGAATACCCGATGGTTAAAATACAGTAATACGCGTGGTTGCACAGTAGCACACGGTATTGCACAATATTGTTGAATTATTGATCCTTACGTAAGAAGGCACTACTCAATAATTGTTACAGTAATTACTGTTCAATATTTTATGTTATTGAATCAATAATTGTTGCGTTGATATTTTATATTATTGTTGTTTCAATAATTGTCACTGCACAATATCTCCATTATCAGATCAATAATTCATTTTTTTTGAATAATATTATTAGATATCATTATTTGTAATGTCTAGAAAGTTTTGTCAAGGAGAGGTTTGGTCACCTAATTGCACGCCAGTAAGGAGAAATCCTTATCGGAAAGCCCCCTCTTTCTTGAGAACAGCCTGGTTGTCATAAATGTGATTCTGTAATATTATTTGTGAATAATTAATTATTGATTCATATGATAAGAAAATATTTATTTTATGTGGATATAAATGTTGGATATATTTATGTGGTTATAAATGAAGGAGTTAATGTTGAGGTGTTTTATCAGTATTTTGTCGGATTGGAGGTATTAAAAGATCAAATCGGTGTTATTACAACTTTATTATGTGAGTTATAATATTTAATCCGACCGTTGGATCGTTGTAATTTTTGGATATGTTATACACATATAAGTTGAGTATATGTCCACAAATTTTGAACCGTTAAAAATGAGCGTATAATTTGTTATGAATTTTAAGAGGTGACTAATTCGAAAATTAGGTTATAAATGATTTTGGTGGAAAATTCTAGAATTGGTGGGCCCCACTTTTGGTTGGTGAGAAATGTGCTCAATTGAATTTTCAAATGTGGTGGGTGGGAATAGTAGCAGGTAAAGCCATCAGGTTACAGGTTAAGTCTGCTTCGGCGTGCTAACATTTTCTTATAAATAGAGGGCTAAGTTAGAATTGAAAAACACACCAGAATTCATAAGTTTTCTCTCTTTTTCTCTCTAGATTATCGAGTGTATTTTGTGAGTATTTAGATACTTGGTGAGTTGCTATTCATCAGTGCAAGTTTCCTTCAACATCATATCCGATATCTTGTCAGAAGTGCTGCTCTTTTGAGGTAAGGGATTGTAAGGGATAGTAAGGGATAGTAAGGGATTTTAAGGGTTGTTATGTTTTTCAGTTTCGTAATTTTTCTGACCTTCAAAAATTCTGAAAAAATTTGAAATGATATTTTGATGAGTTTTATTGATTGTGTCCAAAAATGTTGGTTTTTGGATGTATATATTAAGAGTTATGAATTTTATTAGAAAAGACTATTTTAAAAGTAACTGCTTATAACTCCTTGTGGTTAACTCCAAAATTAATGAAATTTTTATTGGGAGTACATCTATATAATATCAGTGTACTCTTTAAATTTCGGAATTTTTTTGATAAAAGTACAATTTATGATAAATATCTAAATATTAGGCAATTTTGGCCATATGAAAAATAGTAAATGAATTTTAAAAATTATGAGAAAAATATATGTTTAATATGGGACTATATTCTGCTAAATCCCAGAAAAGAAATTTTTTTGGAACTGATTTAGTATTTATTATGAAAATTGACTAGTTATGAGTAAATGAATTAAATATGTTATGTGAAGTAAGAAAATTGGAAAATATAATTTTATGGCTTGAGAATCCTATATGAGGTATATGCAGATTTTAGATGAGGGTTTTCGTTATTGGTGATGAAATCTTATGAGTTTGGCATTTTAGAATGATTAAATGCATTATTTAATAAAGTGTAAACAATTAAAATAAATTATTTATAAGTTTAAGAAATGTTATTTCAATATCATTATACCGAAATATTGGTATGGATTTTATTGTGGAATTTCTACATTTTTGAGTCGGGGTTACTATCCACGTATACGACACTATTCATGTATATGGCACTATTTACGTATATAACATTATTTACGTATACGGTACTATGTACGAATACGGAGTACTATTCACGAGTTACTATTCATTAGTTACTATTCATGAGTTACTATTTATGAGTTACTATTCACGAGTTACTATTCACGGGTACTATTCATGACAAAAATTGGTTTCTTTTTTTGACCAAATTATCGTTGATTAATGAATCTTACTCTTGAAATTAAATCCATGTTTTGATGATATTGTTTTTATTATCATATATAACATTTTTATAATCCTGGTGAAGAAATTTCTCTTTGACTTGAGTGTAAAGATGGGTAGATTATTGATATGATCATGACTATGGGTTCTCTTTGGCCAGTAGTGTAAAGATGAATTGTGACTAGTATGATCATGACCATTGAATTTATAATTGAATATTTTTAGCTTAAGTGCAAAGGTGATTTGATTAACATGGTTATAATTATGGTTTATATATATATTTTGAAATGATTATATATTTCTTTGAGATGTGAATATCTTTGGCCCGTAGTGCAAAGATGAATTATTGTGGAATATCTTTGGCTTGTAGTGCAAAGATAACCTGTTGAATATCTTTGGCTCGTAATGCAAAGATAACCTGTTGTTGAATATCTTTGGCCTGTAGTGCAAAAATGACTTGTTGATGAATATCTTTGGCCCGTAGTGCAAAGATAAATTTATTAGTATGATTATGAACATGAACTGTGATTTGGTATAACCATGATCTTTGATGTTTTAGGTGATGAAAATTATCTTTGTCTTGGATGAGAAAAGGAATTTAGAACTACAATTACGATTATGAGTTATACATGTGATTGTGGACAGGAATTGTTGATTGATGTTACAGGGATAAAACGTTGTTGGTGGAATTTTAACATGGAGAAGATAGTAGATTGTATGGTCTATTTGACTCTTCTAATGGATTGCTCGTTCCGCTGTAACTATGGTTGAAAAGTTTTATCATCTACCATATGTTCTAAATCTCTGATTTATTATTGATGAAGGTTATTGATAATTTAATTATCTTTAGTCATGATATTCTTTACTGGGCTAGTTGTGCTCACCCTTTTGATTCACAATTCCTTTCAGGTAATAAGAGTGTAGCTGGGTCGAGCGGGGATAACATGGGAATAGAACGGTGGTCTCTAGCTGTGGAGATTCTGTCTAAACATCATAGAAAAGTTTGTTGTATACATCATTTAGTAGTTATATTTGGTGAATCAACTAGGGTGAGGTGAACCCAACGCTGGAAGGGTGTTTTGCCACTATCATACAAGATGCCATTGTGACGTGATATCCAAGGTTGGGATGTGAGTCACAGTTGGTATATATTTGTATCAAAACGCACAACACATGAGTTGTTGTATTTTGTACGACAATTATTGTAAAGTTATAGTTGTTTTCTGTACCATGTAATTGGCGACTCAGAATAGGTTGGATGGATTGAACCTATTTTGGGGTCGTCACACTAATTATAATATAGAAATATTAATTTCCAATTTTTAGAACCTAAATTGGAAATTTTGATAATCAAATTGCTAAACCCTAAAGGGTTCAAACCCTAAACCCTAACGGTTTGTACATTTGACAAGATTATCATTAAAAATAAAATACAAATGACCAAAATACCCTTTTGCATTTTCTTTAATTGATAACTTGAATAATTGCTAGCAACTTTAGTTGTTCACCAACTAATTTGACTTTGAGACACACCAATCTCAGCCTCCCAGCCGAAATATAGCAGATCCAAGCAACATCAAGCATTATATAAGTGATTAAAGAGAGAGAAAGTCTAGAAAAGTTGTCATTTTTCACATAAGCTCTCACCAACTCTCTATCACTCAAGACCTTTGAATTTATCAAGTCCCTCAGTCATATAATCAGTTACTAAAATAACAAAAATAGATAAGGAGATCATAGATCAAGTTTTGATAAGAGAGGTATAAATCCTAGACTTATATTTTGATTATGTATGCTAAGTTAGAGTTTGTGATTTTGTGTTTTTATAAGTGTTATATGATGTTTTATGATGATCTATGGTGATGTACCATAAATCCATAACATCAAACGGCTTTAAAAGTGTTGATTTTCAAAACTGCCTAAGAACATAAATTGTGGTTTGACAAGCTAATGTCAGTCGCCACAGATTCTTGTTCGTTGGTTATTTTTGTTGTTTTAAAGTTGTTATGTGTATCTTGTAATGTTGTCTTTAAGCTGCAAAAGACATCAGAGTCATTAGATGTCTGGATTCAAAGATATAATCGGTCAAAACCCGTTGACCGGGCATGACCGAGTATATTCTGGGAAACCCATAAATTTAAAATATCCGTCTGACAGGATTTTTAAACCTCTTGATCTGTCAGGTTTTTAATGTTATGTTGATTTTGTTGTAACATACTTGTAGCCTGTTATATGTTCTGTGATTTCATGGTTTTAGATAATTTATATCATCAACATATCGGGGGTAGTGAGTGGTCAAACCTGACCAGTTAAGCAAAAAGTGCTGTTTTTGGAAAACCTAGAAACGGTAGAGGCAGTTTTTCTGACAACCTTTGACCATATTGAATCTAGCGATTTTGTTGTTGTTGGGCTGCGATATGGACATCTCGTTGTTCCTTGGCATAAGTTCTACATGTATGAATCATAAAACAACAAAAACAATGATCAGAACATAAATTAAAATGACCTGGAAAGTGCCTAGGCGAACTGCTTGGTTTCTGGGAAAACCCAGAAACCGTCTGACAATGATTTTGAATGTACAGATCTACTTGTTGGTTTGTGTTATGACCAAGATGTTAGTTGATAATTGTAGACTTACATTTCAGCTACAAGATCCAAGTTTTATCAAGTCTAGAAACGATTTTAAACCGAGCAATTAATCTGGTCAAACATGTCATATTAAACACGAAGCTGTCAGTGTTCTTGAGCTCAAGAACACCAACATCGACGCTTTGTGTAGCTAAACGGCTTTAGCGACGGTTTATTTAATTTTTGAATTTTTAAATTTCTGGAAATTATTTAAAAATAGAAATAAATTATAAAAATTACTAAAAATCATTTTAAATTCTGAAAAATAACTTTTAATTATTTGGGACATTTTCTTTAATAATTATAATTATTTGAATAGAAATGATATTTAATTTATTTAATTAGTATATTAACTAAATTAGAGAAAAATGATTTAATATTATGAAAAATCATTTTAAATAAGAATAATGTATTTAAAAATATTTTGAGTTATAAAATGTGACTTTTAATATTTTGGAGAATTTTCATTAATAAATTAATATTAATGATATTATATTTATTTAATTATTAAATTAAATAAATAAAACAAAAATGATTTTACTGATTTAAAAATCGTTTTAAATAAAGATAACGTGTTAGAAAATATTTTGAATTATAAAATATAATTTTTAATATTTTTGTAGAATTCTCATTAATAAATTAATATTAATGATATTAGATTTATTTAATTATTATATTAAATAAATGAATTAAAAATGGTTTTATTTAAATAAAAATAATTTATAAATAAGAAAAATGAATTAAAAATATTTTAAGTTATAATTAATGACTTTTAATATTTGGACAATAATTTCATTAATATTTAAATATTAATGGTGATGACTTAAAAATGATTTTAATTACTTTAAAAATCATTTAAATAGAACATTGATGATTTAAAAATATTTTAAGTTATTAATAATGACTTTAATATTTTGACAAATATGTTATTAATATTTTTATATTATTAAATATTAATGATAATAAGATTATTTGATAATTAAATCATTTAAAAATTATTTAAGTGTATGGAAAAGTATTATAAATTATAATAATTGTTTATAAAATATTAAAAGCTTCCGAAAAATATTATAAACGATATTTGACTTATCTAAAATAATATTGAAGCTTAGTGACCAAGCTTAATTGACAATCAATGTGTTAATTGTCGGATAAGGTGACTAGAACACCGAGAATGGACCGAAGTCCAACCAGACCGAACTAGTTAGACTTGTTAAGTGTTTATATAGGTTATAAACACTAATGTGGCTATGTGGTAATGTGTCTAGGAGAAGTTTGACTGTAAAATAGTGTTACGTGTTATAAATGATTATGCTAATTGTGAGACCGACATTGTTGAATATAGGTCTTACGAACGCAGTTAATTATATTGTGTAGCTGTAATCAACGCGGAAGGCAAGTTTCCTAACTCAACCTTGAGTTATATTCATTCAATTATTATAATGGTTAATTATTGCTAATTATACCATGTCCAGGGAATTTATTGTTGATTATTCGCAGTTAGTGCATGATTAATAATTCAAATTGAATTACTTATTCGGAGAATATACATTTGTAGAATAACTGTTGTTGGATATTCATATTCGTAGAAGATAGAATTGACAGTACAGATAATTCTTGTTTATTGTCAAATTATATTGAGAAACATCTTAGCTAATTATTCTAGCTAGACGAACATTTGTTAGAACTTGATAAATTTGAGAAGAGAATTCAATTGTTATTGATAGATCGATGCCAAATATTTCGGCTAGATCGATAAGTAAATAGAATTTGAAATCACAGTATTTCGTTGTTAAATCAAAATCTTGATTCTGAGACTGAGAAAAACAACCTTTTATATAAAGGGAAATTTTTTTTTAAGTCGTAATTCGACCATTGCGCGCGACATAAGTATTATGCATAATATAGGGTACAAGTAGTTGGCCAGCTCTAAGTACTTGTAGAGGGGTATGATTTAATCTTTATGATTATCTGATACTTCTGCGTATGTATCAAAGTAAATCTTTGATAGATACCCGAGAAAGTAGAAGTTCTAGATCCAATGGATCGCTCAGCATAAATTTGGAAAATATTCCACTTTGTTATTGCGTAGAATTGATTCTTGTTTATACAATAGAATATCGTAAAAACTTTGAAAGTTTTGTACTCTTTCATTATCAGATTATTGCGTTGCCTAGAATACGAGAAGATTTGTTATTGATTAACGATTTGTTCAGCTATTTCAAAGTTCACCGAACTTTGGTTTCATTCTATCAAAATAGATAATATGTTCTTATTGATTCATATACATTTATTGTATGTCTTAACTTGCGGGACAAACTTGTTGCTCACCCTTGCTATAAATAAAACATTTTAGCTAGGAACGAAGAGGCCAGCGGGTCAAAGAAGAACAAAGGCAAAGGCAAGATTCTAGAGTAGTTATAAAGAACTTATTATTATATTGTATTTATAAACCCTTTTTGTTTATCTAAGGGATATGTTTGTTATTTTAAGGTTAACAAACCTGGGACTTATGTATTAATAACTTATGTTAATGAGTTATGTATTCCTATTTTTTTTAAAGTTTATATACTCCAAATATTTCCCCCTAAACTTAAATTCTGCCCAACTTTAGCCATCACTAGCTATTCATGTTATTCTTTCATTCAACTAGTATTTATTCTTTAGAAATCTATTATCTATCCATTTAAACTTACTCAGTCAACATGGTCATTTCTTAACACGTGCCATCATGATAATATCAGTTTTAAACAGATAAAGATTTAAATCATGTTAAGAAATCACATCACAGACTTAACAATCCTTACTAGACTTGTTTATGTAATTTTAGTTTCATCATTGGCCCCAAATATACTTAAACTATTAAACAAATAGAATTATAAGAAATCCTAAATGTAACACTTAACTATAAACATGGCACCTACGAATGCAAATAGAAACTAAACTACCCCGAAACTTAGAAATAGCAATATCTTCAGGCGAAAAATATAGCAAAATAAAACAGAAGACTTCCCTGACGAGCTTATTCCTCGGGCGCATCATCATCATCCTCACTCATCTCTTGATCAGAAGAGGGAAACATAGGCAGAATAGAAGTAGTAAGAAAATGGCTAAGATCAACTCCAGGGTACAGTTGAGCATACATAGCATTCTGGGCGATGAAGTAGTCGACTAAAAACTTATAGATCACATCTTAACGTTCAGACAGGCGGACATTCTGGGATTCGAAATTATAGAAACAACCGTCAATTTCACGCTGGATTGCATCAGGAATAACACCACGTTGATCAGCAGAGGAGGGACCATAACTAGGTGGAGCTTGAGCTGGTGGACTAGGCGGATCAGCAGCTTGAGGAATGATAAAGACCAATCCACGTGGGTGATTTGCACCACCAGTCCACACCCCGTATCTGATAATCATTTTATGGTCCAAAACTGGCATTGGGGGTTGAATCATTTCATCAGAGTTCCATTTTACCCTAAACTTAGAATAAAGTGCGCAAATGAGAGAAGGGTACGGTAAGCCTCCCGTGGTGCTTCCTCGTGCAACCCTCATAATTGATTGTTGAATAATAAGGCCCACATCCAATTTTAAGCCTTGTATTATCGAATACAGCAACACATCCCTTTCCTTGGTAACATGGCTAACATTTGTGCATGACATTAATTTTGCGCAGATGAATGCATACCACGCCTTTCCATATAAGCTGAGGCGCGAATGCGGGAAAGTCATGATGCCACGTTTATGCATTGTCCACGTGGTGCCTGATTGACAAAGCTCGCGAATGATCACTGCATAGTCTAGTCCTTGACTCACAAAACTGGCATATTCATTGTGTTGACCCTCCAAAGGTAGCTGGTAACAACCATTGATGTCCTTTTCATCGAATTCCACTGTCTTACCTCTCACATACACTCCATAGTGGTAGTGCTCTGAAACGTTGGCGTAGAACTCTTTAACGACTACAATCACTGCCGGGTCAGGTTGTTTGGTAAGTGAGAACCAGTTCCTCTCATCAATCATGATCGCTATTTCCCCATCATTGGATTGATTGGGCCTTAAATCTCGTTTGGGAACGAGAGATCAGGCGGCCATACGGTTATAACATTCTTGGGCTGTGGCATTGACGAACCGGCGGTTGTCAAATTTTGGAGGAGCTGAGGCAGACCCAGATCCTTCTTCTCGTTGACGCTATAAAGCCATTTGTGTGACGCCCCCAAAATAGGTATACATCACCCATCTTGAGTCACCAAATACATTGTATAAAATTCAAATACAACTTAATTATACAACAGTCGTGTAAAATATGACAAAATATAATCTAAGAGTTTTAATACAAATATTGTCATCTAGAAAATATCCACACTCAATAGATTCCTCATTACATTTATTGTCACACTATTTAACAGAATAGTGAGGACTACTAATGCTATCATCTGGACTGTCACTCCGTTCCCCGACCAGTCCCGGCTACGTTCTCATTTCCTGAAGAGAACAGTGAAAGAAAGGGTGAGCTCAAATAGCCTAGTAAGAAATATTATGATTAAGATAATGCAGAATAATTTATCGTTCGCCTTCAACAGTGTTAAACTAATAAAATATAATAAACATCAAGTTTAACTACAGCAAAACATGCAATCCATTAGAAGAGTTAAGTAGAAAATGTTAGTTCCTAGTTGGCACAATAGTTATCTAGAAGGGGAGGGGGGTTGGATAGATATTTAAAAATCTTTTCTTTTTAAACTAGTTCTTTGATAGTGATTAAAACTTAGTAGAATTAATATTAGTTTTAATCTTCTTTACCAAGCACTGGAGTAATGAGGGTGAGGCAGTTATGGCAGTTATAACAGTTATAGCAGTTATGATGTAAATGTAAATGACACAATCATTTTAAGTGGTTCAGAGCACTTAAAGCTCCTAGTCCACTCTGTTACAACTTTTGAATCACACAGATTGAACTCTTCAAGTCCAACAGACTTGGCTTTCTTACAGTTCACTACGAACTCTTCAAGTCCAGCAGACTTGGTACTCTTCTTCAGTTAGTTGATAATGTTGTGTTCTTGATGGTTGCTACTCAGTCGCTGTGTAAGCACTTGTTCTAAAGAACTGAGTAGATTTGAAAGCTTTGCAAGATCTCAGATCGTAGAGTTGAGCTTGAGAGAGATGTTCACGTTGTTAGTTTAATGCTTGATTGATTCTCTCTCATCTGTCTGATCTGTATATATGTGATGTTGAAAACTATCCCTTGGATCCATCCGTTGTGGCATTAAATGTGTCTAAACTTTCTGTACTGTGATGGAGACATTTCTGCACATCTTCTGAATTCTGCATTCTGGCCCACTGACACTGCAAACTGCTTTCTCACCTACCACCTGAAAAGGTGTTTTGTCCCTCTTACCCATGGTACTATCCTTAGCTTCTTTTATACACTTCTTTGTTGCATACTAAGGATATATCATATATTCTGGGACTGATAAGCACTGTAGCATCTGGGATCTATTCCTCACTTGTTGAAAACAAAGATCATGAGGCTCGATGTTTTCTGACATGAGACAGATGATGCTCTACGATTTAGATCGTGGTGTTCTACGATTTAGATCGTAGCGTCTTTGACATCTTTGCACACTACGATGCTATCAGTCGAGAGCACTACAATTTCCCCTAAACCCTTGCACACTACAATCTTCACTTGCTCGTGTTGTTGACTCTACATTCCCGAGAGCACACTACGATCGTTGACTTGTAAACATCATGTTTCCTTCAGTATACTGCGATCGTGGAGTTGGCTTGGCAAATGTTGGGACCACTCTAAAATTTTCGAAGAGTCCCCTTCAAGGAAGGCACACTACGATTTTCAGGCTCTACGTTTTCTGCCTTGACTCCTGCAATGTTGATCAGATTGATGCACTACAATTTCTTCAAGACTAATCTATTACATCTTAAGATCAACCTAACAGTTTTGATCTTTCTATCTATACATTCTTTATTAGAATGGTACATGTTGAAAGATTAGATCAACCTAACAATTTTGATCTATCACTAAGTCCTTGTACATATATTCATTTAAGGACCTTACAAATAATCATGAACATATACATTAAAACATCAAATCATAATATGCATTCTCCCAAAAGAGAATAAAATCTACTATATTTTATGATTTAAAAGGTTTTTCATCACTTTTATCGCTGAAAATCTACTATATTCGTGTATTCATCAATGGTCATGATCATGATCATGCCAACAACTGTCCATCAATGCACTACGGCCAATGAGGATTTTTACCACATCATTTGTAACATTACGGTCATGATTGTACCGAATAATCCCTGGTCATAATCATACCAAGTCCATCTATGCACTACAGGACACATATGACTTTTAACATATTATAAACATGAGGATGATGACAATTCAATAAAACAAGTTCAAGAATAAATTTTAAAGATTTATAAGTTAATTTATCCTGAACTCAATAACGTCCAAATTGTCAACATGATACTGATTTGTGGAGTAAAATTCAAGAATGCTCAGAAGAATATTTCCATGAAAAGATACTGAATGAAGCGCAAATATCAAGGATATTCGACTAATTTCATGGAGTATAGAAGTCAAAGCTGTAACCAACTGAGTATAAGAGGATATGTGAAACTGTAAATAGATTTTCGTCCGCCATGCGGTAATCCACTTAGACAGATCATTTCCACAATTTAATAAGGAATGAATACAAAGGATCATTCACCATACATGTGATAATCAACATAGACATGTTATTCCAACAGAATAATAAATAATGGAATAACAAAAGAAATCACCATGTATGCGATAGACCGCACAAACAGGTTATTCCAACAGAATAATAAAGAATGGAACCAGGTCATGCGTTATCCGCACAGACATGATGTTCCAACAGAATAATAAAGAACAAAACTAGGTCATGCGTAAACTGCACAAACAGGATGTTTCAACAGAATAATAAAGAATGGAACAAGGTCATGCGTAAACGCATAGACAGGATGTTCCAACAGAATAATAAAGAATCGAATAACAGAAGAATTTCACCATGTATGCGGTACTTCGAATAGAAAGGTTATTCCAACATAATTATAAAGAATGGAATAACAGAAGTTCTCTTCATGAAGACGAAAGAAATAATACCCTTTCCCTTAGAAGAAACTGGATATAGGAGTAGTGAATTAGCAGAATATTTTTCTTCTCTCTCTCTAGAGTTTCAGTGAATTCGTAAGAAATAATGAAGGAATGAGCTTCTATTTATAGGAGAATGGACTAAATAGTAACTAATTCATGAACGGTCCAGATTGATTTACTTTTAAACGAATGGTCCATATTGATTTACTATGCAGTATTAATAAAATATTCTAATAAAACAAAATCTTTTAAATAAAATATAATATATTCTATTTATAATCTAATAAAACGAATAACTTTATATAAGTATTCTGTTTTATATAAAAAGATTTTACTATGCAAACACTATGCAAATACTATGCATAATAGAATATTATATATTCTATTTATAGTCTAATAAAACGAATAACTTTATAAAAGTATTCTGTTTTATATAAAAAGATTTTACTATATAAACATTATGCAGACACTATGCAAACACTATGCATAATAGAATATCATATATTCTATTTATAGTCTAATAAAACAAATAACTTTATAAAAGTATTTTATTTTATATAAAAAGTTTTCTGTTTTATTACATTTATAATAATAATAAAACAAAACTTATCACCTTTATTATAATTCACAATATTAATCGACCAAATCGTTCCTAGGAAAGAGGGGGCTTTCCAATAAGGATTTCTCCCTATTGGCGCGCAATTAGGTGACCAAATCTCTCCTTGACAGAACTTCTAGACATCGTTAATATTGCAAATAATAATATTAATAACTTCGTCGTCTCAATTATTGATTTAATAATATATAAAATATCGACAATAATTAAATCAAATAACGTGAGATAATATGCAGCAATTACTGTAGCAATAATTGAACAAAATTGAGTGAATTCTCACGTAAGCATCAATAATCAATACGGTGTGCTACTATGCAACCACGCGTATTACTGTACTTTTAACACCGGGTGTTTCAACAGTTAACGTCGTCATTATTTTCATAAAATATTTTTGTCGTTTTCTCAATCCGACAATAATTCCGTTGTGGGGTCCACCAATGATTGTACCGTAGTACGAATATTTCCTGTTAAAATAAATATTTCTCGACCAATCGAATATTATATAACAACTTACGTACTTTGCAAAATTTATAAATATTACCCACAACTATAACATTATATTAAATTCACTCGATAATATTAAAAAAAATATTTCGAGAAATTTAAATCTTTATTCATAAAATTTGGGGTCTCACAATCTGAGTATTCTGTAAGGAAAACACATTCACATGTATTAGAATTGGGCAAAAATCTGATATGGACATAAGTACCTGTTAGTTCCCATGAGGCACAATAGATCTAGAAGGGGGGGGGGGTTGAATAGATCCTTTTATAATTTCAAATACTTTTATTATTTATTTTGTATTGCTAATTATTTAGCATATGAAAAACATAATAATCTTTTTAAGCACCTCAGAATAAGTAAAAGATCCCCTTCATTGATATATTCATAATCATACATACATTATTCGTAGAGTTAGTTCAATGGTAAGCAGTTAAAACATACATAGCAGTTATAGCAGTTAATATACATAATGTAAATGACATAAAGTAAAAGACACAAGGGGTTTTAAGTGGTTCAGAGACTCAAGCTCCTAATCCACTCTTCTACTTTAAACTAGTAGGATTTCCACTAAGGAAGGGCATCACCCTGAATCACTACGATTCTTTCAAGGCCAGCAGCCTTGGGACTTCAGTTCACTAAGATCTCTTCAAGGCCAGCAGCCTTTGAACTTCTCTAGTTCTCTAGGATCTCTTCAAGCCTAGCAGGCTTAGAATACATTTAGTCCCTCCGGACAAGGACCCCTCGGGCCCTGTCTTCTTGTTGAGTTGTTTGTTTGTTGTTAGAGGTTATGCTGAGCTGCTAAGATGTCTTTATGCTTTGAACATCTTCTGTACTTAGCGGCTTGGCGTGATCATCCTTGAAGTTCAGTTGAGTGTTGCATGATCCTCTTCTTCTTCAGTTACTCAACCTCCTCTGATGATCCCTTGATAAACTGCCTTGAAGATCATTCCTCTTGATACATGATGGCTGCACATGATGGGTTTCTAAGATGACTGTAAGTTCTTCTGCTAGGTACTTAGAAACTTTCTCATGCTTTCTAAAATGATGAAGTTTGTGATCTCCTTTCTTGATACTTGATGCCTTCTTATAATGGACTTGCTAAGATGACTGTGAGCACTTCTCTATGGTACTTAGAGTCTTCCCATAATGGACATCAAGATGACATTACGCTCTTTTTTCTCTCGGTAGTTCTGAACACTCTTCATGTTGTAGAACTCTCACTTCTACTTCTTTCTTTGTCTTTCTCTAAGTGTTCTTGGTGGATCGTAGAGTGAGCCTTCGCACTCACTATCTCACATGGTTTAGAACAGTCCACCGTTACTTCAAACTCGGAAACTCTAGCAACCCTCGATCTTTGTAGCTCTTGCTAATTTATACTCCTTCCCAATCCTTCCGTTGGAAAGTATCCATTGAAAGCTATTCAAATATCTTCACAGACCTCGAGTTGACTGAGGTAGACTGCAGATGTGAAATGTCATACTTTTCTGACACTGCAGTCTACTATTTCACCTACCCCGTCAGAGATGTCACTTTAATGTCTTGGGCAGGTCGAAGAATTTATTTCCTCCTTCTGATTTCTCGATCAGAGGTTGTCCTTTTGCATCGATGCTGTAATAAGCTCTTATCCGAATATTACACTTCAGATTGAACTGTTGCCAATACTTCAGTCTTCAGCTATTTGAACTCTACGATTCTAATGCATGTCTTCATGGACCTGATCGTAGTGTCTTGTTGACTAGTAGAGACAACACTACGATCTGAAAGAGTGTTGATTGGATCATCAATGTAGAATACATCTTCCTTCTTTTGTGCAGTGCTTCAACACTTCTGTTTGCCTCAACAACTCTCAGATATTAATGGCTTGACTTCTTTGTTCTGGCCCCTTCTGAATAGCAAGACACTTCAAATTTGTGGCGTGTCCAGCTCGCTTTTTCATTATGATCTCCCATTCACTTATCATTAATGGACTGACCCAATGCTTAATCACTCTATCCTTATTCTTCAAAAGCTGTCCAATATCTCTATATGCACTCAATCAGTTCTTTCTTTGTTTGGCAAACACTACGATCCTGGTAGCTTCCAAGATCGTTGTCTTCTGTCTGCTTGACAGCTACTGCACTTGCTAACTTTTCTTAGTCAGTTACTGAAGTCTTCTCCTGATCTTCTTGTGGAAGACTTCATCTCGAATGGCTTCACAACTCAATCTTGATGCTGATTGGGTTGGTGCTTAGGTCTTTTATTAGCTTGCATGCCATTCGTTGAGTGCTCTCTGTTTTCCTTCAGGATGAGATGTATCTTTACAGTGCTAACCAGAGGCTTCATTCCTTTGGATATTCTGGGAGTGCTCATTCATTGAGAATCGTATTTGCTCTATGATTCTGCCTTTGCATTGTGAGCACATCTTTTGAGGTCTTAGTTCTGCACTCTATGATTCAGTTTTTGCTGTGCAGACACCACGACTCCGAGATCAGATATTGACACTCTATAATGTATGTCGTTGTGATTGTTATCTTTATCTGATATTGCTTGACTACGATCTCTGCCTCTGATATGATCACTAGACTCTACGACTCTGAGTGTAGTCTATGATTCTTGACTTGGCTTTGGCAGATACTCGGTCGGCTCATAGGCAGGTTGTCTCTACGATTCTGAACATGACTTCTTCAGCAGACTACGGTCCTGCGGAAGTTCTCCTAGACACACTAAGATCCTCTCCTTATCTCTCATTGCAGTCTATGAACTCCAAGACTACTATCTTGTAGACTACGATTCCGCCTTGATAGCTCTCGAGTTTCCTTGAATCTCCTGACAGACTACGATTTCTGGTGCAGTGCTCGACGATCAGACAAGCCTATCTATTACATCATAAGATCAACCTAACATGCTTGATCTTTTTATGTTTATAGTCCTTGTACATCATTTCTTTTTAAGGACTTTACGAAGCTATTTTTCTTATGTAGGATCAACCTAACATACTTGATCAATTCATTTTAAGTCCTTATACTTATGTTTCTATTATCTATCAAAGGACTTTATAGCTTTTCTTAATGCAAGCATACTTCCATATTCATTCATATATATCATAATCAAATCATATGTAAATAGGAATAACATTCACATGCTTATTCCTGACAATCTCCCCCTATTTGATTATTACAAAAACAATAAGTGCATATGCATGTTATGAATGAATCTTATATACAGTAAGCAGCTGTTTTTCTAAAATAGATAATCATGAATGTCATTTATAATGATGTTGAATTTAATACACTGACATTTTACTTCCTGGATCTAGAACATACCTAACTAGTTAGAGATGTACCTCTTTGGTTCCATGTATGCTTATGCTTCCAGGATGCTTGTTGATCAGCTATTCATCTATTTGATTCCTTTGCTCCTGCTCCCCCTGGGATGTAGAGCTATTCATCTTTTCTTTCCTTTTTCTATCCTTGCTCTTTCTAGAGTGCCTCTTATTCTTCCCCTTTCTATGCCTCTTTTTCCCCCTTTTTGTCATTAATCATTTGGGAGAGCTGCTCCATGTTGGACATAAGCTGCTCCATCAGGTAGGAGGAGTTAACAACTTCAAACTTGAGTTCCTGTTGGCCTAGCTCAAGTTGCACGTACTGAGAAAGACTGATTCATGTTGTCAATCTTGTCAGAGAGGACTTGGAGTTGTTCTTCATTTGCCTTCTTTGCTTGTAGTGCATCTGCCTTCTGATCATTCATGGCCTTTAGATATATGTGATCTCTTTCTCTGATTTTGAGAGATACATCAGCCATCGTTGCTTGGAGTCTCTCTTGAACTGAGTTATCTTTTGTTGTTGTCAGCTTCTTTGACTCTTCAGTAAATAGAGATATCTACTAAATTAGTTCATCAGAATTTTTCATCAGCTTCTTCTCCACATATATTTGATCATCTGGTTGGGCAGTCTCCTGTTGAGCATCAGATTGAACTCTACGATCTACATCCTTGGACAGATTTTTGAAGGTGTTGAGAATCTGAAGAATCGTTGAGTTCCAATCATTTGTTGAGGATGAAGGAATATCTGTCAATAGTGCTTGAGTATATGGAAGCTTCTTATTTTGTACTTAGATACCATCAGTAGTAGAGTGAACTGACTCTACGATAATCTCCTTGGTCATGATCCTTCTTCCTTCTGAGTCCATCCTACGATCTTAGGGTATATAGTGATTTCTAGCATGGCAATAAACTTTGAAGTAGGGATGGTCTTTGATCATTTTGGTGGCAAACTTCTTCACCCTTGGGAAGTTTTATGCCACCAGCTCCATGCTTGGAAAATGAGAGTAGCACCAGCTGAAGTAACTTCCATCTCTTTCAGTATGGGCTTTTTGCTATGGCATCCATTGGAAGAACCATCTCATTAGCAAATCATCAGGATTATAGAGGATGGTTGTGAAGTGTAGTTCCATGTTGTTCCAGTTTTTAAACACCTCAAACGTAGTCATCCTCACTACCTTGAGGTGTTCATTTCCATAATTTACCCATCTTTCGGGAGGTGCCTCTGGTAGTTCATTTGAGACTTCCACCACTATTCTTCTATTAAATCTTGTAGGAGAGAGAACTGGATAGTCTTATTATTCTTCTGATTCCTGAGGTACAGAATCAAAATCTTTTTCCATCTCTTCTCTTTCGGAGCCTGAACCATTCTCATCATTTCCATCAATGAATCCTTCTTGCTACATTTCATTTTCAGAACTTTCTTCAACAAGATATTTCTCTAATTCATCTTCTTCACCACTGGTTCCATCTTTAGCACTTTCATCCTTTGATATAGACTCATCACCACTTAGTTCAATGACAGCATTGGAGTGATCACTACTCTTTTTGGAGGCAAATTTGGCTTGAAGTCTGTAGCTCTTCCTTTTCCTTGGAGGTTCAGCTATTGGAGAGTCAGACTCTTCTTTCTCTTCAGACTCTGAAGCTTTTGGATCATCAAATGAACTTCCTTGAGGTTTGGAACTGATAGGGGTAGTCCCTTCTTCTTTGGACTCATCACCTTTTGAGCCGTCATGGGGGCTTTTAGGATTGGAAGGGGCATATTCTTCTTCTTTAGAAAAAGCATCATTTGACCCATCATCTAGGATTGTTGGGGCATTTGCATTTGGGGATGGAGTTGGGTCATCTTGAATCTTTTCTTCATTATCAGAGTGAATGCTCTGAGTGTAAAACCCCAACTTATTATTAATGAAATTAAATTTCCTCTATTTATTATTTTGAAATAGTAAGGGTTGATTTGATTAATGTGGTTAGTTATGGGTAAAATGCACAAATATTTTCAATAAGCAAGTAGTTATAAAATATTCATTTTTATCGGAGAATATTCGTTTGGTCGGGGAATATTCGTACGACGGCGCAGCCTTATGTAGGCCCCATAATGGAAAGTGATTGAATGAAGAAAACGATAAGTATAAGTTCTTTATAAATAATGACATAGTTGTTACCGTTAATATTGTTGGAATACTCGATGGTTAAAACATAGTAATAAGCGTTGTTGCACAGTAGTACACGGTATTGCACCAATTATTGATTCTTACGTAAGAAGGCACTACTCAATAATTGTTACAGTAATTACTGTTCAGTATTTTATTTTATTGATTCAATAATTGTTCCGTTGATATTTTATATTATTGTTATTTCAATAATTGTCACCACACAGTATTTTTCATTATCGAAGAAATAATTCATATTATCTGAATAATATTAATAGATAACATTATTGGCAATGTCTAGAAAGTTTTATCTAATGAAAGGTTTGGTCACCTAATTGCGCGCCAGTAAGAAGAAATCCTTATTGGAAAGCCCCCTCTTTCCTAGGAACTGCATGATTGTCAGTATTGTGATTCTGTAATATTATTTATGAATAATTAATTATTGATTTATATGATGAGGAAAATATTCATTTTATGTGGATATAGATGAAGAAATTTTTAAAGTGACAATTGTTGAAAATCGATATTTTATCTTTTTTGATAAAATAATATTTTATTATATTATTATAATATAATAATGATAATTTTTTTACAATGAATGTGGGATAAATGAGTATATGAGGAGGAAGAGTATTTTTGTTGCAATAAATGTTAAAAACATGTTAAACATGTCGGTGGACCCCATTTCTTGACTGAAATTTGATTATAGCCTGTAAAATCGTCCGTTTGTGGATTTCGGTCAATTTTTGTTTGGAATTTGGAAAAACGTTTTTCTGCAAAGTTGTAGATAATGGAATTTCCTATGAAAAAGACATATGGTTCAAATTTTTCTGACAAAAGGGCTATTTATTATGAATTTTTGAAGCTCTGAAGTTCCGAAATAATTAATTTTTGGAAGTTTTAATTATTTTTAATATGAAAAACGTTTTTGGTCATTATTATGGGTCTTGCATGTGATGTAAATGGCTGAATTCAGATCTAAGAAAGTGGGCGTAAGAAATTTGATTATATATATTAATATTATATAAAATTTTCTGCTTTAGTGTTCTAAGCATTTTCTTATAAATATGGTGCTTATGTTAGAATTGAAAATCACACCAGAAACTAATGTTTTTTCTCTCTTTCTCTCTCGATATATTGAGCGTATTCTTATGAGTATTTTGATACTTTGAGTGTGGTAATACGGTGCAAGTTCCCTTCAACACTATATTCAGTGTTCCATCCAGAAGTACTATTCTTTCGAGGTAAGGGATATTTTTTTTAAAATGATATTATTTCTTTCAATATCATTATGCCGGAGTATTGGTAAGATTTTTCTTGTTAAATTCTTGTTTTTTATTGTCAGAGGTTACTATTCACGTATACGGCACTATTCACGAATACGACACTATTCATAGAAAAATAAAATTTTCATTTTTTTGTCCAAAATATCTATTATAGATACTAGCTTTGATTGTATCCATGTTTTGATCATTCTTGAATTTTACTCCACAATGATTATTTATGAGGTATTTTTGGACATGGATAAATCGAAATACGAATCCTTAATATTTGTTATTTTGTTTCACTGGATTCGTTTCCTTTAAAATATTTTTCATCATCCTCCGTCCTAAATGATGATATTACTGAATATCTTTGGCTTGTAGTGCAAAGATGAATGATTTCTGATGAATATCTTTGGGCCATAGTGCAAAGATGAACATGTGTTTAGATGAACATGACCAACTGATGAATATCTTTGGCCTGTAGTGCAAAGATGAATATTTTATTCCAGATATATATTGATTGATGTTACATGGATAAAATATCGACGATAAACTTTTAAATTCATATATAGAAGATAGTAGATTTCATTCTCTACTTAACTCTTCTAATGAATTATTATTTCCGCTGCGAATACTGATCTGAAACTTGTTGTATATTGTATTCTATTAGATTTTTCCCTGTTGAAGACTAACGATAATTTGTTCTATATTATTTTAGTCATAATATTCTTTACTGGGCTAGTTGAGCTCACCCTTTTCCTTTTTGTTCCATTTTTCTTCTCAAGAGGCGAGAATGTAGCGAGTACTAGTCGGGGTATGGAATGATGGTTCTAGAAGTTGTTTTAGTAGTCCCCACCATTTTTGTAAAATAATGTATCAATAATTGTAATGAGGACTTATTTGGGTATGAATATTATCTAGATGGCAATATTTCTATTTACACTCAAAGTTTTTATGTTGTATTAATAAAGTTGTAGTTGTTTCTGTACCATGTATTTTAACAACTCAGAATGGGTGTTGTATACCTATTTGGGGGTGTCACAGTTGGTATCAAAGCTTAGGGATATGATCTCTGGAGGAGATCGGGGAATAGAACTAGGAGGGGAGAGACGAGTAAATCCTTCGCTAGTGTGTCCTACCTAAGGTTATTTGTTGGTCGGTCATAATATAGGGATATTATGTTATTTGTTAATTTGTTTAATTAACCCTTATTTTATGGCAGTATTTAAGAATGGCAACTGAGTATGTTAACAGTGGAGTAAATGAAACCGTGGAGACGTCTGTACTCACCAACGAGGAGAACGTGCAACACGCTGGCAATGTTCCTCCTGTGAACAACACCACTGAGCAGATGATGAACGATGGGATGTTTAGAAGCTTTTTGCAGTTCAAGCAAAATCAGACGAGGGAGACTCGTGTTCAAAATACAGGAGGAAATGATAGCAATTCACGGTTTGTCATAGCCAAACAGTTCAAGGAGTTGGGACCACCAGAATTCTGGGGAAAGCTGGATCCGATTAAGGTGGAGATGCGGGTCAAACAAATTACCAAGATATTTGATGTCATGGGATGCACGGAGGAACAGAAGGTTCCATTCACCACTTTTATGTTCCGTAATGAGGCAGATTACTGGTGGGAATCTGTGAAGCTTACTCATCCAGCCGCACCTAGAATGTCTTGGGAAACATTTTAGAAACTATTCAATGACAAGTACTTTCCTGAAAGTATTCGTCATATGAAGGAGGTAGAGTTTATTAGACTGGAGCAGAATAACATGACGGTGTCCCAGTATGAGGCGAAGTTTGCAGAGTTGTCTAGGTTTGCACCTCATTTGGTGGAGAATGAAGAACGTATGACACGGATGTTTTTGAGAGGTTTGAAACCCGGCATACGTCAATATCTCATTTCACATAAATTCTCTCTCTATTCAGATGTTGTCAACAGGGCTCAATTATTAGAGCGAGATAACGAGTACGTTCAACCGAGGGACCACAACCAGGATCATTCCGGTGATAGTAGTCTTCAGAACAACGATAACCAGTGAAGAAAGAAAAATACAGACAAGTGTGGCAACCACTCTGGTGGTAATCATGGCCATGAGAATAGAAGAAGTGAGTCAGGAGGAGATTTTAAAAAGAGGAGATTCAACAATGACAATATGAAGACGACAGCGCCAACAACAACTAGTTCTAAGGGAGGAGAACGACCACCGTTCATATGCTATAAGTGCGAAAAAGAAGGACATATCAGCCCAAACTGTCCACAACAGTTTAAGGTATGTATAATTGTGGAAAGGAAGGACATATCGCTCGAGATTGCACTGTAGCAAAACCAAGTCCAACGGGGATGGTGATTAAAAGGCTGTCCCAAAAAAGTCAAAGTCAACGGTTCCTGGAAGAGCGTTTGTCGTGACTGGTCAAAATGCGAGGAACCCAAACGAGGTGATCACGGGTAAGCTAATCATAAATTCTTGTGAAGTTTATACCTTATTAGATACCGATTCTACCCATTTATTTATCTTTCCTGCTTGTGCTCAACGTTTAAACTTGACACTTGAGAAATTGGACTTTGACTTATCTGTTGAAACTCCGTTAGGAGAAACTTTCATCACATCCACTGTTTATAAATCTTGTTTGATCCAAGTTGGCACCATCACCTTACCTGTTGACCTTATCTCTTTAAAGATACTTGCATTTGATGTGATTTTAGGGATTGATTGGTTAACTACTCATCATGCCAAAATTGATTGTTTTCGTAAGGTTGTTAGTTTTCATATTCCTAACCAACCTGTTGTGCGAATTCAAGCAACTAAGCCATTAAAATCAATCACTGTTATATCAAGTCATAAAGCTATTCATTTATTAAAAAATGAATGTCAAGCTTTCTTAGTCCATGTTATGGATTTGAATAAAGACACGTCATATTTGAATAATATTCCTGTTGTTATTGACTTTCTTGACGTATTTCCTGAAGTACTTCCCGGTCTACCCCCGGAACGTGAAGTTGAATTCTTTATTGATCTTGAACCTGGTACAAAGCCCATTTCTAAAACCCCATATCGAATGGCTCCTATTGAACTTCAGGAGTTAAAGGTTTAACTACAGGAGTTGTTGGACATTGGTTTCATTCGTCCCAGTACATTTCCTTGGGGTGCTCCTATTTTATTTGTTAAGAAGAAAGACGGGAGTATGCAACTCTGTATTGACTACCGGGAATTGAACCATGTCACCATCAAGAATAGGTATCCGCTACCTCGTATTGATGACCTGTTTGACCAATTGCAAGGAGAACAATTCTTTTCAAAGATCGATCTTCGTTCTGGATATCATCAGTTGAAGGTTAGAACTGAGGATATTCCAAAGTCTGCCTTTAAAACTCGGTACGGGCATTAAGAATTCTTAGTCATGTCTTTTGGATTAACTAATGCTCCTATGGCTTTCATGGATATGATGAACCGAGTATTCAAGGAATATTTAGATCAGTTCATTATTGTCTTTATTGATGACATCCTCATATATTCCAAAAGTCATGAAGATCATAAGCACCATTTGAAGCTGGTACTCCAAAGGCTTTGTGAAAACAAGTTATATGCCAAGTTGAAGAAATACGAGTTCTGACTTGAGGAAGTAGCATTCCTTGGGCACGTGGTGTTAAAACATGGAGTATCTGTTGACACAACGAAGATTGAAGCAATACAAAGTTGGGAACAACTAAAGTCGGTGACCAAAGTACGTAGCTTTCTGGGCTTAACTGGTTATTATCAGAGATTCATGGAAGGATTTTCTCGAATTGCTTCTCCATTAACTTAGCTAACTCGGAAAGATATCAAATTCGTATGGAGCGAAGAATGCTGAGAAGAGTTTCCAAGAGCTTAAGAGGAGACTCATTTCAGCACCTATTTTGACCATACCATCTGGTTCTGATGGATTTTTTATCTACATCGATACTTCAAGCAAAGGGCCAGGATGTGTTCTCATGCAACGTGTGAAAGTTATAGCTTATGCCTCATGAAAACTTAACGAATATGACAGGAATTATCCTACTCATGATCTAGAGTTGGCAGCAGTCGTTTTCGCGCTAAAGATCTGGAGGCACTATCTATATAGGGAGAAAGTGGAGATATATTCAGACCATAAAAGTCTCAAATATTTCTTCACCCAAAAAGAACTCTACATGCGGCAACGACGTTGGCTCGAGCTATTGAAAGACTACGACCATACCATTCAATACCATCCTTGAAAAGCGAACGTGGTAGCCGATGCATTGAGTAGAAGATCATACGCGGGAACGATTGCGACGATGTCAACACAAAGGCCTATTTGGTGTGATTTACAAAAGATGAAGATAGAATTCAAGACTCCGGGGACCCATGCAATGATGTCAAGTATACGTATAAAACCAACTTTAATCAAAAAAGTTAAAGTTGCTCAAGCCACAGACCCGGAGCTGATGCGTATGAAGAAGAAAGTGCAAGAAGGTGCTATTCCAGAAGCAAGAATCGATGAAGAAGGAATACTTCAAGTCCACTCCAGACTTTGTGTTCCTAATGATTCTGATTTAAAGTACAAGATCATGATGGAGGCACACAATACACCATTTGCAATCCATCCTGGAAGTACCAAAATGTATCGTGATCGTCGACATACATTTTGGTGGAACAATATGAAGAAAGAGATTGCAAAGTTTATCTCGAGGTGTTTAACTTGTCAACGTGTAAAGGCAGAGCATCAAGTGCTTAAAGGCCCATTTCAACAACTTGAGATTCTGAAATGGAAGTGAGAACACATTACCATAGATTTTGTTACGGGTCTTCCCACGGTTTCTCAAGGCATAAATGCTATTTGGGTTATTGTTGATAGATTAACCAAGTCTGCTCATTTCTTGCTGATACGGGAGACTTATTCCCTTGAACGTCTTGCTCGTATTTACATAGATGAGATTGTGAGATTGCATGGCATGCCAGTATCCATAGTTTCGAATTGTGACCCAAGATTCACTTCAAGATTTTGGGTTAGCTTGCAAAAAGCTATGGGCACAGATTTACGATTCAGTTCGGCATACCATCCTCAAACGGACAGGCAATCGGAGAGGACTATTCAAACTCTTGAAGATCTATTAAGACTCTGTGTCCTAGACTTCAAAGGGAGTTGGGATAAGTATTTATCATTGGTGAAATTCTCCTACAACAACAGTTATCAGGCAATGTATAGGGGTGGCCCCATTTGAAGCATTGTATGGATGAAAGTGTCGCTCTTTAATATGTTGGGATGAGGTGGGTGAAGCAACATTGTTGGGACCCAAGTTGGTACGTATGACTACAGAAAAGATCTAAATGATTCGATAACTTATATAAACGGCACAGGATCGACAAAAAAGTTATGTGGATCTTCATCGAAAAGACGTGGAATTTGGTATTGGGGATCATGTATTGTTGCGAGTTGCTCCATGGAAGGGAGTTACAAGATTTGGGAAGAGAGGAAAGCTCAATCCACGATTTATTGGTCCATTTCAGATTCTTGACCGAGTAAGAAATGTGGCCTATAGACCCGCGTTACCTCCAAGTATGTCTCGTGTTCATAATGTTTTTCATATATTGTGCTTCGTAAATATGTGAAAGACCAGAACCACGTCATTGAGTTAGAACCGGATGAGATAGCCGAAGACTTAACGTACGAGGAGGTACCTGTCAAGATCTTGGATAGGAAAGAGCATGTCCTATGCACAAAGGTCATACCACAAGTTAAAGTTTTGTGGAGGAACCATGCTATTGAGGAAATGACCTGGGAGTTGGAAATGGAAATGAAATCAAGGTATCCTCACCTTTTCGAAACACCAGGTACGTACGTCAATTTCGAGGACAAAATTTCATAAGGAGGAGAGGTTGTAAGACCCCAACTTATTATTAATGAAATTAAATGTCCTCTATTTATTATTTTGAAATAGTAAGGGTTGATTTGATTAATGTAGTTAGTTATGGGTAAAATGCGCAAATATTTTTAATAAGCAAGTGGTTATAAAATATTCATTTTTATCGGAGAATATTCGTTTGGTCGGGGAATATTCGTATAACGGCGCAGCCTTGTGTAGGCCCCATAATGGAAAGCGATTGGATGAAGAAAACGACAAGTACAAGTTGTTTATAAATAAAGACGTAGTTGTTACCGTTAATACTGTTGGAATACCCGGTGGTTAAAACACAGTAATACGCGTTGTTGCATAGTAACACACGGTATTGCACCAATTATTGATTCTTACGTAAGAAGGCACTACTCAAAAATTGTTACAGTAATTACCGTTCAGTATTTTATTTTATTGATTCAATAATTGCTGCGTTGATATTTTATATTACTGTTGTTTCAATAATTATCACCACACAATATTTTCCATTATCGGAGCAATAATTCATATTATCTGAATAATATTATTAGATAACATTATTGGCAATGTCTAGAAAGTTCTGTCTAAGGAGAGGTTTGGTCACCCAATTACGCGCCAGTAAGGAGAACTCCTTATTGGAAAGCCCACTCTTTCCTGGGAACTGCCTAGTTGTCAGTATTGCGATTCTTTAATATTATTTGTGAATAATTAATTATTAATTTATATAATGAGGAAAATATTCATTTTATGTGGATATAGATGAAGAAATTTTTTAAAGTGACAATTGTTGAAAATCGATATTTTATTTTTTCTGATAAAATAATATTTTGTTATATTATAATAATATAATAATGATGATATTTTTACAATGAATGTGGGATATATGAGTATATGAGGAGAAAGAGTATTTTTATTGCAATAAATGTTAAAAACATGTTAAACATGACTGTGGACCCCATTTCTTGACTGAAATTTGATTATAGCCTGTAAAATCGCCCGTTTGTGAATTTCGATCAATTTCTGTTTGGAATTTGGAAAAACGTTTTTCTGCAAAGTTGTAGATAATGGAATTTCCTATGGAAAAGACATATGGTTCGATTTTTTCTGACAAAAGGGCTATTTATTATGAATTATTGAAGCTCCGAAGTTCTGAAATAATTGATTTTTTGAAGTTTTAATTTTTTTAATATGAAAAACGTTTTTTGTCATTATTGTGGGTCTTGCATGTGATGTAAATGGCTGAATTCAGATCTAAGAAAATGGGTGTAAGAAATTTAATTATATATATTAATATTATATAAAATTTTCTGCTATGGTGTTCTAAGCATTTTCCTATAAATAGGATGCTTAGGTTAGAATTGAAAATAACACCAGAAACTAAAGTTTTTTCTCTCTTTCTCTCTCGATATATTGAGCGTATTCTTGTGAGTATTTTGATACTTTGAGTGTGGTAATACGGTTCAAGTTCCCTTCAGCACTATGTTCAGTATTCCAGCCAGAATTACTATTCTTTCGAGGTAAGGGATATTATTTTTTTTAAAATAATTTTATTTCTTTCAATATCATTATGCCGGAGTATTGGTAAGATTTTTCTTGTGAAATTATTGTCTTTTAGTGTCAGGGTTACTATTCACGTATACGACATTATTCACGAAAAAATTAAATTTTCATTTTTTTGTCCAAAATATCTATTATGGATACTAGCTTTGACTGTATCCATATTTTGATTATTCTTGAATTTTACTCCACTATGATTATTTATGAGGTATTTTTGGACATGGATAAACTGAAATACGAATCCTTAATATTTGTTATTTTGTTTCACTGGATTCGTTTCCTTTAAAATATTTTTCATCATCCTTAGTCCTAAATGATGATATTACTAAATATCTTTAGCCTGTAGTGCAAAGATGAATGATTTCTGATGAATATCTTTGGCCCGTAGTGCAAAGATGAACAGGTGTTTAGATGAACATGACCAACTGATGAATATCTTTGGCTTATAGTGCAAAGATGAATATTTGATTCCAGATATATATTGATTGATGTTACAGGGATAAAATATCGACGATAAACTTTTAAATTCATATATAGAAGATAGTAGATTTCATTCTCTACTTAACTCTTCTAATGAATTATTATTTCCGCTCCGAATATTAATCTGAAACTTGTTGTCTATTGTATTCTATTAGATTTTTCCATGTTGAAGACTAACGATAATTTGTTCTATATTATCTTAGTCATAATATTCTTTACTGGGCTAGGTGAGCTCACACTTTTCCTTTTTGTTCCATTTTTCGTCTGAGGAGGCGAGAATGTAGCGAGTACTAGTCGGGGTATGGAATGATGGTTCTAGAAGTTGTTTTAGTAGTCCTCGCCATTTTTGTAAAATAATTTATCAATAATTGTAATGAGGACTTATTTGGGTATGAATATTGTCTAGATGGAAATATTTGTATTTAAACTCACAGTTTTTATGTTGTATTATTAAAGTTGTAGTTGTTTCTGGACCATGTATTTTGACAACTCAGAATGGGTGTTGTATACCTATTTTGGGGGTGTCACATTGAGGGTTAGCCACAGGGCTTGAGCATTCTTCTTCATCAGCAGATGCTGCATTTTCATCCATTAATCCAGCTTCACCTTCATTGCTGGATTTGGTCTGTGGGGACTAAATCTTGAGATCGTCGGTTCCTTTTGTTTTTTTTGACTTTGCGTTCTCCTCTTCATCAGATGTACTATCTTGGGAAATTGAGGCTGGTTTGTTTACCACCTTAGCTTTTTTTCATGATGGCCTTTGAAGAAGTTTGTTGCTTCTCCTCTTGGTGGTTTCTGCAATCAGGACTTTTTCTTCTTCAACCTTGTCTTTGGTGGAGAGACTTCTTGGTGGGGCCTTGGTTTTCTTCACACCTCTGGATTTCTTTCTGGCTGGTGTGGTTGATACTAGTACATAGTCATCAGACTCGGAGCTTTCTACCTCTTCTGCCTTCCTCTTCTTTGCAGAGGCCCTGTTGCTGCTCCCTATTGTCAGTCTTCTGTTTTCCTTGGGTTTTTTCATCCAATTCACAAATAGTTGTGGAGACATTACTTTGTGAACATTAAGAGGTTCTCCTTCATCATCCTTGATTCTTCCTCCTAGCTTCTTCTTCATTACAATGCTCAGTAGTCTTCCATGAAACACTTTTGTAAGTGGTTTTTCTGTAAACCTTTTCAACTCAGCCTTTTCCAGCCATTTGGATATATGATAATAGGATAACTCCAAAGTTAATTCATTTCTTCAGAACTATCGTAGATATGATCTTTAACTGTTGATCAAGCACCGTGTCGTGTCCAGTGTCCTTGCATAGTGTGCATTTTCCAACTATTTCAGCAAGGAACTCGTATTCCTCTAGAAACTCCTTCTTCATGTCCTTTAGATTAGGTTTCCTCTGGTACCGCATTATCTTCTTGCCTTCTTCAAAGTCTACTTCATCCAAATTTATCAGACATTGGTTGGGAAACCTTAGGCATTGATTGATGTCTGAAGCTCTTATCTTCAGACTTGATCCTTTCACCTTCGTGGTCAGAAGCCTAGAATTTATCGAAGCATTTGAGTAGAACTGCTTCACTAGCTCTGTGTAGACTGGAGTGTCTACCTCCAAGCACTCAGAGAACCCAACCTTCTTTACGAGCTCAAGTATATCTTTGAACTTCATTTCTGATTCTTCAAACTTTTTGAAGCCGAGTTGGATTCCTGTTATAACTCGCCATTCTGCCATTTAAAGAGTTCAAAGTATATGGGTATTTTATTCAGAGGAGTTATGAGAGATGGATGTGATTTGGGTAGGGCTCTAGAGAGTGAACTGATTTTGGCTTTTGAGATGGTTCTAGGGTTTGAAAATGGGAGAAAGAAAGGTTCGATGGTTTCTGATAACTGGTTACAGTTTTTGAATTTGTCTTAATGGCAGTTACTTCTAACTCTGCAAAGTCAGTGATGTGTCAACCAACCATTGGTTGCACGATGTCCAGTAATGAGATCTAACTCCCCATAACTTTTCAGTTAGATATTTCTTTCAGAAGAGTAGACAATTAATTGACGTGGATTTATCATTGACCTCTTTGGTTCGTAGAGTAGCATGGTAAGGCAACTATGGACTCTACATTTTCCTTTGTTGACTCAACGATCAACTTTTTAGAGATGCTGCAGTGGATGGTTTTGACATTAATCCACATCTTGATGCAGCATAGCTTGATCACTGATATATTCGAATTTATCTCCTCATAATCTGAATGGTTGAGCAATTGTTCCATTTTCCAAGCTCCTTGTGAACTGGAGTATCCTCTAGTAGGACTGCGATCGTCGAGTTTGCTTCTATGATCGCTGAGGTTGCACTACGATCGTGAGTTCTCTTCAACCTCAACTCTATGATCATTGACTGACTTGGTCCTTGAGATGAACTTTACTAGGCATTCCTTCTGGATCAAGGTAGCTCAGGAAGGGCCAACCTCTTAGAGTGAACTAAGGGTCAGGTTTGTCCCTGAGGCTCTTTCCAGATGAAATTCTTTAGAAGGGATTTACAATGATATCTCATTTGACCTTTTCTGGTGGGGAGGTCCTCTACCAACTTTGGATAATTACATTTGCTGTAATCGTGGTGTCCTCCTGCTCTTACAGTACGATCAGATGTTTGATCGTGAGCACTCCACGATTTTGAGTTGGGTGACTGATAGGTTATCAGTAGTACATTTTGAGACATTCTTATTAACAATGGATCTTTATTTGGTTCATCAGCCACAAAGTTTTGGGACTATGTAGGTGGTACATTGCTTCATAGTATATCTCAGTGTTGTTGTTTCTCAATAGATCACTGCTCCCCCATGTTTGATGTTGTCTTTTCAGATAGACGTGATTCCCTTTTCTTTAGGTTCATTTAAAGGCAACCTTGCATATCTCCTTCTGACTGGAATCACCATTATCACTTAGATCTCCTTGTATCGTACGCATGGATATTTTTATGACTGATCATTCTACGATTCTTAGATAGCACTACGAACGTAGTCTTCTTTGACAGTCATGTGCGTGTGAAGTTCTACTCCTGTAATGATTTCCTTTTGACTGATGCTCGATGATCCTCTGATGTGAGCTTCCTTGAGGATTCTTCTCATATAGCATGATTTGCCTGATTTGAGCTTATAAGTCCCTTTTTATCTTTGGTTGCATGGACTGCTTCCATATACAGATTTGCAGCCATGTGAGCTTCATTCAGGTTAGCTCAATGGGTCTTCAAGGGCAGGCTTGGACATATAGGAATTTTATCAGAATCATTTCTGAACAGTCCATGGCCTTCTACTGGTTGAGTCTTCTTGACTGAAGTCTTCTACTTCAGCATTCCTTAGTGTGTTCAGACAGACCAAGTACCTGTAAGTTAGATACATTTCTATTTTTGGTACCCACAATTAAATGGGTCCTGCTAGGTTAGTTTTCTAAACCCATGTTCCTCATATTTGGATAATCATCACATTTATCACCAACAGTCATATTCATGCATGCAACTAGTTTTAGATAATACATATTGAGATATCATTTACTTCACATAGAATTAATTTGGCCTGTGATGCTCTTATGACCCATTTCAGATTTCCTTCAAGATATCATTTTCAACCTAAAACTTGGATGGAGAGAAAGCTTATAAGCATTTGAGTTTCCACCCTCAGGGTACTTTCTCTCTTCGCCTTTTTAGATAGATTATGACTCCTTGACAGAATACTATTATAGTTCATAAGGAGGTGCATTCATGATGTACACATTTATAATAGTGAGGAACCGTACCTTTTTATTGTCAGTTTCTTAACTGTCATGTATCTTTAATATAATGAGTTTAGGCATTGATGTGCATAGCTTCACATTTTCTCCTGACAGCTTGTTGCTCTTGTTGGACTTTAATCAATCAGTCGTGGTCTTGAAGATGCAGGCTAGGAGAATCTCAGCATCTTTAGTTCTTTGACATCCTTCAGTTCACAAAGTTTGCACTCAGCTGCTAGTTGGCCAGACACATGTTTGAGAAGATCTTCTTTCTTCTCTGGATAAGCATTTCTTAGCATGTATGGCCTTTTCATCTTTCAGTCTAGTGGATGTTTGACTCTTTGTTGTTGATGTCTCTTGGGCTATCTCGTCTAGTCTTCAGACAACAAGATTGACTGCAAGCAAGGATTGGTCTTGTTGATATAATACTCGAGAATATGGACCAATCTGAGCAGCTTCAGGTGTATATACACATTTACCTGTACATAATATTTCCAACGTTAGTTCATCTACATATAACAAGTGACTTACTACTAAACTAATTTTAGAACAATGTTGGTGCCTGGGATCAGACTCAAAGCGATTAGCTTTTGAATGTAGCATGAGAACCTGCTTTGATACCAATTGTTAGTTCCCAGTAGGCATAATAGATCTAGAAGGGGGGGTTGAATAGATCCTTTTATAATTTTAAATACTTTTTTGATTTATTTTGTATTGCTAATTATTTAGCATATAACAAACATAAGAATCTTTTCAAACACAACGGAATAACTAAAAGATCCCCTTCATTGATATATTCATAATCATACATACATTGTTCGTAGAGTTAGTTCAATGGTAAGCAGTTAAAACATACATAGCAGTTGTAGCAGTTAATATACATAATATAAATGACATAAAGTAAAAGACACAAGGGGTTTTAAGTGGTTCAGAGACTCAAGCTCCTAATTCCACTCTTCTGCTTTCAACTAGTAGGATTTCCACTAAGGAAGGACAGCACCCTGAATCACTACGATTCCTTCAAGGCAAGCAGCCTTGGGACTTTAGTTCACTAAGAACTCTTCAAGGCTAGAAGCCTTGGAACTTCTCTAGTTCCCTAGGAACTCTTCAAGCCCAGCAGGCTTGGAACTTCATTTAGTCCCTCCGGACGAGGATCCCTCAGACCCTGGCTTCTTGTTGAGTTGTTTATTTGTTGTTGGAGTTGGTGTTGAGCTGCTAAGATTTCTTTATGCTTTGAATATCTTCTGTACTTAGCAGCTTGGCGTGATCATCCTTGAAGTGCAGTTGAGTGTTGCATGATGCTCAGCTTCTTCAGTTACTCAACCTCCTCTGATGATCCCTTGATGAACTGCCTTGAAAATCATTCCTCTTGATACATGATGGCTGCACATGATGGGTTTCTAAGATGACTTTAAACTCTTCTGCTAGGTACTTAGAAACTTTCTCATGCTTGCCACCATGATGACGTTTGTGATCTCCTTTCTTGATACTTGATGCCTTTTCATGATGGACTTGCTAAGATGACGGTGAGATCATCTCTATGGTACTTAGAGTCCTCCCATGATGGACATCAAGATGACATGACACTCTTCTTTCTCTCGACAATTCAGAACACTCTTCATGTTGTAGAACTCTCACTTTTACATTGTAGAACTCTCACGTCTACTTCTTTCTTTGCCTGTCTCTAAGTGTTCTTGGTGGATCATAGAGTGAGCCTTCGCACTCACTATCTCACATGGTTTAGAACAGTCCATCGTTACTCCAAACTCGGCAACTCTAGCAACCCTCGATCTTTGAAACTCTTGCTGATTTATACTACTTCCCAATCCTTTCGTTGGAAAGTAGCCATTGAAAGATATTCAAATATCTTCACATATCTCGAGTTGACTGAGGTAGAATGTAGATGTGACATGTCATACTTTTCTGACACTGCAGTTTACTGTCTCACCTACCCCGTCAGAGATGTCACTTTAATGTCTTGGGCAAGTCGAAGACTTTATTTCCTCCTTCTGATTTCTCAATTAGAGGTTGTCCTTTTGCATCGATGCTCTCAATAAGCTCTTGTCCGAATATTACCCTTCAGATTGAATCGTTGACAATGCTTTAGTCTTCAGCTATTCGAACTCTACGATTCTGATGCATGTCTTCATGGACCTGATCATAGTGTCTTGTTGACTGGTAGAGACAACACTATGATCTGGAAGAGTGTTGATTAGATCTTCAATGTAGAACACCTCTTCCTTCTTTTGTGTAGTGCTTCAACACTTCTGTTTGCATCAATAGCTCTCGGATACTGATGGCTTGACTTCTTTGTTCTGGCCCCTTCTGAATAGCAAGACACTTCAGATTTGTGGCGTGTCCAGCTCGCTTTCTCCTTGTGATCTCCTGTTCACTTATCATCAATGGACTGACCCAATGCTAAATCATTTTAGCCTTGTTCTTCAGAAGCTGTCCAGTATCTCTGTATGCACTCCATCAGTTCTTTCTTTGTTTGGCATACACTACGATCCTGGTAGCTTCCAAGATCGTTGTCTTCTATCTGATCTCCTTGTGGAAGACTTCATCTCGAATGGCTTCACAACTCAATTTTGATGCTGATTGGGTTGGTGCTTAGGTCTTCTGTTAGCTTGCATGCTATTCGTTGAGTGCTTTCTGGTTTCCTTTAGGATGAGATATATCTTTGCAGTGCTAACCAGAGGCTTCATTCCTTTGGATATTCTGGGAGTGCTCATTCGTTGAGAATCGTATTTGCTCTACGATTCTGCCTTGGCATTGTGAGCACATCTTTTGAGGTCTTAGTTCTGCACTCTACGATTCAGCTTTGGCTGTGCAGACACTATGACTCTGAGATCAGATCTTGACACTCTACGGTGTCTGTCATTGTGCTTGTTGTCTTTATCTGATCTTGGACGACTACGATCTCTGCCTCTGATATGATCAGTAGACTCTACGACTCTGAGTGTAGTCTACGATTCTTGACTTGGCTTCGGCAGATACTCGGTCGGCTCATAGGCAAGCTATCTCTACGATTCTAAACATGACTTCCTCAGCAGACTACGACCCTGAGTAAGTTCTCTTAGACACACTACGATCCTCTCCTCGTCTCTCCTGACAGTCTATGAACTCCAAGACTACTATCTTGCAGACTACGATTCTGCCATGATAGCTCTCGAGTTTCCTCGACTCACCTGGCAGACTACGATTTCTGGTGCATTACTCAACAATCAGACAAGCCTATCTATTACATCATAAGATCAACCTAACATGCTTGATCTTTCTATGTTTATAGTCCTTGTACATCATTTCTTTTTAAGGACTTTACAAAGCTGTTTTGTTTATGTAGGATCAACCTAACATTCTTGATCAATTCATTCTAAGTCCTTGTACACATGTTTCTATTATCTATCAAAGGACTTTACAGCTTTTCTTAATGCAATCATACTTGCATATTCATTCATATATATCATAATCAAATCATATGTAAATAGGAATAACATTCACATGCTTATTCCTGACAGTACCCATTGCATCACCCCCAAACTTCAAAGTAGGATAGCGTTAGGTGGAATGGTTGAGGTTGGTATTAGGTACATAATAGCATGAAAGTACAAAATTGACCGAGTAGCCTCATTTCATAGTCAAATAACACAATTGGCAAATGAAGAACACGGTACGCCCAAAAGAGGTGACATTAATAACAAACTATATGGCAAACAACTGCACACATTGGGTACATGGGGAGTGAAGAGCCGTTGTCATTACATGTAGGCCAAAATTTCAAACATTTAAGGTCAAGTAGTCAATGCATGTGCAAATCTGATAAAACAATAGTCCCTTAGAAATATGAACACCGGTATGCAGAAATACAGTTTAGCCCACACTTTAATGATATACCAGTATAATAGTATACTTATGCTATTGGGATGGCAAGTATGCAAGTAAGTTCCGTGTACAAAGAAAATTGACTCAGGCAAAATATCGAACACCTTGTGGGCAATGTATAATTCCCTTTGAACACCACTATGATCATAGCAATCCAAACCCATGCATTCAATCATCATTGACTACAACAACATATTCGTGACATTCCAATCGGAAGTGATTCACACTCATGCAAAAGGAATTAGCCAAATAGAAGAACGATAATATGCACTATAGACATGGAAAAAAATGAATCAAGGTGCATATTGACCCACAAGTTTCAATCACCATTATACTAGTATGAAACTGATGCGAGATATGGAATGGCGTTAGAAATTATGCAGTTTTACATAAAAAAAATCAAGTAGCGGTTACCATATGAGAGCATGAGAGACATGGGAAGAAGTTAAAGGGGAAAAGAAGTGGAACGGAACCGAAATTAGATGGATTAGGACTCTTAATCTGACCCCCAGCGTCGGGGCGCTGTGAGACAGAGGCAAGTAGAGACTTCTAGCGTCGGAGCACTGCATGTGACTAGGAGTATAGCGCCAGGGCGTTGGGCAGGACGCAAAGATACTGGGGTGCAGCGCCAGGGCGCTAGTGAGTGCACTAATTGGGCACTGGGGCGCTACATGTTGGTGACAAACACTGTTGTGCAGCGCGGGGGCGCGTATGGCCTACATAATGGGGGCGCTGGGGCGCTATACTTGAGAGCATTTTGTCCTATAACTGCCTGGTCCTACCCTGTGAAGTAACTTTATCAATAATCAGCAATAATAAACAAAAAAATAATAATAGTGATAAAATAAATAAACTAACTTAAAAGAAATAAAAAAGACAATATAATTCTAGTATTGTACTAAAATATGGGCTTAATAAACTAAATGAATATAAATGGAAATAAAATCGTGGGGTTGCCTCCCCATAGCGCTTGGTTTACAGTCGTCAGCCCGACTTTGCTGTGTTGCTCAATTGTCGACTTGATTGGAGAGGTACATGGCCGTAGATTGTCGATCGATGGGCCCACTCTAATAATGCTTAAGTCTTTGGTCGTTGACCTTGAATACTCGCTTGGAATTTGTTTCTTCCACTTCAACATTCCCGTGTGGAGCGACAGATACAACCACGAAAGGCCCTAACCAGTGTGATTTCAATTTGTCGGGAAATAAACGCAATCTAGAGTTAAAAAGCAATACTTTTTGACCCGGTTCAAAATTTTGATCAATGATTTTCTTATTGTGCCATGTTTTAACTTTTTCCTTGTACAGTTTAGCGTTCTCATATGCATTATGCCAAAATTTGTCCATCTCATTTAGCTGTAATAACCTTTTCTCACCAGCTTCTTGTAGGTCGAAGTTCAGTTTTCGAATGGCCTAGTATGCACTATGTTCTAATTCAACCAGGAGATGACACGCCTTCCATAGACCATTCTGTAAGGTGACATGCCGATACGGTTCTTGTAAGTTGTTTGATATGCCCATAAGGCATCATTTAATCGCATGGCCTAATATTTTCGTGACCACCTTTTCCAAGATTCGCTTAACTTCACGATTTGAGACTTTCGCTTGACCATTGGTTTGAGGATGGTACGCGGCTGCAATCTTATGTCGAACCCCATACTTTGTAAGCAATTTGGTGAACTTCTTATTACAGAAGTGAGTTCCCTCATCGCTAATTATCGCTCTCAGTGTACCAAATCGTGTGAAAATGATTTTCTTCAAGAATCATATGTAGTACCACCTTGGCATCATTAGTTGGTAAGGCTGCATCTTCTACCCATTTTGAAACATAGTCTATCGCCAACAGAATGTACTGATTATTGAAGGATGATGGGAAGGGTCCCATAAAGTCAATTCCCTACACATCAAATAACTCTACCTCCAAAATATTGTTAAGCGGCATTACATTGCGTTTGGATATATTACCTACTCGTTGACACCGATCACATTTTAGCACATAGAGATATGCGTCTTTAAACAGGGAAGGCCAGAAGAAACCCGACTGCAACACTTTGGAAGATGTTCTATTACCTACGTAGTAACCTCCGTAATTCAATGAGTGATAATGACCTAATATGCTATTCATCTACTCTTGTGGCACACATCGTCTAATCATTTGATCCGCAGAAGCCTTAAACAGAAACGGTTCTTCCTAAAAGTATTATCGGACATCATGGAGGAACTTTTTCGTTGTTGCGAGTTCAAATCCGGAGGTAACACCTTACTAACTAGATAATTCACGAAATCTGCGTACCATGGCACTATCGTTGTTACTTGAAGAAGTTGTTCATCGGGGAACATCTCATTTATGACGACCTCGTCTTTTTGTTGAACCTCTGCATTCTCTAATAGTGAAAGATGATCTGCCACTTGGTTTTCGGTGCCTTTTCTATCTCGGATATCCAAGTCAAATTCTTGTAGCAAAAGCACCCATCGTATTAACCGCGACTTGGCATCCTTCTTCCCAATCAAATACTTAATGGTTAAATGATCAGTGTAGACGATTACCTTGGTCCCTATGAGATATGATCTGAACTTGTCGAAGGCAAACACGACCGCAAGTAATTCTTTTTATGTGGTCGTATAATTCAATTGAGCATCCGTCAATGTCTTGCTGGAGTAGTAAATAGTGTGAAAAATTTTATCGCGATGTTGTCCCACTACTGCTCCAACTGCGTAGTCACTAGCGTCGCACATCAATTCAAACGGTAAAGACCAGTCAAGAGCTACTATTATTGGGGCTGAAACTAATTTATTCTTCAATATTTCAAAAGCCTTGACGCACAACTGATCCATCTTAAATGACACATCTTTCTCCAAGAGGGAACACAAGGGTTTCAAAATTTTGGAAATATCTTTAATAAAGCGTCTGTAGAAACTCGCATGTCCCAAGAAGCTCCGTATTCCCTTCACAAATACTGGAGGAGGTAGTTTCTCAATCTTTTCAATTTTGGCTTTATCAACCTCTAGCCCTGCTATGGAAACCATACGCCCCAAAATTATCCCCTCTTGCACCATGAAGTGACACTTTTCCCAGTTAAGAACTAGGTTCGTCTCCACACAGCGCTCCAACACTAAGACCAAAATTTTCAAGCATAAGTCGAAACTATCACCGAACACGGAGAAGTCGTCCATGAACACTTCCAAGTTGTGTTCTACCATATCCGAGAAGATGGCCATCATGCACCGTTGAAAAGTTACCAGAGCATTAAATAAGCCAAAAGACATACACCAGAATATAAACGTACCGTAAGGGCATGTGAACGTGGTTTTTTCTTGATCTTCCGGCGCTATGGCAATCTAATTATATCCGGAATATACATCCAATAGATAGTAAAACTAATGTCCCGCCAACCTATTCAACATCTGATCAATGAACGACAAGGGAAAGTGATCCTTGCGTCTGACTTTATTCAGTTTTTGGTAATCCATACATACTCTCCAGCCTGTAACTGTTCTAGTGGGGATGAGTTCATTAGATTCATTTTTCACTACAGTCATTCCCCCTTTCTTTGGTACGCACTGTATAGGACTTACCCATGAACTGTTAAAGATTAGATAAATAATGCCAGCATCCAACCACTTTATGATCTCTTTTTTCACCACATCCTTCATAATGGGGTTTAGCCTTCTTTATTGCTCAATGGTTGGTTTTGCTCCCTCTTCTAATAAGATATTATGCATACAAAATGATAGACTAATTCCTCTAATATCCTTTATAGTCCATCTGATTGCTATTTTGAACTCTAGCAATACCCTTAATAGATTCTCTTTTTACGTGTCAGTCAAATTTATCGAAATAATAACTGGTATGGTAGCATATTTTCCCAAATAGGCATACTGCAGAGAGATGGTAGAGGTTTTAATTCCAACACTGGTGGCTCTTCTATCGATGGTTTGTACTTTTTCTCTTTTATTTCAGGCCGATCAATAGTGTCGAATGATTGTTTAACTTTTTTAGCAGCTGGTAATGCATCTAGCCATTTGACATACTCAATTTCGTCCTCGATATTATAGTTGTCCATCCCGAACAAAACATATTCTAGTGGGTCCTTTGAATAATTTCCGCTGAACTTGTGATTAACTAATTCATCCATAACATCTACCCGCAGACATTCACCCTTCTTTTTCGGAAATCTCATTAACTTAAATACATTAAAGGTGACCTCTTTGTCTTTAACTCGCATAGTTAATTATCTTTTTTGTACGTCAATCAACATTCTCCCCGTTACTGAAAATGGTCGCCCGAGAATGATGGGAATTTCCCTATCTACTTCACAATCCAAGATAACAAAATCCGTCGGGAAGATGAATTTATCCGCCAACTGCAAACTGCTATTTTTTGGTTTTGGTGCCTTAAGTCCAAACTGGCTATAGACGGATAATGGCATCAAATTTATATTGGCCCCAAAATCACACAATGTTCTTCCCGAAAATTGATTACCAATTTCGCATGGAATAGTAAAACTACCTAGATCTTTTAACTTTGGAGGTAACTTATTCCGGATAATTGCGCTGCACTCTTCGGTTAGCGCCACTATTTTAAAATCACCCAATTTTCTCTTCTTCGACAAAACCTCCTACATGAACTTGGCGTAACTCGACATCTGTTCTAAGGCTTCTGCAAATGGTATGTTGATATGAAGTTTTTTGAAAATATCCAAAAATCTTCAGAACTGCTTATCTAACTTTGATTTTTGAAACCTCTGCGGATATGGTATGGGAGGCATTATAAGGCTTTGTTAAGGTGCTTTCTGCTCTAACTACTCATTCTATCAGTTTTAAGTTTTTGAGACTTCCTATTTTTCCACGATTGCTTTTTCCATCTTTTCTTTGTCCTTGAGTGTCTCTTGCAATTCCTTTCCACTACGTAAAGTCGCATCCTTGCAATGCTCATCTCTACCCGGATTTATCTTTGTATCACTGGGGAGTATTCCTTGTGGATGGCTATTCAACGCATGTGCAATTTGTCCCGTTTGACTTTCCAGATTCTTGATCGAAATAGCTTGACTTTTCACATTCATATCTACTTGACTCAATAACTTGTCTTGCTCACTTATCCTTTTATTTGTAGCTACAATAATTTTTTCCAAAGCATCTTCCAGACTTGTTTTTCTCTCTGGCTGTTGCTGAGTCTGATTTTGAAATCCGGGGGGTTTTGTGGTCTAGGTGCTTGAGCTTGATTATTACTTCAAGAGAATCCCGGTTGATTTCTCCAACCTGGTTTATATGCATTTTGATTCAGATAAGGTTGGATTGATCAATTATAGCTTCCCACATACTGAGCTGATTCGGTATTGATGGCACATTGATCTGTAGCATGACCCCCAACACACAACTCACAAACCATTGCTACCTACGGTGTTGATAGTGGACCCTATGTTTCAATCCTATTAGTTAACGCGAAAACCTATGTTGTCAACGCTATTACTGCATCCAATTCAAACTTTCCTGGTTTTTCAGAGGATTAGACCTAGTCATTGGCCACTGATAATTATTATTGGCCATCGTCTCTAACAGTTTATAAGCCTCATCAAAATTCTAAGCCATGATTGCTCCACCTGCTGCTACATCAATACTGGCTCTTGTGGACGCGTGCAAACCATCACAAAATATCCTAACCTGCATCCACTGTGGAATTCCGTGATGTGGACATTTGCGGAGCATATCCTTAAATCTTTCCCAGGCCTCATATAATGTTTCGGAGTCGAACTGTGCAAAAGTGTGAATATCGTTTCGTAGTTTTGCTGACTTTGCTGGTGGGAAAAACTTAGCTAGGAATTTTTAAGCTAAGTCATTCCAAACGGTGATTGAACTAGCTGGCAATAAGTGTAACAAACTCTAAGCTTTGTCTTTTAACGTAAGCAGAAACAACCTCAACTATATAGTATCTTCCGAAACATTATTGAATTTGAAGGTGTCGTAAATTTCCAAGAAACTCAAGATGTGCTCGTTTGGATCATCTGTCGAACTACCCCCAAACTGAATTGCATTTTGTAGCATCTGTATCATTCCTGGTTTGATCTTGAAATTGTTTACATTAGTTGCCGGTCTCCGAATACTAAATTGTATATCTGTGAATGTCGGCATGACATAATCCCTAAGTGATTTTTGTTCTTCCCCTGCCATGTCTACTGGTATTTCTTATGCCGCCAGATCTTCTTCCAATGGTATAACCTCACTAGTCAATCGTAATTTTCGGAACTTCCTTTCGATATCGTCTGTATAAGGAAAAAGTTCCTTTTTAGCCCTTGATCTAGTGTGCATACACTTACAAATAATTCCTGCAATCACAAGAAGAAAAATAAATAAATAACTTTTAAATTAAGACTGAATTGATTATAAATAATATAGAATTAATATTAATAAAGAATTCTCCGGTAACGGTGCCAAAAACTTGTTGATTGATTTCACAATCAATAAATACGTACAAGTGTACACGGTCAACAAGTAATAAAGTGGTAAAATTAAGTGTCGAACCCAGGGAATTCCAATCAATAAACTCCAACTACTAGTACTATACCAATTCAATTTTATTTAAACAACTGCAATTTGTGATTTTTCTAATTAAGAAAAATAAATTAACTAAATAAACTAGATTACTTTATAAATGAATTTCAAATAAATAAAGATCAAGACTACAATATCCCCAATTATGAGCTATAAACCAATTATCCCAATTAGTACGCCACCTGAATTATTAACAGGAATTCTAGTTGTTAAAAGCCCTTTCCCAAGTGAACAAATAACTTTTATTCAATTCAATTAATCCTGTGATATTCCTATGCAGAATAATTAAACCAAACTCGTTAAGTTCAAATTCCCAATTCGTTACATGCAGTGAACAGATATTCTATTCAATTCACGACCCTAATTATTCATCTCATGCAAATAATAAAGTATACATGTTATCATATCCAGTTCCAACCCTAGATTTCATCTCCCGAATCATTCTAGAGTAACACGGAAATTACTGGTCAAATAATTAATTAAAAATGCACAAGAAATAATAAACAATTCACCTTGACATAAATAATTGGAATAAATTAAACAATTAATTCATAGACATAAAAGATTCAATTTGTAGTCTTAATAAACGAATTAATTCATAACGAAAAATAAAACTAACAATCGCATGAAAACCATCTTGAAAGAATTACACAATTAAAATAAGAAGAAGAAGAAACTCTAAAAAAATCTCCCAAGCTTCAATCTTCAATTGGAATTCTCCTCCACAATCTCCTGGTAATCCTTGATTAATCTTCAGCTATGAATGAAATCCTCTAATTTTTCACCTAATTGCTCCTTTAATACTCCTCCAGAAAAAGTCCAATCCTTAGTCAACTTATGCAATCCACGCACGCCTTGGTCAACGCCCGGTCAAACCTCAGCGCCCCGGCGCTGAGATTAGTTCAAAGCATAGCGCCCCGGCGTTGGTCTTCAGTTTATTTACGGTTGTGCCACTAGTATGCTAAAATTCCCAATTTGCCCCTGCTCCGCCTCAATCTGCAAAATAAACACGAAACACAGTAAAAACTCATCTAAAAGATGTGAGAACAACAACAATTTAAACCTAAAATATATCCATTTCGTGGGTGTATTCCCTATTCATCAAGAAGCAGACTCAATGTCGTTCCAGTTCCCGATGCCTCCCGTATGCCCTCCATATCCTCCACCATCGCCGCTAGCAGAGGCTGAAGAGGATGATGATGATGATGCCGAATGACCAGACCTCAAGGAAGCCCTCTCGTATTCATTTATGTATGCTTGGAAATAAGGGCATTGGCCATTTCAAGTTTGGGGGTGTTTATCATGTTATTCTATCTAACTGCCATGATAGGTTGCCATCTTAGTATTTTATTTATGATTTATCAGTATTGTAGTGCAGTCATGTATGAACTGCTGTAGTCTTCTTTTGGGCTGTTATAGCAACAGACTTATGTTTTGGTTTTATTTGGTTTTATTATGAATGCATGATCAATTTTTATTATTAGTTATGGATGCTTTTATTATTATCAGCATGTATGTTTGGTTTATAGCCATCTTTTGGGGCTTATACATATTGGTATACTTAACACCTAATTAATGGCTTTATTACCCTTTTTTAAGCAGTTTTTATTAATAGTTTATAAATTTTTGATTGTGGTTGTAGATACTCAAAATTTTCTGTACTACTGTCACTAACATTGAAGAAGGACATATTTTTCTTTTAAGAGGGAACCCTGAAATTCAATCCATATCTATACCGGATACTACCGAAAGTTCAGCATCAACCCCAGAACACACACTAGGAGTAACAATTCCAACCTCGGAGATAACCCCGAGGCGTGTAGATCCAATACCGGAACACACACCAAATAATACCGATTAATCTCGGAGATAACCCCGAGGTATCCAGTCTCAGTCCCAATTATGGGAATAGCCACCAACCTTGGTAATAACCCCAAGAAATGCAGTTTTGGCGATAACCCCAGAAAAGCTTGTTTTAAATGCAACCAGCTTCAATATCGTCGCTCACAACGAGATACTCCGTACCAACCTGGAGATAACACCGGGAGGACAAGCATACCTCAGAGATGACACTGAGGACCTTCAATAATTGCAGCAGTCCAATCTCAGCGAAGCTTTGAGCAACGTCTGTTTATCAGCCCAAACCGGTGATAACACCGGTGAGGGGCAACATCGTCATCCCGCCAACACGATGCCTTGTCACGTCGTCTCGACATTTCATCACATTTCTACACAAAAGACGTTCCACAAGAGCCAAGGAAAATTAATCCCGAGTGACTATTGTGCGGGGCAACGGATGGAATTTGATGCTTGAAGATCGGAGGTCATCGTCCCATCTTCAATGACTTCGTACAAACTCTAATACCATGCCATTGTAATACTCTCGACAACGGCGGTCCGAAATAGGTCATGTATACCTCAATCGAATACCTGGATTGCACTTCTGAAAGTTCGAGCGGATATTACAGTGCCCAAGTGCACGTACTACGAGATGACCCAACCTGAGAAACTCGAGCCCACCCGGGTTACCTCTGGTACACCTGCGTCTGAGCCGCAGGTACACCTGCGGCTCAACCCTCTATAAATAGAGGGCTTGGTGTAGCCATTTTGTAAGAGAAAAAGGCGAGGAAGCGCTGCCCAATTTGCTCTGCACCTACCCCATACAGTGTACTTTCTCATTTTAAACACCCGTGAGCTCATATATAGCTAGTTTTGTACCTACAAAAGCCAGTGTTTACCCACTTTAAAGATATAGAAGTCTTCTTTGGCAGTCAATTGTAAGCCTTCTCACATACTTTAAAGCCCTTTTCTTCATCTTTGCACACACCCTTCTACACGTTGAGAGTCATGCTGCGTGCGTTTGCCCGGACTTCGGTCCGTGATTTCATTTCAGTTTATATATATATATATATATATATATATATATATATATATATATATATATATATATATATATAAACTGTGTGTCGGACTTTGTTCAATGAGCCTGGATTTTACATCCGGTGCGTTTACTCGCTTATATATATATATATATATATATATATATATATATTTCGTCCCACCTGGAGTTTACTTCGTGGTGGTTGATCGCTTTTACAGCCTTCTTTACATTTCGTCCTACCTAGAGTTCACTTCGTGACAGTTGATTGCTTTGTACATCTTTATTTTCATTTTGTCCCGCCTAGAGTTTCCTCCGTGGTGGTTGATAGCTTTACAACTTTATTTACGTTTTGTCCTGCCTGGAGTTTCCTCCGTGGCGGTTGATAGCTTTTACAGCTTTATTTACATTGTCTGATCCCCCGTGGAGGTGCTTCGTGGTTGGTGATCATGTTTGTATATATATATTTACAGCTTTTATATATATACCTGCTTACTGCTTTCATACAAATTGCGGTATCATGTGCCCCTAAGAATCATATGATCATAGATTCAGCCTATTGGATCTAGATTCGGTTCCCGTGATAGACATTTTCAGCTGTAAGCAGCTTGTAAATTATTCTGCGGTGTCCGAATTTTTTCAGATGGTTTCCATACCCACGAGCAAGTCGGAATTATTTTTTTATATTATTTTCCTACGGATGCTTCGCATCTGTAAAATAAAATCAATCAAGCCGAACACTCAATAAAATGGGAGTGTAAAAGGTTTCAATTACTATTGAGCATCAGGGTTTGAAATTTTTTTTTATAAAACATTATTGCTATATCTTGCTAAAACTGAATTTTTACATAAATTCAAACCCTGTGTATATAGGTGCGAACGAGGCCTCGCACTACTTCCAAATAACAGCACATTGACCCCCACACACACACATTCAGATAATAGTTTCTTAAAAAGAGGCGGTCACCATGGTAACACAGATGTCGGGGGGTGCCTAACACCTTCCATCCGCATAACCAAGTCCCCGGACCCTAATGAATCTCATTTTTACCGACCCGTGTAGCAGTGTCACATCACTGGGTCAATGTGCAAACCTTTTCTTGGTTGTGTTGGTACAACCATTTAAAAAATCAATTGGCGACTCTTAACAGTCCATCGTCGACATTATACATGTCGGACCTTTTTCACATGTTTTTTCAAACAAATCTCACCTAAAATGAGAACACCAAAGAACAAGTAACGGAAAGAGACAATTAAAAATCCCGACGTCGAAAGGTGGCGACTCTGCTGGGGACTCTAGTAAGAGGACTTAAGCCGCTATTTCAATCTTTTCAAAAATTGTTATCTGTTTGTATGTGGATGTTGCATTTACATTTGATGAATGTGTATGAATGCATTTCCTAATTACACTTAGTGATTCGCACCATAAACTGCTTGTGATATTAGTGCTTCGCACCATATCTTTTTGTGATATTAGTGCTTCGCACATGTCATCATTACCATACGGTGAGACGCGATGTATGTGAATGTATGTTGTGTGGTACCTCCACCAGGAGGTTATCCCATCAGTGTTTGATTATTGGACTCGTGGGAAGACTAATTCCTCGAGGCTCGGAAAAGGCACCACCCAAATTCGCTCAGTTGAAAGACCGGATTAATCACCCGTTGAGTAAATTGCGATGATTTGGTAACCTTCATGCCAAAAAGCCGCGAAAGTAAACTAAGATAGGTCAGCCTCTGATAAACCCAAAACGGAGGAAAGTCTCTTCATGCTTTCTCATTTCAATTACTTGTAAACACAATTACTTGTAATTTTATTCCATGTATATCTCCATGTAATGAGAAATATGAAGAAATATGTACACATACATATTTTACTTAACATGCTGTAAACAGCTGACATCCGTTTTGCAGGATAAAATTTCTAAAATGGACACATCACGTAGCATGTTATTATACACATATCCCCTAAGGACTAAACTATGCTAGTCTTTTACTGGGAACCAATCGGACCTACTACCCGGTCAAAATCCAAAAAGGCTAAAGCCTACCGTCAATCATGTCGTCATCTGACCAGACTGAACTTAATCCAATTTCTCGCAAAGAATTTGACGGATTGAGCAAACAAATTACAAATTTGACTGTTCTACTCAAAGAACTACATCAGTCCAATCAGGGTCCAAAAATACCCATACATGCTGAATCCTCCGCACAAGGGGGAACCCAGGTCATTACAATACCTTAACTGCAGTTGGATACGACCAACAAAACTCATGATGTTGCCCATCCCACTAGAGATCCAGACACTGGTGACATCAAAAAGAAATTCCTCCAAATAGAAGAAACCCTTCGTGCTATCAAAGGAATTGGAACACACGGGAGTGTTTCATATGTTGATCTTTCCATTTTCCTTGGTGTTCATTATCCAGAAAAGTTTAAAACTCCTGAATTTGAAAAATATGACGGGTTAGGAGATCCTTACACACATTTAAAGGTGTTTATTAGAGAACTTGGATCTTATGCAGAGGACAAAAAACTCAGAATGTAATTGTTCCAAAAGAGTCTAACTGGAGAAGCCCGTTCGTGGTACACAAGATTAGATAACTCAAAGATCCATAGTTGGAAAGAGCTAGCACATGCATTCCTCACTCAATACAGCTTTCAATCTCAGATGGCTCCTGATCGGTATCAAATTACCAAGATCAAGAAACAGTCTAATGAGTCATTTAGAGAGTATGCTCAAAGGTGGAGACGTCCTGGCTGCCCAAGTTAGTCCTTCCATGACAGAATCAGAGATGGTCATGACTTTCATAGACATAAAAGAAGCTACATTCTATGAAAGAGTTTTAGCCGGCATCGGCAAACCATTTTCTGAAATGGTCAAACATGGGGAGATGGCAAAGATAGGATTGAAGTCTGGAAAGATTCAAGACCTAGCTGCCCTTAAAGCTATTGCTGATCACATCTAATTTGGAAATTATGGAAACAACCCCCGGAAGGTCCATAAAAAGAAAGAGGAAGATGTTTCCCTTATACTACAGGGTCAAAAAGGCAATCAGAACATGTCTATTCAAAGGAAAAACTACACTCCCTTTTAAGCACAGTCTGCGAACCCTCCAATACCAAAAGGGGGAGAAGTCAAATGCCCTCGAATGTTCACACCCTTAGGGGACACCCTCGAGAACATTCTCAATCTTCTGACAACACAGAAGAAAATTACGCATCTTCTTCCACCAGCCTGCCCTAATAGACGGGGTTTCAATGCTGCTCGGAAATGTGCTTATCATGTCGGGGCGCCTGGACATGATATTCAAGATTGTTGGGCCTTGAAACACAAGATCCAAGACCTGATAGACAACAGTGAGATTGTGGTCACCAAACCAGATCAACCTCACGTTCAAGACAACCCTCTTCCTCAACACAAAGAAGAAGAGGTCAACATGATCAATTGGAGCAATGAACAGAATTCCAATTTTAACTATGAATCCTCCCAAAACCTCAAGGATGGTGTTGACAAATGGGATTATGCCAAGTTTTCAGTTCACAATGGAACAAAAGATGAAAGCTCTATGCAAGCAAATTGAACAATTGGCAGAATTGGTGACTTATCAGCATCGAGTGACACGTCAATTAATCAGTCAGGAGCATGCCAGTCTCCTACCTCTTGTCATGAATATACCCTCGTCACTTTCAGAAAATGAAATGCTAGAAGACAAAGTGACAAAGAGAGCAAATGCCAAAGCCCGTCGGGATTTTGCCAACAAAAGGGAATTCACATATCTATGCCAACCTATGGAGGAAACCCTTCAAATGCTAATCAATGAAGGAAGGATCAGTTCCCTTCTACCTCCTAATCAACCCCCGTTCAGGGTGGTACAACTCTGATGGAGTATGTCAATATCACTCCCAGTCTCGCGGTCACAGCACTAGAAGAATGCTGGGCACTCTGCCACCTTATTCAAAATCTAATTAACAGTGGTATTCTGCACTTAGCAGACGACGATGTTGTGTTACGTGCAAGTGAGAATACAGGTCCTACTAAGTGGAAGAGTGTGGTAGCAGTCATATCCACTGAAACTGATGGGATTAATCAATCACTCACAATGCCAATAATTCAACTTAGAGGAATCCACAATCCTTTGAAAGTGTTCGCTCCCGAGCCAATTAACTTGTCGTATAGAGCATAATACCCTATTGTTAGCCTGCGCAAGGTTCCGTGGAATTATAGAGAAGGTGAAGGATCCACCTCATATACCACTGCTGCAGTGTCGAAGGAAAATCCACTGTATCTTCCCCAACGGGTGATGAAGTCTACCTTCAAATCAAAGGGGAAAATACCCATGGAGAAGATTAAAAAATTCCTCCGCACTATGGGTCATCACGAAGCCAAAGTGGTTTTAAGCTTGAGAGAAGCACCACAACAGATATCAATTTTGGATTTAGTTCTAACTTCCAAGGATCACCAGAAGATCTTGTTAAAGATTTTAGAAGAAGCCTATCTACCAACATCAGTTGATACGAAAAAATTTCAACATCTGGTTGATCACATTTTCAACAACAATGTGATATCCTTCACTGATGATGACATAATGCCCAAAGGGACCGTTCATTGCAAGCCGTTGCACATTGCGGTCTTGTCCTCCGGATACATGCTAGCTGGAGTCTTGATAGATAGAGGTTCAATATATATCCATATGCTACCTTGGTGAAGATGAATATCAATCTCAACCGACTCCGAAGTAGTCATACCATCATCAAAGCTTTTGATGGAGTCCGCCAGAATTCAGTCGGAGCAATTGAGATGCCAATTGAAATTGGTCCTCACACATTCTGTGTATCTTTCCATATACTCAAGATAGATTTAGGGATACAACCTGCTCTTAGGACAACCATGGATTCATATGGCTGGGGCAGTCCCCTCTACTCTTCACCAACAACTGAAATATATTATCAACAATAGCATGGTCACGGTCAATGCTGAACCAGAGTGTCCTCAACACGGGGACGTGCCATTCATCAATGCCAATGCAGATGTTGAACCGATCAGTTTCTATGCCTTGGAAGTAAGCAATACCCAATACCATGCTATTGAAAGGCCATTACCCGAACCCAAGATTTCTGCCGAGGTAATGTCGGCTACTCAAGAAATGATGTCATTGGGTCATAAATCGGGACAAGGGCTGGGTAAAGATTGCCAGGGTATCAAGTACCCAATTCGATTAACCAAGCAAGTTGGAACAGCTGGACTAGGCTATTTTGCTAGTTCTAGTCACAGGAATCCTCATAAGCATCAGCAGATTCCTTCAGCTTCAACCATGCGGCGTTTATCTTCGCCTTCAAACTTTGAGTCCGCACAACCTACTATAAAGGTGCCAGCCAATGTAATGGCTATGTTATTTCCCAAGCCGATACCGGTAAAGGAGAAAGAAGTCTTTGTTCCAAATCTCGTAGTGGAAGAAGAGGAATGAAGAATCAAGCAAGACGTCATCCAAATGATGTCAGGCATATGCATCATCGTTCATGACGAACATACCAACAGATACACCCCAGACCATGATTGCCCAGACGTAATGGCCATCATTCGAGACAGAGAGGATGATAACAATCCCTCCATCACTGCAGTCCACCCGGACTTTACCCTTGCAAATTGGAGCAGCACTCCTTGCATTGGTCGACAAGGGTAAAACGGGCAGAAACTCTTTTTGCCCCGTAGATACAATAACTGCTTATTTTTCTGTACAGTATTAGCAGTTTATTTTTTCAGTACATGCTAACACTGTGTATGATCAAAATATTTCATATATACTAAGTGAAAGCATATTTTGTTTCAGAACCCTGAATTTAGATGTGCCTGTACTTGATGATACGGTGCCTCTTCTCCACAAGGATTATACTTTTGATGTAGAGTTAAATTCAGTCTTGATGGAAATAAAGGATGAAATTGAGGTGCCTTCGAAAATTCAAGAATAGGTCAAAGACAAACCTAAACCCAACCTTGATCAAACCACTTCTTTCAATCTCGGAACCTTAGAAAGCCCTAACTTAATCCAGATAGGTTCAGACCTTACCCAAACCAAAGGAATGACATGGTTACGTTACTAACCCAATTCTAGGATGTGTTTGCATGGTCTCATGAAGACATGGTGGGTTTGTCCACTGACATTGTCCTTCATCGCCTTCCCATTAAAGAGGGATTTAAGCTAGTCAAGCAAAAGCTCAGGCAATTGAAACCTTAGTGGAGTTTAAAGGTGAAATAAGAAATTGTGAAACAATTTCAAGGTGACGTCATCATGGTGTCTACATATCCTAAGTGGATATCTAACATTTTTCCCGTGCCTAAACCCAGAGGGAAGGTACGAGTTTGCGTGGATTACCGGGACTTGAATAAAGCGTGCTTAAAAGATAGCTTTCCCGTGCCATTTATCCACATTTTTATTGACAATACTGCGCAATACGACATGTACTCCTATGCTAATTTATTTGCGGGGTACCATCAGATCATGGTTGCTGAGGAAGACCGTGAGAAAACTACTTTCATCACGCCTTGGGGAACCTTTTGCTATAGACGGTTGTCATTCGGTCTCATCAATGCCGGAGCCACCTATGAACGAGCTATGATGGCTCTTTTCAATGACTTAATGCACAAAGAGATCGAGATCTACGTGGATGACATCATTGTTAAGTCCTGGAAGGAGGATGACCATCTCAGAAAGTTATTCAACAGGTTGCGTAAGTACAACTTGAAGTTGAATCCAGCTAAATGGTCCTTTGGCGTTAAATCAGGCAAGTTGCTAGGATTTCTAGTAAGCCATAAAGGGATTGAGATGGATCCTGCCAAAATCCAGGCCATCACGGAAATGCCCATTCCTCAGACAAAAAAGGAAATACGGGGATTTTTGGGAAGAATCAACTTCATTAGCAGGTTTATCTCTCAACTCACAGCAACCTGTGAGCCAATCTTCAAGCTATTAAGGAAGAACTCCTCCATGAAATGGAATGATGAGTGCCAAAAGGCCTTCCTTACAATTAAAGAACAGCTAGTCAACGCTCCCATTTTGGTACCACCCAAGGATGATGTTCCCCTGTTCATGTACCTCTCCATAAGTGACAATGCCATGGGCTGAATGCTGGGACAGAAAGATGATAGATGCCAAGAACAAGCTATCTATTACCTCAGCAAAAGATTTAGCAACAGTGAACACAATTACACTCTGATCGAAAAGACGTGTTGTGCTTTAGCATGGGCTTCCATGAGGTTACAACATTATCTCCATGGTCACACAACCCATCTCATATCTCGCGTAGATCCTCTCAAATACGTGTTCAAAAAACACATGCTAAATTGTCGGTTGTCCTGATGGCAGTTGATCATACAATAATTTGACATCGTATATGTGACTCAAAAGTTCATCAAAGGTCAAGGAATTACGGATCAACTGGTCGCCGCACCTTCAGGGGATTTCAAACCCTTAAAGACATACTTCCCCGACAAGGGAGTAATGACAATTCAGCAACACCATCAGTATGATACGCGCCAATCATGGAAGATGTATTTTGATGGAGCTGTTAATCTGGAAGGTTCTGGGGCTGGAGCAGTTCTAGTATCTGGTACGTGGGAGCAGTTTCCCGTCGCCGTTAAATTGTAGTTTGTCAGCACCAACAACACAGCTGAGTATGAAAGCTGTCTCATGGGGCTAAAACTTGTCCGTTCAATGGGCAACATACGGTTAACTGTCTTTGGAGATTCAGAGTTGGAAATCTCCTTTCTACACGTTCTTCCTAATAGGAATGACTTTGCAGACGCATTAGCAACTTTGGCCTCCTTGATTCACATATCAAAAAAGGAACACTTGCCAAGCGTCATAATTTCCCTGCACAAGGCCCCAGCCTATGGGAACTATGTTGGAGAAGTATCGGATGAGCTACCTCCCATCCAACATCCTTGGTATCAGCATATCAAGGAATATCTACAAGATGGATCTACACCCGTTGAGGCGAACCCGACTGAGAAAAGGCGGATCCATCGACTTGCTATGAAATTCTACCTGAGTGGAGATGCACTCTACAAAAGAGATGCAGGACTAGGTCTCCTCAGATGTTTAGACAAAGATCAAGCCTAGAGGTTTATGGATGAAATCCATGGTAGAGTATGTGGCCCCCACATGAGTGGTCCCTTCCTTATCAAGAAAGTCCTCAGGACAGGACATTATTGGATATCTCTCAAAGCTGATTTCCATGACCACGTCAGGAGATGCTATCAGTTCCAGATTCATGGGAATGTTATCCACGCCCCTCCACGGGAACTCCACAATATGAGTTTGCCCTTGCCCTTCGCAATGTGGGGAATGGACGTGATCGGGCCCATTGAGCCTAAAGCCAGTAATGGACACCGATTTATCTTCACCATGATCGACTACTTCACCAAGTGGGTAGATGTAGCCTCCTTCCCCAGGGTTACCAAAGAAGTCATCATTGCTTTCATCAGAAACAATGTCATTTATCGATATGGACAACCAGAGGTTATTGTGTCAGACAATACTAAGAACCTCAACAAAAAAATGATGGAAGAATTATGCAGTAAATTCCACATCAAACATCTTAAATCTGTCATCTATCGTCCGAAGATGAATGGTGTTGTTGAAGCGGCTAACAAAAACATCAAGAAGATTATGCAAAAGATGTCCGCCAACCACAAAGATTGGCCTGACCTATTGCCTCTTACTCTGTTAGCCTACAGAACCTCAATGCGCACTTCAACTGGGGCAACCCCCTATGCATTAACCTATGGGCTGGAAGCAGTGCTCCCCATAGAAGTTGAAATGGAATCCCTCAGAGTGTTGATAGACGCTCAGCTGGATGAAGACCAATGGGTACAAGACAGGTATCATCAATTGTCTCTAATAGACGAAACGCGAACCGCGACTATCTTCCATGGTCAGTTATATCATCAAAGGATTGCCATATCCTACAACAAAAAAGTCAGCTACGGCAGTTCAAACAACATGACTTGGTTTTGAAGAAGATCATTGACAACCAAGATCAATCTAAGGAAACATTCGCTCCTAATTGGGAAGGCCCATTTGTTGTCAAAGAAGTATTGACAGGAGGTGCTCTCAGATTGTAAGAAATGGACGGCGATGAATTTCCACAACTCATCAACTCAGACACCGTGAAACGGTACTATGTCTGAAGTTTCCCTCAAGTAAACATCCTGGTGTTGGACCATCAGATCATCAGTCATTTTGGTTTTTAACCCTTTACCACATACAACTCTTCCACACTTTACCCCTCAGGGAAACATACTTTTCAAGCCAGCAACCTGGCTCCTCTGCGTTCCTATGACTTAGGTCATCCCACTATGAATTGAAACTCTCTCGTTTGCAGTTTGGCTACCCATACATGGGATCAAACTTCTCATACCTACAGTTTATCCTCAACCTAGGATTAAACTTTCTCCTCCCCGCACTCTGACCTGCACATAGGATTACGCTTTTCCACTCGCCCTGAGGGGCGAACTACGTCGACCTGATCTCCTCTTCAATAGGAGTACGTAGGCAACCATGTTACATGGCCCGGTCGCAATAAAATAAAAAACAACAAAAACATTTCTACCCTTACAAAAACAAAAACAAAAAAAACATTTCTACCCTTACAAAAACAAAAAACAACCAAAAACATTCATACACAATTTCTGCCATATACAGCGTTGAACCTCTTACACCAGGTTCGAACTACGTAGACCCGATCTCCTCTTCAATAGGAGTACGTAGGCAGCCATTCATGGTGCAGTCCCACCCCCTACCAAAACACAAACCCTTGTCAGTTGGTACTGGGACCAAACTTCAATCCACTACGTTTCATTCGGCTTCAGACCAAAGGGATGGAATTACCTAAACTCCTCCCAAATAGGAGATTCGGCGGCCATCTAAGCTGCGATCATACCTTGAAGAGCAACACTAATCCATAAGAGATGGAATTAACTAGGCTTATCCTAACTAGAAGTACTGGCAACCATCTGTGGTGTGATCAATCTCAGAGAGGAAAGTCACACTCCTCTCCATATTTTCATTCAAAAACTATTCCCAAGACACCAAAGATGGTAGGGATACACAAAGATCGATGATCCATTCTGAAATATATAGAGACAACTCAATGTCCATCCACCTAGGAGGTATTCAGAATACATCAGGATCACAAGCCCTGAAGAAGCATGCAAAATATCAAGCAAGCATTCAGGCATATCTAAAAGGGAAGTGATCAAAAAAATATTTCCCTGCCATATATATAATGCTGTTTGATATACATAAATGTAAACTTTACATGACAATATGGCTAAGCTAGTCTGTGCAGGTAAATACAAGCTCATCTACAAGTCAGCATGTATGCGAGCTAACAAACCCAACATGGCGACCCTCTCAGAAGAATGAGGTAAAACTGTGGTCTCCTGTATGAGCATATCCACACGACCCAACAAATCTGCAGCCATCTGTATGGTGACCATATGATCAACAATATATGCGCTCATCTCTGCAATCATACCAGTGGTAAGGTACCTCACTCCAGTACTATCTATAATGGCTATATCCCGGGCAGATATGGCACTATCCCGCTCAACTATCACTGCATCTTTGGCTGATCTAGCCTCATCCCGCTCAACAACATCGGCATCTCTGCGAGCTAATGCCTCGTCTCTCTCTAATAGAGTTGCATCTCTCCCATCAAGGGAAGTAAACATCATAGATCGAGCCTGATCTCTCTCAAAGGTCATCAGATGAAGATTTTGCTCAAAGTACTGTGCTGAATGCTGAATCACAACAGTGTTGGTACTAGGAGAATCTAAAAGAGATGCTGGAAACCCAGCACCTGGCTCCTCCTCGATGTGGGAATCAATGTCCTCCATGGGCTCTACATCTTCTGACTCATTATCCAATACTGTGGATACTGCTGCAGCCCATAAAATCTCTGTCTCCATCCATGCGAAATACTCTGCAGAACAACCTGGATGACTGATAGAAAAATTAGCTATCTCACGCTGATCCCAAAAAACATACACTCGGCATCGGTCCTCTGCTGAAAGATATCGAGAAGCTGAACGCTAACCTATCGCCCCCTCAAAAGGATGAAAATCCTGAAACTGGTCTAACTGCGACATCACAGCCAGCGGGTGATAAGTAGTCACGCCCCTCAAACCAGCCAGGGGAGGTAGTCCATGCCCGAAGCGTGAGTAATAAGGCTGTATGGTGATCTAAGCCCCGAGCACGGCAATATGATGAATGGATATCTGATATCCGCCAAAAAATGAACCAAGACATAGCATCCGTACACTCCGATGGCTGAAAGGAGTATGACATGGCTATATCATGCGTGAACCAATACCCATGCTGTCTAAGAGTGCCAATTGGTCTCAAATGTGACATAAACCACACATATAGCATGACCGAACTACCTGTGAACACTCTTGTCAGATAAGTGCAGCAGTAAGATGCTGACTGCAGGGTCTCTGCTATGATCATCGGTATAATGGTACGACCCTCCCTGAGAGCTCTCACAGCCATGATGACACATATGTCTATCTCATCCATGTATCGTGGCATATAGAAATACGACAGTACGCATAACAGCAGTACATCCATGTACCGGTGCGGTGAAATCCCCAAAATGTCGTGAATAGCTATCCTTAGAGCCAAATCTGTCATACAAAAAATGCTGGGATATCACATGGACTGATGTCAACTCATCCTGCACTACTCTGCGCTGCAATCCAGTAAGAGTCATGAACCGTCTACTCATGTCTCCCAAATCCATATGCACGCAAGGTCTATCTAATGGCGGCATCGTCAATCGTGCATACTCCTCCAGATTATGAGTCAACTCATGGGTCCCGAATCGGAAAACCTGCTTATCCGGTATCCAATGCTCTAGCATCCCGTCCATAAACCCTGCGAGAACCTAAAACATCAATAATGTCATGGTATGCTGCAGCAAATGATCTACAGTCACCTAGTCTGATGGTGACATGCTATCAGACCACGATCGCATACCCAATGCCACCAATGATGGCGGGGTATGATCTATACGGCTAACTATCGAAGAAGACATCTGTACGAGCCGTGTCATAAGACCATCTAGGGGTCAATGCTGAATATCTCTGGACATACATACATATACATAACATGATACATGCATAGCAGATAATAGATGGCAATATGATATAGGGAATAAAAAACTATGCATACATTCCTAAGTATATCATCATCTAATACATCATCTCTGTACAGCTACAAATACAGGGAAATGGGGCACAGACGCCCTACTACTAACAGAGGCCTATCAAAAGATATAGCGAGAATGGGGCACAGCCACCTAATATCTAACAGAGGCCTAGCAAAAGATATAACGAGAATACACATCAGAAGAAGACAATGTGTCGATGTCCACATCATCAATTCGGTCCACCTGATGTATCTCCTCCTGAGTCACTGGATCTCTATCAACAGGGATGTCGGGCCTATACAAAGGAGGATCTGCGCCGACAAAACCAAATGGGTCATCTGAGGGGCCAGCGCCTGAGTTGAAAGGATCAAATGAAGCCACCTCTGCCGGATCTCTGCCCAAATGCTGGATAAATATTTGTGTCTGGTCCAACTTCCGGGTCAAACTATCAATCTATGTCATATGTGTCAGATCTCGGACACAAGCTATCCAATCTGTCATCATTACGGATCCTGGAACCATATCCCCCATGAACTGTGTGGCGCGGGACTGGGCTCCGATAGTACGAGGGAACCACCAACGCTAGAACGTCTCCTAAGTATAGGGACCCTTTGATAATTCAAAATCGTCAACCCCCAACAATGGGATATCAGTGACGAGTGACTGCGATACAGGCTAATGACGCCTGACAGGAGGTAAGATCGGCATACGAATCTCCCTTGTGGTGCTCCTAATAGCACGCACTCCAAAATAGAGCTCCCAGCCTCCATCTATGAAGAGAGGAACTCTCCTGGTGGAAATCACATACACGACTCCAGTCGAGTATCCATTCTCAAAACTGATTGTCAAGTGTTCTCTGAATAGGGAATCCATATGATGGTATCAGCTGTCAGCAACTCCAGCTTCATATGGTAGTGAGTGAAACCCTCAGCTACAGGGACCTCCAGCAAAATGGAATGATGCCATCGTCGTCCTCGTGGATAGGTATCCAAACCTAAAACACTCACAAGACGCAAGCACGGGAGCCTCTCATAGGCCCAAAACTGCCAACAGAATGGCGAAACATCTGCGATCAGTAAACACTCTTAACCTATAAATGGGAAATGACAAGATAAATACTAACCAGTAAAAATGGGTAGAAGCCTAGCCAAGCCTCAGTCAAACCCTGTGAGCGCATACGCATGCCCCAGAGGAAATAGGCAAAGGTCTAGGAACCCCAATCATACTCTCCAATATGGTCCACATGATGCATGGCGCTGATCAAAGCGAAAGATATCGTAGAAGAGTTATCTGCTATGAAGCAGCCTCTAATGATCATCAAGAATAATCACCGCAGAATGCGATCCCTGACTCTGACATCATCAGGCATGGGCTCACTCAAAAGCTCGCTCATAGCATCTATGCTCAAAGGACCTGAACGGACAATCCTGCCCATGAGCGCCTCTACCAGAACTCCTAACAAGTATCTGACGGCAGTAGGGGTAACATTCGCCATGTAAGGCACTAGCTCCCCTCCAAACTCCATACATGTGATAAATCGCCAATCCATGGGCGTCATCATCACCTCGCAATCCAGCAGATGGAGTGACTGAGTCTGATGAAACCATCGCTCAGACAATGCCCTGAGGACAATGACGGGGAAGGATGGAGAAGAATGCCCTGAATCCCCAATCATTCACCACATCTCTGTAATCAGGATGAAGAGCCTGATACATGGAGTGTATACTAAACCGATTCCATCGAGGCTGTGTGAAGCCGGGAACCTACATGAAATGCAGATCAACATCAGAATCCTTTACTCCTCGTCAATAGGAAAAGAATGAAGATCAAGATCTAACGGCATACCTCGTTAGCATGCAAGTACATCGAGGGATGTCTGCTCAAATCACCCAGAAGCTCTGGGTTTGCCACCTGAATACAAGGGAGCTCCCTATGGGGAACATGTGCAGCAGGTGCGGGGTCCTTAATTGGAATATCCTCCTCCTCGTTCTCAACGTCTGGCACGTCTGCCCGGACAGGACGAATCACGGCCTCCACCAATCGACGAGGCTGTCTAACAAAACGTGGCCGAGGTACTTCAGAAGACCTCAGAAAGGGTATATGCATGCATTTACTTTAAACATACAATAGATTAAAATGCATGACTGCCCAATGCCTATATTTTGAAAAACTTTTGCCATAGTCCCCTTAGAAAATAGGACTATCCACGTGTACATAGGCATGTCTAGGTGGCCATTCGGTAGCACACCTGCCCCAAAGTCATATACAAAATATATGCATTAAAAATCAAAACCATCACACATAAGGTTAACCTCAATGCCTGGAGTACTTTGCCTTCTCACCTTTTGCTCATTGGACCTCAAATAAGACAAAAAATAGCAGAAAAAGGTGCCAATTTGACTGTCACAAAAGTCAAATTTTTTCACATCATCATGTTCAGCATGGTTTAATACTAACATTTACTATGTTGAATATTTTTTATCAAGTCATTTATGCATACATAATCACTACTATGTGTTTAGATGCATTTCATGCGATAACTCAAATTCCAACGGATAAAAACTGGAAAAAATACATGCATACGTTACCAGGATAGTGCAGAACACTTGTACGGTGACAGAATTTACAGAAAATAGCCCGAACTCAGCAAATTTGAAGGAGGCTCATAGATTTCTCTTCGCGAAGCAAGTTAAAAATGACTTATGAGATCAACCTGCTAGATTATATCATCCACGGTTGGCCGCAGGCTCATCTACAGCTGAAGAAGGTGCACCTGCGGCACCCCTATGTGGGCCCCACCCCTCCGGCTCGGTCCAGTTTGAGTTGTAAAGGAGTTCTTACAGACTACAAAGGTCAAATCGGGAATAAAAATGCCACACGATTGAGCAAAACAGCATGCAATCCGGGTCTTCTCATATGAAACTTTCAGTCTATACATCACTCATTGGTAGTCACCTGAACACGAGGTATACCCTGCCAATGATCTCATTTGTTACAAATCACTTCCGGTAATACCTTGTACAGGTCCAATGCCTCCAACTCCGAGTCATTACCCTAAAAGATCAACGTAGATCCCCGACGGGGGTTACAACGTAGATCCCCAACGGGGGTTACAACGTAGATCCCCGCCGGGTGTTACAACGTATGCTCATCTGTTGACACACAAATCAGCGAAGGTCAAGCAGCCTTGACATCATCATAATCTTTGGAAGCAAACCCAACAGAGCATCGAAAGCCATCCGATGACCAACCACTGCTACATATATCAGCGATGATCTCAAAGTAGATCCCCGACGGGGGTTACAATGTGAAGCCCAGGCAGGGGATTAGAACGCGAATTCAAGCCGTTGACACATATATCAACGAAGGTCAAGAAGCCTTGATGTTATCTCAGCCGATAGCGATTAAACCTATCAAAGCTCTAGAGCTATTCGAGGATTTCATGCTCAATTCCTCATATTCCCCAATGGATCCCCGGTAGGGGTCATAACGCAATGATTTCGTTGATTCAAACGTCAACGAAGGTCAAGCAACCTTGAAAATCTACCCACAGAGTGTCAGCCATTGATTCACACGTCAGCGAAGGTCAAGCAACCTTGATAGTCTATCCCACGGGGGTTTTCAGCCGTTGATTCACATGTCGGTGAAGTACGCGTCAACGAAGGTCAGGCATTCCTGACTACATTTGTTGTTGGCAGTAAATCTGATAGAATCTTGACAAGTCCTGGCGATACCAACCAGGAAAGGTCAATGTTATCAAGGAGGATAGATGATGGAATATGTTATACACATCCTCAAACAGACCAAGATTTATCCCCACAGATCTCTTACACATAAGAGGTACATCTTCAGGATCAAGTCATTATCAAGGACATAGGAATTTGGTGATAACCCCAACATCAACATCTTAACATATTTGAATTACACATCAAATCTGGTTATCATTGCCAATCCCCAGTTGAAGAAAAAAGGAGCTAACAATCATCCCCAGAATGTATGGCTACAACCCCGTATACATGCATCATACATTTGCATCATGTTGCTACATATAGTATCATGTTTGTTTCGTGGCGTTTCAAGTGTCTAGGATTCTTTATCCTACCCATGCATCGCCATGCGGGAGTATGATAAAGAGGGGCATCTGTAGACACTCAAAATATTTTGTACTACTGTCACTAATATTGCAGAAGGACAAATTCGTATTTTAAGAGGGAACTCTGAAAGACAATCCATATCCATACCGGATACTACCGAAAGTTCAGCATCAACCCCGAAACACACACTGGGAGTAACAATTCCAACCTCGGAGATAACCATGAGGCGTGCAGATCCAATACCGAAACACACACCGGAGAAGACCGATTAATCTCAGAGATAACCCCGAGGTATCCAGTCTCAGTCCCAATCATGGGAATAGTCACCAACCTTGGTAATAACCCCAAGGAATGCAGTTTCGGTAATAACCCCAGAAATGTTTGTTTCAAATACAACCAGCTTCAATCTCGTCGCTCACAACGAGATACACCGTACCAACACGGAGATAACACCGGGAGGACGGGCACACCTCAAAGATGACACTGAGGACCTTCAACAAATGCAGCAGTCCAATCTCAGTGAAGCCTTGAGCAACGTCTGCTTTATCAGCCCAAACTGACGATAACACCGGTGAAAGAAAACATCGTCATCTCGCCAACACGTTGCCACGTCACGTCGTCTCGACATTTCATCACATTTCTACACAAATGACGTCCCAAAAGAGCCAAGGAAAATCAATCACGAGTGACTATTGTGCGGGGTAACGGATGGAATTTGAAGCTTAAAGATCGGAGGGCATTGTCCCATCTTCAATGACTTCGTACAAACTCTAATCCCATGCCATTGTACAACTCTCGACAAAGGCAATTCGAAATAGGTCCTGTATACCTCAATCGGATGCCCAGATTGCACTTCTGAAAGTTTGAGCAAAAATTATAATGCCTGAGTACACGTACTACGAGATGACCTGACCCGAGAAAGTCGAGCCCACCCGAGTAACCTCTGGTACACTTGCAGCTCCACCCTATATAAATAGTGGCTTGGGGTGGCCATTTTACAAGAGAAAACGGCGAGGAAGCCATGTCCAATTTGCTCTGCACTCACCCCATATAGTGTACTTTCTCAATTTAAACACCTGTGAGCTCATATATAGCTACTTTTGTACCTACAAAAACCAGTGTTTACCCACTTTAAATATATAGAAGTGTTCTTTGGCAGTCAACTATAAGCCTTCTCACACACTTTAAAGCCCTTCTCTTCATCTTTGCACATACCCTTCTTCACGTTGAGAGTCGTGTTTCGTGCGTTTGCCTAGACTTCGGTCCGTGGTTTCATTTTAGTTTGTATATATATATTGTGACGCCCCCAAAATAGGTATACATCACCTATCCTGAGTCGCCAAATATATGGTACATAATACAAATACAATCTTTAATATACAACAAGAGAGCTGTGAGTTTTAATACAAATACTGTCTTCTATACAATATCCACTCTCAGAATAAGTCCTCATTACATTTATTGTCACACTATTTAACAGAATAGTGAGGACTACTAATACTATCATCTGGTCCATCACTCTGTTCCCCGACTCGTCCCAACTATATTCTCATTTCCTGAAGAAAACAGTGAAAGAAAGGGTGAGCTCAACTAGCCCAGTAAGTAATATTATGACTAAGATAATGCAGAATAAATTATCATTAGTCTTCAACAATGTTAAACTGATAAAATACAATAGACATCAAGTTTAACTACAGCGGATCAAGCAATCCATTAAAAGAGTCAAGTAGAAAATAAAATCTACTATCTTTTATGATTTAAAAGGTTTTTCATCACTGTTATCACTGGGACTCAGCTTAATAAATAATCCACATCATTGAATCACCACTGCACTACGGCCAAGGATATTTTTTAGTATCACGACCACAATTATCCATGCACTACGGGCCAAGAATATTTGTGTATTTATTAATGGTCATAATCATGCCAACAACTGTCCATCAATGCACTACGGGCCAATGAGAACTTTTTCCACATCATTTATAACATTACGATCATGATTACACCGAATAATCCCTGGTCATAATCATACCAAGTCCATCTATGCACTACAGGCCACAGATGACTTTCAACATAATATAAACATGAGGATGATGACAATGATATAAGAATTCAATAAAACAAGTGCAAGAATTAATTTATCCAGGGACCAATAACGTCCAAATTATCAACATGACATTGCTTTGTAGAGTAAAATTCAAGAATGCTCAGAAGGATATTTTCATGAAAAGATACTGGATGAAGCGCAAATATAAAGGATATTCCACTAATTTCATAGACTATAGAAGTCAAAACTTTAACCAACTGAGTATAATAAAGAATGGAATAACAAAAGAAATCACCATGTATGTTGTACTTCGCATAGACAGGTTATTCTAGCATAATAATAAATAATGGAACCAGGTCAGGCGAAATTCACACCAACAAGATGTTCCAACAGAATAATAAAGACGGAACCAGGTCCGGCGTAATACGCATAGACAGGATATTCTAACAGAATAATAATAAAGACGGAATCAGGTCCGACGTAAAATGCACAGACAGGATATTCCAACAGAATAATAAAGACGGAATCAGGTCCAGCGTAAAACGCACAAACAGGATATTCTAACAGAATAATAACGAATGGAATAACAGAAGAATTTCACCAAGTATAGTGTAGCCCGCGTATACAGGTTATCCAAACCGAATAATAAATAATAGAATAACAGAAGTTCTCTTCATGAATACAAAAGAAATAATACCCCTTACCGTAAAAGAAACTGGATATAAGAGTAAGGAAGTAGCAAATACTTTTCTATAGTTTCTCTATAATTTTTCTCTCTAGAGTTTCAGTGAATTCGTAAGAAATAATGAAGGAATGAGCTTCTATTTATAGGAGAATGGAAGTGCACTGTTCAAGAACGAAATTATTTTTGCAGACGCACGGATGTTCAAATTCAATCAACCATCCAATAAAAAAACAAAAACTAAAATATAATATATATATATATATATAAACACATGCTTACAATTTATATATATCAATATTATATATATACCACTTGATTTCTATCCCCCCCCCCCATAACAAACATCAAACCCCTACCCCCCCCAAAAAAAAATCAATATCACTACACTCTTACACATTTCACTATCACACACACACGCCTTACACCTTTCACTATCACACACACACACACACACACACACACATCTTACACCCATCACTTTTATATAATTACTTTTCCACCATTTTTCACTCACAAACACATGATATATATACACACATCATATACATATAAATAAATTCCATCCCCTATACGTAACTCCCACTCACCCATTTCAAAAATCAGTTTTTCAATATATATGGGCCCCACATGTGGGCCCCACCTTTAAATAATTTTCTATCAATTATTTTGAAAAATAGATAAATGGGGGTCCATAAAATAAGCAAAACTTCATAAAAATCACCTTAATAATTTAACAACATTTATCACCTTTATTATAATTCACAATATTAATCGACCAGGTCGTTCCCAGGAAAGAGGGGGCTTTCCAATAAGAATTTCTCCCTATTGACGCGCAATTAGGTGACCAAACCTCTCCTTGACAAAACTTCTAGACATCATTAATATTGCAAATAATAAAATTAATAACTTTTTCGTCTCAATTATTGATTTAATAATATATAAAATATTGACAATAATTGAATCAAATAACGTGAGATATTATGCAGCAATTACTATAGCAATAATTGAACAAAACTGAGTGACTTCTCACGTAAGCATCAATAATCAAAACAATGTGCCACTGTGCAACTACGAGTATTACTGTACTTTTAACACTGGGTGTTTCAACAGTTAACGGTAAAACTTCCGCCGTTATTTTCATAAAGTATTTTGTCATTTTCTTAATCCGACAATAATTCCGTTGTGGGGTCCACCAATTGATTGTGCCATTGTACGAATATTCCCTGTTAAAACGAATATTCCCCGACCAATTGAATATTATAAAACAACTTGCGTATTTTGCAAAATTTAGAAATATTACCCACAACTATAACATTATATCAAATTCATTACATAATATTCAAAAACGATATTTATAGAAAATTCATCTTTATTTATAAAAGTTGGGATTTTACAACCTCCCCTTCTTTTGAAATTTCGCCCTCGAAATTAGGATACGTACCTGGTATATCGAAGAGGTAAGGATACCTTGATTTCATTTCAGATTCTAACTCTCAGGTCATTTCCTCAACATCGTGGTTTCTCCACAAAACTTTGACTTGAGGTATAACCTTGGAGCATAGAATACGTTCCTTCTTATCCAAGATTTGAATAGAAACCTCTTCATACGTTAAATCTTTCGCTATTTCGTCTGGTTCTAACTCAATAATATGGTGCGGGTCTTTCACATATTTACGTAACATATATATGTGAAAAACGTTATGAACACGAGACATACTTGGCGGTAAAGCAAGTCTATAGGTCATAGTTCCTACTCGATCGAGGATTAAAAATGGGCCGATGAATCGAGGATTGAGCTTTCCTCTCTTTCCAAATCTCGTAACTCCTTTCCATGGAGCAACACGTAACAACACATGATCTCCTATATCAAATTTCACGTCCTTTCGATGAAGATCAGCATAACTCTTTTGTCGATCTTGTGAGGTTTTTATACGTTGTCGGATCGTTTGAATCTTTTCCGTAGTCATACGTACCAACTCCAGTCCCAACAACGTTGTTTCACCCACTTCATCCCAGCATACTGGAGAATGACACTTTCTTCCATATAACGCCTCAAATGGAGCTAAGCCAATACTTGCTTGATAACTGTTGTTGTACGAAAACTCCACCGATGGTAAGAACTTGTCCCAACTTCCCTTGAAGTCAAGGACACAGAGTCTTAATAGATCTTCAAGATTTTGAATCGTCCTCTCTGACTGCCCGTCCATCTGAGGATGATATGCCGAGCTAAATCATAAATCCGTGCCCATAGCTTTTTGCAAACTAACCCAAAATCTTGAAGTGAATCTTGGGTCTCGATCAGAAACTATGGATACTGGCATACCATGCAGTCTTAAAATCTCGTTTATATACACATGAGCAAGACGTTCAAATGTATAAGTTTCTCGTATTGGTAAGAAGCGAGCAGACTTGGTCAATCTATCAACAATGACCCAAATTGCATCAATGCCTTGAGAAACCTTTAGAAGACCAGTAACAAAAACTATGGTAATGTGCTCCCACTTCCATTCTGGAATTTTAAGTGGTTGCAATGGACCTTTTGGTACTTGATGCTCCACCTTGAATCGTTGACAAGTTAGACACCTTGAGATAAACAACGTTATCTCTCTCTTCATATTGCTCCACGAAAATGTATGAAAAAGATCACGATACATTTTGGTACTCCCAGGATGGATTGCAAACGGTGTGTTATGTGCCTCCATCATGATTTTATACTTTAAATCAGTGTCGTTAGGAACACAAAGTCTGGAGTTGACTCGAAGTATTCCTTCTTCATCGATTCTTGCTTCTGACATAGCACCTTCTTGCACTTTCTTCCTCATACGCATCAGCTCCAGGTCTATAATTTAAGCAGCTTTAACTTTATCAATTAAAGTCGGTTCCACTCGTATATTCGCCATCATCACATGGGTCCCTGGAGCCTTTAACTCTATTTCCATCCTTTGCAAGTCACACAAAATGGGCCTTTGCGTTGACAATATCGCACTCGTACCCGCATATGATCTTTTACTCAATGCGTCCGCTACCACGTTCGCTTTTCCAGGATGGTATTGGATGGTATGATCATAATCTTTCAATAGTTCAAGCCAACATCGTTGTCGCATGTTGAGTTCCTTTTGAGTGAAAAAATATTTGAGGCTTTTATGATGCGTAAAGATCTCCACTTTCTCCCTATACAAGTAATGCCTCCAAATCTTTAGTGCGAAAATAACAGCTGCCAACTCTAGATCATGAGTAGGATAATTCCTCTCATATTCTTTGAGTTGTCGTGAGGCATAGGCTATAACTTTCCCATGTTGCATGAGAACACATCCTAACCCTTTGCCCGAAGCATCATTGTAGATGACAAATCCCTCCGAACCAAATGGTATTGTCAGAACAGGTGCTGAAATGAGTCTCCTCTTTAGTTCTTGAAAACTCTTCTCACATTCCTAACTCCAACCGAACTTTGTAGCTTTCTAAGTCAGCTAAGTTAGTGGAGTAGCGATTCGAGAAAATCCTTCCACGAATCTTCGATAATAACTAGCTAAACTGAGAAAGCTACGTACTTCGGTCACTGATTTAGGTTGCTCCCAGCTTTGAATAGCTTCAATCTTTGCTGGGTCAATAGATATTCCATGACTTGATACCACGTGTCCAAGGAATGCTACTTCCTCAAGCCAGAACTCGCATTTCTTCAACTTGGTATAAAGCTTATATTCACGAAGCTTTTGGAGTATCAGCCTCAAGTGTTGCTCATGATCTTCACGGCTTTTGGAATAAATAAGGATGTCATCAATAAAGACGACCACAAAGTGATCCAAATATTCCTTGAATACTCGGTTCATCATATCCATGAAGGCAGCAGGAGCATTAGTTAATCCAAAGGACATGACTGGGAATTCATAATGCCCGTACCGAGTTTTGAAAGCCGTCTTTGGAATGTCATTGGTTCTAATCTTCAATTGGTGATATCCGGAACGAAGATCAATCATCGAAAAGAATTTCGCTCCTTGCAACTGGTCAAACAGGTCATCAATACGTGGCAATGGGTACCTATTTTTGATGGTGACATAATTCAACTCCCGATAATCAATTCAAAGTCACATACTTCCATCTTTCTTCTTCACGAATAGAACAGGAGCACCCCAAGGAGACATACTAGGACGAATGAAACCGATGTCTAACAATTCCTGCAATTGGTTCTTTAACTCTTGAAGTTCAATAGGAGCCATTCGATATGGGGCTTTGGAAATAGGTTTTGTACCAAGTTCAAGGTCGTTACAAAATTCAATTTCACATTCTGGGGGTAGGCCAGGAAGTTCTTCAGGGAATACGTCAGGAAATTCATTAACAATAGAAATATCATTCAAAACTGAAGTATTTTTATTTAGATTCGTGATATGAGCTATGAAAGCTTGACATCCGTTTTTTCATAAATGAATAGCTTTATGGCTTGAGATGACAGTTATTGATTTTAATGGTTTGGTTTCTTGAATTCGCATAATAGGTTGGTTAGGAATATGAAAGTTAACAACCTTACGAAAACAATCAATTTTTGCATGATGAGTAGTTAACCAATCAATCCCTAGAATCACATCAAATGCAAGTATTTTTAATGAAATAAGATCGACAGGTAATGTAAGGGTACCGATTTGAACCAAACAAGACTTATAAACAGTGGATGTAATGAAGGTTTCTCCCAATGGAGTTTTAACAGACAAGTCAAAGTCTAATTTCTCTGGAGTCAGATTTAATCGTTGAGCGCAAGTAGGAGAAATAAAAGAATGGGTAGAACCGGTATCAAATAAGGTATAAACTTCGCTAGAGTTTATTATAAGCTTACCCGTGATGACCTCATTTGGGTTCCTTTCTTTTTGGGAGTTCACAACAAATGCTCTCCCTTACACCACCGGCTTTGACTTTTCTGGGACGGCCTTTGGTGCCTCCATCCTAGCTGAACTTGTCTTCGGTGAACGAAAATATTGGGCTAGGTGACCTTCTCTTCCACAATTATAACACGCTTTGGATGGCATCGCACAGTTTAGACAGATATGTCCCTCCCCTCCGCATTTAAAGCATGTGATAGGTGGTCGTTCTCCTTCCTTAACCACGGTTGCTGGTGCTAACGTCTTTCCATCATTGTTGAATCTCCTTTTCTTGAAATGTCCAATTTTACTGTCTTGGCCATGATTACCATCGAAGTGGTTACCATTTCTGGCATGTTGATTCCCTCCACGTTTGTTGTCACCGTTCCAATGACTAATACCACTGGTATTTTTATGCTGCCAGCTGCTTTCTCTTGGTTGCATTGACTCATTACAGCGCTCCAATAATTGAGCCCTATTTACAACATCTGAGTACAAACACAGTTTATAAGAAATAAGATATTGACGTATCTCCGGTTTCAAACCTCTTAAAAATATTCGCGTCATTCGCTCCTCAATATCTACAAAATGGGATACAAACCGGGATAACTCCACAAATTTAGTCTCGTATTGCGACACGGTGATATTGTTTTGCTCCAACTTGATAAACTACACCTCTTTCATGTGACGAATACTTTCGGGAAAGTACTTGTCGTTGAATAGCTCTTTGAACTTCTCCCAAGACATCTTGAGTGCGTCAGGATGGGTACGTTTTATAGATTCCTACCAGTAATCTGCCTCTTCATGCAACATGAAGGTGGCAAAGGGAACCTTTTACTCCTCGAAGCATCCCAGGACATCAAATATCTTGGTGACTTGCTTTATCCATGCTTCCGCCTTAAGTGGTTTTGGCTCTCCAATAAACTCCGGTGGTCCCAGCTCCTTGAACTTTTTAGCGGTGACCGTCCGAGAGTTTCTAGTATTTCCACCTACATTTTAGACAGGAGCCGCTCTCACCTGATGTTGCATGAATTGCATAAAGCCTCTGAACAATCCATTATTCATCATTTGGTCAGTGTTGTTGTTTGCATGAGGATTGTCGCCTTCCTGATGCACATTCTCCTGATTATTGATATGTGGAGACTCAATGGTCTCCTATGCTCTATTGCTATTCTCAACATTCTCAGATGTCATTTTCAGATACTGCCACAAAACAAGGGTTAGTTGACATGTAACATATTATCTATAAACTCTGACCAACCAATTAAATACCAAATAAATTTAAGTAGGTCATACTAGCGAAGGAATTCCCCGTCTCTCCCCTCCTAGTTCTAGTCTCACATCTTAGCCAGGGATCATATCCCTAAGCTTTGATACCAACTGTAACTCCCCCAAAATAGGTATACATTACCTATTCTGAGTCGCCAAATACATGGTACAGAATACAAATACAATCTTTAATATACAATAAGAGAGTTTTGAGTTTTAATACAAATACTGTCTTCTAGACAATATCCACTCTCAGAATAAGTCCTCGTTATATTTATTGTCACACTATTTAACAGAATAGTGAGGACTACTAATACTATCATCTGGTTCATCACTCCGTTCCCCGACTCGTCCCAGCTATATTCTCATTTCCTGAAGAGAACAGTGAAAGAAATGGTGAGTTCAACTAGCCCAGTAAGAAATATTATGACTAAGATAATGCAGAATAAATTATCATTAGTCTTCAACAATGTTAAACTGATAAAATACAATAGACATCAAGTTTAACTGCAGCGGATCAAGCAATCCATTAAAAGAGTCAAGTAGAAAATAAAATCTACTATCTTTTATGATTTAAAAGGTTTTTCATCACTGTTATCGCTGGGACTCAGCTTAATAAATAATCCACAATATCGAATCACCCCTGCACTACGACCAAGGATATTCTTTAGTATCACGACCACAATTATCCATGCACTACGGGCCAAGAATATTTGTGTATTTATTAATGGTCATGATCATGCCAACAACTGTCCATCAATGCACTACGGGCCAATGAGGAATTTTTCCACATCATTTATAACATTATAGTCATGATTACAGCGAATAATCTCTGGTCATAATCATACCAAGTCCATCTATGCACTACAGGCCACAGATGACTTTCAACATAATATAAACATGAGGATGATGACAATGATATAAGAATTCAATAAAACAAGTGCAAGAATTAATTTATCCAGGGACCAATAACGTCCAAATTATAAACGTGATACTGCTTTATAGAGTAAAATTCAAGAATGCTCAAAAGGATATTTCCATGAAAAGATACTGGATGAAGCGCAAATATAAAGGATATTCCACTAATTTCATGGAGTATAGAATTCAAAAATTTAACCAACTGAGTATAATAAAGAATGGAATAACAAAAGAAATCACCATGTATGTTGTACTTCGCATAGACAAATTATTCCAACATAATAATAAATAATGGAACCAGGTCAGGCGAAATTCGCATCGACAGGATGTTCAAACAAAATAATAAAGACGGAATCAGGTCCGGCGTAAAACGCACAGACATGATATTCCAACAGAATAATAAAGACAGAATCAGGTCCGGCGTAAAACGCACAGAAAGGATATTCCAACAGAATAATAAAGACGGAATCAGGTCCAGCGTAAAACGCACAGACAGGATATTCCAACAGAATAATAACGAATGGAATAACAGAAGAATTTCACCAAGTATTGTGTAGCCCGCGTATACAGGTTATTCCAATCGAATAATAAATAATGGAATAACATAAGTTCTCTTCATGAATACAAAAGAAATAATACCTCTTACCGTAAAAGAAACTGGATATAAGAGTAGTGAAGTAGCAGAATACTTTTCTATAGTTTCTCTATAATTTTTCTCTCTAGAGTTTCAGTGAATTCGTAAGAAATAATGAAGGAATGAGCTTCTATTTATAGGAGAATGGAAGTGCACTGTTCATAAACGAAATTATTTTTGCAGACGCACGGATGTTCAAATTCAATCAACCATCCAATAAAAAAAACAAAAAAAAATAAAATATAATATATATATATATATATATATATATATATAAACACATGCTTACAATTTATATATATCAATATTATATATATACAACTTGATTTCTATCACCCCCCCCCCCCGCCCCCGCCCCCGCCCCCGCATAACCAACATTCAAACACCCACCCCGCACCCCCCCAAAATCACTATCACTACACTCTTACACATTTCACTATCACACACACACACACACACACACACACATCTTACACCCATCACTTTCATATAATTACTTTTCCACCATTTTCCACTCACACACACATTATATATATATACACACGTCATATACATATATATATATATATATATCAATTTCCTCCCCTATACGTAACTCCCTCTCACCCATTTCAAAAATCAGTTTTTTAACATATATGGGCCCCTACATGTAGGCCCCATTTTTAAATAATTTTTTACTGATTATTTTGAAAAATGGATAAATGGGGGTCCATAAAATAAGCAAAACTTTATAAAAATTACCTTAATAATTTTAACAACATTTATCACCTTTATTATAATTCATAATATTAATTGACCAGGTCGTTCTCAGGAAAGAGGGGGCTTTCCAATAAGGATTTCTCTCTATTGACGCGTAATTAGAAGACCAAACCTCTCCTTGACAGAACTTCTAGACATCGTTAATATTGCAAATAATAATATTAATAACTTTGTCGTCTCAATTATTTATAAGAATTTACTCATTTTTTTAAAAAAATGAAAAATTTTCCTTATTTTTTCATGAATGGTTATTATTTTTTTTAAAATTAATTAATTTTTTAAAAAAAATTTAAATCAACTTTTTTTATTTATCTTTTAATGTTTTTTGTTTTTGTATTTTAATTTTAATTTTAGTTTTTGTTTTTAAAAATTCTAATATTAAGAATACATATAATAATGGTAAAGATATTAACTTTTTATTCTTCTGAAAATAAATTTTTACATAAAAAATGAAAAAAAATCTATATTTTTTTAAAAAATAAAGTTTTATTTTTTAATTTAATTTTTTTGAATTTAGATTATATAAAACTTTACTCATTTTTGAAAAGATAAAATTTCTAATATTTTTTTCTTTAAAATAATAATTATTTTTATAACGTTTGATTATTTAATTTTAAATATAACAAATAATAATTATTTAAAAATTATTTAAAAATTTATTTTATTTTAAAATATTAAATATAATTATTATTTTTAAAATAATATTTTATTTTAAAATATGAAAAATAATAATTATTTTAAAATTATTAAAAAAAATTATTTTAAAATATTAAATATAATTATTATTTTAATTTTTTTAAAATACTATTTCTTTTAAAATAAGAAAAATAACTATTTTAAAATTATTATTTTATTTTAAAATAATTATAATTTTAAAAATAATAATTTATTTAAAATATTAAAAATATGGGTTGGGCCAAACTTAGTCGGGTTGGGTCAAAATTTAGTAAAAATAGGTCGGGTTGAGGTCAAATTGAGTAGAAAGAACGAAAACGCCCAAAAAATATCACTTTAAGAAATTAACTGACGAAAAATGAACTTTAAGAATAACTTTAAAAATGGGTGACAACTTGAAAGAACAGAAGTGTTATTCAGCCATTTCTTCTTCTCCACATATTCCTTTTCCACCCACAAATCACGCATCCTCCTGAATCCCCGTAGCATGCAACCCTGCAGGTTGCAATTATGGATCTGTTAATTGTTGTGGTGAGAAATCAAGCCACAAGGGACAGTAAACATAGAAAGAATAAAGAATAATGGGAAAACAAACTATTCTTGAGGAGAAATTTAGTCAGTTGCAACGACTGATTTGAAGCAAAAAAATAGCACTTTAACAGATCCATAATTGCAGCCTGAGGGTGCTAAATTTGTGAGGATTGCTTCCACCGAGTTTAAAAGTTTGCACGAGTAGTTCCTGTTTTTCTTTTAATGGTATGGAGAAAATGGTTAATAGGAATGTTGTCCAACTTAAAGGGTGTTTGTTTGGAGCTGAATGAAGCTGAATCGGTCAGTGCGTTTGATTTGGTTTGAATGGCTTAATCGGTAAGATGGACGAACTGAATGACTAAGTCAAATTTTTTTAGCTGAATGGCTGAATGAGCAGCTGAATGAAGTAAAAAAAGTAACAAATTTAAAAAAATATTAACTATTATATTAAGTAATATTAAATAAATTTACTACAATTTTGAATTTTTTAGAGGAATAAAATAATAAAATTTTGTCATTCAGATATTTCAGACATGTTAATTATCAAACAACTTTTTTTCATTCACCTGCTCATAATTTGGGAGACATCGGATCAGGCCACAGTGTGGCACATTGACTTGATTGTGTTTGGTTGGCACGGTAGGTATTTTTAAGACTATCTTGTGCCTCAAATTCCTCCAATTCCTAGGCCTCCCATTTATGAACTCCTCACCAGGGCTGAGGGGAGGCAAATTATCAATCATTGGGCCTATCACAAGTGTAACACCCCCTTCCCGAAGAGGAAAGGCAGGTCACACACAAAGCACAACAAACCTCAAAATTATTAAACAGAGCACTAAAGACTTCAAATATGTAATTATGATAACCATCAATAAGGCAACTCTCTCATCACACTAGTTAGCCCTGAATCACTCCTGCAAACCTGACGGAAGAAAAACACAGCATGAGCCAATTGCCCAGTACAGATATAAAGATACAAAAGATATACAACTAAAATACAAAATCAACTGAGACAAAATATTGCCTCTAACAAAATAAAATCTCTGAAGATTTGAATAGAATATATTCGAACCAACAAAATTAATGAAACAGACAGAATATTAAAGAAATAACGAACAGAAGTAACTAATCCGATGAATTGAACTGAACAGAAGCCAACAACTAATACAATAAAATAATAGGCTGAAACAAATGGCTGAGGTTATTTCATACCGATTGAGCTCAGAAATATACCTTGCCACATAGGCAAGTCAAAACAATGTCACACAGGCAAGTCAAAACCATTCCACACAGGCAAGTCAAAACCATGCCACACAGGCAAGTCAAAATAATGCCACACAGGCAAATCACACATTGGACCGCGAATCCAAATGTATGCAAATCGGATAGGTGTGTTTGGCACAACATCACCAATCCGCAGAACAGAAAACTAGGGTTAACACATACGCCTCCCACAACAAAACACCAAACGGCCCACTTCCTCTGGAGCCCAAAACGGAGACGTCGTGGACTAAACACACCGCCACGGAAAGTGTCATGCCTCTCGTGCCAAGACGACATGCCTGTGGTACCCCCACAGGTGGTTATAGCTCAGGTATGTCCTACAGTATATTCTAACAAAATACCATGTCACAACACATGCGACATAATACTAACAAAAGGGGTTCTATATGTACATGTTGAATCAAATCAAATTATGGTCACAAGGTCTCAAAAGAAGGTAACAACATGTACCGCTCTACAATTATCAAAAATAAAAACTGAACATGATATCCTAATTCAAAGAGTACAATTACGAGTCCAATGTGTCAACTCCAAAATGAAACAATTATATGAATTTCACAAAAAATAATTATGTGAAATAATAATAGAATTTGAAACGAGAAATAAAACGAATAAATCAAATGTAACAAAAGTATCGCTGAAAGAGTACGGAATCCGTACCTGACACTTCCAAATCATTTATAGCACACTCCACGAAATCTTATCCTCAAATGCCAACGATATTAAATACGAAACGTCATTCCCAACCTAAACATATTCACCTCGAATTAAAATAATCCAAACTAATAATTCCCAAAATAATTCATAATCTATTTAATATGCCTTTAATCATCGCCTTTTATCAATTATTAATGCTCCAAAATTTATATTCTAAAAATAACTCTTTAAATTCCCTTCGTCCGATCTAATAAAAAGTAATAATAATACAATCATAAGTTACTTACTAATTATAATTTGTATTAATATATAATTAATTCTCCAATTATACCAATTTCACAACACAACCTTAATTAAATTTATAATTTATCTTCTAATTATTATTATTATTATGTACTGACCAACCATATATATATATATATATATATATATATATATATATATATAATCTTCATACCTTCCGTTGAAAAAGCTATATATATATATATATATATATATATATATATATATATAATATAGTAATGATTACTACAATTCAATCCTTTTACTTTGATGCAAGACTTCTATATTGGAACAAGAATTAAGTACTGACAATTCATAAAAAGCCATACCGAATAAGAAAGCTTCTCATTCAATTAAACAAACAAAAAAAAAATACTAGCAACTTACCAGTATGATCCAATTTATCAACTTCCATTTGTTTTGCGGCGGCTGGGTGCTCTTTTCTTTTCTAATTGTTTCGTATAGATATAATGAAGAACTTAGGTTTATTTATTAATACTCTTAATTTATTAGGATTTAAAATTAGACAAATATAATTTAGACTCAATTAATACAATTCTTTACTTATTAAAAGCCCAATTTTATCAAATTAATTTATCCACACTTATTAATATTTATTAGCCCATATAAATTTAATGATTAGTTTGACCAATAAATAACAAAGTCCAAACAATATATTTTAAGAATATAAATTTAATATTATTATTATTTATTTTTTTCGGGATATTACATTACCTCCCCCTTAAAAAGGATTCCGTCCCCGGAATCAAAAGAATGGAACGCACCAAATTTTTCAAAGAGATGCGGATACTCCGCTCGAATAGACTCCTCTATCTCCCAAGTAGCTTCTCGCTCCGAATAATTTTACCACAAGACTTAACAATTATCTTTCTCAATTTTAATTATTAATCAATTATTTAATTATCTACTAAAAGAATTTAATTTTCCAAACAAAACAAGGAAGAAAAGAGGGAAACAAAATCATTTACCTTTTCTAATTTAAATACAATTGTATACAATAAAATTAATTAATATTTAAATTAAAAAAATATGGGTTATTACAACAAGCACCACATGCCTACTATGGAGATTGTGGATCTTGACGAGCTTGACTAGTTTCTTCTATCTATTTTCTTTTTTATGATGACAAAAGGGGATATAACAAGACTTTATTAATTTTTAACTTTAATTCTGGTGGATGGTTTTGATGCTTTGGTTTATTTTTGGATGTATAATTTGCTAGTTTATAACTCTTATATAAATTTTGATGATTATCTTTTATATATGCATACTTTTAGGTGGAGTCATAGATTTATGCGGAATTATGTTTCATATTGTTATAGATTTGGATCATGGTGACTAAAAGGCTATATGGTAGCTGAAAGGATATAAATTGATTAAGTTGCAAAAAAGCTTATCAACGACCGCCTATCAGCGACCGTCTATGGTCGATGATACCTATCTGCGACCGTCTGCGGTCGCTAAAAGGCGTCGCACAAAATCTGGTCGCTAAAATGCACATCAGCGACCACTATTAGCGACCGATGCTTAGCGACCGTTATCAGCGACCGAAATGACAAATCTGGTCGCTAAGCTGAGTCAGCATGGGCCATGGCCAAAGCTGACGTGTTTCACGTGACGTGTCAGCGACCGCATGCGGTCGCTGATATTAAAAAATAAAATAACAGAATCTTGCTGTTTTTGCATAAATCCCAAAAATCTGTACCTATTTTGTACCTGTTTTATCCCAACACACATACACAATAACAGCATACACAACAATATAAACATCCATCGTCCATCATATAACACATACACTAAACTAGAATATAAACCATTCAAAACCAATATGATTTTGAATAAATATAATAACATTTTAAAAATTGTTTAAGTAAAACTAATCTAAAGCAGGTACTAATCAAGCATCACCGCCTCCTTGATCACCCTGTAATATTAACAAAATAATAAAACAAGTTATAAATATTTACTAACTATGTTAATATTGGTATATTACGACAATATACAACAAATTGATTTTATACCTCGTCGCCATCCCCGTGTTGTGATGCTGCTGCTGCCGCTACTGCTTCAGCTAACTCCTCAGCACTCAGAGCCCCCAGATGTCCGCCCAGTATCTTCAGAAGATCCCGATCTTGACATATAGCTCTCACACAGTCAGCCGGAGTATGAACAGCTGGATGGCTAGATGACTGTGTAGACTGGGTAGAAGAGCAGCATGAGCCACTGAAGGATGGGCGTCGTCGTTGTCCTTGACCTTTAACGTAGTTCTTCTTCACAACAGACGCCCTCTCCCACAACTCTTGATCGATAGACGGACGTGGAGTGCCTTCAGGATAGCTCTCATTCAATAAACGCTTATAAGTGTCCTGCATGTCATCATGTTAACAATTAAATAGTTAAAAATAAATTAATTTTGTAAGCATTAATTAAAGATCAAGTTGTTAAAATTTATTACCGCTATCACATCCAGCCAATGGATAGGCTGACCTTGAGACTGAGACTCCTATACAAAAATAACACAATATTACTAAGTAAAAATGGGATATATTTTCTACAATTCATGATTGAAAACATATTAAAACTTGTAAATACGTACCCTGGCAGTGATATGCTGCAACTGTGAAATACTGCCGCCCTTGTATGTTCCTTTAGCCTTTTCGCCTTCGGATACACCCGAGGCTCTGTTGGTGGCGGCAGTCTTTCGTCTTTTCACCCAGCTCTCAGCTCTCCATTGGGTACACATCTCAGCCCATATGGACTGGGTGCACCACCAGGGGCTATGCTCGTGCATATAATCTTCTCCCTGGCCTGGATGGTCGATCTCGGCATTTTGAATGGCTTTTTGTCGTTCTTTATTTAAGTTATCCTTGGTACGGACCGCGCACTTCTGCCAGAATAATGTCTGAATCACTGAAGCCTGCGCGTCCTCCCATCTATACCTTTTCTGCAAATAAAACAACAATAATAACATTACTAAAAATTATCCTTTGAATATTATATTAATATAATCTGTCATAATTAATAAAAACATACCTGAAATTCAGTCCAAACTGCATCCTTATGGGCGAGAGGTGTGCTCGCCCATGTAATCACTGGCGTAGGCCAGTTCTGTAAGCATAATTGTGAAATGCACTTCACAATTTTACTATGTTGAAAATCACTACAATATACAGTAATTTACATTAAAATATATTTATAACAATGAAAATATTAAACCCTTATATATACACGATGTTTAACTTACGTGCTTTCTGGAGGAGGACGGATCTGTATAAGAATGCGATCATCCGGATTAGTCGGGGCCTTCGGCACATGATTAGGGCCCCGACCCAACCCGCGCTTTCGTGCTGCAGGTTCAGAAGACATCTATAAATAAAAAAATTAGGATGTTAGTATGAAATTATGAATGACAATTAATTGTATGAAATAGTTAACTACGATTATCATAAGTGAAAGATACATAAACATGACTGCAAAATAGTTAACTACAACAACTACAAATGATATAGTTAAGGATATATAGAACATTCCTATATAGAGAACATAAATGAAAGGTACATAATTATGAACTAAACATGAACATGAACATGAACATAAACATACATTTTGTACAATTATAACTACACATACATGAACCATTTAAATCGTTGTCTGATGAGTCAGAATCATTTTGTACAAGTATCGGAGATTCATAACCATCTTCTTCAGATTCTGTGTCAGTGTCAGTCAATAACTCTTGCTCAATATCACTGTCATCTGGCACAATAACTGTCTCGGGATCCAATTCATCAGGTTCATCTCCACCCTCTAACTGGATTACATCATTATTGTCCTCTATATTTATTATAGGAGGTCTCTGAAGCATTTCCTCTTGGTAGAAATCCTCGTCTATTACTTGGACATGACTACGCGCGGGAGTATGAATTACAACTTGCCAATCTGTAGGTGGTCTATCCCTTTTCCTAACAGGACTAGGAGTATAGTAAACTTGTACTGCTTGAGTTGGTAAAACAAACAGTTCGTTGGAGTACGCAGACCTATGGAGGTCAATATCGACGATTCCATGTCTGTCAACACGTATCCCTTTTTCTGAATCAAACCAACGGCACTTGAACAAGTGAATATAACCCCCATACGTGCCCTTGTACGACAACTCTACGATTTCCTCCAACACCCCATAAAAGGCACGACCAAGCTCATTGTAACAATCTCCTTGGACACACACTCCAGAGTTCGTTGTTCTTTTACCGCGCCCATATGCCTTTGTGTGAAATTCACAACCATTTATTTTGTAACCATTGCGGGTGACTTGGTCCCTGTCTGGTCCCATAGCTAGGACTTGTACATTAGCTGGAATCGTTGATCCCTCAGTCAAAGCCTACAAAAACTTCCATCTTATTAAATGAAGTCATAGTTAACATGGAGTCTATTTATATATATATATATATATATATATATATATATATATATATATATATATATATACTACGTACTTAAAAATTGAACTTACTTTGTCCTTTAGCCAAAATGCAAAGTTTTTATCCCGATTGATTTGAATATCTTTATCAGTTATGCCGGGATGCTTCACTTTTAACTCGTCATCGTACAATCTATACCATGTTATAAACATTAACATATTGGAATAAATTTTCAACTTAAAAGATAAATTATCAAGTTTACATGTGTACCTCACAAATTCGTCAATTTCCTCGCAATTGAGAAGAATGTAAGTATGTGCAGCATGTAATTCTTGCTCAGAGAGGAATATGCGCTTCCCTTTTCCATAAACGCGGCCCGATAGACCAAATACAGAGAGCCGACCATTTAGTTCAATATTTCCCCCATCATCATGTCTCGATACTCGATTAGCCTTTGTCAAGACTTCGTCCGAAAAATAGTCTGAGATAAACGTAGATATCTCATCGAAACTGTATGCCTCACATATCGACCCCTCAACATAAGCTCTATTCTTCACCTTCCTCTTAAGGTTTCCCATCACCCTCTCGAAAGGGTACATCCATCTATATTGAACTGGACCCCCAACACGAGCTTCATAGGGAAGATGAATTTGCAAATGCTCCATGGAGTCAAAAAATCCAGGTGGGAATATTTTTTCCAGTTTACACGTGATCTCTATGATGTTATTCTCAAGTACAAACATGTCCTTCTCATTCAATGATTTTGAACACAAGTCTTTGAAGAAACGACTAAGATCCGTCAAAGCATCCCATATTGGTTTATCAAGCAGATCCCGAAATGATATAGGCATGAGTCTCTCCATGAACACATGACAGTCATGACTCTTCATTCCTTGCAATTTCCCACCCGTAACACACCTTGCAATGTTTGACGCATATCCATCTGGTAGTTTCAGAGTCTTAACCCATGTGCACACATCTTCAACTTGCTTTTTGGACAATGTGTACCTTGCATGCGGTTTGACAATCTTACCATTAGGAGATTCATAAAGTTCTAATCTAGGACGCTTACAAATATCTTTCATGTCCAAACGTGCCTTATCGTTATCTTTTGTCTTCCCCGTAACATTCATCACAGTGTTAAACACATTGTCAAACACATTCTTCTCAATATGCATCACATCTAGATTATGACGAATCAAATTTGTAGACCAATATGGCAGTTCCCAAAAGATGCTTCTCCGAACCCAGTTATGAGATTCACCAAACCCATTGATTATGTTTGTGACATCAACCTTACCAAATGGGATAACCGGCAATCTCATCACACGATCTCGCATCTCTGTTCCCGACAATCGCGGTGCAAGCATATCATTATCTACTTTCCCTTTCCTGAAGTGTTCTCTATTTCTTCGAAACGGGTGATCTACCGGTAAGAACCGACGATGACAGTCAAACCAACAAGGCTTTCGACCTTTTGATAGATTAAACGACTTTGTATGCTCCATACAATACGGACAAGCCAACTTCCCGTGTGTACTCCATCCAGCTAACATACCATAAGCTGGGAAGTCACTTATTCTTGTATACATAAGTGTTAAATACCCTTCTCTGTTGCACTAACAGTTCCCTAACACTGTCTATTTTGGCTTAACATCCCCCCAGCTGACCATGCCGACCGTCAATCTTGGCTTGGCCCTGTGAGGCTTGGCTAAGCTTGGTGTGGCCTCGTGTGGCCTTGCGGCCCCAAGCCCAACCCATCAGCTCCAACAATCCCTTAATAGGCTCTAGTGGATCACTTAGTTTAAAATCCCTACATCATTTAACAGCACCAATTAGATATTAGACTCCAATGTTAGTAGTTTGACATTTATTAATGTAAGTGCAACTAATTCAATTCGATATCATCTCCTCTTCTTTAAAAGTATATATCATTGGTCCTTGCGCTCACAATTATATAGACAAACTCACCCCTAGCGTGTGACCTAGGAATAACCCAAATACAGTTACATTAGAGATCAACAAGCCATTGGGTGGAAAATAAATGCTTAAGCATAAATTTTGTCAATCCCAATTATCCTCCTACCCTACCCAACAAGATTTGGACCACAAAGATATCTCTGAAGAGGTATGAAATCTATAATAATTCCAAGTGCCAAACACAAATACCAACTCATGAACCACAAATACCAACATTATACAAAAAATATTAACATTAGAGACTAACCCATTATACTAACATTATACAAAAAATATTAACATTAGAGACTAACATTATACAAAATAATTCCAAATGCCAAACACAAATACCAACTCATGAACCACAAATATCAACATTATACAAAAAATATTAACATTAGAGACTAACCCATTATACAAAAAATATTAACATTAGAGACTAACATTATACAAAATAATTCCAAGTGCCAAACACAAATACCAACATTATACAAAAAATATTAACATTAGAGACTAACCCATTGTACTAACATTGGAGACTAATACATTCAATCAAATATTTGAACCACATAAATTAAAAAAAAATCACATTCAATCGAAACCCACAAGCTACAGTAGCCGAAAAGAAGAAGAAAAACCCAAATATTCAAACATAACATAACACACACACATTAATATATATATATATATATATATATATATATATCAAATATTTGTTATAGAATTTGGTACCTAACACCAATTGAAGGAGAAAGCCAACCCAATCGCGCGACAGCAACAAGATTTCCTCTTGTCCCTCTTTTCCCCCTTCTTCCTCTTCTCCCTATTCGGTCTCCCTCTTTTTTTTTTCCTTTTTGATTCTGCTACTGCCGAGCGAAAGACTGATAGATTAAAAGGATCAGCGACCGACATCAGCGACAGAATGCGGTCGCTGATTTTTAATGACATGGACTTATCCGCGACTGCATACGGTCGCTGATTATAACTGGTCGCAAAAAAGCTACGCGCCAACATTTCCTGCCAAATTTTGGGTGGGAAATTTGTTCTAGCGACCGATCAGCGACCGCAGTCGGTCGCTGATATCACTCAGCGACTGTAATATAATATGGTCGCTGATATCGGTCGCTAATAAGACTATTAGCTACCGGATATGCGGTCGCTAATATAATTGCTCGCTGATAGACCTTTTTTTTGTAGTGATATATATATATATATATAATATAGTAATGATTACTACAATTCAATCCTTTTACTTTGATGCAAGACTTCTATATTGGAACAAGAATTAAGTACTGACAAATCATAAAAAGCCATACCGAATAAGAAAGCTTCTCATTCAATTAAACAAACAAAAAAAATACTAGCAACTTACCAGTATGATCCAATTTATCAACTTCTATTTGTTTTGCGGCGGCTGGGTGCTCTTTTCTTTTCTAATTGTTTCGTATAGATATAATGAAGAACTTAGGTTTTGGTTTATTTATTAATACTCTTAATTTATTAGGATTTAAAATTAGACAAATATAATTTAGACTCAATTAATACAATTCTTTACTTATTAAAAGCCCAATTTTATCAAATTAATTTATCCACACTTATTAATATTTATTAGCCCATATAAATTTAATGATTAGTTTGACCAATAAATAACAAAGTCCAAACAATATATTTTAAGAATATAAATTTAATATTATTATTATTTATTTTTTTTCGGGATATTACATTACCTCCCCCTTAAAAAGGATTCCGTCCCCGGAATCAAAAGAATGGAACGCACCAAATTTTTCAAAGAGATGCGGATACTCCGCTCGAATAGACTCCTCTATCTCCCAAGTAGCTTCTCGCTCCGAATAATTTTACCACACGACTTAACAAAAGAAATTATCTTTCTCAATTTTAATTATTAATCAATTATTTAATTATCTACTAAAAGAATTTAATTTTCCAAACAAAACAAGGAAGAAAAGAGGGAAACAAAATCATTTACCTTTTCTAATTTAAATACAATTGTATACAATAAAATTAATTAATATTTAAATTAAAAAAAATATGGGTTATTACAACAAGCACCACATGCCTACTATGGAGATTGTGGATCTTGACGAGCTTGACTAGTTTCTTCTATCTATTTTCTTTTTTATGATGACAAAAGGGGATATAACAAGACTTTATTAATTTTTAACTTTAATTCTGGTGGATGGTTTTGATGCTTTGGTTTATTTCTGGAAGTATAATTTGCTAGTTTACAACTCTTATATAAATTTTGATGATTATCTTTTATATATGCATACTTTTAGGTGGAGTCATAGATTTATGCGGAATTATGTTTCATATTGTTATAGATTTGGATCATGGTGACTAAAAGGCTATATGGTAGCTGAAAGGATATAAATTGATTAAGTTGCTTTGGATGTTCAAATAAGAGTCGTGAAGACAAAGAAGCTTGTTGGAGTAGGCTAGTAGCAAGAAATTTAAGGAATGTCCTGCAAGATTTTTGGCAGAACTCTTAAAATCAAGACACTTAAAACTTGCTAGAACTCCTTTAAGATAAAGCTAGAGTCTGGTTTTATAATGGGTTAACTGCATATTAGACTCCGAAATATGCACCTTTTTACCATTTGTCCCCCGATGTTTTAACGTTCTCATCTCGCTATCCAAAACACCGTTAAATAAGCATAACTGACCCATTTCAAATTTTTGACCATTTAAATTGTGACACGTGGCCATTTTTCGGTAAACAAATTGACCAAAAGTGTCGGTTATGTTTACTTAACGGTACTTTGGGTAGCGAGATGAGAGCATTTAAATATCGAAGTACGAATGGTAAAATAGTGTATACTTTGGGGTCTAATATACAATTAACCCTTTTATAAAAGACCGGCCTGATTATTCAAAACAGATTTTATTTGGATTTATTCTAAAAATTGTGCTAACCAGAAAACTTTCTAGTAATTCAAATTAAAGTGTCTTGTTTTTATATTGTTGACTTGTTGCTGGAAATTTTCATAACTCAATTCTAATTAGTTATTGCCTTATTAAAAAATTGTAAACAAGTATTGTAAGCTTGAGTTGATCCGGTAATAGATAGGCTTGTACAAAGGTAGCTCAAAATTGTAGTGGTGTAAAGAACACAAAGGTGTCCAAAGGAGTTTGGAGTTAATTTGTACACGAAGTTATTGTAATTAATTAATGAACATATCGGGTCAATTGATACCTAATCTTAGATGTAGACCTATAGATCACTAGAGGTTTTAGGGGCCGAAACAAGTATATATTGTGGTGTGCATGTGTGTTCAGTTTTTATATTTTTAATGCTTTATATATTCAGTTTATTTATATATGTTTTTATAGTTTATTTGTTCACACATGCACCCACACACTTTTATTCATCTCCCTTCTTAGTGTGAACTTACAGAATTTTAAAGTTGACTCTGTAACAATGCGATTTGTGTTAAGTGATAGACACGTAATTCATACATTTTATTATATTTAATTTTGTTCTTTTAATTATATTAGTTTATTAAATTAATATATTTTATTTTATTTTGTAGGATTTAATATTTTTTGCAATAAAGTCAAAATCTTGGTGATCAAAGGATATTTAATGTTTTTATTCATATAAAGAATATCCAAACAGAATTCTACAAAGAGAAGGAAAGAGGTTGAACAATCTTGGTGTGCAAGTCAGATCCAAAAAAAGAAAGAAAAGTGTATCTAGAAGATCTTTTTGAGAAGTTGATTGCCACTAGGAGGTTGAATTCTACATGGAAAGGGAACAAAAGTGTCCAAATTCAATTAGAGTTCAAAGTTGTTTTCCCTATAAATAGGTCTCTTGTTTTAGAGAGAAGGATCATCACTTGTTATTTTACTATTCTTCGTTTTTCAGGGAGAAGATATTTAGAGTTTGTCTCTCTTATTCCAATCATGTGTGAAACTACTGTCAGGGAGTATTTATAATTTTATTTTATTTATATAATAGAAATTCTCTTTTTAATTATTGTTCTTATTTCATGCGAATTGTAGTACTAATATTATTTGTTTTTGTTTTTAATTCCATGGCTAGCTAAGTTTCTAATACCTAGGATTATGATGAAACTAAGTATTTCATAATATTATTTTCTTTCTGTTCCAAAATTAATGCCTAATTATTTTCGCCTTCATATTTTTCTCCGCATAAATTGCATATGATTTTTATATTGATTGCGAGGTTTTGATAAATTATAGTTAATCTGTAAATTTTTCATAACTTATGCTTGCTCATATTAATTATATGAATCATTATTTTTTAAAGGGAAGGGAGAATAAGTTAGGAATTGATTTAGGAAATAAGAAATTATTTATTATGTTAATATTTAGTGGATTCTGATTCCTAGCTATCTTTTATCATTAATAGTTTCCGTTGTTAATTAATAGCTTGCATAATTTAGTTAATAAATATTCTCCACCATTTTTGTTTCTAATTTGCCTAAAATATTAATTAAAGATATATTAAAGAATTAATCTAATCTCTGTGGGTTCGATCTGTACTTACCAGTTCTTCAATTTAACTTGCAGTTATATAATTTTAACACACCATTAAGTCTTAGTTGTTCACCCTAGGAGTAGCTGTTCATGGCCATTATGAGAAAATCATTTACTAAGGACATACATAATACATGAATTAGTTACATCTTATATGAAAATTAAACCCACGATATGCATGGTGATATAACTAACGGGATGGTCTTTCAAAAGTCGAACATGTGTTGGAAGTACATTTTATTGGTTCAATATCGATGAATCTCAAAAAAAAAATTGAGGGTTGGACTGAATACTCTATAACAAGAAATCTTGAAATTCTTTTAAGAGTTCTTGACTGGTGTCGAGCTAACTATAATAAAAAAATTATATTTCTTAATTTAGTTACTAAGAATCAAAAGATTTACTGATCCCTGAAGAACATGAAGAATTAAATCTTAATATTGGGGAATAAGAAGTAGGATTCACATTTCAAGAGAGAATGGAATTTTTTGGCTTAAATAATATTTAAATCCTTAAGTTTTTTTTTGTTTTTTTTTATACAACTTAAACAATAATATTTTAACTTTAAGATATTAAATGTGAGACCCCAGATTTTATAAATAAAGATTTAATTTTCTCGAAATAATTTTTTTTAATATTATGGTGTTGATTTGATATAATGTTATAGTTGTGGGGGTAATATTTATAAATTTTGCAAAGTAAGCAAGTGGTTATATAATATTCGATTAGTCGGGAAATATTCTTTTTGCCGGGGAATATCCGTACGATGGTACAATCATTGGTGGACCCCGTAACGGAATTATTGTCGAATTGAGAAAACGACAAAAATACTTTATGAAAATAACGGCGGATGTATTACCGTTAAAACTGTTGAACTACCCGGTAGTAAAAGTACAGTAATACGCGTAGTTGCACAGTAGCACACGGTATTGATTACTGATGCTTACGTGAGAAGTCACTTATCTATACTCAATTATTGCTACAGTAATTGTTGCATCATAACTCTCATATTATTGATTCAATTATTGTTACAGTATCATCTGCATAATATGATATATTGTTCAATCGGGTATTCGGGACACTTTTCGTGTCGGAGTACTATTCACGAGTTACTATTCACGAGTTAATATTCACGAATTACTATTTACAAGTTATTATTCATGAGTTACTATTCACGAGTTAATATTCATGAGTTACTATTCACGAGTTACTATTCATGAGTTACTATTCACGAGTTACTATCCACGAGTTACTATTCATCCGATTACTATTCAATCTAGTACTGTGCATTCGGGTATTTGGGTACAATATTATTCCATGAGGAGATGTGCTAATTTTTCAGACCGTTGGTTGAAGATATAATAGTAAGTCAATATGGACCGCTGGTGGAGTTATAATAGTAAATCAATATGGATCGCTGGTTTAAAGTTTTAATAGTAAATCAGTATAGGCCGTTGTTTTAAGTTTTAATAGTAAACCAATATGGACCATCCGTTTAATAGTAAATCAATCTGGACCGATCATGAATTAGTTATTATTCATTCCATTTTCCTATAAATAGAAGCTCATTCCTTCATTATTTCTTACGAATTCACTGAAACTCTAGAGAGAGAATTATAAGAGAACCTATAGAAAAGTATTATGCTACTTTCCTACTCTTATATTCAGTTTCTTTTACGGTAAGGGGTATTATTTCTTTTGTATTCATGAAGAGAACTTCTGTTATTCCATTATTTATTATTCTGTTGGAATAACCTGTATACGCGGACTACCCTATACATGGTGACATTCTTCTAATATTCCGTTCTTTATTATTCTGTCGGAATATCCTGTCTGTGCGTTTACGCCGGACCTGGTTCCATTATTTATTATTCTGTCGAAATATCCTGTCTGTGCGTTTACGCCGGACCTGATTCCATTATTTATTATTCTGTCGGAATATCCTGTCTGTTCGTTTACGCCGGACCTGGTTCCATCCTTTATTATTCTGTTGGAATAACCTGTCTGTGCGGTCTATCGCATGCATGGTGATTTCTTTCGTTATTCCATTCTTTATTATACTCAGTTGGTTAAAACTTTGACTTATATACCCATGAAATTAGTGGAATATCTTTGATATTTGCGCTTCATCTAGTATCTTTTCATGGAAATATTTTTCTGAGCATTCTTGAATTTTACTCTACAAAGCAGTATCATATTGACAATTTTGACGTTATTAGTTCCTAGATAAATTAATTCTTTAACTTGTTTTATTGAATTCTTATATCATTGTCATCATCCTCGTGTTTATATTTTGTTGAAAGTCATCTGTGGCCTGTAGTGCATAGATGGACTTGGTATGATTATGACCAGAGATTATTGGGTGTAATCATGACAGTAATGTTACAAATGATGTGATAAAAGTCCTCATTGGCCCGTAGTGCATTGATGGACAGTTGTTGGCATGATCATGACCATTAATGAATACACGAATGTCCTTGGCCCGTAGTGCATGGATAATTTGTGGTCGTGATACTAAAGAATATCCTTGGCCGTAGTGCAGGGGTGATTCGATGATGTGGATTATTTATTAAGCTGAGTCCCAGCGATAAAAGTTATGAAAAACCTTTTAAATCATAGAAGATAGTAGATTTTATTCCCTACTTGACTCTTCTAATGGATTGCTTATTCCGCTGTAATTAAACTTGATAGTTATTATATTTTATCAGTTTAATACTGTTGAAGGCTAACGATAAATTATTCTGCATTATCTTAGTCATAATATTTCTTACTGGCTAGTTGAGCTCACCCTTTCTTTCATTGTTCTCTTCAGGAAATGAGAATGTAGTTGGGACTAATCGGGAAATAGAGTGATGGTCCTAGATGGTGCATTAGTAGTCCTCACTATTCTGTGAAATAGTGTGATAATAATTATAATGAGGACTCCTTTTGAGTTTGTATAATCTCTAGTAGACAATATTTGTATTCAAACTCACAGTTTATGTTTTGTCGTATTGTACACGACAGATGTATTATTAAGTTGTATTTGAATTCTGTACCATGTATCTGGCGACTCAAGATGGGTGATGTATACCTAATTTTGGAGGCGTCACAGTTGGTATCAAAGCTTAGGGATATGATCCCTGGCTAGGATGTGAGAATAGAACTGGGATGGGAGAGACGGGGAATTCCTTCGCTAGTATGACCTACCTAAATTTTTTTGGTATTTAATTGGTTGGTCAGAATATAGGGATAATATGTTAAATCTTAATATTGGGGAATAAGAAGTAGGATTCACATTTCAAGAGAGAATGGAATTTTTTGGCTTAAATAATATTTAAATCCTTAAGTTTTTTTATTTTTTTTATACAACTTAAACAATACTCCCTCCGTCCCAAATTAACTGCTCAATTTTGACCTTTTTTAGTCAAATTGACTATTTTTAGAATTAATAATTAAACATATATAAATATATTTCTGAAATTATAAAAAATAGGATTAGTAATAAATTGTATATACTTTCTTTTGGTTATAATCTCTTCACCTATATTTTAGCAAAAATAGTAAAAAGATTAATTTTAAAAATGGTCAATTTGACTTTAAAAAGTCAAAACTGAGCAATTAATTTGGGACGGAGGGAGTAATATTTTAACTTTAAGATATTAAATGTGAGACCCCAGATTTTATAAATAAATATTTAAATTTTTTGAAATAATTTTTTTTAATATTATGGTGTTGATTTGATGTAATGTTATAGTTGTGGGTAATATTTATAAATTTTGCAAAGTAAGCAAGTGGTTATATAATATTCGATTGGTCGAAAAATATTCTTTTTGTCGGGGAATATCCGTACGACAGTACAATCATTAGTGGACCCCGTAACGGAATTATTGTCGAATTGAGAAAACGACAAAAATATTTTATGAAAATAACGGCGGAGGTGTTACCGTTAAAACTGTTGAACTATCTGGTAGTAAAAGTACAGTAATACACGTAGTTGCACAGTAGCACACGGTATTGATTATTGATGCTTACGTGAGAAGTCACTTAGCTATACTCAATTATTGCTACAGTAATTGCTGCATCATAACTCTCATATTATTAATTCAATTATTGTTACAGTATCATCTGCATAATATGATATATTGTTCAATCGGGTATTCGGGACACTTTTCGTGTCGGAGTACTATTCATGAGTTACTATTCACGAGTTACTATTCATGAGTTATTATTCACGAGTTACTATTCACCCGATTACTATTCACTCTAGTACTGTGCATTCGGGTATTTGGGTACAATATTATTCCATGAGGAGATATGCTAATTTTTCAGACCGTTGGTTGAAGATATAATAGTAAGTCAATATGGACCGCTGATGGAGTTATAATAGTAAATCAATATGGATTGCTGGTTTAAAGTTTTAATAGTAAATCAGTATGGACTGTTATTTTAAGTTTTAATAGTAAACCAATATGGACCGTCCGTTTAATAGTAAATCAATCTGGACCGTTCATGAATTAGTTATTATTCATTCCATTTTTCTATAAATAGAAGCTTATTTCTTCATTATTTCTCACGAATTCACTGAAACTCTAGAGAGAGAATTATAAGAGAACCTATAGAAAAGTATTATGCTACTTCCCTACTCTTATATTCAGTTTCTTTTACGATAAGGGGTATTATTTCTTTTGTATTCATGAAGAGAACTTCTGTTATTCCATTATTTATTATTCTGTTGGAATAACTTGTATACGCGGGCTACCCTATACATGGTGACATTCTTCTAATATTCCGTTCTTTATTATTCTGTCGGAATATCCTGTCTGTGCATTTACGCTGGACCTGGTTCCATTATTTATTATTCTGTCGAAATATCCTATCTGTGCGTTTACGCCGGACCTGGTTCCATTATTTATTATTCTGTCGGAATATCATGTCTGTTCGTTTACGCCGGACCTGGTTCCATCCTTTATTATTCTGTTGGAATAACTTGTCTGTGCGGTCTATCGCATGCATGGTGATTTCTTTTGTTATTCCATTCTTTACTATACTCAGTTGGTTAAAACTTTGACTTCTATACCCATGAAATTAGTGGAATATCTTTGATATTTGCACTTCATCTAGTATCTTTTCATGGAAATATTCTTCTGAGCATTCTTGAATTTTACTCTACAAAGCAGTATCATTTTGACAATTTTGACGTTATTAGTTCTTACATAAATTAATTCTTGAACTTGTTTTATTGAATTCTTATATCATTATCATCATCCTCATGTTTATATTTTGTTGAAAGTCATATGTGGCTTGTAGTGCATAGATGGACTTGGTATGATTATGACCAGGGATTATTCGGTATAATCATGACCGTAATATTACAAATGATGTGATAAAAGTCCTCATTGGCCCGTAGTGCATTGATGGACAGTTGTTAGCATGATAATGACCATTAATGAATATACGAATGTCCTTGGCCCGTAGTGCATGAATAATTTTTGGTCGTGATACAAAAGAATATCATTGGCCGTAGTTCAGGGGTGATTCGATGATGTGGATTATTTATTAAGCTGAGTCACAGCGATAAAAGTTATGAAAAACCTTTTAAATCATAGAAGATAGTAGATTTTATTCCCTACTTGACTCTTCTAATGGATTGCATGTTCCGCAACAATTAAACTTGATAGTTATTATATTTTATCAGTTTAATACTGTTGAAGGCTAACGATAAATTATTTTGCATTATCTTAGTCAAAATATTTCTTACTGGGCGAGTTGAGCTCACCCTTTCTTTCATTGTTCTCTTCAGGAAATGAGAACGTAGCTGGGACTAGTCGGGGAACAGAGTGATGGTCATAGATGGTGCATTAGTAGTCCTCACTATTCTGTGAAATAGTGTGATAATAATTGTAATGAGGACTCCTTTTGAGTTTATATAATCTCTAGTAAACAATATTTGTATTCAAACTCACAGTTTATATTTTGTCGTATTGTACACGACAGATGTATTATTAAGTTGTATTTGAATTCTGTACCATGTATCTGGCGACTCAAGATGGGTGATGTATACCTAATTTTGGAGGCGTCACAGTTGGTATCAAAGCTTAGGGATATGATCCCTGGCTAGGATGTGAGAATAGAACTGGGATGGGAGAGACGGGGAATTCCTTCACTAGTATGACCTACCTAAGTTTTTTTTTTGTATTTAATTGGTCGGTCAGAATATAGTGATAATATATTACATGTCAATTAACCTTTTGTTTTGTGGCAGTATCTGAAAATGACATCCGAGAATTTTGAGAATAGAAATGGAGCATAGGAGACCGTTGATTCTCCACAAATCAATAATCAGGACAATGTGCAACAGGATGGAGATAATCCTCCTGTAAACAACAACACTGATCAATTGACGAATGATGGTACGTTTAGGAGCTTTTTAGAATTTATGCAACATCAGGCGAAGGCGGCTCCTGTTCATAATGCAGGAGGAAATAATGGCAACCCACGGTTGGTCACCGCTAAGCAATTCAAGGAGCTGGGACCACCGGAGTTTTTAGGAAAGCCAGAACCACTTAAGGCGGAGACGTGGTTAAAGCAGATCACCAAGATATTTGATGTCTTGGGATGCTCCGAGGAAAAAAAGGTTCCCTTTTCCACCTTTATGTTGGGTGAAGAGGCAAATCACTGGTGGGAATCTGTAAAACGTACCCAGCCTAACGCACTAAAGATGTCTTGGGAGAAGTTCCAAGAGCTGTTCAATGACAAGTACTTTCTCGAAAGCATTTGTCACATGAAGGAGGTGGAATTTATCAAGTTGGAGCAAAACAACATGACCGTGTCGCATTAAGAAGCCAAGTTTGTCGAGTTATCCCAATTTGCGTCCCACTTGGTTGATAATGAAGAGAGAGTGACACGGTTGTTTTTAAGAGGTTTGAAGCCGAAGATACGTCAATATCTTATTTCTCATAAATTGTGTTTGTATTCAGATGTTGTAAATAGGGCTCAGTTAGTGGAGCGCAATAACGAGTCAAAGTAACCAAAAGAGAGCAGCCAAAAAATGATAATACCGGTGATAACAGTCATCAAAGCGGTGACAATAAGCATGGAGGGAATCAACATGCTAAAAATGATAACCACTTCGGTGGTAATCATGGTCAAAACAATAAGAATGGACATTTCAAGAAGAGGAGATTCAACAATGATGGAAAGACGTCAGCATCAGCACCCGTTGTTAAGGAAGGAGAACGACCACCTATCATATGCTTCAAATGCGGAGGGGAGGGACACATCAGTCCAAACTACGCGATGCCATCCAAAGCATGCTATAATTGTGGAAGAGAATGAGTTATTATTCACGAGTTACTATTCACGAGTTACTATTCATGAGTTACTATTCACCCGGTTACTATTCACTCTAGTATTGTGTATTCGGGTATTTGGGTACAATATTATTTCATGAGGAGATGTGCTAATTTTTCAGACCGTTGGTTAAAGATATAATAGTAAGTCAATATGGACCGCTGGTGGAGTTATAATAGTAAATCAATATGGATCGTTGGTTTAAAGTTTTAATAGTAAATCAGTATGAACCGTTGTTTTAAGTTTTAATAGTAAACCAATATGGACCGTCCATTTAATAGTAAATCAATCTGGACCGTTCATGAATTAGTTATTATTCATTCCATTTTCCTATAAATAGAAGCTCATTCCTTCATTATTTCTTACGAAATCACTGAAACTCTAGAGAGAGAATTATAAGAGAACCTATAAAAAAGTATTATTCTACTTCCCTACTCTTATATTTAGTTTCTTTTACGGTAAGGGGAATTATTTCTTTTGTATCCATGAAGATAACTTCTGTTATTCCATTATTTATTATTCTGTTGGAATAACCTGTATACGCGGGCTACCCTATACATGGTGACATTCTTCTAATATTTCGTTCTTTATTATTCTGTCGAAATATCATGTCTGTGCGTTTACGCCGGACCTAGTTCCATTATTTATTATTCTGTCGGAATATCCTGTCTGTGCGTTTACTCTGGACCTGGTTCCATTATTTATTATTCTGTCGGAATATCCTGTCTATGCGTTTACGCCGGACCTGGTTCCATCCTTTATTATTCTGTTGGAATAACCTGCCTGTGCGGTCTATCGCATGCATGGTGATTTCTTTTATTATTCCATTCTTTATTATACTCAGTTGATTAAAACTTTGACTTTTATACCCATGAAATTAGTGGAATATCTTTGATATTTGCGCTTCATCTAGTATCTTTTCATGGAAATATTCTTCTGAGCATTCTTGAATTTTACTCTACAAAGCAGTATCATGTTGACAATTTTGACGCTATTAGTTCCTAGATAAATTAATTCTTGAACTTTTTTTATTGAATTCTTATATCATTGTCATCATCCTCATGTTTATATTTTGTTGAAAGTCATCTGTGGCCTGTAGTGCATAGATGGACTTGGTATGATTATGACTAGGGATTATTCGGTGTAATCATGACAGTAATGTTACAAATGATGTGATAAAAGTCCTCATTGGCCCGTAGTGCATTAATGGACAGTTGTTGGCATGATCATGACCATTAATGAATACATGAATGTCCTTGGCCCGTAGTGCATGGATAATTTGTGGTCGTGATACTAAAGAATATCCTTGGCCGTAGTGCAGGGGTGATTCGATGATGTGGATTATTTATTAAGATGAGTCCCAGCGATAAAAGTTATGAAAAATCTTTTAAATCATAGAAGATAGTAGATTTTATTCCCTACTTGACTCTTCTAATGGATTGCTTGTTCCACTGTAATTAAACTTGATAGTTATTATATTTTATTAGTTTAATATTGTTGAAGGCTAACGATAAATTATTCTGCATTATCTTAGTCATAATATTTCTTACTGGGCTAGTTGAGCTCACCCTTTCTTTCATTGTTCTCTTCAGGAAATGAGAACGTAGCTGGGACTAATCGAGAAACAGAGTGATCGTCCTAGATGGTGCATTAGTAGTCCTCACTATTCTGTGAAATAGTGTGATAATAATTGTAATGATGACTTCTTTTGAGTTTGTATAATCTCTAGTAGACAATATTTGTATTCAAACTCATAGTTTATATTTTGTCATATTGTACACGACAGATGTATTATTAAGTTGTATTTGAATTCTGTACCATGTATCTGGCGACTCAAGATGGGTGATGTATACCTAATTTTGGGGGCGTCACATTAAATCTCAATGTCTAAATTTTTACAAATTAAATCATTTAGTCATCAAATTCAATTAGTATTTCTTATTGAAAGATATTGAGATATTATATGATATATTATGACTAATAATATTATGTGCAAAAATACTTACTATTATTAAGAGATAGAGCTATAGGAGGCATGATTTGTGGGCATGAGTTATGGGATAATAGTGATGTTAGGCGTGATTTATGGGCTTGCACGCCAAGTATAGGAATTTTTAAATATACTAGGTCTCTTAATATTTATAGGGGTGAAGGATGAATGAGATGAGACACAGAAAAGGATTTTGAGGAGAACTTAATTATCATGGTATTAGAGTCAGAGGGAATATCCTAGGGAAAATTAAACACATTTTTTTCTCTTCTTACATATCAAGCACCATAAGAGATTATGGCTGGTGGGGATGACAAGAACGGTGAGAACAGTGGTAGAGAAGAAGGTCGACTTGACTTATTTTCTTGGCCCAAGTGACAATCTCGGCAACGTAATTACACCAATCAAATTAAGTGGTCCGAATTATGATGAATGGGCGAGGGCAATTCGAACCTCGTTCCAAGAAAAGAGAAAATACGGTTTTGTGGAAGGGATAATCTCAAAACCAACGACACTTAAGAAACTGGAGGACTGGATTGTGGTACATTCGATGCTCATATCGTGGTTGCTCAACACTATTGAGCAACCACTACGTTCTACTCATTCTTATTATGATGATGCGCAATCCTTGTGGGTACATCTCAAGCAACATTTTTGTGTTCTGAACGGGACTCGTATATGCCAATTAAAGGCATCTCTAGGAGAATGCAAGCAAGGTAAAGACGAAGAGGTGTTGGTCTACTTTGGTCGTTGGTCTACTTTGGCCGTCTATCTCGTCTATGGGATGAACTTGTGACTTATGTCAAAATGCCGACTTGCAAATGTGGAACATGTGTGTGTGTGATATCAACAAACAAGTGATTGATTTGCTTGCCGAAGATTACCTACATCATTTTCTTATTGGCCTCGATGGGGTCTATGCAACAATTCACTCCAATTTACTTTCTCAAGATCCTTTATCAACCATTGATCAAGCATATCAGCGTGTCGTACAAGATGAGAGGTTGGTGCGAGGAGAGTCCACAAATCATGAAAACTGTTACAACATCATGGCTTTTCGACTTACAATCAATGCACGAGGTAAATCTAAATTTGTGAATAACTATGAAAAATTATGTACCCACTGCAATAGAGAAGGCCATGACGAAAGCTCGTGTTTTCAACTTCATGGGTTCCCCGAGTGGTGGGGGGACCGTCCTCGGGGTGGACGTGGACCGGGTCATGGCAGAATAACAACGACAGGATGAGGAGCTGGTTGTTCTGGAGGACGTGGGAGGGGTATCCACAATGCACCTGTGCGTTCTAACAAAGCAGCGACGGGTAGCAGTAGCAGCGGTGCTAAGGGTGGGCAGTCTCAAGCACCACCAACCTCGAGTGAGGTAGCAGGTATATCAGGTATTACTCTGGCACAGTGGCAAAAAATTCTTGATGTTTTGAACATTCCCAAACCCATGGATCGTCTTCACGGTAAGAATGACATTACTTGGATTATTGACACTAGAGCCTCAAACCATGTGACAGGAAATTTAAATTGTCTGCTTAATGTAAAAAATATTACTAACTGCCCGGTGGGGTTACCAGATGGGAAAGATGCGACTGCTACAAAGGAAGGAAGTGTGATTTTGGATGGTGGTTTGCGGCTCGATAATGTTCTTTTTTTTCCTCAATTAACTTGCAATCTAATTTCTGTAACACAATTAATCGATGACTCCAATTATATCGTTCAAATCACTAATGCATTGTGTGTAATACAAGACCGGACGACGAGGACATTGATTGGAGCGGGTGAAAGGATCGATGGACTTTACTTTTTCTGGGGGGTTCCGAGGGTACGTGCTTTGCCGATGGAAGGGGATTCATTTATGGCTTTGTGGCATAAACGCTTGGGTCATCCGTCGGATAAGGTGTTAAGGTTCATCCCTAATGTGAGTCAGTTTAGTAGAAGCAAGAATAAAAGAGCATGTGATGTATGTCCATGTGCTAAGCAGCATAGAGATAGTTTTTCTTTAAGTGCGACTAATGCAAGTGGTTTGTTTGACTTAGTTCATTGTGATTTATGGGGACCTTATCCAACTCCTTTCTCATGTAGGGCAAAATATTTCTTGACAATTGTCGATGATTATTCGTGTGCTGTTTGGGTTTATTTATTATGCAATAAAACTGAGATTGCGACCATGTTTATGAACTTTGTTACTTTGGTTGATAGACAATTTGATAAGAAAATGGAGAAAGTAAGAAGTGACAACGGCACAGAATTTAATTGTCTACGTGATTTTTTTTAAGAATGGGATTGTGTTTTAGACGTCATGTGTGGGCACTCCACAACAAAATGGGCGAGTTGAAAGAAAACATCAACATATTATGAATGTGGCACGGGCACTTAGATTTCAGGGTCATTTACCAATGCAATTTTGGGGAGAATGCGTGTTAGCAGCGTGTTATTTAATTAATCGAACATCGTCTAGTGTGCTTAATTATATGACACCTTATGAAAAATTATTTGGTACAATACTTTAATTTGATAACATGAAAATTTTTTGTTGCCTATATTATGCCCAAAATCAAAGACGTGATGGGGATAAATTTGCAAGTAAAAGTCGAATGTGCATATTTGTTGGGTATCCCTATGGGAAAAAGGGGTGGAAATTGTACGATTTGGAATCACAAGAATTCTTTGTCTCAAGAGATGTAAAAATTTTTGAACATGAATTTCCATTCACTGTGCAACAAGACCTAACCTACTCTACTACTCAAATTAATTCTGACATCGAGTATGCTGATGATGATATAGGTTGGGCGAATTATGATGCATCTCTTGGAGGGGGGGTTGCATCTGTGGGCTTGCAAGGAGATGAGAATAGGGTTGATAGTGCTGATATTGTGGTGGTGCAATAAGACGATATAGAGCCTGGAAAGCCAGAAGTGGCTGCTGCAAGAGAGGAAGGACCTGACGCAAGAATGGGCAAAGGGATAAGAGACAAAATTCCATCGACAAAATATAAGGACTTTATCACTCATACAATTCGGAAAGTAAAGTCCTCGGACAGTTCATATGCCCAACAACATGCCTCGGGTACTCCTTATCTTATTACTAACTTTGTATTTTGTGAACGATTTTCTGTTAGACATCGAAACTTTGTTGCAGTTGTGACAGCAGGGAAAGAAACTAAGAATTTTAAGGAAGCCATCACACATTCTGGGTGGCGTGATGCAATGGGCATCGAGATACGAGCCTTGGAAGATAATAAGACATGGGTTCTGGAGAATCTTTCGCTCGGGAAGAAAACACTCGGAAGTAAATGGGTGTACCGAATAAAATATCACTCAGATGGGAGCATAGAACGATTGAAAGCGAGACTTGTTATATTCGGCCATCATCAAATAGAGGGAATAAACTATGATGAAACATTTGCCCCGGTGGCAAAAATGGTGATTGTTCGTACATTGCACAAGGGAGAAATACAAATCAATGTGTTAGTTTATGTGGACGATTTAATCATTGCAGGAAATGATATTACTGCCCTGAAAATCTTTAAAGCATACTTAGGTGACTGCTTTCATATGAAGGATTTGGGAGACTTAAAATATTTTTTGGGGATAGAAGTAGCCCGAAGTCCTGAGGGAATTTATCTTTGTCAGCAAAAATATGCATGGGAAATTATTATAGAAATAGGCTTGTTGGGAGCAAAGCCAGCCGAATTTCCGGTGGAACAACATCATAAATTGGCATTGGCCAAAGGTACGTTACTCGAGAATCCGGAGCCCTATCGAAGACTTATAGGGCGGTTGATTTACTTATCTGTAACTAGGTCTGATCTTGCGTATTCTGTGCACATTTTGTCTCAGTTTATGCAATATCCTCGTGAAGAACATTGGGAGGCGGCCTTGAGGGTGGTTAGATACTTGAAGAAAAAACCAGCCCAAGGCATTTTGCTTAGGTCTAATAGTCGATTGAACTTAGAAGGATGGTGTGATTCGGATTGGGCTAGTTGTCCACTTACGAGACGTTCTTTGACAGGATGGTTGGTGTTACTTGGTCTTTCCCCGGTGTCTTGGAAAACTAAGAAACAACCAACTGTGTCACGCTCTTCTGCAGAAGCTGAGTACTGATCTATGGCAACGACTACCTGTGAGTTAAAATGGCTCAAACAGCTACTGGGTGATTTGGGAGTTAGTCAATCCGCTTTACATATTGCTTAGAATCCAGTGTTTCATGAGCGCACGAAGCATATTGAAGTCGATTGCCATTTCGTTCGCGATGCGGTTACGGAAGGAGTTATTTGTCCCTCGTATGTTCCTACAACGGTGCAATTAACAGATATTTTTACAAAAGTCTTGGGAAAGGCGCAATTTGAATTTCTCCTTCGCAAGTTGGGCATTCGAGATCTTCATGTTCCCACTTGAGGGGGGGGCATTGAGATATTATATGATATATTGTGACTAATAATATTATGTGCAAAGTGAAAGTAGTATGCACACAAGCCAATCATGTTTGATAATAAAGCATATACTTTGTAAATAATCTTATTCATTTATTAATAAAAAGTATTAATTTATTAAAGGCTTTTAATTATCTACATGATGCTGTTTTATAATATGTGATAAACCCATAGTTTTAAGCAATACTTTTAGAATAATGATGATGATCATTATAATGAGATCTAAATTCTTAGAAAGCTTAAAACTAAAATAGTTCCCAATCGTTGGATTACTAAATTGGGGATTAGTGAATCCGGATAGATTGGTACATACGTTGCTTGCTCATTGGATGAGGATGATTGATCTCATGATCATTTGTGTGGAGACACTAAAGCAAGTATGTAGGTGCTTATTAGAGAATAAGTTCACTGAACGTGACTCGCTAAGGAATACCTAATGGAGTTTTACTTACATGTCAATAAGAATTCCTGTAGTGATAGTAGTACAAGTGATCCTTGGACTTGAGATCATCATAGTATCTTGTGTATGATGAGTTATACTTTGACTTATTCCTTAAGACCCTTAGGGTATATCAAAGGGTATGCTTGGGTATAATAAGTTGTACATGGAGATAATGTATGATCAATAAAGAATCTACCACTTCTAGTAAAAGAAGAGAAATGTCCTATGTGATTCGATAAATAACAACACAGTAGTCCTTGACCAAGGCAGAATGAAATTAGAAAGGAGTATCTAATTTGCATTATTTGGAGTTGTGCATTTAAGGATCGAAATACATATAATTAAATAAAATAAGACTTGACAGTAATTCCATGTCTTATATTTAATTGGGACATTGTATGGTGGAAGGATTTAATTGTACGGTAACTATTTACTCAAAGGTTCTTTTATGATTAATGTTGAAATCTATATTATCTGGAAAGTCGTTGATCGCTAGGGAGGCTTATCCCTATTGTAGAATAAATATTATTTATTTAAATAAATTATTAGTTTAATTTATTTATTTAAATAAAATTAGAATTGTTCTAATTAATTTATTCACAACCGGTTTAATATGGAGAACCTAAAGGGTCACACCATAAAAGGAAGAATAATTATTTAAGAAGTTAATGGCATAATCGTAATAATAAGTTAAGTATATTTAATTTAATCTATGGTGATAGAATAAATTAAATGCCTTAATATTTATTATTTAATATTTTGAAAATATTAAATATAAATTAATAAGAGGAGTCTTATTATTATTATTACTATTATTATTATTTAATTCCTAAAGGAGTTTGGGAATTAATTAATAAAAGTACTCTCAAATATCCTAATAGGATTAGGAGGCAAATTAATTAAAAGAGTTTAATTAATTATCCCTAATAAGATTAGGGAGCTTAATTAATTAAAAAGTTAATTAATTATTCCTAATAAGATTAGGAGCCTAATTAATTAAAAGAGTTTAATTAATTAAAATAAAACCCAATTTCTTAATTGTTAAGGATGGGTTGCACACATCTATAAATAAGAGGAGTTTTATTATGGGTGAGAGAGAGGTTGACGTATTATTAGAATACGTAATTCCAATAGTTGGGAGAGTACGTCTTTTCTATAGAGATAGAAAAACTAGGGTTTAGCCAACCACCCATCTTCTTGATTTCTTCTTCTTCCTTGGTGGATCACCTCTAGAGGCCAAACACTAGGGTGGCTAACGTTGATCAAAGGAAGGGACCAAACCCGGTGGATTCAAGTTGAACGCGAAAAGGATTGGAGGTGAACTTGTACCTGAGGAAGCTCGGATCTTCAAGGGTATGATTTTATTCTTTATCTTTTCGTTTAATTAATAATTGTGCATAAAGGATGATCCGGATTTATGGTTTGTAAAAATTTTAAAACTCTGATTTTACACGTTTCCGCATATTTTTGCAATTTGATTGCGTTCTTGAATATTACAAACCTAACAGTGGCATCAGAGCCAAACCTTTATGCGAATTATTAATTGTTTGATTTGATATGTATATTGATATGTGTTTAGAACAATTTAATTGGGCATAATTTTTTTTTGTATAAAATTTTAAAAAAAAATCGCGAATACCGATTTTTTTTTCTTTTCCGAAAATTTGTCAAAACCGTGGCAGAGTCTTTTTGATTTGAATTGCTATGCACGGAAATCAAGGTTTCTTTTTCATAAGATTAGTATATATATACTTATTATATATTTACGATTATTATATATATATATATATATATATATATATATATATATATATATATATATAGTAGTTACGTGTTGGGACCTCATCCGTAGCAAACGTTTGCTACGGACACTGTTCAGCAAACAAGCTCCCATCCGTTGATCTAGACATTTAATGGCTTAGATTGGTCAAAAATTCCACCTGCCGCTACAGCTTGTAGCGGCAGTCCCTTTTCCATTTTGACCTGCCGCTACAGCTTGTAGCGGCAGTCCCTTTTCCATTTTGCCTTAAGCCTTTTTACATTACTGCCCCTATCATTTTAATACATGCCTGCCGCTACAGCCTGTAGCGGCAGTGTGGGTCTCAGCCATATGGCCATAATGTAAAGATAAATAATGTAAAAATAAAAGATAATGATAAGATAAGTCTAAATAAAGATAATTTTTTTTATAAATACATAATATAAAAATAAGATAAGTTTGAATAAAAAAATAAATTTATCTTTTATAATAAGATAAATTTATCTTTTATAATAAAATAAATTTATTTTTATAATAAAATATATTTATTTTTATGATAAAATAAATTTATCTTTTATTATAAAATAAATTTATCTTTTATTATAAAATAAATTTATCTTTTATTATAAAATAAATTTATAGTGTTGTGCATTTATTTTATTATAAAAGATAAATTTATCTTATTATAAAAGATAAATTTATTTTTTATTCAAACTTATCTTATTTTTATATTATGTATTTATAAAAAAAATTATCTTTTATTTAGACTTATCTTATCATTATCTTTTATTTTTACATTATTTATCTTTACATTATCTTTTATTTTTACATTATGTATACATAAATACAAACTTATCTTTACATTATGGCCATATGGCTGAGACCCACACTGCCGCTACAGGCTGTAGCGGCAGGCATGTATTAAAATGATAGGGGCAGTAATGTAAAAAGGCTTAAGGCAAAATGGAAAAGGGACTGCCGCTACAAGCTGTAGCGGCAGGTCAAAATGGAAAAGGGACTGCCGCTACAAGCTGTAGCGGCAGGTGGAATTTTTGACCAATCTAAGCCATTAAATGTCTAGATCAACGGATGGGAGCTTGTTTGCGGAACAGTGTCCGTAGCAAACGTTTGCTACGGATGAGGTCCCATATATATATATATATATATATATATATATATATATATATATATATATATATATTTATATATATAGGGTTTTAATTTATGATAATCGGTTGTTAGAGTCACTATTTCAATAATCAAACATCTCAGTCGTTGATCAATAAGATGGAAGGCTGAGATTAAAAAGAGTTGTAGCTCAGCCGCTACATCTTGTAGCGGCACACCCAAGAATATGTAACGGCTGTTATTTTAATAATGAATCCCACATGGTCAAACTAATGTGTAAACGGATCCAACTTGGTCAGATTGGTCAGGTAAATTTTTAGAAGGAAATTTATTTATTTTAAATGTGCAGCTACAAGTTGTAACAGCTGGTAAATTTTTTTTTTTTTGCAATGAAGGAAATAAAGCATTCATGTGGAAAGGTGCTAACTTGGCCAAGGGTTCATGCATTCATGTGGAAAACTTGCATGTTTCATATGAGCCGCTATAACTTGTAGCGGCTGCACTTTTTAAAACTCTCCCACCATAAATTTATTTATTTGCTTTTTAAAACTCCTGCATAATAATAAAATAATAATAATAAATAACAAGAACAATAACAATATTATTAATAATAATAATTAGTATTTTTATTGTTGTTATTATTATTTTTAAATAATATTAGTAATATTAATTATTATTATTATTATTATTATTATTGTTGTTGTTCTTGTTATTTATTATTATTATTATTATTATTATTTTATTTTGCGAGAGTTTTAAAAAGTAAATAAATAAATTAATAGTGGAGAAGTTTTAAAAAGTGACGGCCACTACAAGTTGTAGCATTGCAAAAAAAAAAATTACCAGCAGCTATAACTTACAGCGGCGCATATTTTAAAAAATAATTTCCCTTTTAAAAATTTACATTAGGTGGGACCTATTATTAAAATAGCAGCTGCTACATATTATTGATCAACGACTGAGATGAGATTCAAATTTACATTAGGTGCGGTTTGAAATTCAAATCACACCTGAAACCGCTTAGGTGTGGTTTAAAAAATTCAAAACCGCACCCGAAACCGTTTGTGATTGGTGCGATGAGATTTTAAAGTGTGCGATGCGATTTTAATTGGTGCGGTTTCGGTTCCAAAACTAATTAAAATAACAAAAAAAATCTAAACCTTCAATAAAATTTAACATAAAACTTACATCGAACAATTAACTTAGTGACAGAGTCGGCAATGAGAATTATATCAAGCATGCTTTAAAACTAAAATATGCGTTATATAAAACAACGGATACCATATATTCGATAACAAGCAATAATGTTTATCTAGTTCCCCAAAAATTAAAAGTATATACTGGAGATTGAATGAAATATATTGCAGGGAGGACTAAAAATAATCTATTAGACTATTACAATTATAACATTTACATTAACCAATGCATCAAGTGCTCGAGCCCCTCAGCTATAAGCCCCTCCAATAACGCATCAAACAAATTCGAAATTCCAAAACTCAATTGCTTAATTTTTGACTCTATAACTTCTAACATCTTCTTTCAATTGGCTAAAAAATGACAATACAAGACTGGAATTTTCTCTGAGCGTGTTCAAGTGAAAAGTAACTTTAGAATTTACTAGAGATAATACATACATACACACATATGGTGCGGTTTCGGTTTTATGCGTGCGGTTTTGGCTAGTAACCAAATCGGAACCGTAAATTTGGTTATTCAATTCACCTAAAACCGTCACATACGCTGGAACCATTGGTGCGGTTTTAATTGATGCGGTTCGTGCGATTTTTGGTACGGTTTCGGTTTCAATTTGGTTACTTGCTCAGTCCTAACTGAGATGTTGGTTGTTGGAATAATGACTTTAGCAACTAATTGCCTATATATATATATATATATATATATATATATATATATATATATATATATATATATATATATATAGAGAGAGAGAGAGAGAGAGAGAAATGTATGTACACAGCTATGTAATACACAGTCGGCTATGACTACTATTTTTTGGGTTATGGGGACGGACCGTCGCCATAGCTATTCTGGACTACGACGACGGGTGAACCGTTGCCATAGTTCGACAGTGTAATACACAACTGTGTGTATACATATAGCTATATATATATATATAGGGTATCCATTTACAGCAACCGGTTGTTGGGAGCAACCTCTTTTGGCCCAGCCGCTACAACCTGTAGCAGCTTATAAAAAAAATTGTCTAAGGTAGGTACAGGTTGTAGCGGCTGGATAAAAGGGGTTGCTCTCCAACAACCGGTTACTGTAGATGGAGACCCATATATATATATAGCCATATATATTATATTAGTTTGGTTGATTAAGGAAAACATTTTTTATATTTTCTTGATATTGTTCAGAATCTTTGTTCATTTTCTCCCCCATCTTCATGAGAGAGAGAGAAAATGACAGGGAGAGAGATAAGAGAGAGAGTACTGCATTAGCAAACCCTTATAATGATTAATTTCTCGATTGAAGAATCTGTAAAAAGATTTTCTCTGGTGAAAGTTGAAAATTTTGACAGTATGAATGATCCATGCTATGTGGATAATGCTATACTAAAGATATCTTGTCTGCCAAATTGCGTGCTTCCCGTTGCTTGCTGGTGATTCAAATTTTTGATGCATTTCTTCAACAATTCCCACTACAGTTTGGCCAATAGAAATAAAAAATTAGGGTTTAATAACCTTCGACTTTTTAAAACTTAAACCTTATGCCTTAACATATTGAATCTTGATATCTTTAAATTGATCATATGCGATTATTAATGTGTGATGAAGAAAAATAATATTAAAAATTATAATCGATATAAATGAATTAAATCTTTAAAAGACTTAAAACATTAACTACAATTTCTCTAATCAATTCTCTATCCCTAATTTTGAAGAATACAACAACAAATCATTATCCAACAGTTTACTTATCCTTATTTGACTCTCTATTTTCATCCATATACAAGATTTTACTCCCCAGTGTGAGGGAGTCAAAAACTGTTCTCTATATATACAAAATGATATTTCACACCCTCATTTAAGTGGACAACTTATCAAACATACACATCTTGACATTTTTTTACTACTTTATTTTTAAATTATAAACTTAATATTGACTTATTTTTTAAAAATTAATTTCAAACGTATTCAAATTTAAAATTGATATAAATTTATTTATTTTATGTCAATATAATTATAAATATTATAAAAGTACTATAAATTATAAAATCTATTACTTTCAAATTTTAAATGAATCATATCAAATTTAAATTTAAAAATATCACAAATTAACTTTTTAAAAGTTAATATTGATACAGTGAGCAAGGATCAAGAGCATTCCTCCTTAAATAACATTCTTTTATTAAAACTACGTCGTTTTGGAGTGGCTTAAAAGAGTGATCCCACTTATTTTCCTTTTATTTACAAAAATGCCACCCGTGTGCACTCCAAAACGACGTACTTTTAATAAAAGAGTGTTATTTAAGAAGGAATGTTATTTAAGAGGAATGCTCTTGATCCTTGCTATTGATACATTTGCAACTACAATACATTCAATATTCACTCCATAAATTACTTAAAAATTAAAATAAAATAAAAATTATTTTAAAGTGGAATATAATTGATAAATTATACTCTCTTTTATAAATTATAAGATTATTATTAATTTGATGTTTTGACTGTTGGAACTTTTAAATTTTAAATTTTAACTTTTAATTTTAAATTTTATTATTTAAGGAAACAATATAAGGAACTTGTTGGGTACATAATGAATAAAATTGAATCTTTATTTTGAAGAATGACCTAATAGCACTGCAGAGTAGAGATAAATATAAGGAAACGATTGTGAATGCTCTTAAGCGGCCCAAATCGATAGAAAAAAAATAAACACTTGATTAATATATGATAAAAAAGAATAATGAGTAAAAATTGGAGACAATATAAAGGATATATACACTTCAAAGAACTTGAGCATGCTTCATTTTGAGTGATGTAACTTCTTTTGATAAGTTCTCCTCAAAATCTTTTTGTGTCTTATCTCATTCATCCATCACCCCTATAAATACTACAAGAGACCTAGTATATTCAGGAATTCCTATACTTGGCGTGCAAGTCCACAGATCATGCCTAACATCACTATTATCCCATAACTCATGCCCATAAATCATGCCTCATATAGCTTTATCTGTTAATAACAGTAAGTATCTTTGTGTTAGTTTGTAATATTCAAGAACGCAATCAAATTGCAAAAATATGCGGAAACATGTAAAATCAGAGTTTTAAAATTTTACAAACCATAAACCCGGATCATCCTTTATGCACAATTATTAATTAAACGAAAAGATAAAGAATAAAATCATACCCTTGAAGATCCGAGCTTCCTCAGGTACAAGTTCACCTCAAATCCTTTTCGCGTTCAACTTGAATCCATCGGGTTTGGTCCCTTCCTTTGATCAACGTTAGCCACCCTAGTGTTTGTCCTCTAGAGGTGATCTACCAAGGAAGAAGAAGAAATCAAGAAGATGGGTGGTTGGCTAAACCCTAGTTTTTCTATCTCTATAGAAAAGACGTACTCTCCCAACTATTGGAATTACGTATTCTAATAATACGTCAACCTCTCTCTCACCCATAATAAGACTCCTCTTATTTATAGATGTGGGCAACCCATCCTTAACAATTAAGAAATTGGGTTTTATTTTAATTAATTAAACTCTTTTAATTAATTAGGCTCCTAATCTTATTAGGAATAATTAATTAACCTTTTAATTAATTAAGCTCCCTAATCTTATTAGGGATAATTAATTAAACTCTTTTAATTAATTTGCCTCCTAATCCTATTAGGATATTTGAGAGTACTTTTATTAATTAATTCCCAAACTCCTTTAGGAATTAAATAATAATAATAGTAATAATAATAATAATAAGACTCCTCTTATTAATTTATATTTAATATTTTCAAAATATTAAATAATAAATATTAAGGCATTTAATTTATTCTATCACCATAGATTAAATTAAATATACTTAACTTATTATTACGATTATGCCATTAACTTCTTAAATAATTATTCTTCCTTTTATGGTGTGACCCTTAGGTTCTCCATATTAAACCGATTGTGAATAAATTAATTAGAACAATTCTAATTTTATTTAAATAAATAAATTAAACTAATAATTTATTTAAATAAATAATATTTATTCTACAATAGGGATAAGCCTCCCTAGCGATCAACGACTTTCCAGATAATATAGATTTCAACATTAATCATAAAAGAACCTTTGAGTAAATAGTTACCGTACAATTAAATCCTTCCACCATACAATGTCCCAATTAAATATAAGACATGGAATTACTGTCAAGTATTATTTTATTTAATTATATGTATTTCGATCCTTAAATGCACAACTCCAAATAATGCAAATTAGAAACTCCTTTCTAATTTCATTCTGCCTTGGCCAAGGACTACTGGGTTGTCATTTATCGAATCACATAGGACATTTCTCTTCTTTTACTAGAAGTGGTAGATTCTTTATTGATCATACATTATCTCCATGTACAACTTATTATACCCAAGCATACCCTTTGATATACCCTAAGGGTCTTAAGGAATAAGTCAAAGTATAACTCATCATATACAAGATACTATGATGATCTCAAGTCCAAGGATCACTTGTACTACTATCACTACAGGAATTCCTATTGACATGTAAGTAAAACTCCATTAGGTATTCCTTAGCGAGTCACGTTTAGTAAACTTATTCTCTAATAAGCACCTACATACTTGCTTTAGTGTCTCCACACAAATGATCATGAGATCAATCATCCTCATCCAATGAGCAAGCAACGTATGTACCAATCTATCCGGATTCACTAATCCCGAATTTAGTAATCCAACGATTGGGAACTATTTTAGTTTTAAGCTTTCTAAGAATTTAGATCTCATTATAATGATCATCATCATTATTCTAAAAGCATTGCTTAAAACTATGAGTTTATCACATATTATAAAACAGCATCATGTAGATAATTAAAAGCCTTTAATAAATTAATACTTTTTATTAATAAATGAATAAGATTATTTACAAAGTATATGCTTTATCATCAAACATGATTGGCTTGTGTGCATACTACTTTCAATCTCCCACTTGCACTAAAGTCAATCGCCATGGTATCTCATACCCTTCTTCTCTAAGTGACGATTATCCTGCTGTTGGATAAGCTTTAGTTAATGGATATGTAATATTGTTCTTGAGAGTTCACTATCTCTATAGTGATTTCCCATCTTTCAATGATTCTTATAATCAAATGAAAGTGCCACAACACATGTTTAGATCTAAGACGAGACTTAGAAACTATTCCTAGTTCTGTAATGAACTTTTCATCCAAACAATCAACTTGTAGCTTCATTTATAGCTATATACTTTGTCTTTATCACTAAACCAATAACTCTTTGTTATTTGGAACTTTTCCAATTCACTGCACCACCGTTCAAGGTAACACTTTACCTTAAAGTGGATTTTCTGTCGTCTTGGTCTGTCTGAAAAAACTTGAGTCTGTTAAGCCCTTTAGTTTTAATTCAGACCCACCATGTATGATCACATCCTTAGTGCCAGTTAAGTACTTTAAGATATTTTTCACTGTCTCACAGTGAACTTCTCCAGAATATGACTGATCAACATCAAGTCGCGTATATTTCATTGCATATATGATTGTCACTCATGCGATCTCTCTTTTAGGAGCCTATGGGGACTATTAAGAGAGATACACTCCATGGCTCATCAACATGAGATATCTCTTGGAGTTTGCCATGCTAAACGACTTTAGCATCAAATGAATATACGTTCTTTGGGTTAAGCCGAGCATCCTTTTAAATCTATCTATATAGATTTGCATCCCCAATTAAGATACTCTTCCCAAATCATTCATGGAGGAATGTTTAGACAACTTTATCTTAACTGATTATAGCATTGGTATGTCATTCTTTATCCGTAGTATATCAACATATAATATTAGGAATGTGACGGCGCTCCCACTGACCCTTTTTTGTACACACTAGGTTCATTCTTGTTTTTGATAAAATCAAACTCTTTTGATTATCATATCAAAATGAATGTTCCATTTTTGAAAAGATTGCTTCAATCCATTTCTATGAGTGTCTACAACTCTTACCTCATCGTATGTAACTGGATCATCATCCTTTATGATACGTACCTCATCATCATCATCCATGGTGAATCCATACCTCCTAGGTATCTTCGGTACTATTCTAGATTTACAATTCGGTTGTGGTATAATAGGTCTATCTATAGGTTCCTCTTATTTGACATTGTAGTATTTTGTAGTTCTCGAACTTTTCAAGATGTATTATCCTCCCACTAGCCCTTTCAATGATAAACACCTTTATCTTAGAAGGCGGCATGTTTCGCAACAAACACCTTTTGCTAAGTAGGATTATAGAACATATGCCCTAAACTTACTTTAGGATGTCCCACAAATCTGTACTTGTCAAATTTTGTCCTAAGCTTATCCTTTGAAACCGTTTCACATAAGTTGGACAACCCCTTATCTTAACATACTTAAGATTAGGAATCCTCCCTGTCCATAACTTTTATGGAGCCTTGGGGCCGGATTTTGAGGTTACCTTTTCCGTAGATATGCAGCCATTTCTAGGACATTATCTCAGAAGGATACTGGAATGTCGGTAAAATCATTATGGACCGCACCATGTCCAACAAGGTACGATTTTTCATTTAGATACATCAATCAATTATAGTGTATCAGGAGGTGTCCATTATGAGAAAACCATTTAAGATGATCTAGAAACTTATTGCACAAGTATTTATTCCTTGATCTAATCAAAGAATCTTAATACTTTGTCAATTTGTTTCATTTCTGAATTCTTTGAACCTTAAATAATTCACACTTGTATTTCAACAAATACATACATTCAACTCTTTGAATGATCATCTCCTTTTCTTATATTAGTTTGTTCAATTTGAAAAATATATTTTTCACGTAAGTCAAGTATACAAAATCCATTAAGTAATATTTCAGTTCTATAAAAATCATTATTATTATAAATAGAACAACAATTGTTCCTAATTATAATACCAAAGATTTCATTGTCCAACAATAAAATGGAAATAATGTTTCCAACGAGAACTGGAATACAATAACAACTTATTGACTTAATAGACTTACCTGTAGGCATTGCTAAACTATAAGTTCCTATGGCTAATGCAGCAACCTTTGCTTCATTTCCCACACATAGGTTTACTTATATTTGTTTAGCTTTCTACTTCTACTTGGTCCCTTCATAAATCTATATTTATGATAACCAAAGTCGGTATCCAATACCCAAGTAGAACCTTGACTTAAAGAAAAAATTATTTTAAATCATGAACAAAATTGTATTTGTAACCGAAACTTCACTAAGCTTCTTTGGTTAGCCTCTGCAAGATGCTTCTTGCAGTTTCCTTCCAGTGTTCAGGCTTATTGCAGTGGAAGCAAACTCCTTTTCTATCCGTATCAGTTTTGTTCTTATTATCCTTTGTTTTTGCCTTTATATTTACCTTCTTAGAATTGTTCTTCTTTTCAGAAGATCCTTTGGCCCCTACCAGTAAGACTTGGTCTTTCTTGGTTGGAAAGTGACTTTCAACATTTTTCAACATGTTAAGCAAATCAGCGAGGCTGATATCTAGCTTGTTCATATGAAAAATTCACTACAATTGTGAAAGGAGTCCGGGAGTGAGTTCAAGATCAAATCTTGGCTCAACTCTCCATCCATGACAAAACCAGTTGTCCTAATTGTTCAATCAAATTGATCATGTTATGGACTTTTATCTGTACTGTAGTGTCATCGGTCATTCTAGATCGCAAGAGCTCCTTAGATATCTGATATCTATCAGTCTTACTTTCCTTACCATCAACAACTTGATGTGCAGGAATATAGTAAGAGAGCATCCATAGTTTCATGCTGACGCTGAAGCTCATTACTCATGGATGCGAGCATGATGCATTGAGCCAACTGTGCATCATCTTGCCACTTTCTAAAAGTAGCAATCTCTTCCTCGGAGGCATTGTCTGCAACCATTGCAGGGATAGACGTATTAAGGACATAAGATAGCTTTTCAGCCATGAGAACTATTCTCAATTTCCTTAACCAATCCATTTAATTTGGTCCGGTTAAATAGCATCTATATGCTTTGCAGTGATAGTAATTTAGACATTGTAAAATTCTGTAAATGAATTTGTAATTAACAACATTTTAACTTACATTCTTTTATTAATTACCAAAATAAATTAGGTCTTGTTTTAAATTGGTATCTCTCACTATTTTCTTTCAAACTATATTACCCTCACTTATATAATTCGGCAAAATCTAATTAAAGATTTGCTAGTGAGAATAAGGATCCCATTTCAAATGTATATAGCCTTGTGTGTGCACAACAAACTATATATAAATAAATAGGTAGACAACTCTTGTCAATTACATCAACTATGTAACTCCTTGTATTTTGCCTCTTAAATCGTAATGGTCAAGTGTGTGCACATCCGAACTAAAATGATTTAAGTTAAGTCAGACCCAACATTTCCATATAAGTGAAGAGAAAACTACAGCCCTTGTGTGTGCACAATAAAGCAGTAATGTTCAATTCCATATAAACATCATATGTAATAAAAACAACATCTTAAATATTTAATACTCGCCTTGTGTGTGCACAACAAACTCATATTAAATATTCAATACTCTATTGTTTCTATCATGCTAGAAGGCGACGTTCGATATTCCAAATATCTTTGAACGTTACAACTTAATATAAAATATTTGAGGGGTTTGTTATTAATTTGTCTCATCTTGTTTAGCGCGCATGCACATATATATATAAAATACGTGTCATATTAATAAACATGCGAAGCATGTTTGCATAATATATAATATATATATAGTATAAGCATGCACATATAGAATACTATATTCTACCTGGATTGATTATGGACTTTTATTCTAATTTGGTTCACTAGAGCCACCAAGTGAACCAAAAGGTCAAACTCTAGGGGTGCAAAAATTAATATTTAAATATAACTATTACATTTAAACTCGGGCTCCATTATAAACAGGTCTTCACGCGCTCCTTGTTCCTTGATCTCCAATTCTTCAAAATTAATTCTAACTATTCATATTACAAAACTATTTAAAATAAATAGAAACATTGATCAGCAGTCAAAGGGAAGTACATAGGAGGGAGATAGAATTTACATTAAGAAAAATTAGAGAAGACGAGGTACGCAGACCCCATTTAATAAAATCCATACATTCATGCATCCAACTAAAATAAAATCCAATCACATTGGTCAATAGTCCATAATCAATCCCATTTATTATCATACACATCACCATATGCATCAATAAATAACATTCATCTCATGAATAATTAACATTTAATATATATATTGATATCATTTAATGGGCAAATTTAGTTAGTATAAAATCTAATTTTGAATCAAAATAAACTCCTTTATTTTAATCCAAATTTAAATCAAAATAAAACTATTTTATTTTAATTTATCCAATTTTGAATAAAATAAACTATTTTATTTTAATCAAAATCTTTAATCAAAATAAACTTCTTTATTTTAATTAATTATGGAATCAAATTCCATGTAAAAAAAAAACTCCTTTATTAAAGGAAACACAGATTTTCTTTCCTATTCACAAATAAACTCTTTTATTTGGAATAATATGAAATCTTATTTCATATCTAAATAAACTCCTTTATTTAAGGAAATTAGGATTCTCTTTCCTATTCACAAATAAACTCTTTTATTTTGAATAATATGAAATCTTATTTCATATCTAAATAAACTCCTTTATTTAAGGAAAGATGGATTCACTTTCCTATTCACAAATAAACTCCTTTATTTTAGGAAACATGAAATTAAATTTCAACCTCAATTAGTTATCATGGAATCCAATTCCAACTCTAATTAGTTAGCATGAAATTATAATTTTAAAATTAAAATAAAATATTTTTATTTTAAAATTAAAATAAACTTTTTATTTTAAAATTAAAATAAATATTTTATTTTAATTATAAAATTATTAAGAATATTATATATATATAATAAAACAAAACCGTTATTATATATATATATATATTTAATAAAACCGATGTTATATATATATAATATAACCGTTATTATATAATATATATGTATAATCCGTAATATATATAACATATATAATATACTGTTATATATATATATATATATATATATATATATATATATATATATATATATATATATATATATATATAACACATAAGGGACCTCATCCGTAGCAAACGTTTGCTACGGACACTGTTCAGCAAACAAGCTCCCATCCGTTGATCTAGACATTTAATGGCTTAGATTGGTCAAAAATTCCACCTGCCGCTACAGCTTGTAGCGGCAGTCCCTTTTTCATTTTGCCTTAAGCCTTTTTACATTACTGCCCCTATCATTTTAATACATGCCTGCCGCTACAGCCTGTAGCGGCAGTGTGGGTCTCAGCCATATGGCCATAATGTAAAGATAAGTTTGTATTTATGTATACATAATGTAAAAATAAAAGATAATGTAAAGATAAATAATGTAAAAATAAAAGATAATGATAAGATAAGTCTAAATAAAAGATAATTTTTTTTATAAATACATAATATAAAAATAAGATAAGTTTGAATAAAAAATAAATTTATCTTTTATAATAAGATAAATTTATCTTTTATAATAAAATAAATGCACAACACTATAAATTTATTTTATAATAAAAGATAAATTTATTTTATAATAAAAGATAAATTTATTTTATAATAAAAGATAAATTTATTTTATCATAAAAATAAATATATTTTATTATAAAAATAAATTTATTTTATTATAAAAGATAAATTTATCTTATTATAAAAGATAAATTTATTTTTTATTCAAACTTATCTTATTTTTATATTATGTATTTATAAAAAAAATTATCTTTTATTTAGACTTATCTTATCATTATCTTTTATTTTTACATTATTTATCTTTACATTATGGCCATATGGCTGAGACCCACACTGCCGCTACAGGCTGTAGCGGCAGGCATGTATTAAAATGATAGGGGCAGTAATGTAAAAAGGCTTAAGGCAAAATGGAAAAGGGACTGCCGCTACAAGCTGTAGCGGCAGGTCAAAATGGAAAAGGGACTGCCGCTACAAGCTGTAGCGGCAGGTGGAATTTTTGACCAATCTAAGCCATTAAATGTCTAGATCAACGGATGGGAGCTTGTTTGCTGAACAGTGTCCGTAGCAAACGTTTGCTACGGATGAGGTCCCTATATATATATATATATATATGCCTCATAGCAAATGGTAGCCATATGTATTTGATTAATAATCGGGTCAAATTTTTCACCGTCCAATACATGCAAGATCAGACGACCAAAATTTAAAAAACAATAAGACCCTCAACAAAATTAACAATATTGGCGGATAACTTACCATCGCTACATTGTGTTGCTGAAAAGAAATTGTGTTTACTTCTAATTTGAAATTAAGAAAATTCTTTTTTGGCAAAACTGTGTTGTGGTAGTAAAGTAGTTTCACAACACAATAATGTAGAAGGTTGTCTTTTTAAAGTTATAATCGTCAAATTTTGAAATGGACAATGTAAAAAATGATGGCAAGGTAAACTAAATAGTTACGATTTACAATGAATCACACCCTATATTTATTGTGATCAGTGATAAAAGTATGTTTTGATTTTCTCAATTTAAAACTTCATATTTTGATAAGCCCTTTACATAATCAGTAATGAAATTTGATTTTTTTTTGTAGGTATTTGAAATGTAAATGGGTGAAAAAGAATAAATTGAACAAGTATATGATGGGAAGAGAAACAGGACACAATTACACAAAACAAGAGAAACTAAATGCATACATGTATACGTACCGGGTCGGAATGGCATATACATTTTTGGCGATTTCACACAGTGATTCAAGGTGGGTGCTGACTTCTCCAATGGATGTGAAGAAGAAGGAATTAGAGAAAAAGCCCCGATGCGCGATTGATTTGGGGGAGAAGAGCTTGATCGATTTCTGACTTGGGAATTAAAGGGAAAGCCCTTATGCGCGATCGATTTGGGAGGGGAGAGCTTCGATCTGTGATTTGGGAGGGGAGAGCTTCGATCTGTGTTTTGGGAGGAGAGTAGAGAGGAACCGTGTTTTTCTTTTTTAAATAAATGGGTCAAACGACGTCATTTTGATATACTATATAAAAAAAGAGTTTACAAGGTTGTGCACAACCATTTTCCCCATATATATACATACATATATATATTTATATATATATATATATATATATATATATATATATATGTGTGTGTGTGTGTGTGTGATGTCCCAAAAATAGGTCCAATTCAACCAACTTATTCTGAGTCGCCAAATACATGGTACAGAAACAACTACAACTTCATTAATACAATTGTCGTGCAAAATACGAAAACACATAAACTGTGAGTTTAAATACAAATATTATCTTCAAGACAATATCCACACTCAAATAAGTACTCATTACAATTATTGATACACTATTTTATAAAATAGTGAGGACTACTAAAACAACTGTCTTGAACCATCACTCAACACCCCGACTAGTTCCCGCTATATTCTCGTCACCTGAGAAGAAAAATGGAACAAAAAGGAAAAGGGTGAGCTCAACTAGCCCAGTAAAAATATTATGACTAAGATAATGTACAACAAATTATCATTAGTCTTCAACAGGAAAAAATCTGATAGAATACAATAGACAACAAATTTTAGATCAACAACTGCAGCGGAAACAACAATTCATTAGAAGAGTTAAGTAGAGAATGAAATCTACTATCATCTATGAATTTAAAAGTCCATCATCGATATTTTATCCCTGTAACATCAATCAATATACATCATAAATCAAACTTTCATCTTTGCACTACAAGCCAAAGATATTCACCAATTGGTCATGTTCATCTGAACATCTGTTCATCTTTGCACTACGGGCCAAAGATATTCATCAGAAATCATTCATCTTTGCACTACAGGCCAAAGATATTCAATTATATCATCATTTAGGACTGAGGATGATGAAAAATATTTTAAAGAAAACGAATTCAGTGAAACAAAAAAATAAATATTAAGAATTCGTACTTTAAACAATCACAGTTCAAATATACTTCATAAATAACCAGTAGTGGTGTAAGATTCAAGAATGATCAAAATATGGATACAATCAAAACTAGTATCCATAATAGATATCTTGGACAAAAAACAAAAATTTAATTTTTCTGTAAATAGTGTCGTATTCGTGAATAGTGTCGTATATGTGAATAGTGCCGTATACGTGAATAGTAACTCTGACACCAAAATATAGAAATTTCACAAAAAAACATCATTACGCTTCGTGAATAGTAACTCGTGAATAATAATTTATGAATAGTAACTCGTGAATAGTAACTCATGAATAGTAACTCCGACATGAAAAAGTTTTAAATTTAATAAAAAATTTCAACCAATATTTTGGCATAATGATATTGAAGAAATAATATCATTTTCAAATAAAATAACATCCCTTATCTCAGAAAGAATAGTACTTCTGACTAGAATATTGGATATAGTGCTGAAAGAACTTGCACCGTATAGCAATACTCAAAGTACTAAAATACTCACAAATACGCTCGATATTATAGAGAGAAAAAGATAGAGAAATCTTTAGTTTCTGGTGTGATTTTCAATTCTAACCTAAGCACCCTATTTATAAGAAATTTCTTAGAACACCAAAGCAGAAAATTTAATATAATAATAATATTTAAAAAAATTTCCTACGCCTACTTTGAAAATCTGATTTCAGCCATTTGCAACACATGGGGGGCCAACCAAAACAATAAAAACATTTTTCTAACTATAAATATTTTAAACTTCCAAAAATCAATTATTCTGGAACTTCGGAACTTCAATAATTCATAATAAATAGTCCTTTTATCAGAAAATTCGAATCTCGTGAGTTTTTATAGAAAATTCAATTTTCTACAACTTTGCAGAAGAAATATTTTCCAAATTCCAAATAGAAATTGACCGAAATCCACATACGGACGATTTTACAGGCTATAATAAAATTTCAGTCAATAAATGGGGTCCACCGACACACAAAACATGTGTTAATAATTTAATGCAACAAAAATAATCTTCCTCCTCATATACTCATATATCCTACATTCATTATAAAAATATCATCATTATTATATTATAATAATATAATAAAATATTATTTTATCAGAAAAGATAAAATAGAAATTTTTAACAATTGTCACTTTAAAAAATTTCTCCATCTATATCCACATAAAATCAATATTTTCCTCATCATATAAATAAATAATTAATTATTCACAAATAATATTACAGAATCACAGTATTAACAACCAGGCCGTTCCTAGGAAAGAGGGGGCTTTCCAATAAGAATTTCTTTTTACTGGCACGCAATTAGGTGACCAAACCTCTCCTTAGACTGAACTTTCTAGACATTGCCAATAATGTTATCTAATAATATTATCCAGATAATATGAATTATTGCTTCGATATTGGAAAATACTGTGAAGTGATAATTATTGAAACAACAATAATATAAAATATCAACGCAGCAATTATTGATCAATAAAATAAAATACTGAACTGTAATTACTGTAACAATTATTGAGTAGTATCTTCTTACGTAAGAATCAATAATTGGTGCAATACCGTGTGCTATTGTGCAACAACGCGTATTACTGTGTTTTAACCACCGGGTATTCCAACAGTATTAGCGGTAACAACTACGCCGTTATTTATAAACAACTTATACATGTCGTTTTCTTCATCCAATCGTTTTTCGTTATGGGGCCCACACAAGGTTGCGTCGTCGTACGAATATTCCCCGACAACAAGAATATTCCACGACCAAACGAATATTCTCCGACAACAATGAGTATTTTATAACCACTTGCTTATTTAAAAATATTTGCGCATTTTACCCACAACTAACCACATTAATCAAATCAACCCTTACTATTTCAAAATAATAAATAGAGGAATTAAATCTTCATTTATAAAAAATTGGGGCCGTACAATATATATATATATATATATATATATATATATATATATATATATGAGTTTTAATCTATGGCAAACGTTTGTCATGGACACTGTTCAGCAACCAAGTTGATTACCGTTGATCTGGACAATGGAAGGCTGAGATTGGTCAAATTTTTTCCTTCCCGCTACAGCTTGTAGCGGCAGTCCACATCCCCCAATCCATGCTACCAATTTACGTTACTGCCACTAACAATTTAATAAATGCCTGCCGCTACAGGCTGTAGCGGCAGTGTGGCTCTCCCCCATATTAAGATATTGTAAAGATGAGTTTATTTTTAAGTATACATAATATAAAAATAAAAGATAATGTAAAGATACATAATGTAAAAATAAAAGATAATGTAAAGATAAGTCTGAATAAAAGAAAATTTATTTTTATGTATACATAATATAAAAATAAGATAAGTTTGAATAAAAGATAAAATTATTTTATTATAAAAGATAAATTTATTTTTGAATAAAAGATAAAATTTATTAATATTTTCAAATAATTTATAATATTATGAAAATTATAAATTATTTTGAAAATATTAATTAAATCATAAATTTATATTTTTAAAAATTAAAAATAAATTACATGAATTTTAAATCTAAAAATAATTTATATAAATTTTATAATTCAAACTTATCTTATTTTTGGGATAGAGGATGTACCCATGTATACATAATATAAAAATAAGATAAGTTTGATTAAATGGGTATAATAAAATATTAATAAATTTTATCTTTTATTCAAAAATAAATTTAACTTTTATAATAAAATAATTTTATCTTTTATTCAAACTTATCTTATTTTTATATTATGTATACATAAAAATAAATTTATCTTTTATTCAGACCTATCTTTACATTATCTTTTATTTTTACATTATGTATACCTAAAAATAAACTCATATTTACATTATCTTAATATGGGGGAGAGCCACACTGCCGCTACAGCTTGTAGCGGCAAGAGTGTATTAAATTGTTAGGGGCAATAACGTAAATTGGTAGCATGGATTGGGGGATGTGGACTGCCGCTACAAGCTGTAGTTGACCAATATCAGCCTTCTATTGTCTAGATCAACAGTAATCAACTTGGTTGCTGAATAGTGTTCATGACAAACGTTTGCCATGGATTAAAACCCTATATATATATATTGCCACGTCCCAATCACGTAAGACGTCCTGATCCTGCACAGTAAACACGATCAACACCAAAAGCTTGACGGCATCGACCGTCGGGGGATAACTCAGGCGTGAGAGTCAGTACAGGCCGTTACAAGGGTTAACAATGGAGGATAAAATATCTAGTGTATTGAGAGAGATAAAAAATCAGTTACCTGTGTGTGTACCTTTTCTTGGAGACTTCCTTGCTAGGTTATACTCTCTTGCCCGGTTTACTGTGCCACCTACTACCTTGACACCTGTTAATCACATCCCCTTTGTCCACCGCTAGCCGACTGTCCAATCCTCATTAATGCGATGTAAGATATCAATCAGCCATTACCTTTGTTATCATCACCGGTCAAAGCCCAAGTGAAGATATTTAGTCATCTGATGGGTCGGTTCAGCCAACCCAGCCCAAGGCTTTCAAGATCCGACAAAGATGACCCAATAGATTAACCAAAGTATTAGGCACAACCAGTCCAGCCCACTATGTAAAATATCAGGACCCAACATTGCCCCCCAGTCTTTTATTAAACAGGATGTTTAATGAAAGAGTATAAATGGCATCGGTCCAGGGAAAAATGAGTTATAATAAGATTGATAAAGGCCCAAAATATAGCTTACCGAGGCCCATCTAATGAACATCAAATAACAACATAAAGGATTCATCTTCGTCGACCTCTACAGAAGTACCAACTGAAGAGCCGTTAACTACCGAAGCTCAAGCCACAGAATCAACTCCCACTGAAGGGACAAGCCAACCTCGCCAAAGAAAGCATTCTGGCCGAAAATCAAAACACCCCCTCACACGGACTTACAACGAGTGCTTCCTCTATATGCCCCTTGGCGAACAGACCCGAGTCTTTCGTGCAAAAAAGAGGGAAATCCAAATAACTCCTCCAACCGCTGAAGAGCTACAAGTACCTCCCACAAAAGCCGATCTTTCACCGGGCATCCTAGTTTAAATCGTGGTTTTTGACGAAGAGACCGAAGAACAAATAGAGCTCATATCGAAGAGATCACTCACTCTCTGCTAGAATCCAATGAGAAATTTCCATCTCAGCTCCACAACTCTTTCGTCCGCGATAACGATGACAACTAGTTCGGTAATAACTCCATAATGAACCTGATCGACGAAAGAATGAAATACCAAGCTAAGGTAAGATGCTACATAACTTATCCAATTACATCTCGGCCCATCAATTTGAAATGATTCATTAAAAATTGATCATCTGCAAGCAAACACTGTCTTCGGGCGCCTCCGTCCCAAATACAAAGAAGCTGAAGCCGAAGCCGTAGAAGACGTCGTCCGAAGGGAGAACGTCATACTGAAATCGACCTTGGCGAAGGCAAGACATGACTGTGATATCGACCTCTTCAACAAAGAGTTCATTCGGAAGGATCTCAATAAGGTCAAAAAAGAGTTGGAGACTACCAAGGCCACACATCAGGTCATCTTAAATATACATGTCGACCCAAGCTAAAGAATTAAAACATCTGGCACATCTCCAGAAGCTTAAAGAAGAGCTCAAAGAACTTCGGGCCCTTAGGGATTTGAGTCCACCACTGACCGAAGATCGACGTAAGGAAATCCAGGCAGCATACAGAAAATCCGCTGATCTGAACGATGAGATTGTCCATATATAATGCCGAAGTAGATGAAATCTGCCGAAGTAAAGGCAAGAGAAAGCTTGTCACAACCAATATAGATTCATCTCTTCTAAACTCTTCAGACGGCCATGATGACAATGAAGAAGCCTGAAGATGACCTCCCCTTTACCTTTAGCTATAGAACTTTCTGTAAAAATTCTAACTTTATGTGAACAATTAATATTAATGAAATATCAACTTCATTTATTATGACTTTTGTGTTAGCATCTTCTTGTCAATAATTCAATATCAATCAACTTGAAAACTGTACAAAATTCTTTTGAACTTAACTTAAATTGTGAATCAGATAAGGCATATAACAGTTAAGTTAAGAAATGACATAAATTGAACTCAATAAACCGAACACAAACACTTGAACAAAAATAAAGTAACAAATACTTATCGTTTTTGAAGTGTGAGACAGATTAGGCGTAAGGTGAATACGGTTGATCCTCCTTGCACCATTGGGATCTTGTTTACCACTCGGGGTGAAACAAGTATATAAGGACATTTGTATACAATGCGGGGTATAACAAATATATAAGGACATCTGTCTACCATGCGGGGTAGAACAAATATATAAGGACATCTGTCTACCATGCGAGGTAGAACGAATATATAAGGACATCTGTCTATCATGCGGGGTAGAACAAATATATATGGACACTCCTGACAAAAAGGCAACCATCGAATGGCCAGCGAGTCCTTCCATACCTCCTTACTTCGATGCATATTGATTTACCACTTGCGGTAAAAACAATATTAAAAGGATCATGGAATTTGTCTACCACTCGCGGCAAATCAAATTCATAAGGACACTCCTGCCGAAAAGGCTACCACAGCGAGTCCACCCCGTCCTCCTTACACCGATGAAATTTGCCTACCCCGAAGGGCCTGACAAATTCATAAGGACCACCTGCAAAAGAGGCTACCATCGAATGGTCAGCGAGTCCCCCCCCCCCCCCCCCGTCCTCCTTATTCCCTTATGAATTTAGGACAAATAGGAAGAAGATCAATATAAATTATGGATGAGCTACCGAAGTCTTTCTGTTCTGAATCCCCAATTTTTTTCAAAAATATCCCTGCCGAAGTACTTTGTAGGCCAATAACTTCGCAGCCAAATGATTGCCACAAATGTCTTCGTGAACTTCCCGAAAAACATAATCTGCTTCGGATGGAACCAAACATTTGAGTAATGGTGACAAAAAATAGAATTGTTATAGCCATCGACCCCTTGCTAGCCTGTTGCGCTGATGTCCGAAATAGAATATCCGTCTGTATACAGCATCCACGAACTCAGCTTCTGCTGAAGTACTGCAACGGCTTTGTCGGACTCTTCAGCTTATTTCATCATCCCGGAAGATAAGGCTTACATAGTAAACCATGTGCTACTTACCCCCATCTTCACGCACCAAAAATGTTCCTACTGCCAACGAACTAGATGTCAGATATAAATACAATAACATAGCAGGAGCAGGCTTCACCAAAAAAGGCACCGAAGTCCACTGGAACGTCTTAGCATTCTTCAGTACTTTCCACATACCAAAGATTGGCAAACATCTTTCTGTTGATTTGGATTTTAAACCTCATCAAAATTTCTTTTGAACAGTCTGGTGTTTTCCATTCGAACCTACAGCTTTAGACGAGTATTTCCGAAGACGAGTCTCCACAGGGCGTTGTACCCTCAATGAATTCTCAGGAGTGCGGCTTCTGGATCTACTTCGACCATGATCCTGAAAACCAATAGGGCGGAGTACTATCTTCGGTCAATCAGGAAAATGGCTGTTGGGTCATCATCTACTTTGCTTCGACCATAATCCCGAAAACCAATAGGGCGGAGTACCCTCTTCGGTCAATCAGGAAAATGCCTGTTGGGTCTTCATCTACTCTGCTTCGACCATAATCCCGAAAACCAATAGGGCGGAGTACCCTCTTCGGTCAATCAGGAAAATGGTTGTTGGGTCTTCATCTGCTCTGCTTCGACCATAATCCCGAAAACCAATAGGGCGGAGTACCCTCTTCGGTCAATCAGGAAAATGGTTGTTGGGTCTACATCTACTCTACTTCGATCTTGAGGATAGCCTCAAGACATGTCTTTAAAGTGTAAACTTCTTTCCAACTTGATCGGTCTGTCAGTCTAACCACTTCGGTATAGGATTCTAAGCAGTATGCCTTCTACCCTTTTCCGACCATAGTCAGGTCTTCTCTTAGCAGCAAAAATCAATCTTCTTCTAGCATCACCTTGAGCTCTAGAACGAGAACCCTTAGAAACCTGCTTGGAAGCAGTACCAGCATGAGCACTCATTGAAGGACTCAATCAATCCTTGACGGATACTCATTGTGTAGACGAAGTCACAGCCATTAGCTATCCTTTAGAAGTAACTGTTCTACTCTTCACCATGGATTCCGACGTAGAGAAGCTACAACTTGTGATTGAAAATATTCAGGACACTAGAACTCAGCCCCTCCTTCTAGCGCCAATGTTAACGCCAAGATCTTTTGCCACGTCCCAATCACGTAAGACGTCCTGATCCTGCACAGTAAACACGATCAACACCAAAAGCTTGATGGCATCGACCGTCGGGGGATAGCTCAGGCATGAGAGTCAGTACAGGCCGTTACAAGGGTTAACAATAGAGGATAAAAATATCTAGTGTATTGAGAAAGATAAAAAATCAGTTACCTGTGTGTACCTTTTCTTGGAGACTTCCTTGCTAGGTTATACTCTCTTGCCCGGTTTACCGTGCCACCTACTACCCTGACACCTGTTAATCCCATCCCCTTTGTCCACCGCTAGCCGACTGTCCAATCCTCATTAATGCGATGTAAGATATCAGTCAGCCATTACCTTTGTCATCATCATCGGTGAAAGCCCAAGTGAATATATTTAGTCATCTGATGGGTCGGTTCAGCCAACCCGGCCCAAGGCTTTCAAGATCCGACAAAGATGACCCAATAGATTAACCAAAGAATTAGGCACAACCAGTTCGGCTCACTATGTAAAATATCAGGTCCCAACAATATATATATATATATATATATATATATATATATGTATATATATATATATATATATATATATATATATATAGAAATTTGATCAGGTCCGGACCTCCCGGAAGGGAGAAAATCCGGATCCGAAATTTTTTTTTTTTTTTTTTGTAGAACAACTAAAAAAAAAAAAATTTATGGAATTGAAATTTTTCAATAATACAGTGTTTTGGGTGTGTTTTTAATACCTACACCAACCAATGTATGTACAGTCTGCCCAGACTGTACAGACATATTTTGTTATAGGCATCCAAATCACGCCCAAAACACTGTATAATGTAAAAATTCCAATTCCATAATTTTTTTTTTTAGTTGTTTCAACAAAAAAAGCAAAAAAAAAAAAGGTCCGAATTTTAACAAAATCCGGGAGTCCGAACCTGATCCGGACTCTATATATATATATATATATATATATATATATATATGCAATCTTCCTAAAGGAAAGATGTATAACATTTAAAAGCATCGAGGCAATTCTTTTGTAATCATTCTTCTTGTCGGCATAATTATAAATTAATTTAAGGAGCAACAAAAAATTGCGTTGACAACACTCCAATTAAATACCGAATTAAAGTCAATTGTTGTTTTCAATGGTCTAGCAAAGTCAATTGTCGAGAAGGCTCTAATCAAAATCATCACTCTAATTATTCTGTTTATAGTAACTTTAATTTATTATTATCCCACTAATCCTTCCCATGATCATGACTTAGTTGCTTAGCTAAGCTTCAACTCTTGTGTATGCCATATTATAATTCAAGAGTAAAAGTTTTTTTCTTGATATCATTCCCTATGATTTAGTATTCCAACTATACCATTTCCAACAAAGTTTGTTTTAGTTTTGTTTTAAATTTTATTTTATTGATTCTTTTTAACTCTCTTTTGAATAGCACATAGAATTTGCATGTGCCACAATACTAGTACATCTTAAAAGTTTGCACGTGCCACAATACTAGTATATCTTACCTTCTGTTTTTTTTAAACCTTATTATGGGAAATACAATAAAATCTCATAATTAAATTCACCGCTTTTCTATTGCAAGTAATCAAGTCTCACATAAATAAAGAAATATATACTTTACATAGAAGAAGAATAAATTTATACGAATAAAAATCGAATATGAAACCTAAGTCATATATAGAACCTCCAAAAATTGCATTTGATTAAGAAAATATAATAATATGTGTGACGTCCCCAAAATAGGTATACATCATCCATCTTGAATCGCCAAATACATGGTACAAAATTCAAATACAAACTTAATTATACAACTGTCGTGTAAAGTACGAAAAAAAATATAATCTAAGAGTTTTAATAAGAATATTGTCATCTAGACAATATTCACACTCAATGGAGTCCTCATTACATTTATTGTCACACTATTTATCAGAATAGTGAGGACTACTAATACTATTATCTGGACCGTCACTCCGTTCCCCGACTAGTCCCGGCTACGTTCTCATTTCCTGAAGAGAACAATGAAAGAAAGGGTGAGCTCAACTAGCCCAGTAAGAAATATTATGACTAAGATAATGCAGAATAAATTATTATTAGCCTTCAACAGTGTTAAAATGATAAAATATAATAAACCTCAAGTTTAACTGCAGCGGAATAAGCAATCCATTAGAAGAGTCAAGTAGAGAATAATGTGACACCCCCAAAATTAGGTATACATCACCCATTCTGAGTCGCCAGATACATGGTACAAAATTCAAATACAACTTTATTTATACAACTATTGAGTTGTCGTATAGAATACGACCACAGTTAACTATGAGTTTTAATACAAATGTATGTAACTCTCATGGTACCTCGACCACAACCTTACAATGATACTTTACATAAAAGTATAGTCAAAAACTGTTTTAGAAATTAAAATCTTTTGGAAGTGCTAAAGGAAACCTTCGTACATGGGAGGTCATGCGTCTAGGTTATGATAGATATCATATGTCCACAGAATTATCCTTGGTTGACCCAAAAGTTCCCAAAGAAAAACAAGAAGATTAATATCGTCTTCTTTCCAATGGTGAGTCTTCTCTTGACATATAAATATCTCTGTTATCTCCAAGTGAACATTATATTTCACATAAACCCCAAGATCATATAGGTAGTGCTCGTAGATATATTCAGCAAGTGGAAGTGCACAACCATATCTTATGAGAACACGAGGTTATATGTCATTAGACATCTTGTATGATAGTGGCAAAACACCCTTCCAAAGTTGGGTTCACCTCACCCTATTTGATTCACCAAATATAACTACTAAATGATGTATAGAATACAACACACTTTTCTATACTTTTTAGGGAGAACCTCCACAGCTAGAGACCACTGTTCTATTCCTCTGTTATCCCCGCTCGACCCGGCAATACTCTTACGGCAACACTCTTATTACCTGAAAGGAATTATGAAGTAGAAAGGGTGAGCACAACTAGCCCAGTAAAGAATATCATGACTAAAGATAATTAAATTATCAATAGCTTTCATCAATAATAAATCAGAGATTTAGAACATATGGTAGATGATAAAACTTTTCAACCATAGTTGCAGTGGAACGAGCAATCCATTAGAAGAGTCAAATAGACCATAATGTCTATTATCTTCTCTATGTTAAAAGTCCACCAATAATGTTTTATCCATGTAAAATAAATCAACAGTTCCTGTCCACAATCATATGAATAACTCATAATCATAATTGTGGTTCTAAATTCCTCTTCGCAACCAGGACGAAGATAACTTTCATCACCTATCTTACCTAAAACATCAAAAATCATGGTTATACCAAATCAGAATTCATGCTCATAATCATACTAATAAATTCATATTTGCACTACGGCTAAAGATATTCATTAACAATTCATCTTTGCACTACATGCCAAAGATATACAACTGTATTTTAGAAGAGTCAAGTAGAGCATGATATCTACAATCTTCTATGAATTAAAAGTGTATAATAAATGTTTTATCGCTGAGACTCATCTTAATAAATAATCCACATTATCGAATCACCCCTGCACTACGGCCAAGGATATTTGTTAATATCACATCCATGAATTTATATTTCATCGCTGAGACTCAGCTCGATAATCAATCCATATCACTGAATTATCCATGCACTACGGCTAAGGATATTCGTTAATATCACGACCATGAATTATCCATGCACTACGGCTAAAGATAATCGTGTTTTCATCAACGGTCATGATAATGCCATAAAACAATTCATCTTTGCACCCTTAGCCGAAGAGAATCCATAGCCATAATCATATCAAAAATTATCCATCAATGTACTACGGGCCATTGATGACATTTTCCACATCATTTATAACATGGTCATGATTATACCGAATAATTCCTGGTCATAATCATACCAAGTCCATCTATGCACTACGGCCAAAGATGACTTTCAACACAATATAAGCATGAGGATGATGACAATGATATAAGAATCAATCAAATGAGATAAAGGATAAATATTAAACATTTATAATACAATTTATCCAGCGTTCAATAATAAACAAATGTTATCAATCACTTAATAATCTCATAATCTAATATCATTAATATTATAACAATATTTTAATCATTTCTTAAACTTATAAACAATTTATTTCAATTGTTTACACTTTATAAAATAATGCATTTAATCATTCAAAAATGTCATACTCATAATATTTCATTATCAATGATCATATCCCTCATAAAAAATCTTCATATACCCTATATAGGATTCTTAAGCTATAAAATCTTATTTTCAAATTTTATTACTTCACATAACATATTTAATTCATTTACTCATAACTAGTTTATTTTCATGAAAATACCAAATCAGTCCCAAAAATATTTCTTTTCTGGGATTTAGCAGAATATAGTCCCATCTTGAACATATATTTTTCTCAGAATCTTTAAAATTCATTTACTATTTTTCATATGGCTAAAACTGCCGAATATTTAGACATTTATCATAAATTATACTTTTGTCCAAAAATTCTGAAATTTACAGGGTATACTCCTGTTATATACATGTACTCCCAATAAAACTTTCACCAATTTTAGAGTTAACCACAAGGAGTTATAAGGGTTTACTTTTAAAATAGTATTTTCCCATAAAATCCATAACTCTTAATCTATACATCCAAAAATCGTCATTTTTGGACACAATCTATAAAACTCATCAAATTATCATTTCAAATTTTTTCAGAATTTTTGATGGTCAAAAAAATTACGAAATTGCCCCTGGCAGAAACCCCTTTTTAATAAAAATACTATTCTTATGAATATGAAGGATCATTTACAATGCATGCGGTAATCCACATACACAGGTTATTTCAACTAAATAATAAAGAATGGAACCAGGTCATGCGTAAACACACAGACAGGATATTTCAACAGAATAATAAATAATGAAATAACAGAAGAATTCACCAGGCATGCGATAGACCGCACAGACAGGTTATTCCAATAGAATACTAAATAACGGAACCAGGTCAGGCGTGATACGCACCGACAGGATATTCCAACAGAATAATAAATAATGGAACCAGGTCCGGCGTAAAACGCACATACATGATATTCCAATAGAATAATAGAGAATGGAATAATAGAAGAATTTCACCATGTACGCAGTACTTCGCATAGACATGTTATTCCAATATAATAATAAAGAATGGAATAATAGAAGAATTTCACCATGTATACGGTATTCTGCGTATACAGGTTATTCCCACAGAATAATGAAGAATGGAATAAAAGAAGTTCTCTTCATGAATACGAACGAAATAATACCCCTTACTATAATAATAATAATAATAATAATAATAATAATAATATCCTTTACGAGTACGACAATTATATCCTCTACGATTACAATAAATAATATTCTCTTACCGTAAAAGAAACTGAATATAAGAGTAGGGAAGGAGCAGAATACTTTTCTATAGCTTCTCTATAATTTCTCTCTCTAGATTTTCAGTGAATTCGTAAGAAATAATGAAGGAATGAGTTTCTATTTATAAAAAAATGGACTGCATAGTAACTAACTCATGAACGGTCCAGATTAATTTACTTTAATCTGACGGTCCATATTTAAAGAAAATTTTTTTAAATAAAATATAATATATTCTATTTATAATCTAATAAAATGAATAACTTTATAAAAGATTTTACTATGCAAACACTATGCAGGCACTATGCAAACACTATGCATAATAAAATATAATATATTCTAATTATTGTCTAATAAAACAGATAACTTTATAAAAGTATTATGTTTTATATAAAAAAATTTTACTATTAGCCTAATAAAACGAATAACTTTATAAAAGTATTCTATTTTATATAAAAAGCTTTTTTGTTTTATTACATTAATAATACCAATAAAACAAAACTGAGTGACTTATCACATAAGCATCAATAATCAATACCGTGTGCTACTATACAACAGCGCGTATTATTGTACTTTTAACACCGGGTGTTTCAATAGTTAACGATAAAACTTCCGCCGTTATTTTCATAAAAATATTTTTGTTATTTTCTCAATCTGACAATAATTCAGTAGTGGGGTCCACTAATAATTGTACCGCCGTACTGATATTCCCCGAAAAAAAGAATATTCCCCAACTAATCGAATATTTTATATCAACTTGTTTACTTTGCAAAAAAAAAAATTCGCATATTACCCTTAACTTTAAACTTTTATCAACTTAACTATTTACCAAAATAGAAAAATTGAATACTTTTATTTCATAAAATTCGGGGTCTCACAAATAAAATCTATTATCTTCTATGATTTAAAAGGTTTTTCATCACTTTTATCGCTGAGACTCAGCTTAATAAATAAACCACATCATCCCTGCACTACGACCAAGGATATTCATTAGTATCACGACCACAAATTATCCATGCACTACGGGCCAAGGATATTCTTATATTCATCAATGGTCAGGATCATGCCAACAACTGTCCATCTATGCACTATGGCCAATGAGGACTTTTACCACATCATTTGTAACATTACTGTCATGATTATACCGAATAATCCCTGATCATAATCATACTAAGTCCATCCATGCACTACAGGCCACAGATGACTTTCAACATATTATAAACATGAGGATGATGACAATGATATAAGAATTCAATAAAACAAGTTCAAGGATAAATTTATAAAGATTTATAATTTAATTTATCCAGAAATCAATAACGTCCAAATTGTCAACATGATACTGCTTTGTGGAGTAAAATTCAAGAATGCTCAGAAGAATATTTTCATGAAAAGATACTGGATGAAGCGTAAATATCAAGGATATTCTATTAATTTCATGGAGTATAGAAGCCAAAACTTTAATCAACTGAGTATAATAGAATATATGACACCGCAAATGGATTTTTGCCACCATGCGGTAATCCACGTAGACAGATTATTCCAACATAATAATAAAAAAATAGAATAACAGAAGAATTCATCAGGCATGCGTAATCCGCACAAACAGGTTATTGCAACAGAATAATAAAGAATGGAACCAGGTCATGCGTAAACCGCACAGACAGGATGTTTCAATAGAATAATAAAGAATGGAATCAGGTCATGCGTAATCCGTATAGACATGATGTTCCAACAGAATAATAAACAATGGAACCAGGTCATGCGTAATCCGTACAGACAGGATGTTCCAACAGAATAATAAAGACTGAAACTAGGTCATGCGTAATCCACACAGACAGGTTATTCCAACAGAATAATAAGGAATGGAATAATAGAAGAATTCACCAGGCGTGCGATAGACCGCACAAATAGTTTATTCCAACAGAATAATAAAGAATGAAATAACAGAAAATTTCACCATATATGCGGTACTTCCCATAAATAGGTTATTCCAGCATAATAATAAAGAATAGAATAACAAACTGTTGATTATGTCACGTTCTAATAACCTAATGTTTTGATGATGACTTGTTCATTGGTACTAAATTCTTTATTGTGAATTTCAAGAAATTGTCTCAAGAATTGTTTGATGGATTATTCAAGAAGATTGAAGATGATTTGAGTCTTAAGAAAATATGTAAGGTCATTGCAAATATTTAATTTTTCAATTTAAGGCTCTAGGACATTTTAGGTGTGCATTTTATTATGATTTAATATTTTGTCAATGTCTAAAATATGTTATTCATTTCTAACTATTTTTAAGCGGTCTGATTTTATTAACATGCATGCATAATAGTTTTGTCCGTATTAATTCTCCATATCTTGATATTTTTGTAAAACATATCTTGATAAAATGAAAAGGCGTATGGCGGTAGAGTTTTAATAGATTAGATCAGTACAAGCCTTGGAAATATGAAATCATAATTATCTTTGAAGAGTTGGAATTTGTTACGTTATTATCTTGATAACAGTTGGCAGTAGACTTTAAGGGAATTAGTCTTGAATTACTCTTTGTATCTAACTTAGACTCAATTTTAGATTATTATTGAAAGAGTCCAACACATATTTGTAACTACCAAAGATAATTGGATTTGTCATTCCTTAGCCATTAACGGATGTATTTTTTGAAACGTTACTTATTTGTTGGCAACAAAAATATGTTCTCAACGGAACTGTGTTGTATAACAACGGTAATATACTTTTGGGCTATAAAAAGGAATTAATATCAGTGGAAAATTTACAACACTTGAATCAATTATTGCACTTATATACTGAAAAAGTTATTTGATATTTTGGTGCAATTGAAATTTGTTGCCATGCACCTATAATTCTGCTTATATTCAGCATATTTTTGTGGGCTATAAATCGGTAATATCCTTCTGTTATTAATTGATCATTGCCTACATTAGTTGAGCCTTGCATTGTTAAATTGCTTATTTGCTTTGATCATTAGACCTATATAATTGTAATCTTATATTTTTTAGACTAAGTGTTGGCTAAATGTTTTTTAATCCGGGTGGATTAAGGTTTATTTACAAACAGGTTCAAGGAAGCTTAGGTGCTTAAGGGGTGTATTGGTGCACAAGGAGCAAGTGTGCTCAAGTGAATTATTGTAATTCAATTTGATTGAATCTGTTTTGTAACAAGGGTTATTTAAAGAAATAAAAGTGAGTCTCTAATACTAGTTGGTATTGGACGTGGACTAGGCTATTATTATAGAGGGTAATAGCTGAACCACGTAAAAAATCTTGGTGTTATTTTATTGCTTGATTTTCTTTAGTATTTCTCAAGATAATTAATTTTCTTAATAATTACAATATAAACATTTGCTCCATCTTAAGATATTGTATTAACATCAAGTATTTTATCTGACTTATAAATTCAACAATATATTTTCTTAAACAAAAATTCAATTCGGTAGAATGCATACATTCAGCAAGCTGCATTCTTCGATACAGTAGGCTATATTCAATAGTTTGAATTTAAAGTTTAAAAATTAGTCATATTTTGCTCCCACACTTATTCAACCCCCCTTCTAAGTGTGTCATATCTGAATTTCACAACCCTTACGAGTATTGAAAGAAAATAACTCTCTTCATGAATACGAAAGAAATAATACCCCTTACCTTAGAAGAAACTGGATATAAGAGTAGTGAAGTGACAGAATACTTTTCTTCTTTCTCTCTATAGTTTCTCTCTGTAGAGTTTCAGTGAATTCGTAAGAAATAATGAAGGAATGAACTTCTATTTATAAGATAATGGACTGAATAGTAACTAATTCATGAACGGTCCAGATTGATTTACTTTTAAACGGACGGTCCATATTGATTTATTATGCAGTACTAATAAAATATTCTAATAAAATAAAATCTTTTAAATAAAATATAATATATTCTATTTATAATCTAATAAAATGAATAACTTTATAAAAGTATTCTATTTTATATAAAAAGATTTTACTATGCAAACACTATGCAGGCACTATGCAAACACTATACATAATAGAATATTATATATTCTATTTATAGTTTAATAAAACAAATAACGTTATAAAATTATTCTGTTTTATATAAAAAGATTTTATTATACAAACACTATACAAATACTATGCATAATAGAATATCATATATTCTATTTATAGTCTAATAAAATAAATAACTTTATAAAAGTATTCTGTTTTATTAAATTTATAATAATAATAAAACAAAACTTATCACCTTTATTATAATTCACAATATTAATCGACCAGGTCGTTCCCAGGAAAGAGAGGGATTTCCAATAAGGATTTCTCCCTATTGGCGCGCAATTAGGTGACCAAACCTTTCCTTGACAGAACTTCTAGACATCGTTAATATTGCAAATAATAATATTAATAACTTCGTGGTCTCAATTATTGATTTAATAATATATAAAATATCGACAATAAATGAATCAAATAACGTGAGATACTATGCAACAATTATTGTAGCAATAATTGAACAAAACTGAGTGACTTCTCACGTAAGCATCAATAATCAATACCGTGTACTACTATGCAATCACGCGTATTACTGTATTTTTTAACACCGGGTGTTTCATCAGTTAACGGTTAAAACTTCCGCCGTTATTTTCATAAAATATTTTTGTCGTTTTCTTAATCCGACAATAATTTCGTTGTGGGGTCCATCAATGATTGTGCCGTTGTACGAATATTCCCTATTAAAACGAATATTCCCCGACCAATCGAATATTATATTACAACTTGCGTATTTTGCAAAATTTATAAATATTACCCACAACTATGACATTATATCAAATTTATTCCATAATATTAAAAAAATATTTCGAGAAATTTAAATCTTTATTCATAAAATTTGGGGTCTCACAATCTCTCCTCCTTATGAAATTTCACCCTCGAAATTTATGTACGTACCTGGTATGCCGAATAGGTGAGGATGCCTTGACTTCACTTCAAATTCTAACTCTTGAGGTATAACCTTTGAGTGTCGAATATAATCCTTCTTATCTAAGATTTTAACACGTATCTCCTCATACGTTAAATCTTCTGCTATCTCATCTAGTTCTAATTCAATAATATGGTTCTGGTCGTCCACATATTTACGCAACATCGATACGTAAAAAAAAAATAAGCGTTATAAACACGCGACATACTTGGCGGTAAAACGAGTCTATAAGCCACAGTTCCTACTCAATCGAGGATTTCAAATGGGCCAATTAAATCGAGGGTTGAGATTTCCTCTCTTCAGCAACTCTTGCTTTTAAAATAACGTCCTCTTGAACCTTCTTCTTCACATTCATCAGCTTTGAGTATGTAGCTTGCCCGGCTTTAACTTTATTGATTAAAGTCGATTCTACTTGTATATTTGATATCACCACGTAGGTCCTTAGAGTCTTTAACTCTATCTTCATCATTTGTAAGTTATACAAAATGGGTTTTTGTGTCAACAACATCGCACTCGTAAACGCATACGATCTTCTACTCAACGCGTCAGCTACCACGTTCTTTCTTCCATAATGATATTGAATGGTATGATCGTAATCTTCAACAGCTCAAGCCAACGTCTTTGGCGCATTATACATTATTTTGGTTGAAGAAATATTTAAGGGTTGAAGAAATGGGTTTTGTACTGGGGTCAATACAAAATTCAATTTCACGCTCTAGGGTAGGCTAGGAAGTTCTTCAAGAATACGTCAAGAAATTTATTAACAATAGAAATATCATTCAAAACTGTGACTCTCATCCAAGACTTGGATAACACGTCACATTGATACATATGAACTTGCCATCATCATTCACAATGTTCCCTACGGAATGTCTGGCTTCACTACATTCCACACAAGGAAGTCAACAACGAAAGGACTGGCACTCTTTACTTATGGCTTGATATGACAATGATTGACTTTAGTGGTTTGGTTGCTTGAATTCGCATAACAGGTTGGTTAGGAATATGAAAGCTAACAACCTTACGAAAAGTTTGATGAGTAGTTAACCAATCGATCCCTAAAATCACATCAAAGGCAAGTATTTTCAAAGAGATAAGATCGACAGGTAACGTGAAAGTGTTGATTTGAATCAACAAGATTTATAAACAGTGGAGGTAACGAAGGTTTCTACTAACAAAATTTCAACCAATAAGTCAAAGTCTAACTTCTCTGGAGTTAAATTTAAACGTTTAGCGCAAGTAAGAGGGATAAAAGAATGGATACAACCGGTATCTAATAAGTTATAGACTTCGCAAGAATTTATAATTAACTAACCCGTGCTAACTTCGTTCTGGTTACTCGCTCTTTGAGAAGTCACGAAAAATGCTCTCCCTGAAACCACCGACTTTGTTCTGTCTGTATCCGCCTTTGGTGCCACCGTCCCAGCTGGACCTGATTTCGCTACAGGACAAAATCGAGCTATGTGTCCGTCTTTTCCACAACTAAAACATACCTTGGAAGGCTGTGGACAGTGTGGTCTGATATGTCCCTCCCCTCCGCATTTGAAGCATATGATAGGTGGTCGTTCTCCTTCCTTAACAACGGGTGCTGTTGCTAATGTGTTTCCATCATTATTGAATCTCCTCTTCTTGAAATGTCCATTCTTATTGTTTTGGCCATGATTACCACCGAAGTGGTTACCATTTCTGGCATGTTGATTCCCTTCACGCTTATTGTCATGCTTCGATGACTTTTATTACTGGTATTATCATTTTGTCGGCTGTTTTCTCTTAGTTGGGTTGACTCGTTATCGCGCTCCAATAACTGAGCCCTATTTACAACACTTGAATACAAACACATTTTATGAGAAATTACATATTGACGTATCTCGGGCTTCAAACCTCTTAGAAACATCTGCGTCATTCTTTCCTCATTATCAACTAAGTGAGACGTAAACCGGGACAACTCGATAAACTTAGCTTCGTACTGCGACACGATCATATTGTTCTGCTCTAACTTGATGAACTCTACTTCTTTCACGTGACGAATACTTTCGGGAAAGTACTTTTCGTTGAGTAGTTCTTGGAACTTCTCCTAAGACATCTTCAGTGCGGTAGGTTGAGTACACTTTACCAATTCCCACCAGTTATCTGCCTCTCCTCGCAACATAAAGGTGGCAAAGGGAACCTTTTGCTCCTTGGAGCATCCCAAGACATCAAATATCTTGGTGATCTGCTTTATCCATGTCTCCGCCTTAAGTGGTTTTGGTTCTCCAATAAACTCTGGTGGTCCCAGCTCCTTGAACTGTTTAACGATGACCATCCGAGAGTTGCCAGTGTTTCCACCTGCATTTTGGACAGGAGTCTCTCTTGCCTGATGTTGTACAAATTGCAGAAAGCTCCTAAACATTCCGTCGTTTGCAATTTGGTTGGTGTTGTTGTTCACCTGAGGATTATTGCCTTCCTGATGCACATTATCCTGGGTGTTGATCTGTGGTGACTCAACGGTCTCCTGTGCTGCATTATTATTCTCAACATTCTCGGATGTCATTTTCAAATACTGCCACAAAACAAGGGTTAATTGACATGCAACATATTATCCTTATACTCTGACCGACCAATTAAATACCAAATAAACTTAGGTAGGTCATACTAGCAAAGGAATTCCCCTTCTCTCCCCTCCTAGTTCTTGTCTCACATCTCAGCCAGGGATCATATCCCTAAGCTTTAATACCAACAGTGATGCTCCCAAAATAGGTATACATCACCCATCTTGAGTCGCCAGATACATGGTACAAAATACAAATACAAACTTAATTATACAACTGTCGTGTAAAGTACGACAAAATATAATCTAAGAGTTTTAATAAGAATATTGTTATCTAGACAATATCCATACTCAATGGAGTCCTCATTACATTTATTGTCACACTATTTAATAGAATAGTGAGGACTACTAATACTATCATCTGGACCTTCACTCCATTCCCTGACTAGTCTCGGCTACGTTCTCATTTCCTGAAGAGAACAGTGAAAGAAAGGGTGAGCTCAACTAGCCTAGTAAGAAATATTATGACTAAGATATTGTAGAATAAATTATCATTAGCCTTCAACAATGTTAAACTGATAAAATATAATAAACCTCAAGTTTAACTGCAGCGGAATAAGCAATCCATTAGAAGAGTCAAGTAGAGAATAAAATCTACTATCTTCTATGATTTAAAAAGTTTTTCATCACTTTTATCGTTTAGATTCAGCTTAATAAATAAATCACATCATCCCTGCACTACGACCAATGATATTCATTACTATCACGACCACAAATTATCCATGCACTACGAGCCAATGATATTCGTGTATTCATCAATGGTCATGATCATGTCAACAACTGTTTATCTATACACTAAGACCAATGAGGACTTTTACCACATCATTTGTAACATTACGGTCGTGATTATACCGAATAATCCCTGGTCATAATCATACCAAGTCCATCCATGCACTACATGCCACAGATGACTTTCAACATATTATAAACATAAGGATGATGACAATGATATAAGAATTCAATAAAACAAGTTCAAGGATAAATTTATAAAGATTTATAATTTAATTTATCCAGAAATCAATAACGTCCAAATTGTCAACACGATACTGCTTTGTGGAGTAAAATTCAAGAATGCTCAGAAGAATATTTCCATGGAAAGATACTGGATGAAGTGCAAATATCAAGGATATTCCACTAATTTCATGGAGTATAGAAGCCAAAACATTAATCAACTGAGTATAATAGAATATATGAAACCGTAAATGGATTTTTGCCGCTATGCGGTAATCCACGTAGACAGATTATTCCAACAGAATAATAAAGAATGGAATAACAGAAGAATTCACCAGGCGTGTGTAATCCGCACAGATAGGTTATTCTAACAGAATAATAAAGAATGGAACCAGGTCATGCGTAAACCGCACAGACAGGATGTTCTAATAGAATAATAAAGAATGGAATCAGTTCATGCGTAATCCACATAGACATGATGTTCCAACAGAATAATAAAGAATGGAACCAGGTCATACGTAATCCGCACAAATAGGATTTTCCAACTGAATAATAAAGAATGGAACCAGGTCATACGTAATCCGCACAAATAGGTTATTCCAACAGAATAATAAGGAATGGAATAACAGAAGAATTCACCAGGCGTGCGATAGACTGCACAAACAGGTTATTCCAATAGAATAATAAAGAATGAAATAACAGAAGAATTTCACCATGTATGTGGTACTTCGCATAGACAGGTTATTCCAACATAATAATAAAGAATGGAATAATAACCCTTACGAGTATTGAAAGAAAATAACTCTCTTCATGAATACGAAAGAAATAATACCCCTTACCTTAGAAGAAACTGGATATAGGAGTAGTGAAGTAACATAATACTTTTCTTCTTTCTCTCTATAGTTTCTCTCTCTAGAGTTTCAGTGAATTCGTAAGAAATAATGAAGGAATGAGCTTCTATTTATAGGAGAATGGACTGAATAGTAATTATTTCATGAACGGTCCAGATTGATTTACTTTTAAACGGACGATCCATATTGATTTACTATGCAGTATTAATAAAATATTCTAATAAAATAAAATCTTTTAAATAAAATATAATATATTCTATTTATAATCTAATAAAACGAATAACTTTATAAAAGTATTCTGTTTTATATAAAAAGATTTTACTATACAAATACTATGCAGACACTATGCAAACACTATGCATAATAAAATATTATATATTCTATTTATAGTCTAATAAAAAAATAACTTTATAAAAGTATTCTATTTTATATAAAAAGATTTACTATGCAAACACTATGTAGATACTATGCAAATACTATGCATAATAGAATATCATATATTTTATTTATAGTCTAATAAAACAAATAACTTTATAAAAGTATTCTGTTTTATATAAAAAGTTTTCTATTTTATTACATTTATAATAATAATAAAACAAAACTTATCACATTTATTATAATTCACAATATTAATCGACCAGGTTGTTCTCAGGAAAGAGGGGACTTTTCAATAAGGATTTCTCCCTATTGGCGCGCAATTAGGTGACCAAACCTCTCCTTGACAGAACTTCTAGACATCGTTAATATTGCAAACAATAATATTAATAACATCGTCGTCTCAATTATTGATTTAATAATATATAAAATATCGACAATAATTGAATCAAATAACGTGAGATACTATGCATCAATTACTATAGCAATAATTGAACAAAATTGAGTGACTTCTCACGTAAGCATCAATAATCAATATTGTGTGATACTATGCAACCACACGTATTACTGTACTTTAACACCTTGTGTTTTAACAGTTAACGGTTAAAACTTCCGCCGTTATTTTCATAAAATATTTTTGTCGTTTTATCAATTTGACAATAATTCCGTTGTGGGGTCACAATGATTGTGCCGTTGTACAAATATTCTATGTTAAAATGAATATTCCCCGACCAATCGAATATTATATAACAATTTGCGTATTTTGCAAAATTTATAAATATTACCTACAACTATAACATTATATCAAATTCATTCCATAATATTAAAAAATATTTTGAGAAATTTAAATCTTTATTCGTAAAATTTGGGGTCTCACACTATGCAGTAATAAGCCCATTGGTGACGGTGGTAGTGACTACGATGGAATTGGTGGAGATGGCGGCACAGGTGACAGAAGAGGGGATGGAAGAAGTAATGAAACAACCCGGGTCAAATCCCGACTCCGGAACAAATTTTTGGTCAAATTCCAAGTCCGAATTGAATCAAATCCATCAAAATAAGGTCTCAAATCACTGGTCCAATAGTATCTTCTTGGGTCATCTTAACCCACCACAGGCTCACCCTAAAGGTCACGACTTGAAGGTACTATTGGTAGTAACTTATTTCCTTATATATAGACAAATTTTTCCCATATCTTTCGATGTGCGACTGGGATGTTACAAACTCCCCCACTTAAATTTCTGACGTCCCCGTCAGAATCCGATCACACACAGCCCAAAGATCTTTGCCTCTCTAGCCATTGTGAGATAATACCGGTTGGCTTCGTGTCCCCACCTCTGGACCTCCATCTCTCCATTGTAGGATAATACCACCAGCCTTCGTGTCCCCACCTTTGGCAACCCAATCAGATGACCCGACCCGAGATTTTGAGAGTCGGCTCCAATACCATATGAAACAACCCAGGTCAAATCTCAAGTCCGAAATAAATCTCGGGTCAAATCCCAAGTCCGAATCTAATCAAATCCATCAAAATAAGACCTCAAACCACTGGTCCAATAGTATCTTTTTAGGTCATCTTAGCCCACCACAGGCTCACCCAAAAGGTCATGACTTGAAGGAACAATTGGTAGTAACTTATTTCCTTATATACAGATAAATTTTTCCCCTATCTTTCGATGTTGGACTGGGGTGTTACAAGTAATGAGGACGTTAGAGCCTGTAGCAGAGTTTAAGGGGGTGTTTTCAGTAGAAGAGATTGTGGCGGATGAAGATGGAGTGTGGGAAGCAACCATTAAAGAGTAAAGAGGTGGGGTAATCAGAGAAAGTGTTTACCGGAAGTAGGGATTTGTAAGGTGAGGGAAAAGGTTGCAGAGAGCTCTTGGTTGATTTTGAAAAGTTAGATTTGAAAAGTGGCGGGGTTTTTTAGAGGAAAAGGCTTTTGAACTAACTGACCTTTCAACTTCTCTCGACTAGCTGAATACAACGCATTAATTCTGCTAAAATAATGGCGAACGTGGGAGTGATATAGGGACCCAACAATGAGTGATGGGCACGTTACCAATGTATTGATTATTGGATTTTTAATGAGGAACTCTTCCATTAAATGTTCCAATATATATAATGGAAAACTGTGGGGCAATATTAGGGCATGATTATTTGGGCTAAGGTGAATCGGTAGGCCATGGTCCACATGAAGGAAGTCTTCCCACGTAGGAGCCTGTTTGGGCAATTAGAGAACTTTAAGGCATCTAAGATTCCTAATTATATTTGGTTTGTAACTCCTAAGGAAAGTGTCAAGATAGAATTTGACTTCCATCCTTTAAGGAGATCTAGTTTAATCCCATTAAGGAACCTGACCTAATGAGGAATCCTATTTTCATACGTGAAATGACATGTATAGGGTGTTTGATCACTATAAATACTATGGTTCTCACACAATTCACTATTATTTTTCAGCACTAATTAAATACCTCCATTGTTAAACCTTGTTCAACCTGTACTTTTTTTTCACATTGGAGTTATCTCCCGGCGGCCCAAGCCGTCAAACTTCTTCGTGTGACTTCGTTCCCGTGAAAGATTGAACGCACTTTGGTGATTAAGGCGTGTGGACAAATCTTAACATTAACATCCATAATTTAATTTCTTTTTCTTCTTTTTTCCCCTTGATAAGTAGGCATACAAGATCCCAAAGCCCTATTCGAATTATATTTTGGAGAAGTTTTCTTTTTAAGGTGGTTTCATTTTGAACTCCCTCCCTCCCTCCCTCCCTCCCTCAAACATGTTTTTAATTTTTGTAAAAAAATTTAATAGAAAATGCAATAATTACCAATACTGATTATTACTTTTTTTGAAAGAGAAATGATATTTTCACATATAATTTTAATATTTTTTATATGTACTCCTTTCACATAAAGGGATATCCACTCAACTCTCTTGTGAGAGAAAACCATGCAAAAATAACAAGATTACATGTGAAAATAATATTTTCCTTTATGAAATTTTTGTTTTTGGTGATGATTATTTTTGACCGACTCTACTACACTTGTAACAAACATTTATGTCATGAGGAATGCTTAAGTACTTAAGCAAATCATAATTAAGGGGCACTTGATCAAAAAAGATTTGGACATTGAAATATCAATACTTATTTTATACAAGAGTTGTCGGCTACTATATAATAAATGCACTTTCATGAGTATCTCTTATTGTCAACCGTTCATTGTTTTAGTGCATTTGTCAACGCATGTGCTCTTTGTAGGTTCAAATGAGATCCGGTTAGCATGAAATTTATTTTATAATAAGTTAGTCAATTGATCAATAGAATATTGACACACAAAGAGTTCTGTCTGTGTGTCAATACTCTATTGGTTAATTGACCAATTTACCCAAAAATAAACTTTATACTAACCAGTTCAGTTCAAATATATGTAAAAATGGCAAATGAAAGTTTATTTTAATTCTTCTTTTTTTCCGAAGAAAAGTATTCAATAATCTAATAGACAAAAAGGAGATAAATTTTAGAGTAAAAAATTGATTTAATTAAGACATTGTGAAGAAAAACAAGTATTACTGATTAACTAAATAAGTATTTGATATCAAAATAAATACAATTGTTTGGCATTGGAAAAGGTAGTTGGCTCTCCTGACTAGTATCTTTCTCTCCAATTTCTCTTAATGCTATAAAATATATCAATGAAAATGATCACAAAGATGTGGTTAATTAATTTACAAAAAAAAATAAAAAATATTTATTATTATTTCCAATTTGAAATTGTATTATAATATCAGCCTTTCGGTATTTTGTACTTATTATTAACTTTCTATTAAAAAAACTAATTAGGCATCAAAAGCACACCATAAAAACTTTAAATATTAGAAAAGAATCCTGACATGAAACTAAATCTCTACATAAATCATTTTCGTTGGGTACTTTTCCATTATCTTAACCATTACAAAACAGCCCCGCAGTGGATTGAAATTTCAATCTTTATAGCTTTCAAAGCCGATGTTTATGGCAGCTACAGTTGTATTTTGTTGGCCACTACTACTTAGGTACATGTCATTGATCTCATGATCAAAAGTTTACTCACACGCACACATTATAGAGAGAGAGAGAGAGAGGATAATTCATCTATCTAATAAAATACAAATGATTTTGAATTTCCCGCTCACTCAATAAATCATCTGGGCCGTCCAAAGTTTGAGATAAATCTCACCGTTCATACATCTATCTAATAAAATACATCTATCTATCTAATAATCTAATAATAATTTAATTAAATACAAATGACTTTAAATTTTCCGCTCACTCAATAAATTATTTTGGTCGTTCAAAGTTTGAGATAAATCATATTGTCCATACAGTGCCGGAGGCACGGGACCCAGCTAGTAGTATTGATATGATACGATACAATACAGACAAATATATTTAAGATTGTCTATAAAACAAATGTGCCGTCTAAATTTTAAAAGATAATTAAGTGTCATCCACTACGCTAGTAATACTGGATGGATTAAAAATTGTAAAAATGAACCACTTAATCTCTTATAGATGGTCAAAGATGTGTTTGTCTGAATAGTGTCATTGGATATAATTTTGTGTTAAAAAAAATTGTATGAAACCCTAAAATATAAAACAAAATCCTAAAGATAAAGTTACATCATTATTAAGTAGTACTATGGATTATTAAAATAAACTTCATACTAATCGGATTCCATTTTAACCAACTTACCATAAAATAAATTGCATACTAACCGAATATTAAAGATAAACTTCATTATAAAGATAATATATAAACTTCATCCTAAAAATAAAGTTACATCATTATTAAGTTTAACCAACTTATCATAAAATTATATCATTATTAAGTAGTATTAACCAAGTTTGGCTAACACATACCTTATATTCTATTTCTCATGCGTGTTTGTGTGTTTCATTTTTATTCGTTTGAAATGGATGCATGGACGGACCTAGGATTTAGGCCTAGCGGGACTGGGTCTTTGATACAATATATTTACTAAAAGTATAAATAGTTAATATAAATTTAACCACTATATATAAGAGTATTTTTTTTAAAATTATTTTTACCATGAATTTATTAACCACCAAAGAGAAACAACATCTTTATCATAGTTTATATGGAATGAGTAAATAGGGTAAAGGCTAATAGAATATGGAATAGAGAATGAATTATATATATAAGAATTGCATGTAAACTAGTGTCAAACTTTACATTTTAAGAGAAATCAAGGAGTTTTGATTATATTAAAATAATTAAATAGATTTTACCATTGTAAGTAATATTGCATAATCTGTTAAAAAAATCAAAACTACTTGATTTTCTCTAAAAGTAAAAAGTTGTCAGAGTTGAAAGGTTTGAAAATAGTAGTTTACAAATAGACTTGGCAATTGGGTCAACCCAAATTAATTAGAATCATTTGGGCTGGTTAACTATTTTTTCACTACAAGAAAAAGGCTCATCTGCGACCGCATGCGGTCGTTGATATCAATCTGTGATCAAATTCGATTGCTGATAGCAATTACACTTTTTCTGGCCGATAGATGCCCATCGGCGACCACCATCAGCGACTGGTAGTAGCAACGGATATGGTCGCCAGTTTGAGTCAGACTGAGCCAGCCTTTAATGTGACGTGGAGCCACATGGCAGCGACTGGTAGTAGCGACTGCACGCAGGCGGTCGATAATATCAAAAAAATTATTTAGTTTCGGTCGCTAAACAGTAATAGCGACGCGTGTAGTCGCTAATACTAAAATTAAAAAAAAGGTTGTTGTGTGGATTTCCAAAAAAAAATTGTACTTATTTTCTACCTGCTTTATATCCCAACACACAACAATATCTATAAATAAACCAACATCCATACAAAGCCATCGATATATTCATCTATATATACAAATTAATAAAACAAACGCAGTAATATAAACATGCATGCATGATGTGCTCATATATATAAACAAGTACCGTCTGAATAAAATTTATATACAAATGTCAAAACGTACAATATAAACATGCATCCGTACATTCAGTCGGTAAAAAAATATTTAAAATGTAGATTAACAAGAGAAGAGGGAATACAAATATCTTTACGGATCAATATCATCCAAATGGGACTGTAACAAAAGAATAAAATATGTATTATTGAATGTGACGCCCCTAAAACAGGTATACATCACCCATCTTGGGTCGCCAAATACATGGTATAAAATTCAAATACAACTTATGTGACGTCCCCAAAATAGGTATACATCATCCATTCTGAGTCGCTAAATACATGGTACAGAAAAAAATACAACTTCAGTAATACAATTGTCGTACAAAATACGACAACACATATACTGTGAGTTTGAATACAAATATAGTCTAATAGAGAGTATACAAACTCAAAAGGAGTCTTCATTACAATTATTGATACACTATTTTATAAAATAGTGAGGACTACTGATACATCTATCATGAACTATCACTCCATACCCCGGCAAGTTCCTGCTATGTTCTCACCTCCTAAGAAGAAAAATGGAACAAAAAGGAAAAGAGTGAGCTCAACTAGCCCAGTAAAGAATATTATGACTAAGATAATATACAACAATTTATCATTAGTCTTCAACGGGAAAATCTGATAAAATATAATAGACAACAAGTTTTAGACCAACAACTGCAGCGGAAACAACAATCCATTAGAAGAGTCAAGTAGAGAAATAATTCTAATATCTTCTAAGATTTAAAAGTCCATCATCAATAATTTATCCCTATAACATCAATCAATATACATCTTGAATCAAATATTTATCTTTGCACTACAGGCCAAAGATATTCATTTGTATCACCAGTTGGTCATGTTCATCTTAATACCTGTTCATCTTTGCACTACGGGCCAAAGATATTCATCAGTTAATCATTCATCTTTGCACTACGGGCCAAAGATATTTAGTAATATCATCATTTAGGACTAAGGATGATGAAAAATATTTTAAAGAACGAATTCAGTGAGACAGAAGGATAAATATTAGGGATTCATATTTCATTTTATCCAAGTTCAATAATACCCCATAACAAACTATAGTGGAGTAAAATTCAAGAATGAAGATCAAAACATGGGTTAAATTTCAAGAATAAGGTCCACAACAGATAACTTGAAAGATTTTTTTTCTTTTGTGAACAATACCCGTGAACAGTACCCAGTCATGAAAAGTTCCAAATTTGATAAAAAGTTCATACCAATATTCCTATGAAATGATATTAGATGAAGCAAAATTTTTAATCATTTCAAGAATTATAGAAGCAATACTTATCATAGTAAGTTTAAATTTAAGAATACGAGATGAAATAATATCGCTTTCGTAATATGGAGTATGAAAGAAAATAAGATTTCTCACGAGTGTTGCAAAAAAATAATATCCTTTACCTTAGTAGATACTGTATTTGACTAAAATATCGGATATTATTCTGAGAAAATCTTGCAGAAAAACTACGCTCAAAATATTCTTATACTTAAGAAAATACTCACAATACTTTAGAATAAGAATTTCTGAGTATGAAGGTGTGATTGAGGAAGGAGGGTTATCCCTCTATTTATAGTGCAATTCGGAGGAAGAGTTAAAGCAACTGCCTAACTTTCCTATCTTTTTTCCTTGCCTAACCTGCCTAACTCTATTATTTGAATCAATGCCTAACTCATTTGGCCCACAATTTGGAAAACACAATACTCAGCAAGCAATTCTCTTCACCAACCAAATGAGTGGTCCCATGGGAGGAATAAATCACATTCCAACATGTGATTTTGAAAATGAAGTACACCGAATTTGAAAAACAAGGAAAACAAAGGAAAGTTTCTCACCTCCTTACATAATCACATGTTTATATATATATATTAAATAATTATAATATATTATAAAAATATATTTAAATGATTAATTTATTGGAGAAATAATTGTAATTCCACAAAAATATGCCAAACTTTCAACAATTATTTCATGCTAAAATTCCTTCATTTATAACCACATAAAATAAATCCAACATTTATATCCGCATAAAATAAAAATTTTCTTATCATATAAATCAATAATTAATTATTCACCAATAATATTACAGAATCATAATTATGATAACCAGGCCGTTCCCAGGAAAGAGGAGGCTTTCCAATAAGGATTTCTCCTTACTAGCGCGCAATTAGGTGGCCAAACCTCTCCTTGACAGAACTTTCTAGACATTGCCAATAATGCTATGTGAAAACCCGAGAATTTGGACAATTTATTAAAATCTTAAATAATTGAATTAAGGTCAAATAATAGACCTAGATAGAAAATAAGTGTATGCGTTTGATGTTATTGGGATAGAATTTTGAGGATTTCAAAATTCGGTGAATGATATAGGTGAATTATTTAGGATTAAGGATTTATGTGAATTTGTTTTGGTGTTTTTGGTTTTATTTGTGTTCGGAATGTGGTTAAGGGTCATGGGTTGACCAGATAAATTACATATGTGACAAACCCTAAGTATATATTAAGAACGACAACGTTCAGTTAGAAAACCCTAACGTTTGATAAGAAACCCTAGAAATCGGTTCTGGAAACCCTAGTTTTAGTTCCGGGAGTTCGAAACCTTAAATCGGATATTGAAAACCCTAGATTGGGAATGCAATGATGTGTACAAGATTAAACGTCATTAATATTAAATTAATTAGGGAAAACCCTAATGAATTATCTAAAATCTTAATTGATTATTTAAAAACCCTAATACCAGATCTGAAAACCCTAATTTCAGATTCTGATAAAATGAAACCCTAATTTGGAAATATAACGGAGAATTTTAATGCTTTAGTGCTAATAATTAAGTACTAATTAGGGTAAAGGTTAATTAATTAGCAAACCCAAATTTTCAATTTTTAGAACCCAAATTATTCCGTCAGAAACCCTAATTGTTCAGTGGTGGAATTTAATTGCTAAAATTACCAATGCTAATTAAGAAACCCTAATCCTAATTATTTTAATTTATGAGAAATTAGAAAACCCTAATCTAATTACGAATATTTAATTTCTAAATTAGAAAATTAATTTTTCTATTAGAAACCCTAATTGAAGGGTTTTGAACCCTAATGACCATTTTGACCCTAATTGATAAATTAGCGATTTTAATTAGGAAATACTAATCCTAATTAGTAAGATTTAAAGTATGATTAAGGAATTTTAATATAATTAGTAAATACTAATTATAAGTTAAAAATGTTAATTTTCTATTTTGAAAACCGAAATTCGAAAATATAGAAATTAAATTACAAAGTTAAGGGTTAAAACCTTAACCCTAAATGCTCCAAACCCTAAACCCTAAAATTTCCAAACCCTAAACCCTAAGGGTTTGGCCAATTACAAAAATGCCATTAAAATAAAATGGAAAATGACTAGAATGTCCTTTGTGTATTATTTAAGGGTTGGAGTGTAGATCTAAACCTAAGATGGTTGTTCACCAACCCTAGACCTAAATTTAGCTTAGCATGTGACTAAAAGACTCAATACATCAGCCACATTCATTGAATTCCAAAAATATAAAAGGCTAAAGTGAGAGAAAACTCACTTTATTTTTCATATGAACAAACACCTTCTCTCTCTAGAAATTCGAAAATAGGAAGTGAGGGAGAGTTAAATGTTGAGTCATGATCAAGGAATAGCAAGCCAAGAACAGATCATGAAGGCAGAAATCAAAGATCAAGCTCAAAAGGTATAAAACCCTAAAAATTTGAAATCTTCTGATTTGGTGTTAAAAGTTGTTGTTGAATAGTTAATGTTGTGTATTTAGGTGTCATTTAGTGATCTGGGTTGTTAAAACCCAGATCCATAACATTAAAGAGCTCGAATCTGACATTTTTAGAAATCTGGTAATTTGGAAAAATTTGAGTCTGACAGCCTTATGTCAGACCTCGTAGATCTTTGTGTGTTAGATGTTTAGTGTGTTTGATGTTATAGATCTATTGTATGTCATTAGATCTTTCATTTCCAACTTGAATCAAATCCAGATCTTGTCTAGATCTTAAGTTATATGCAGTCAAACGGTGTTGACCGATGTTGACTGGCCAAAAATCTAGGTAAACCCAGAAACCCAGATTTCTGACAACGTTTTTGCAGGCCTTGATCTTGCTTTTGTTTTATGTTTTTGGTCGTGTTGTTTGTTGGGTGTTATAGACTGGTATCTGATCTATATATCCTAGTCCTTAGAACAACCAGATCTGTAACAGGAACGTAGAAATATATGGTCAAATAGAGTTGACCAAACTGCATGATGAAGGTTTTCTGGAAAACCCAGATCTTCATCAGCCGAGTTTTTGTCAGAAATTGACCGGCTTTGATCTCTCAGTTGTGATGTTTTTAGGTTGATATAAGGTAATATAATTGTACCCTGTCATGTGTACTACATGTTGGAACTTTTAGATCATACAAACATGCTCTAGAATCAAAGTTACAGAGAATCAAAAGTAGCACCCACGTCTGTTCATCATTTTCTAGAAAACCCAGAAAATGAAGAACATCGCTGTCAGACATTTAGCTAGCTTAGATCTTGTTGTGATGTTGTGTTATGATCAATATGTTGATTGTGTGTTGTAGTATTGCATACATACTACATGATCACACTTCAAACGAGCCCAGAAAACCTTAAGAACACTGTTTAAATCTCGGTCAAACCACCCAACTCGAAATCTGACGATGAAGCTCAAGAACACCAAGAACACCTATAGCGACGGTTCTGTCGTTATAGGGCCCTTTAGCGACAGTTTATTTCTTATTTTCCGGAAAATGATTAAAAATTAGAAAAAAATGATTTTTAATTATTAAAAATACTAAATAAATTCCGAAAAATTATTTTAAAGTCTGAAAAATAGTTTTTAATTATTTTAAGTATATTTCAAAAATATTTAATATTTTTGGAATATAAATGGTATTTATTTATTTAATTATAATATTAAATAAATTATTTAAAAATAGTTTTAATTCATGAAAAATCATGAAAAATAATATTATGGTATAAGAAAATATTTTATGTTATTTTTGATGACTTTTAATATTTTGGGATGAATTTTATTAATTAATCAATATTAATGATAATTAGTTTATTTAAAAGATATATTAAATAAGTTATGGAAAATAGTATTAATGATTTATAAATCATATAAAAATGATTTAAGTGATCTAAAAATATTTTAAGTTATAAATTATAACTTTTGATATTTTGGCATAAAAATATTAATATTCTAATATTAATATTAATTAGCGGATAATGGATTAAAGTGTTGGAAAATCATATAATTATAATTTTATGGTATTAAAAATATTTTTTGATATTATAATATTATGTAATGATTTTCATTAATATTTTATATTAAATGAATATTAATGATTAAGGAATTAAGGGGTATTTAATTTATTTAAATACGGTTTTAATGATTGAAAAGTGTTGATAAATGGTAATAATTATCCGAAAATTTTTACGAGCCTAGGAAAAATGTTTTGACTGATAAAAAAATTATCTGTGATATTGTTAAGTGTTAAGTCAGAGTTTAATTGAACTTAAACTCGATATTCGTCCGACTAGACCGTCGGGATGATAGAATTGTGTCGGTTTCAACTCAGACTGCAATAGTTTGACTTGATACCTAGTCTTATGTGTGTTATAGACTGATAGGATTATGTGGTAATGTGTTTAGGTTATTCTGTGGATATAAATATAACAGTGTTATACTGTGATGATATTATTCTAATATAAGAGATCTATATTATAAATATTAGGTCTTCGGGTAAAGCGTTAAAAATTGCGTTGCGGTAATCAACGGTTCAGGCAAGTTTTCTTATACTTAACTCTAATAAGAGTGTTTTATTCAAGCTAATGGTTAATCGTTGTTGATTGCCATGAAAATTATACCCTGTACATCTTGCATGTATAAGTTAGGTATGAAAGGCTGATCACCTTCATTACCAGTTGGTTCAGAAATGTTTGTTCATGTTTAAAACTTGCTCAGTCAAAAGTTTGTTCGTGATAATTCTCAACTATATTGATGAATTATAGCCAGCTTATTATTCATACTCTTCAATCATGATATAATGTTATATTGTTGTATTTAAACTTGCTGGGCAACTTTCATGCTCACCCTTGCTATATCATGAAAAACATTGCAGATAAGGCGAACGTGTTCGGATACAGGAAAAAGGGTTAAGGCCAAGTTCAACTTGGGATATAAAGTGCGGCTAGTTTGTAATAATATATTTTGATAAATATTATTGTGTAATAGATATTTTATGAATGATGTTTAAGTTAAGGTTACTCGACCTTGGGAAATAGTGTGTAATGTAATGTATAAACAATTTATGTTTATATCTTCCGCAAATAGTTATAGAAATAGTATACCGGATCCGAGGTGATTTGGGACCTGAATTCGGGGCTGGTACAGTTGGTATCAGAGTTGTTGGTTGTGAAGCTTAGGTAGTAATACCTGAGACCAATAACCGCAGTGATTAGGATTAAGTACTAACTCAAATCGAGTTAGTGTGTCGATAAGATTCAAAGACGAATCTCGGCGAGTGTAAAGACACAGAGTTCCCTAACTCTGATAATAAAGTTGAACAGTAACGACGAATAGATCGAGTCTAAAAGACTGAATGTGCAGGGATAGGAGATCGTAAAACAAAACGATCATAGTGCATGGAATTGAATTGTAATATATACGATAAGATCACCCCGTGATCTGATAAAGGTTATGATATGGGAAATGAATCAATCTACTGATTGAAAAGTTTACAGTAAGATGTTGTGTGAAAGTTATACTATGAAATGGTACTATAAAAATTCATAAAAGAGTTATGGATTATGGATACGGATTAAATGAAATTCGTATGGAAAAAAGGGGTTAAGATTAGGTGGGGATTTCAATGAGAACTTGTGCCAGCAACAGAGTTGTATGATTCCTTGTATGGGCGGGGAATTATACTTGGTGTAAAAACTACTCAGTTGGTGGCATTGGTAATAATTGAAATGTTGTGTCACGCTAGTTGTTATATATAGATAAATTGGTCATAGGTAGAGAATATAGGATTAAGTACGAGTTCTTAGAACTCATACTTATGTGACATTCTTGACGCATAGTTATATGAAATGTTTATGAGCCCCTCAACGAACGGACGCCAATGGTCAGACTAGGGTAAGTTCGTAAACTCATATAATTGAGGGCAGGTTATGAAATCATAAGTGTGGTTTTATGAATTGGGTATAGTTGTGTGTGAATGGAGTGTTAAGGATTATATGAATAGATAGATTATTAAGCAAATGATCATTAGTGGAGACTTAGGTTTTCCTAAACTCCTAGTTATGCTAAACTTCAAAATTTTTGACATCAAGCTAAATACGCACTATGTGCTTTTTTTTTAAAAAAATGTAGACTCATAATCATTTTTGAAACGGTTTAAATTACAGTCTATGCTACTTATTTCGGCTAGACGCAAATGATTTGAAATATCAAAAATTGTTTTTATTTATCACTTATGTACCATGTAACCTGGTGCAGAGATGATAAAAATGATGGAGTCATCAATGCAGTATTACTTAGTGTGAATTAGACCTAAAGTCACTATTCCACTATGGAATGATGTAGCATGACAAAATCACCAAATGACGGAATCCTCAACGGACTGTTAATATAGTGCGACATCATGACGTCATTCTCGAAAATATTTTCAAAAATTTTAATTTGCCAACGGGGTTTGGCTACACCTAAATAATTCGATTGAATTGAATTATTGATATGAGTCTATGCTATTTGATTCAGCTAGACTAATGCTATAAAAAATCCAAGTGTTTATTGAAAGAATTTTCCCGAACCAAATTGTTTTGGTGCGGAATCCTATGATAAGACTGAGGTGAACGATAATTTTTGGATAAATAATCCAATCTAGTAGCGTAAATATTCGCTAAAAATGATTGATACATTATGCATGACGTAAGTATACAATGGGCTAATCACCTAAAGTAATGGCAACGGTAGTTTACCTTCTTTGTGATTGTAAACAAACCAAGTAATGTATTGTTTTGCGGTATGATCACTACCGTTAAAACTAAATGTGTTCATGGTCTATATGACCCCTCAGCACAATTTCAAAACTTTTACTCTTGTGAGTGGTGTATTGGGTAACATGTGATGTGTGAATGGTGTAAGGTGCACGGTGTAAGGTGAATTATTCAGGATTAAGGATTTATATGAATTTGTTTTGGTGTTTATGGTTATGTTTGTGTTCAGAATGTAGTTAAGGGTCATGGGTTGACCAGATAAATTACATCTGTGACAAACCCTAAGTATATATTAAGAATGACAACGTTCAGTTAGAAAACCCTAACGTCTGATAAGAAACCCTAGAAATTAGTTTTGGAAACCCTAGTTTCAGTTCCGGGAGTCCGAAACCTTAAATCGGATATTGAAAACCCTAGATTGGGAATGCAATGATGTGTAAAAGATTAAACGTCATTAATATTAAATTAATTAGGGAAAACCCTAATGAATTATCTAAAATCTTAATTGATTATTTAAAAACCATAATACCAGATCTGAAAACCCTAATTTCAGATTCTGATAAAATTAAACCCTAATTTGGGAATATAACGGAGAATTTTAATGCTTTAGTGCTAATAATTAAGTACTAATTAGGGTAAAGGTTAATTAATTAGCAAACCCTAATTTTCAATTTTTAGAACCCAAATTGTTCCGTCAGAAACCCTAATTGTTCAGTGGTGAAATTTAATTGCTAAAATTAGCAATGCTAATTAGGAAACCCTAATCCTAATTATTTTAATTTATGAGTAATTAGAAAACCATAATCTAATTACGTATATTTAATTTCTAAATTAGAAAATTAATTTTTCTATTAGAAACCCTAATTCAAGGGTTTTGAACCATAATGACCATTTTGACCCTAATTGATAAATTAGCGATTTTAATTAGAAAATACTAATCCTAATTAGTAAGATTTAAAGTATGATTAAGGAATTTTAATATAATTAGTAAATATTAATTATAAGTTAAAAATGTTAATTTTCTATTTTGAAAATCGAAATTCAGAAATGTAAAAATTAAATTACAAAGTTAAGGGTTAAAACCTTAACCCTAAATGCTCCAAATCCTAAATCCTAAAATTTCCAAACCCTAAACCCTAAAGGTTTGGCCAATTACAAAAATACCATTAAAATAAAATGGAAAATGACTAGAATGCCCTTTGTGTATTATTTAAGGGTTGGAGTGTAGATCTAAACCTAAGATGGTTGTTCACCAACCCTAGACCTAAATTTAGCTTAGCATGTGACTAAAAGACTCAATACATCAGCCACATTCATTGAATTCCAAAAATATAAAAGGCTAAAGTGAGAGAAAACTCACTTTATTTTTCATATGAACAAACACCTTCTCTCTCTAGAAATTCGAAAATAGGAAGTGAAGGAGAGTTAAATGTTGAGTCATGATCAAGGAATAGCAAGCCAAGAACAGATCATGAAGGCAGAAATCAAAGATCAAGCTCAAAAGGTATAAAACCCTAAAAATTTGAAATCTTCTGATTTGGTGTTAAAAGTTGTTGTTGAATAGTTAATGTTGTGTATTTAGGTGTCATTTAGTGATCTGGGTTGTTAAAACCCAGATCCATAACATTAAAGAGCTCGAATCTGACATTTTTAGAAATTTGAAAAAATTTGAGTCTGACAGCCTTATGTCAGACCTCGTAGATCTTTGTGTGTTAGATGTTTAGTGTGTTTGATGTTATAGATCTATTCTATGTCATTAGATCTTTCATTTCCAACTTGAATCAAGTCCAGATCTTGTCTAGATCTTAAGTTATATGCAGTCAAACGGCGTTGACCGACGTTGACTGTCCAAGAATCTGGGTAAACCCAGAAACCCAGATTTCTGACAACGTTTTTGCAGGCCTTGATCTTGCTTTTGTTTTATGTTTTTGGTCGTGTTGTTTGTTGGGTGTTATAGACTGGTATCTGATCTATATATCTTAGTCCTTAGAACAACCAGATCTGTAACAGGAACGTAGAAATATATGGTCAAACAGAGTTGACCAAACTGCCTGATGATGGTTTTCTGGAAAACCGAGATCTTCATCAGCCGAGTTTTTCTCAGAAATTGACCGATTTTGATCTCTCAGTTGTGATGTTTTTAGGTTGATATAAGGTAATATAATTGTACCCTGTCATGTGTACTACATGTTGGAACTTTTAGATCATACAAACATGCTCTAGAATCAAAGTTACAGAGAATCAAAAGTAGCACCCAAGTCTGTTCTTCATTTTCTAGAAAACCCAGAAAATGAAGAACAACGCTGTCAGACATTTGGCTAGCTTAGATCTTGCTGTGATGTTGTGTTATGATCAATATGTTGATTGTGTGTTGTAGTATTGCATACATACTACATGATCTCACTTCAAACGAACCCAGAAAACCTTAAGAACACTGTTTAAATCTCGGTCAAACAACCCAACTCGAAATCTGACTATGAAGCTCAAGAACACCAAGAACACCTATAGCGACGGTTCTGTCGCTATAGGGCCCTTTAGCGACAATTTATTTCTTATTTTCCAGAAAATGATTAAAAATTAGAAAAAAAATGGTTTTTAATTATTAAAAATACTAAATAAATTCTGAAAAATTATTTTAAAGTCTGAAAAATAGTTTTTAATTATTTTAAGTATATGTCAAAAATATTTAATATTTTTGGAATATAAATGGTATTTATTTATTTAATTATAATATTAAATAAATTATTTTAAAATAGTTTTAATTCATAAAAAATCATGAAAAATAATATTATGGTATAAGAAAATATTTTAAGTTATTTTTGATGACTTTTAATATTTTGGGATTAATTTCATTAATTAATCAATATTAATGATAATTATTTTATTTAATAGATATATTAAATAAATTATGGAAAAATAGTATTAATGATTTATAAATCATATAAAAATGATTTAAGTGATCTAAAAATATTTTAAGTTATAAATTATAACTTTTAATATTTTGGCATGAAAATATTAATATTCTAATATTAATATTAATTAGCGGATAATGGATTAAAGTGTTAGAAAATCATATAATTATGATTTTATGGTATTAAAAATACTTTGTGATATTATAATATTATGTAATGATTTTCATTAATATTTTATATTAAATGAATATTAATGATTAAGGAATTATGGGGTATTTAATTTATTTAAATACGGTTTTAATGATTGAAAAGTGTTGATAAATGGTAATAATTATCCGAAAATTTTTACGAGCCTAGAAAAAATGTTTTGACTGATAAGAAAATTATCTCTGATATTGTTAAGTGTTAAGTCAGAGTTTAATTGAACTTAAACTCGATATTCGTCCGACTAGACCGTCGGGATGATAGAATTGTGTCGGTTTCAACTCAGACTGCAATAGTTTGACTTGATACCTAGTCTTATATGTGTTATAGACTGATAAGATTATGTGGTAATGTGTTTAGGTTATTCTGTGGATATAAATAAAACAGTATTATACTGTGATGATATTATTCTAATATTGGAGATCTATATTATTAATATTAGGTCTTCAGGTAAAGCGTTTAAAATTGCGTTGCGGTAATCAACGGTTCAGACAATTTTTTTTATACTTAACTCTAATAAGAGTGTTTTATTCAAGTTAATGGTTAATCGTTGTTGATTGCCATGAAAATTATACTCTGTACATCTTGCATGTATAAGTCAGGTATGAAAGGCTGATCACCTTCATTACCAGTTGGTTCAGAAATGTTTGTTCATGTTTAAAACTTGCTCAGTCAAAAGTTTGTTCGTGATAATTCTCAACTATATTGATGAATTATAGCCATCTTATTATTCATACTCTTAAATCATGATATAATGTTATATTGTTGTATTTAAACTTGCTGGGCAACTTTCATGCTCACCATTGCTATATCATGATAAACATTGCAGATAAGGCGAACGTGTTCAGATACAGAAAAAAGGGTTAAGGCCAAGTTCAACTTGGGATATAAAGTGCGGCTAGTTTGTAATAATATATTTTGATAAATATTGTTGTGTAATAGATATTTTATGAATGGTGTTTAAGTTAAGGTTACTCGACCTTGGGAAAATAGTGTGTAATGTAATGTATAAACAATTTATGTTTATATCTTTCGGAAATAGTTATAGAAATAGTATACCGGATCCGAGGTGATTTGGGACCTGGATTCGGGGCTGGTACAGTTGGTATCAGAGTTGTTGGTTGTGAAGCTTAGGTAGTAATACCTGAGACCAATAACCGCAGTGATTAGAATTAAGTACTAACTCAAATCGAGTTAGTGTGTCGATAAGATTCAAAGACGAATCTCGGCGAGTGTAAAGACACAGAGTTCCCTAACTCTAATAATAAAGTTGAACAGTAACGACGAATAGATCGAGTCTAAAAGACTGAATGTGCAGGGATAGGAGATCGTAAAACAAAACGATCATAGTGCATGGAATTGAATTGTAATATATACGATAAGATCACTCCGTGATCTGATAAAGGTTATGATATGGGAAATGAATCAATCTACTGATTGAAAAGTTTACAGCAAGATGTTGTGTGAAAGTTATACTATGAAATGGTACTATAAAAATTCATAAAAGAGTTATGGATTATGGATACGGATTAAATGAAATTCGTATGGAAAAAAGGGGTTAAGATTAGGTGGGGATTTCAATGAGAACTCGTGCCAGCAACAGAGTTGTATGATTCCTTGTATGGGCGGGGAATTATACTTGGTGTAAAAACTACTCAGTTGGTGGCATTGGTAATAATTGAAATGTTGTGTCACGCTAGTTGTTATATATAGATAAATTGGTCATAGGTAGAGAATATAGGATTAAGTACGAGTTCTTAGAACTCATACTTATGTGACATTCTTGACGCATAGTTATATGAAATGTTTATGAGCCCCTCAACGAACGGACGCCAATGGTCAGACTAGGGTAAGTTCGTAAACTCATATAATTGAGGGCAGGTTATGAAATCAGTAAGTGTGGTTTTATGAATTGGGTATAGTTGTGTGTGAATGGAGTGCTAAGGATTATATGAATAGATAGATTATTAAGCAAATGATCATTAGTGGAGACTTAGGTTTTCCTAAAATCCTAGTTATGCTAAACTTCAAAATTTTTGACATCAAGCTAAATACGCACTATGTGCTTTTTTTTAAAAAAAATGTAGACTCATAATCATTTTTGAAACGGTTTAAATTACAGTCTATGCTACTTATTTCGGCTAGACGCAAATGATTTGAAATATCAAAAATTGTTTTTATTTACACTTATGTACCATGTAACCTGGTGCAGAGATGATAAAAATGATGGAGTCATCAATGCAGTATTAATTAGTGTGAATTAGACCTAAAGTCACTATTCCACTATGGTATGATGTAGCATGACAAAATCACCAAATGACGGAATCCTCAACGGACTGTTAATACAGTGCGGCATCATGACGTCATTCTCGAAAATATTTTCAAAAATTTTAATTTGCCAACGGGGTTTGGCTACACCTAAATAATTCGATTGAATTGAATTATTGATATGAGTCTATGCTATTTGATTCAGCTAGACTAATGCTATAAAAAATCCAAGTGTTTATTGAAAGAATTTTCCCGAACCAAATTGTTTTGGTGCGGAATCCTATGATAAGACTGAGGTGAACGATAATTTTTGGATAAATAATCCAATCTAGTAGCGTAAATATTCGCTAAAAATGATTGATACATTATGCATGACGTAAGTATACGATGGGCTAATCACCTAAAGTAATGGCAACGGTAGTTTACCTTCTTTGTGATTGTAAACAAACCAAGTAATGTATTGTTTTGCGGTATGATCACTACCGTTAAAACTAAATGTGTTCATGGTCTATATGACCCCTCAGCACAATTTCAAAACTTTTACTCTTGTGAGTGGTGTATTGGGTAACATGTGATGTGTGAATGGTGTAAGGTGCACGGTGTAAGGTGAATTATTCAGGATTAAGGATTTATGTGAATTTGTTTTGGTGTTTATGGTTATGTTTGTGTTCAGAATGTGGTTAAGGGTCATGGGTTGACCAGATAAATTACATCTGTGACAAACCCTAAGTATATATTAAGAATGACAACGTTCAGTTAGAAAACCCTAACGTCTGATAAGAAACCCTAGAAATTAGTTCTGGAAACCCTAGTTTCAGTTCCGGGAGTCCGAAACCTTAAATCGGATATTGAAAACCCTAGATTGGGAATGCAATGATGTGTAAAAGATTAAACGTCATTAATATTAAATTAATTAGGGAAAACCCTAATGAATTATCTAAAATCTTAATTGATTATTTAAAAACCATAATACCAGATCTGAAAACCCTAATTTCAGATTCTGATAAAATTAAACCCTAATTTGGGAATATAACGGAGAATTTTAATGCTTTAGTGCTAATAATTAAGTACTAATTAGGGTAAAGGTTAATTAATTAGGAAACCCTAATTTTCAATTTTTAGAACCCAAATTGTTCCGTCAGAAACCCTAATTGTTCAGTGGTGAAATTTAATTGCTAAAATTAGCAATGCTAATTAGGAAACCCTAATCCTAATTATTTTAATTTATGAGTAATTAGAGAACCATAATCTAATTACGTATATTTAATTTCTAAATTAGAAAATTAATTTTTCTATTAGAAACCCTAATTCAAGGGTTTTGAACCATAATGACCATTTTGACCCTAATTGATAAATTAGCGATTTTAATTAGAAAATACTAATCCTAATTAGTAAGATTTAAAGTATGATTAAGGAATTTTAATATAATTAGTAAATATTAATTATAAGTTAAAAATGTTAATTTTCTATTTTGAAAACCGAAATTCGGAAATGTAAAAATTAAATTACAAAGTTAAGGGTTAAAACCTTAACCCTAAATGCTCCAAATCCTAAATCCTAAAATTTCCAAACCCTAAACCCTAAAGGTTTGGCCAATTACAAAAATACCATTAAAATAAAATGGAAAATGACTAGAATGCCCTTTGTGTATTATTTAAGGGTTAGAGTGTAGATCTAAACCTAAGATGGTTGTTCACCAACCCTAGACCTAAATTTAGCTTAGCATGTGACTAAAAGACTCAATACATCAGCCACATTCATTGAATTCCAAAAATATAAAAGGCTAAAGTGAGAGAAAACTCACTTTATTTTTCATATGAACAAACACCTTCTCTCTCTAGAAATTCGAAAATAGGAAGTGAAGGAGAGTTAAATGTTGAGTCATGATCAAGGAATAGCAAGCCAAGAACAGATCATGAAGGCAGAAATCAAAGATCAAGCTCAAAAGGTATAAAACCCTAAAAATTTGAAATCTTCTGATTTGGTGTTAAAAGTTGTTGTTGAATAGTTAATGTTGTGTATTTAGGTGTCATTTAGTGATCTGGGTTGTTAAAACCCAGATCCATAACATTAAAGAGCTCGAATCTGACATTTTTAGAAATTTGAAAAAATTTGAGTCTGACAGCCTTATGTCAGACCTCGTAGATCTTTGTGTGTTAGATGTTTAGTGTGTTTGATGTTATAGATCTATTCTATGTCATTAGATCTTTCATTTCCAACTTGAATCAAGTCCAGATCTTGTCTAGATCTTAAGTTATATGCAGTCAAACGGCGTTGACCGACGTTGACTGGCCAAGAATCTGGGTAAACCCAGAAACCCAGATTTCTGACAACGTTTTTGCAGGCCTTGATCTTGCTTTTGTTTTATGTTTTTGGTCGTGTTGTTTGTTGGGTGTTATAGACTGGTATCTGATCTATATATCTTAGTCCTTAGAACAACCAGATCTGTAACAGGAACGTAGAAATATATGGTCAAACAGAGTTGACCAAACTGCCTGATGATGGTTTTCTGGAAAACCGAGATCTTCATCAGCCGAGTTTTTGTCAGAAATTGACCGATTTTGATCTCTCAGTTGTGATGTTTTTAGGTTGATATAAGGTAATATAATTGTACCCTGTCATGTGTACTACATGTTGGAACTTTTAGATCATACAAACATGCTCTAGAATCAAAGTTACAGAGAATCAAAAGTAGCACCCACGTCTGTTCTTCATTTTCTAGAAAACCCAGAAAATGAAGAACAACGCTGTCAGACATTTGGCTAGCTTAGATCTTGCTGTGATGTTGTGTTATGATCAATATGTTGATTGTGTGTTGTAGTATTGCATACATACTACATGATCTCACTTCAAACGAACCCAGAAAACCTTAAGAACACTGTTTAAATCTCGGTCAAACAACCCAACTCGAAATCTGACTATGAAGCTCAAGAACACCAAGAACACCTATAGCGACGGTTCTGTCGCTATAGGGCCCTTTAGCGACAATTTATTTCTTATTTTCCAGAAAATGATTAAAAATTAGAAAAAAAATGGTTTTTAATTATTAAAAATACTAAATAAATTCCGAAAAATTATTTTAAAGTCTGAAAAATAGTTTTTAATTATTTTAAGTATATGTCAAAAATATTTAATATTTTTGGAATATAAATGGTATTTATTTATTTAATTATAATATTAAATAAATTATTTTAAAATAGTTTTAATTCATAAAAAATCATGAAAAATAATATTATGGTATAAGAAAATATTTTAAGTTATTTTTGATGACTTTTAATATTTTGGGATTAATTTCATTAATTAATCAATATTAATGATAATTATTTTATTTAATAGATATATTAAATAAATTATGGAAAAATAGTATTAATGATTTATAAATCATATAAAAATGATTTAAGTGATCTAAAAATATTTTAAGTTATAAATTATAACTTTTAATATTTTGGCATGAAAATATTAATATTCTAATATTAATATTAATTAGCGGATAATGGATTAAAGTGTTAGAAAATCATATAATTATGATTTTATGGTATTAAAAATACTTTGTGATATTATAATATTATGTAATGATTTTCATTGATATTTTATATTAAATGAATATTAATGATTAAGGAATTACGGGGTATTTAATTTATTTAAATACGGTTTTAATGATTGAAAAGTGTTGATAAATGGTAATAATTATCCGAAAATTTTTACGAGCCTAGGAAAAATGTTTTGACTGATAAGAAAATTATCTGTGATATTGTTAAGTGTTAAGTCAGAGTTTAATTGAACTTAAACTCGATATTCGTCCGACTAGACCATCGGGATGATAGAATTGTGTCGGTTTCAACTCAGACTGCAATAGTTTGACTTGATACCTAGTCTTATATGTGTTATAGACTGATAGGATTATGTGGTAATGTGTTTAGGTTATTCTGTGGATATAAATATAACAGTATTATACTGTGATGATATTATTCTAATATTGGAGATCTATATTATTAATATTAGGTCTTCAGGTAAAGCGTTTAAAATTGCGTTGCGGTAATCAACGGTTCAGGCAAATTTTTTTATACTTAACTCTAATAAGAGTGTTTTATTCAAGCTAATGGTTAATCGTTGTTGATTGCCATGAAAATTATACTCTGTACATCTTGCATGTATAAGTCAGGTATGAAAGGCTGATCACCTTCATTACCAGTTGGTTCAGAAATGTTTGTTCATGTTTAAAACTTGCTCAGTCAAAAGTTTGTTCGTGATAATTCTCAACTATATTGATGAATTATAGCCATCTTATTATTCATACTCTTAAATCATGATATAATGTTATATTGTTGTATTTAAACTTGCTGGGCAACTTTCATGTTCACCATTGCTATATCATGATAAACATTGCAGATAAGGCGAACGTGTTCAGATACAGAAAAAAGGGTTAAGGCCAAGTTCAACTTAGGATATAAAGTGCGGCTAGTTTGTAATAATATATTTTGATAAATATTGTTGTGTAATAGATATTTTATGAATGGTGTTTAAGTTAAGGTTACTCGACCTTGGGAAAATAGTGTGTAATGTAATGTATAAACAATTTATGTTTATATCTTTCGGAAATAGTTATAGAAATAGTATACCGGATCCGAGGTGATTTGGGACCTGGATTCGGGGCTGGTACAGTTGGTATCAGAGTTGTTGGTTGTGAAGCTTAGGTAGTAATACCTGATACCAATAACCGCAGTGATTAGGATTAAGTACTAACTCAAATCGAGTTAGTGTGTCGATAAGATTCAAAGACGAATCTCGGCGAGTGTAAAGACACAGAGTTCCCTAACTCTAATAATAAAGTTGAACAGTAACGACGAATAGATCGAGTCTAAAAGACTGAATGTGCAGGGATAGGAGATCGTAAAACAAAACGATCACAGTGCATGGAATTGAATTGTAATATATACGATAAGATCACCCCGTGATCTGATAAAGGTTATGATATGGGAAATGAATCAATCTACTGATTGAAAAGTTTACAGCAAGATGTTGTGTGAAAGTTATACTATGAAATGGTACTATAAAAATTCATAAAAGAGTTATGGATTATGGATACGGATTAAATGAAATTCGTATGGAAAAAAGGGGTTAAGATTAGGTGGGGATTTCAATGAGAACTCGTGCCAGCAACAGAGTTGTATGATTCCTTGTATGGGCGGGGAATTATACTTGGTGTAAAAACTACTCAGTTGGTGGCATTGGTAATAATTGAAATGTTGTGTCACGCTAGTTGTTATATATAGATAAATTGGTCATAGGTAGAGAATATAGGATTAAGTACGAGTTCTTAGAACTCATACTTATGTGACATTCTTGACGCATAGTTATATGAAATGTTTATGAGCCCCTCAACGAACGGACGCCAATGGTCAGACTAGGGTAAGTTCGTAAACTCATATAATTGAGGGCAGGTTATGAAATCATAAGTGTGGTTTTATGAATTGGGTATAGTTGTGTGTGAATGGAGTGCTAAGGATTATATGAATAGATAGATTATTAAGCAAATGATCATTAGTGGAGACTTAGGTTTTCCTAAACTCCTAGTTATGCTAAACTTCAAAATTTTTGACATCAAGCTAAATACGCACTATGTGCTTTTTTTTAAAAAAAATGTAGACTCATAATCATTTTTGAAACGGTTTAAATTACAGTCTATGCTACTTATTTCGGCTAGACGCAAATGATTTGAAATATCAAAAATTGTTTTTATTTATCACTTATGTACCATGTAACCTGGTGCAGAGATGATAAAAATGATGGAGTCATCAATGCAGTATTACTTAGTGTGAATTAGACCTAAAGTCACTATTCCACTAAGGTATGATGTAGCATGACAAAATCACCAAATGACGGAATCCTCAACGGACTGTTAATACAGTGCGGCATCATGACGTCATTCTCGAAAATATTTTCAAAAATTTTAATTTGCCAACGGGGTTTGGCTACACCTAAATAATTCGATTGAATTGAATTATTGATATGAGTCTATGCTATTTGATTCAGCTAGACTAATGCTATAAAAAATCCAAGTGTTTATTGAAAGAATTTTCCCGAACCAAATTGTTTTGGTGCGGAATCCTATGATAAGACTGAGGTGAACGATAATTTTTGGATAAATAATCCAATCTAGTAGCGTAAATATTCGCTAAAAATGATTGATACATTATGCATGACGTAAGTATACGATGGGCTAATCACCTAAAGTAATGGCAACGGTAGTTTACCTTCTTTGTGATTGTAAACAAACCAAGTAATGTATTGTTTTGCGGTATGATCACTACCGTTAAAACTAAATGTGTTCATGGTCTATATGACCCCTCAGCACAATTTCAAAACTTTTACTCTTGTGAGTGGTGTATTGGGTAACATGTGATGTGTGAATGGTGTAAGGTGCACGGTGTAAGGTGAATTATTCAGGATTAAGGATTTATGTGAATTTGTTTTGGTGTTTATGGTTATGTTTGTGTTCAGAATGTGGTTAAGGGTCATGGGTTGACCAGATAAATTACATCTGTGACAAACCCTAAGTATATATTAAGAATGACAACGTTCAGTTAGAAAACCCTAACGTCTGATAAGAAACCCTAGAAATTAGTTCTGGAAACCCTAGTTTCAGTTCCGGGAGTCCGAAACCTTAAATCGGATATTGAAAACCCTAGATTGGGAATGCAATGATGTGTAAAAGATTAAACGTCATTAATATTAAATTAATTAGGGAAAACCCTAATGAATTATCTAAAATCTTAATTGATTATTTAAAAACCATAATACCAGATCTGAAAACCCTAATTTCAGATTCTGATAAAATTAAACCCTAATTTGGGAATATAACGGAGAATTTTAATGCTTTAGTGCTAATAATTAAGTACTAATTAGGGTAAAGGTTAATTAATTAGCAAACCCTAATTTTCAATTTTTAGAACCCAAATTGTTCCGTCAGAAACCCTAATTGTTCAGTGGTGAAATTTAATTGCTAAAATTAGCAATGCTAATTAGGAAACCCTAATCCTAATTATTTTAATTTATGAGTAATTAGAAAACCATAATCTAATTACGTATATTTAATTTCTAAATTAGAAAATTAATTTTTCTATTAGAAACCCTAATTCAAGGGTTTTGAACCATAATGACCATTTTGACCCTAATTGATAAATTAGCGATTTTAATTAGAAAATACTAATCCTAATTAGTAAGATTTAAAGTATGATTAAGGAATTTTAATATAATTAGTAAATATTAATTATAAGTTAAAAATGTTAATTTTCTATTTTGAAAATCGAAATTCGGAAATGTAAAAATTAAATTACAAAGTTAAGGGTTAAAACCTTAACCCTAAATGCTCCAAATCCTAAATCCTAAAATTTCCAAACCCTAAACCCTAAAGGTTTGGCCAATTACAAAAATACCATTAAAATAAAATGGAAAATGACTAGAATGCCCTTTGTGTATTATTTAAGGGTTGGAGTGTAGATCTAAACCTAAGATGGTTGTTCACCAACCCTAGACCTAAATTTAGCTTAGCATGTGACTAAAAGACTCAATACATCAGCCACATTCATTGAATTCCAAAAATATAAAAGGCTAAAGTGAGAGAAAACTCACTTTATTTTTCATATGAACAAACACCTTCTCTCTCTAGAAATTCGAAAATAGGAAGTGAAGGAGAGTTAAATGTTGAGTCATGATCAAGGAATAGCAAGCCAAGAACAGATCATGAAGGCAGAAATCAAAGATCAAGCTCAAAAGGTATAAAACCCTAAAAATTTGAAATCTTCTGATTTGGTGTTAAAAGTTGTTGTTGAATAGTTAATGTTGTGTATTTAGGTGTCATTTAGTGATCTGGGTTGTTAAAACCCAGATCCATAACATTAAAGAGCTCGAATCTGACATTTTTAGAAATTTGAAAAAATTTGAGTCTGACAGCCTTATGTCAGACCTCGTAGATCTTTGTGTGTTAGATGTTTAGTGTGTTTGATGTTATAGATCTATTCTATGTCATTAGATCTTTCATTTCCAACTTGAATCAAGTCCAGATCTTGTCTAGATCTTAAGTTATATGCAGTCAAACGGCGTTGACCGACGTTGACTGGCCAAGAATCTGGGTAAACCCAGAAACCCAGATTTCTGACAACGTTTTTGCAGGCCTTGATCTTGCTTTTGTTTTATGTTTTGGTCGTGTTGTTTGTTGGGTGTTATAGACTGGTATCTGATCTATATATCTTAGTCCTTAGAACAACCAGATCTGTAACAGGAACGTAGAAATATATGGTCAAACAGAGTTGACCAAACTGCCTGATGATGGTTTTCTGGAAAACCGAGATCTTCATCAGCCGAGTTTTTGTCAGAAATTGACCGATTTTGATCTCTCAGTTGTGATGTTTTTAGGTTGATATAAGGTAATATAATTGTACCCTGTCATGTGTACTACATGTTGGAACTTTTAGATCATACAAACATGCTCTAGAATCAAAGTTACAGAGAATCAAAAGTAGCACCCACGTCTGTTCTTCATTTTCTAGAAAACCCAGAAAATGAAGAACAACGCTGTCAGACATTTGGCTAGCTTAGATCTTGCTGTGATGTTGTGTTATGATCAATATGTTGATTGTGTGTTGTAGTATTGCATACATAATACATGATCTCACTTCAAACGAACACAGAAAACCTTAAGAACACTGTTTAAATCTCGGTCAAACAACCCAACTCGAAATCTGACTATGAAGCTCAAGAACACCAAGAACACCTATAGCGACGGTTCTGTCGCTATAGGGCCCTTTAGCGACAATTTATTTCTTATTTTCCAGAAAATGATTAAAAATTAGAAAAAAAATGGTTTTTAATTATTAAAATACTAAATAAATTCCGAAAAATTATTTTAAAGTCTGAAAAATAGTTTTTAATTATTTTAAGTATATGTCAAAAATATTTAATATTTTTGGAATATAAATGGTATTTATTTATTTAATTATAATATTAAATAAATTATTTTAAAATAGTTTTAATTCATAAAAAATCATGAAAAATAATATTATGGTATAAGAAAATATTTTAAGTTATTTTTGATGACTTTAATATTTTGGGATTAATTTCATTAATTAATCAATATTAATGATAATTATTTTATTTAATAGATATATTAAATAAATTATGGAAAAATAGTATTAATGATTTATAAATCATATAAAAATGATTTAAGTGATCTAAAAATATTTTAAGTTATAAATTATAACTTTTAATATTTTGGCATGAAAATATTAATATTCTAATATTAATATTAATTAGCGGATAATGGATTAAAGTGTTAGAAAATCATATAATTATGATTTTATGGTATTAAAAATACTTTGTGATATTATAATATTATGTAATGATTTTCATTATATTTTATATTAAATGAATATTAATGATTAAGGAATTACGGGGTATTTAATTTATTTAAATACGGTTTTAATGATTGAAAAGTGTTGATAAATGGTAATAATTATCCGAAAATTTTTACGAGCCTAGGAAAAATGTTTTGACTGATAAGAAAATTATCTGTGATATTGTTAAGTGTTAAGTCAGAGTTTAATTGAACTTAAACTCGATATTCGTCCGACTAGACCAGTCGGGATGATAGAATTGTGTCGGTTTCAACTCAGACTGCAATAGTTTGACTTGATACCTAGTCTTATATGTGTTATAGACTGATAGGATTATGTGGTAATGTGTTTAGGTTATTCTGTGGATATAAATATAACAGTATTATACTGTGATGATATTATTCTAATATTGGAGATCTATATTATTAATATTAGGTCTTCAGGTAAAGCGTTTAAAATTGCGTTGCGGTAATCAACGGTTCAGGCAATTTTTTTATACTTAACTCTAATAAGAGTGTTTTATTCAAGCTAATGGTTAATCGTTGTTGATTGCCATGAAAATTATACTCTGTACATCTTGCATGTATAAGTCAGGTATGAAAGGCTGATCACCTTCATTACCAGTTGGTTCAGAAATGTTTGTTCATGTTTAAAACTTGCTCAGTCAAAAGTTTGTTCGTGATAATTCTCAACTATATTGATGAATTATAGCCATCTTATTATTCATACTCTTAAATCATGATATAATGTTATATTGTTGTATTTAAACTTGCTGGGCAACTTTCATGTTCACCATTGCTATATCATGATAAACATTGCAGATAAGGCGAACGTGTTCAGATACAGAAAAAAGGGTTTAAGGCCAAGTTCAACTTAGGATATAAAGTGCGGCTAGTTTGTAATAATATATTTTGATAAATATTGTTGTGTAATAGATATTTTATGAATGGTGTTTAAGTTAAGGTTACTCGACCTTGGGAAAATAGTGTGTAATGTAATGTATAAACAATTTATGTTTATATCTTTCGGAAATAGTTATAGAAATAGTATACCGGATCCGAGGTGATTTGGGACCTGGATTCGGGGCTGGTACAGTTGGTATCAGAGTTGTTGGTTGTGAAGCTTAGGTAGTAATACCTGAGACCAATAACCGCAGTGATTAGGATTAAGTACTAACTCAAATCGAGTTAGTGTGTCGATAAGATTCAAAGACGAATCTCGGCGAGTGTAAAGACACAGAGTTCCCTAACTCTAATAATAAAGTTGAACAGTAACGACGAATAGATCGAGTCTAAAAGACTGAATGTGCAGGGATAGGAGATCGTAAAACAAACGATCATAGTGCATGGAATTGAATTGTAATATATACGATAAGATCACCCCGTGATCTGATAAAGGTTATGATATGGGAAATGAATCAATCTACTGATTGAAAAGTTTACAGCAAGATGTTGTGTGAAAGTTATACTATGAAATGGTACTATAAAAATTCATAAAAGAGTTATGGATTATGGATACGGATTAAATGAAATTCGTATGGAAAAAAGGGGTTAAGATTAGGTGGGGATTTCAATGAGAACTCGTGCCAGCAACAGAGTTGTATGATTCCTTGTATGGGCGGGGAATTATACTTGGTGTAAAACTACTCAGTTGGTGGCATTGGTAATAATTGAAATGTTGTGTCACGCTAGTTGTTATATATAGATAAATTGGTCATAGGTAGAGAATATAGGATTAAGTACGAGTTCTTAGAACTCATACTTATGTGACATTCTTGACGCATAGTTATATGAAATGTTTATGAGCCCCTCAACGAACGGACGCCAATGGTCAGACTAGGGTAAGTTCGTAAACTCATATAATTGAGGGCAGGTTATGAAATCATAAGTGTGGTTTTATGAATTGGGTATAGTTGTGTGTGAATGGAGTGTTAAGGATTATATGAATAGATAGATTATTAAGCAAATGATCATTAGTGGAGACTTAGGTTTTCCTAAACTCCTAGTTATGCTAAACTTCAAAATTTTTGACATCAAGCTAAATACGCACTATGTGCTTTTTTTTAAAAAAAATGTAGACTCATAATCATTTTTGAAAAGGTTTAAATTACAGTCTATGCTACTTATTTCGGCTAGACGCAAATGATTTGAAATATCAAAAATTATTTTTATTTATCACTTATGTACCATGTAACCTGGTGCAGAGATGATAAAAATGATGGAGTCATCAATGCAGTATTACTTAGTGTGAATTAGACCTAAAGTCACTATTCCACTATGGTATGATGTAGCATGACAAAATCACCAAATGACGGAATCCTCAACGGACTGTTAATACAGTGCGGCATCATGACGTCATTCTCGAAATATTTTCAAAAATTTTAATTTGCCAACGGGGTTTGGCTACACCTAAATAATTCGATTGAATTGAATTATTGATATGAGTCTATGCTATTTGATTCAGCTAGACTAATGCTATAAAAAATCCAAGTGTTTATTGAAAGAATTTTCCCGAACCAAATTGTTTTGGTGCGGAATCCTATGATAAGACTGAGGTGAACGATAATTTTTGGATAAATAATCCAATCTAGTAGCGTAAATATTCGCTAAAAATGATTGATACATTATGCATGACGTAAGTATACGATGGGCTAATCACCTAAAGTAATGGCAACGGTAGTTTACCTTCTTTGTGATTGTAAACAAACCAAGTAATGTATTGTTTTGCGGTATGATCACTACCGTTAAAACTAAATGTGTTCATGGTCTATATGACCCCTCAGCACAATTTCAAAACTTTTACTCTTGTGAGTGGTGTATTGGGTAACATGTGATGTGTGAATGGTGTAAGGTGCACGGTGTAAGGTGAATTATTCAGGATTAAGGATTTATGTGAATTTGTTTTGGTGTTTATGGTTATGTTTGTGTTCAGAATGTGGTTAAGGGTCATGGGTTGACCAGATAAATTACATCTGTGACAAACCCTAAGTATATATTAAGAATGACAACGTTCAGTTAGAAAACCCTAACGTCTGATAAGAAACCCTAGAAATTAGTTCTGGAAACCCTAGTTTCAGTTCCGGGAGTCCGAAACCTTAAATCGGATATTGAAAACCCTAGATTGGGAATGCAATGATGTGTAAAAGATTAAACGTCATTAATATTAAATTAATTAGGGAAAACCCTAATGAATTATCTAAAATCTTAATTGATTATTTAAAAACCATAATACCAGATCTGAAAACCCTAATTTCAGATTCTGATAAAATTAAACCCTAATTTGGGAATATAACGGAGAATTTTAATGCTTTAGTGCTAATAATTAAGTACTAATTAGGGTAAAGGTTAATTAATTAGCAAACCCTAATTTTCAATTTTTAGAACCCAAATTGTTCCGTCAGAAACCCTAATGCTCAGTGGTGAAATTTAATTGCTAAATTAGCAATGCTAATTAGGAAACCCTAATCCTAATTATTTAATTTATGAGTAATTAGAAAACCATAATCTAAGTACGTATATTTAATTTCTAAATTAGAAAATTTAATTTTCTATTAGAAACCCTCATTCAAGGGTTTTGAACCATAATGACCATTTTGACCCTAATTGATTAATTAGCGCTTTTAATTAGAAATCTAATCCTAATTAGTAAGATTTTTTAAAGTAGGATTACGGAATTTTATAAATTAGTAAATATCTAATATAAGTTAAAAATGTTAATTTTCTATTTTGAAACCCGAAATTCGGGAAATGTAAAATTAAAATTACAAAGTTAAGGGTTAAAACCTAACCCTAAATGCTCCAAATCCTAAATCCTAACTTTCCAAACCCTAACCCTAAAGGTTTGGCCAATTACAAAATACCATAAAATAAATAGAAAATGACTAGAATGCCCTTTGTGTATTATTTAAGGGTTGGAGTGTAGATCTAAACCTAAGATGGTTGTTCACCAACCCTAGACCTAAATTTAGCTTAGCATGTGACTAAAAGACTCAATACATCAGCCACATTCATTGAATTCCCAAATATATTAAAAGGACTAAAGTGAGAGAAAAACTCACTTTATTTTTTCATATGAACAAACACCTTCTCTCTCTAGAAATTCAGAAAATGGGAAGTGAGAGGAGAGTAAATGTTGAGTCATGATCAAGGAATAGCAAGCCAAGAACAGATCATGAAGGCAGAAATCAAAGATCAAGCTCAACAAGGTATAAAACCCTAAAAATTTGAAATCTTCTGATTTGGTGTTAAAAGTTGTTGTAATAGTTAATGTTGTGTATTTTAGGTGTCATTTAGTGATCTGGGTTGTTAAACCCAGATCCATAACATTAAAGAGCTCGAATCTGACATTTTTAGAAATTTGAAAAAATTTGAGTCTGACAGCCTTATGTCAGACCTCGTAGATCTTTGTGTGTTAGATGTTTAGTGTGTTTGATGTTATAGATCTATTCTATGTCATTAGATCTTTCATTTCCAACTTGAATCAAGTCCAGATCTTGTCTAGATCTTAAGTTATATGCAGTCAAACGGCGTTGACCGACGTTGACTGGCCAAGAATCTGGGTAAACCCAGAAACCCAGATTTCTGACAACGTTTTTGCAGGCCTTGATCTTGCTTTTGTTTGTTTATAGACTGGTCTTATTTAGTCCTTAGAACACTACATTAGAAATATATGGTCACAGAGTTGGGTTTTTTCTGGAAAACCGAGATCTTCATCAGCCGAGTTTTTGTCAGAAATTGACCGATTTGATCTCTCAGTTGTGATGTTTTTAGGTTGATATAAGGTAATATAATGTACCCTGTCATGTGTACTACATGTTGGAACTTTTAGATCATACAAACATGCTCTAGAATCAAAGTTACAGAGAATCAAAAGTAGCACCCGTCTGTTCTTCATTTCTAGAAAACCCAGAAAATGAAGAACAACGCTGTCAGACATTTGGCTAGCTTAGATCTTGCTGTGATGTTGTGTTATGATCAATATGTTGATTGTGTGTTGTAGTATTGCATACATACTACATGATCTCACTTCAAACGAACCCAGAAAACCTTAAGAACACTGTTTAAATCTCGGTCAAACACCCAACTCGAAATCTGACTATGAAGCTCAAGAACACCAAGAACACCTATAGCGACGGTTCTGTCGCTATAGGGCCCTTTAGCGACAATTTATTTCTTATTTTCCAGAAAATGATTAAAAATTAGAAAAAAATGGTTTTTAATTATTAAAAATACTAAATAAATTCCGAAAAATTATTTTAAAGTCTGAAAAATAGTTTTTAATTATTTTAAGTATATTCAAAAATATTTAATATTTTTGGAATATAAATGGTATTTATTTATTTAATTAATATTAAATAAATTATTTAAAATAGTTTTAATTCATGAAAAAATGAAAAATATTATGGTATAAGAAAATATTTTAAGTATTTTTGATGACTTTTAATATTTTTGGGATTAATTTCATTAAGTAATCAATATTAATGATAATTATTTTATTTAATAGATATATTAACTAAATTATGGAAAAATAGCTATTAATGATTTATAAATCATATAAAATGATTTAAGTGATCTAAAAATAGTTTAAGTTATAAATATAACTTTTCAATATTTTGCATGAAATATTAATATTCTAATATTAATTAATTAGGGATAATGGATTAAGTGTTAGAAAATCATATAATTATGATTTTATGGTATTAAAAATACTTTGTGATATTATAATATTATAATGATTTTCATTAATATTTTATATTAAATGAATATTAATGATTAAGGAATTATGGGTATTTAATTTATTTAAATACGGTTTTAATGATTGAAAAGTGTTGATAAATGGTAATAATTATCCGAAAATTTTACGAGCCTAGGGAAAAATGTTTGTCTGAGTTAGAAATTATCTGTGATATTGTTAAGTGTTCAGAGTTTAATTGAACTTAAACTCGATATTCGTCCGACTAGACCGTCGGGATGATAGAATTGTGTCGGTTTCAACTCAGACTGCAATAGTTTGACTTGATACCTAGTCTTATATGTGTTATAGACTGATAGGATTATGTGGTAATGTGTTTAGGTTATTCTGTGGATATAATATAACAGTATTATACTGTGATGATATTATTCTAATATTGGAGATCTATATTATTAATATTAGGTCTTCGGAAAGCGTTTAAAATTGCGTTGCGGTAATCAACGGTTCAGGCAAGTTTTTTTATACTTAACTAATAAGAGTGTTTTATTCAAGCTATGGTTAATCGTTGTTGATTGCCATGAAAATTGTACTCTGTACATCTTGCATGTATAAGTCAGGTATGAAAGGCTGATCACCTTCATTACCAGTTGGTTCAGAAATGTTTGTTCATGTTTAAAACTTGTCAGTCAAAAGTTTGTTCGTATAATTCTCAAATATTGATGAATTATAGCCAGCTTATTATTCATACTCTTCAATCATGATATATGTTATATTGTTGTATTTAAACTTGCTGGGCAACTTTCATGCTCACCCTTGCTATATCATGATAAACATTGCAGATAAGGCGAACGTGTTCGGATACAGAAAAAGGTTAAGGCCAAGTTCAACTTGGGATATAAAGTGCGGCTAGTTTGTAATAATAATTTGATAATATTGTTGTGTAATAGATATTTTATGAATGGTGTTTAAGTTAAGGTTACTCGACCTTGGGAAATAGTGTGTAATGTAATGTATAAACAATTTATGTTTATATCTTCCGCAAATAGTTATAGAAATAGTATACCGGATCCGAGGTGATTTGGGACCTGGATTCGGGGCTACAGTTGGTATCAGAGCTGTTGGTTGTGAAGCTTAGGTAGTAATACCTGAGACCAATAACCGCAGTGATTAGGATAAGTACTAACTCAAATCGAGTTAGTTGTCGATAAGATTCAAAGACGAATCTCGGCGGAGTGCTAAAGACACAGAGGTTCCCTAACTCTAATAATAAAGTTGAACAGTAACGACGAATTAGATCGAGTTCTAAAAGACTGAATGTGCAGGGATAGGAGATCGTTAAAACCAAAACGCTCCATGTGCATGGAATTGAATTGTAATATATACGATAAGATCACTCCGTGATCTGATAAAGGTTATGATTGGAATGGCATCAATTCTACTGATTGAAAAGTTTACAGCAATATGTTGTGTGAAAGTTATACTATGAAATGGTACTATAAAAATTCATTAAAAGGAGTTATGGATTATGGATACGGATTAAATGAATTCGTATGGAAAAAGGGGTGAAGCTTAGGTGGGATTTCAAATGAGAAATCGGCCCGCAACAGAGTTTGTCTGATTCCTTGTATGGGCGGGGCAGAATTATACTTGGTGTAAAACTACTCAGTGTTGGCATATTGGTAATAATAGTGAATGTTGTGTCACTGCTAGTTGGTTATATATAGATAATTTGTTCATTAGGTTTATGAGGAATATAGGATAAGTCGAGTTCTTAGAACTCATACTTATTTTGACATTCTTGACGCATAGTTATATGAAATGTTTATGAGCCCCCTCAACGATACGGACGCCAATGGTCGACTAGGGTAAGTTCGTAAACTCATATATTGAGGGCAGGTTATGAAATCATAAGTGTGGTTTTATGAATTGGGTATAGTTGTGTGTGAATGGAGTGCTAAGGATTATATGACTAGATAGATTATTAAGCAAATGATCATTAGTGGAGACTTAGGTTTTCCTAACTCCTAGTTATGCTAAACTTCAAAATTTTTGACATCAAGCTAAATACGCACTATGTGCTTTTTTTTTAAAAAAAATTTAGGACTCATAATCATTTTTGAAACGGTTTTAAATTACGTCTATGCTACTTATTTGGCTAGACGCAAATGATTTGAACTATCAAAATTGTTTTTATTTATCACTTATGTACCATGTAACTGGTGCAGGAGATGATAAAACTGATGGAGTCATCAATGCAGTATTACTTAGTGTGAATTAGACCCTAAAGTCACTATCTCCACTATAGGTATGATGTAGCATGACAAAATCACCAAATGACGGAATCCTCAACGGATGTTACTACAGTGCGGAATCATGACGTCATTCTCGAAAATATTTTCAAAATTTTCATTTGCCAACGGGGTTTGCTAGCACCTAAATAATTCGATTGAATTGACTTATTGATATGAGTCTATGCTATTTGATTCAGCTAGACTAATGCTATAAAAATCCAAGTGTTTATGAAAGAATTTTTCCCGAACCAAAATTGTTTTGGTGCGGAATCCTATGATAAGACTGAGGTGAACGATAATTTTGGATAAATCATCCCAATCTAGGTAGCGTAATATTCGCTAAAATGATTGATACATTATGCATGACGTAAGTATACGATGGGCTAATCACCCTAAAGTAATGGCAACGGTAGTTTACCTTCTTGTGATTGTAAACAAAACCAAAGTAATTTATTGTTTTGCGGTATGATCACTACCGTTAAAACTAAATGTGTTCATGGTCTATTGACCCCCTCAGCACAATTTTCCAAACTTTTACTCTTGTGAGTGGTGTATTGGGTAACATGTGATGTGTGAATGGTGTAAGGTGCACTGGTGTGTAAGGTGAATTATTCAGGATTAAGGATTTTATGTGAATTGTTTTGGTGTTTATGGTTCTGTTTGTGTCAGAATGTGGTTAAGGGTCATGGTTGACCAGATAAATTACATCTGTGACAAACCCCTAAGTATATATTAAGAATGACAACGTTCAGTTAGAAACCCTCACGTCTGATAAAAAACCCTAGAAATTAGTTCTGGAAACCCTCGTTTCAGTTCGGGAGTCCGAAACCTTAAACGGATTTTGAAACCCTAGATTGGGAATGCAATGATGTGTAAAAGATTAAACGTCATTAATATTAATATTATTAGGGAAAACCCTAATGAATTATCTAAAATCTTAATTGATTATTTAAAAACCATAATACCAGATTTGAAAACCCTAATTCAGATTCTGATAAAATTAAACCCTAATTTGGGAATATAACGGAGAAATTTTAATGCTTAGTGCTAATAATTAAGTACTAATTAGGGTAAAGGTAATTAATTAGCAAACCCTAATTTTCAATTTTTAGAACCCAAATTGTTCCGTCAGAAACCCTAATTGTCAGTGGTGAAATTTAATTGCTAAAATTAGCAATGCTAATTAGGAAACCCTAATCCTAATTATTTTAATTTATGAGTAATTAGAAAACCATAATCTAATTACGTATATTTAATTTCTAAATTAGAAAATTAATTTTTCTATTAGAAAACTTAATTCAAGGGTTTTGAACCATAATGACCATTTTGACCCTAATGATAAATTAGCGATTTTAATTAGAAAATACTCAATCCTAATTAGTAAGATTTAAAGTATGATTAAGGAATTTTAATATACTTAGTAAATATAATTATAAGTTAAAATGTTAATTTTCTATTTTGAAAATCGAAATTCGGAAATGTAAAAATTAAATTACAAAGTTAAGGGTTAAAACCTAACCCTAAATGCTCCAAATCCTAAATCCTAAAATTTCCAAACCCTAAACCCTAAAGGTTTGGCCAATTACAAAAATACCAGTAAAATAAAATGGAAAATGACTAGAATGCCCTTTGTGTATTATTTAAGGGTTGGAGTGTAGATCTAAACCTAAGATGGTTGTTCACCAACCCTAGACCTAAATTTAGCTTAGCATGTGACTAAAAGACTCAATACATCAGCCACATTTCATTGAATTCCAAAAATATAAAAGGCTAAAGTGAAGAAAAACTCACTTTATTTTTCATATGAACAAACACCTTCTCTCTCTAGAAATCGAAATAGGAAGTGAAGGAGAGTTAAATGTTGAGTCATGATCAAGGAATAGCAAGCCAAGAACAGATCATGAAGCAGAAATCAAAGATCAAGCTCAAAAGGTATAAACCCTAAAAATTGAAATCTTCTGATTTGGTGTAAAAGTTGTTGTTGAATAGTAATGTTGTGTATTTAGGTGTCATTTAGTGATCTGGGTTGTTAAAACCCAGATCCATAACATTAAAGAGCTCGAATCTGACATTTTTAGAAATTTGAAAAAATTTGAGTCTGACAGCCTTATGTCAGACCTCGTAGATCTTTGTGTGTTAGATGTTTAGTGGTTGATGTTATAGATCTATTCTATGTCATTAGATCTTTCATTCCAACTTGAATCAAGTCCAGATCTTGTCTAGATCTTAAGTTATATGCAGTCAAACGACGTTGACCGACGTTGACTGGCCAAGAATCTGGGTAAACCCAGAAACCAGATTTCTGACAACGTTTTTGCAGGCCTTGATCTTGCTTTTGTTTATGTTTTGGTCGTGTTGTTTGTTGGGTGTTATAGACTGGTATCTGATCTATATATCTAGTCCTTAGAACAACCAGATCTGTAACAGGAACGTAGAAATATATGGTCAACAGAGTGACCAAACTGCCTGATGATGGTTTTCTGGAAAACCGAGATCTTCATCAGCCGAGTTTTTTGTCAGAATTGACCGATTTTGATCTCTCAGTTGTGATGTTTTTAGGTTGATATAAGGTAATATAATTGTACCCTGTCATGTGTACTACATGTTGGAACTTTTAGATCATACAAACATGCTCTAGAATCAAGTTACAGAGAATCAAAAGTAGCACCCACGTCTGTTCTTCATTTTCTAGAAAACCCAGAAAATGAAGAACAACGCTGTCAGACATTTGGCTAGCTTAGATCTTGCTGTGATGTTGTGTTATGATCAATATGTTGATTGTGTGTTGTAGTATTGCATACATACTACATGATCTCACTTCAAACGAACCCAGAAAACCTTAAGAACACTGTTAATCTCGGTCAAACAACCCAACTCGAAATCTGACTATGAAGCTCAAGAACACCAAGAACACCTATAGCGACGGTTCTGTCGCTATAGGGCCCTTTTAGCGACAATTTATTTCTTATTTTCCAGAAAATGATTAAAAATTAGAAAAAAATGGTTTTTAATTATAAAAATACTAAATAAATTCCGAAAAATTATTTTAAAGTCTGAAAAATAGTTTTTTAATTATTTTAAGTATATGTCAAAAATATTTAATATTTTTGGAATATAAATGGTATTTATTTATTTATTTATAATATTAAATAAATTATTTTAAAATAGTTTTAATTCATAAAAATCATGAAAAATAATATTATGGTATAAGAAAATATTTTAAGTTATTTTTGATGACTTTTAATATTTTGGGATTAATTTCATTAATTAATCAATATTAATGATAATTATTTATTTAATAGATATATTAAATAAATTATGGAAAACTAGTATTAATGATTTATAAATCATATAAAATGATTTAAGTGATCTAAAAATATTTTAAGTTATAAATTATAACTTTAATATTTTGGCATGAAAATATTAATATTTCTAATATTAATATTAATTAGCGGATAATGGATTAAAGTGTTAGAAATCATATAATTATGATTTATGGTATTAAAAATACTTTGTGATATTATAATATTATGTAATGATTTTCATTGATATTTTATATTAAATGAATATTAATGATTAAGGAATTACGGGGTATTTAATTTATTTAAATACGGTTTTATGATTGAAAAGTGTGATAAATGGTAATAATTATCCGAAAATTTTTACGAGCCTAGGAAAAATGTTTTTGACTGATAAGAAAATTATCTGTGATATTGTTAAGTGTTAAGTCAGAGTTTAATTGAACTTAAACTCGATATTCGTCCGACTAGGACCATCGGGATGATAGAATTGTGGTCGGTTTTCAACTCAGACTGCAATAGTTTGACTTGATACCTAGTCTTATATGTGTTATAGACTGATAGGATTATGTGGTAATGTGTTTAGGTTATTCTGTGGATATAAATATAACAGTATTATACTGTGATGATATTATTCTAATATTGGAGATCTATATTATTAATATTAGGTCTTCAGGTAAAGCGTTTAAAATTGCGTTGCGGTAATCAACGGTTCAGGCAAATTTTTTTATACTTAACTCTAATAAGAGTGTTTTATTCAAGCTAATGGTTAATCGTTGTTGATTGCCATGAAAATTATACTCTGTACATCTTGCATGTATAAGTCAGGTATGAAAGGCTGATCACCTTCATTACCAGTTGGTTCAGAAATGTTTGTTCATGTTTAAAACTTGCTCAGTCAAAAGTTTGTTCGTGATAATTCTCAACTATATTGATGAATTATAGCCATCTTATTATTCATACTCTTAAATCATGATATAATGTTATATTGTTGTATTTAAACTTGCTGGGCAACTTCATGTTCACCATTGCTATATCATGATAAACATTGCAGATAAGGCGAACGTGTTCAGATACAGAAAAAAGGGTTAAGGCCAAGTTCAACTTAGGATATAAAGTGCGGCTAGTTTGTAATAATATATTTTGATAAATATTGTTGTGTAATAGATATTTTATGAATGGTGTTTAAGTTAAGGTTACTCGACCTTGGGAAAATAGTGTGTAATGTAATGTATAAACAATTTATGTTTATATCTTTCGGAAATAGTTATAGAAATAGTATACCGGATCCGAGGTGATTTGGGACCTGGATTCGGGGCTGGTACAGTTGGTATCAGAGTTGTTGGTTGTGAAGCTTAGGTAGTAATACCTGAGACCAATAACTGCAGTGATTAGGATTAAGTACTAACTCAAATCGAGTTAGTGTGTCGATAAGATTCAAAGACGAATCTCGGCGAGTGTAAAGACACAGAGTTCCCTAACTCTAATAATAAAGTTGAACAGTAACGACGAATAGATCGAGTCTAAAAGACTGAATGTGCAGGGATAGGAGATCGTAAAACAAAACGATCACAGTGCATGGAATTGAATTGTAATATATACGATAAGATCACCCCGTGATCTGATAAAGGTTATGATATGGGAAATGAATCAATCTACTGATTGAAAAGTTTACAGCAAGATGTTGTGTGAAAGTTATACTATGAAATGGTACTATAAAAATTCATAAAAGAGTTATGGATTATGGATACGGATTAAATGAAATTCGTATGGAAAAAAGGGGTTAAGATTAGGTGGGGATTTCAATGAGAACTCGTGCCAGCAACAGAGTTGTATGATTCCTTGTATGGGCGGGGAATTATACTTGGTGTAAAAACTACTCAGTTGGTGGCATTGGTAATAATTGAAATGTTGTGTCACGCTAGTTGTTATATATAGATAAATTGGTCATAGGTAGAGAATATAGGATTAAGTACGAGTTCTTAGAACTCATACTTATGTGACATTCTTGACGCATAGTTATATGAAATGTTTATGAGCCCCTCAACGAACGGACGCCAATGGTCAGACTAGGGTAAGTTCGTAAACTCATATAATTGAGGGCAGGTTATGAAATCATAAGTGTGGTTTTATGAATTGGGTATAGTTGTGTGTGAATGGAGTGCTAAGGATTATATGAATAGATAGATTATTAAGCAAATGATCATTAGTGGAGACTTAGGTTTTCCTAAACTCCTAGTTATGCTAAACTTCAAAATTTTTGACATCAAGCTAAATACGCACTATGTGCTTTTTTTTAAAAAAAATGTAGACTCATAATCATTTTTGAAACGGTTTAAATTACAGTCTATGCTACTTATTTCGGCTAGACGCAAATGATTTGAAATATCAAAAATTATTTTTATTTATCACTTATGTCCCATGTAACCTGGTGCAGAGATGATAAAAATGATGGAGTCATCAATGCAGTATTACTTAGTGTGAATTAGACCTAAAGTCACTATTCCACTATGGTATGATGTAGCATGACAAAATCACCAAATGACGGAATCCTCAACGGACTGTTAATACAGTGCGGCATCATGACGTCATTCTCGAAAATATTTTCAAAAATTTTAATTTGCCAACGGGGTTTGGCTACACCTAAATAATTCGATTGAATTGAATTATTGATATGAGTCTATGCTATTTGATTCAGCTAGACTAATGCTATAAAAATCCAAGTGTTTATTGAAAGAATTTTCCCGAACCAAATTGTTTTGGTGCGGAATCCTATGATAAGACTGAGGTGAACGATAATTTTTGGATAAATAATCCAATCTAGTAGCGTAAATATTCGCTAAAAATGATTGATACATTATGCATGACGTAAGTATACGATGGGCTAATCACCTAAAGTAATGGCAACGGTAGTTTACCTTCTTTGTGATTGTAACAAACCAAGTAATGTATTGTTTTGCGGTATGATCACTACCGTTAAAACTAAATGTGTTCATGGTCTATATGACCCCTCAGCACAATTTCAAAACTTTACTCTTGTGAGTGGTGTATTGGGTAACATGTGATGTGTGAATGGTGTAAGGTGCACGGGTGTAAGGTGAATTATTCAGGATTAAGGATTTATGTGAATTGTTTTGGTTGTTTATGGTTATGTTTGTGTTCAGAATGTGGTTAAGGGTCATGGGTTGACCAGATAAATACATCTGTGACAAACCCTAAGTATATATTAAGAATGACAACGTTCAGTTAGAAAACCCTAACGTCTGATAAGAAACCCTAGAAATTAGTTCTGGAAACCCTAGTTTCAGTTCCGGGAGTCCGAAACCTTAAATCGGATATTGAAAACCCTAGATTGGGAATGCAATGATGTGTAAAAGATTAAACGTCATTAATATTAAATTAATTAGGGAAAACCCTAATGAATTATCTAAAATCTTAATTGATTATTTAAAAACCATAATACCATATTGAAAACCCTAATTTCAGATTCTGATAAAATTAAACCCTAATTTGGGAATATAACGGAGAATTTTAATGCTTAGTGCTAATAATTAAGTACTAATTAGGGTAAAGGTTAATTAATTAGCAAACCCTAATTTTCAATTTTTAGAACCCAAATTGTTCCGTCAGAAACCCTAATTGTTCAGTGGTGAAATTTAATTGCTAAATTAGCAATGCTAATTAGGAAACCCTAATCCTAATTATTTTAATTTATGAGTAATTAGAAAACCATAATCTAATACGTATATTTAATTTCTAAATTAGAAAATTAATTTTTCTATTAGAAACCCTAATTCAAGGGTTTTGAACCATAATGACCATTTTGACCCTAATTGATAAATTAGCGATTTTAATTAGAAAATACTAATCCTAATTAGTAAGATTTAAAGTATGATTAAGGAATTTTAATATAATTAGTAAATATTAATTATAAGTTAAAAATGTTAATTTTCTATTTGAAAATCGAAATTCGGAAATGTAAAAAATTAAATTACAAAGTTAAGGGTTAAAACCTTAACCCTAAATGCTCCAAATCCTAAATCCTAAAATTTCCAAACCCTAAACCCTAAAGGTTTGGCCAATTACAAAAATACCATTAAAATAAAATGGAAAATGACTAGAATGCCCTTTGTGTATTATTTAAGGGTTGGAGTGTAGATCTAAACCTAAGATGGTTGTTCACCAACCCTAGACCTAAATTTAGCTTAGCATGTGACTAAAAGACTCAATACATCAGCCACATTCATTGAATTCCAAAAATATAAAGGCTAAAGTGAGAGAAAACTCACTTTATTTTTCATATGAACAAACACCTTCTCTCTCTAGAAATTCGAAAATAGGAAGTGAAGGAGAGTTAAATGTTGAGTCATGATCAAGGAATAGCAAGCCAAGAACAGATCATGAAGGCAGAAATCAAAGATCAAGCTCAAAAGGTATAAAACCCTAAAAATTTGAAATCTTCTGATTTGGTGTTAAAAGTTGTTGTTGAATAGTTAATGTTGTGTATTTAGGTGTCATTTAGTGATCTGGGTTGTTAAAACCCAGATCCATAACATTAAAGAGCTCGAATCTGACATTTTTAGAAATTTGAAAAAATTTGAGTCTGACAGCCTTATGTCAGACCTCGTAGATCTTTGTGTGTTAGATGTTTAGTGTGTTTGATGTTATAGATCTATTCTATGTCATTAGATCTTTCATTTCCAACTTGAATCAAGTCCAGATCTTGTCTAGATCTTAAGTTATATGCAGTCAAACGGCGTTGACCGACGTTGACTGGCCAAGAATCTGGGTAAACCCAGAAACCCAGATTTCTGACAACGTTTTTGCAGGCCTTGATCTTGCTTTTGTTTTATGTTTTTGGTCGTGTTGTTTGTTGGGTGTTATAGACTGGTATCTGATCTATATATCTTAGTCCTTAGAACAACCAGATCTGTAACAGGAACGTAGAAATATATGGTCAAACAGAGTTGACCAAACTGCCTGATGATGGTTTTCTGGAAAACCGAGATCTTCATCAGCCGAGTTTTTGTCAGAAATTGACCGATTTTGATCTCTCAGTTGTGATGTTTTTAGGTTGATATAAGGTAATATAATTGTACCCTGTCATGTGTACTACATGTTGGAACTTTTAGATCATACAAACATGCTCTAGAATCAAAGTTACAGAGAATCAAAAGTAGCACCCACGTCTGTTCTTCATTTTCTAGAAAACCCAGAAAATGAAGAACAACGCTGTCAGACATTTGGCTAGCTTAGATCTTGCTGTGATGTTGTGTTATGATCAATATGTTGATTGTGTGTTGTAGTATTGCATACATAATACATGATCTCACTTCAAACGAACACAGAAAACCTTAAGAACACTGTTTAAATCTCGGTCAAACAACCCAACTCGAAATCTGACTATGAAGCTCAAGAACACCAAGAACACCTATAGCGACGGTTCTGTCGCTATAGGGCCCTTTAGCGACAATTTATTTCTTATTTTCCAGAAAATAATTAAAAATTAGAAAAAAATGGTTTTTAATTATTAAAAATACTAAATAAATTCCGAAAAATTATTTTAAAGTCTGAAAAATAGTTTTTAATTATTTTAAGTATATGTCAAAAATATTTAATATTTTTGGAATATAAATGGTATTTATTTATTTAATTATAATATTAAATAAATTATTTTAAAATAGTTTTAATTCATAAAAAATCATGAAAAATAATATTATGGTATAAGAAAATATTTTAAGTTATTTTTGATGACTTTTAATATTTTGGGATTAATTTCATTAATTAATCAATATTAATGATAATTATTTTATTTAATAGATATATTAAATAAATTATGGAAAAATAGTATTAATGATTTATAAATCATATAAAAATGATTTAAGTGATCTAAAAATATTTTAAGTTATAAATTATAACTTTTAATATTTTGGCATGAAATATTAATATTCTAATATTAATATTAATTAGCGGATAATGGATTAAAGTGTTAGAAAATCATATAATTATGATTTATGGTATTAAAAATACTTTGTGATATTATAATATTATGTAATGATTTTCATTAATATTTTATATTAAATGAATATTAATGATTAAGGAATTACGGGGTATTTAATTTATTTAAATACGGTTTTAATGATTGAAAAGTGTTGATAAATGGTAATAATTATCCGAAAATTTTTACGAGCCTAGGAAAAATGTTTTGACTGATAAGAAAATTATCTGTGATATTGTTAAGTGTTAAGTCAGAGTTTAATTGAACTTAAACTCGATATTCGTCCGACTAGACCGTCGGGATGATAGAATTGTGTCGATTTCAACTCAGACTGCAATAGTTTGACTTGATACCTAGTCTTATATGTGTTATAGACTGATAGGATTATGTGGTAATGTGTTTAGGTTATTCTGTGGATATAAATATAACAGTATTATACTGTGATGATATTATTCTAATATTGGAGATCTATATTATTAATATTAGGTCTTCAGGTAAAGCGTTTAAAATTGCGTTGCGGTAATCAACGGTTCAGGCAATTTTTTTTTATACTTAACTCTAATAAGAGTGTTTTATTCAAGCTAATGGTTAATCGTTGTTGATTGCCATGAAAATTATACTCTGTACATCTTGCATGTATAAGTCAGGTATGAAAGGCTGATCACCTTCATTACCAGTTGGTTCAGAAATGTTTGTTCATGTTTAAAACTTGCTCAGTCAAAAGTTTGTTCGTGATAATTCTCAACTATATTGATGAATTATAGCCATCTTATTATTCATACTCTTAAATCATGATATAATGTTATATTGTTGTATTTAAACTTGCTGGGCAACTTTTCATGCTCACCATTGCTATATCATGATAAACATTGCAGATAAGGCGAACGTGTTCAGATACAGAAAAAAGGGTTAAGGCCAAGTTCAACTTGGGATATAAAGTGCGGCTAGTTTGTAATAATATATTTTGATAATATTGTTGTGTAATAGATATTTTATGAATGGTGTTTAAGTTAAGGTTACTCGACCTTGGGAAAATAGTGTGTAATGTAATGTATAAACAATTTATGTTTATATCTTTCGGAAATAGTTATAGAAATAGTATACCGGATCGAGGTGATTTGGGACCTGGATTCGGGGCTGGTACAGTTGGTATCAGAGTTGTTGGTTGTGAAGCTTAGGTAGTAATACCTGAGACCAATAACCGCAGTGATTAGGATTAAGTACTAACTCAAATCGAGTTAGTGTGTCGATAAGATTCAAAGACGAATCTCGGCGAGTGTAAAGACACAGAGTTCCCTAACTCTAATAATAAAGTTGAACAGTAACGACGAATAGATCGAGTCTAAAAGACTGAATGTGCAGGGATAGGAGATCGTAAACAAAACGATCATAGTGCATGGAATTGAATTGTAATATATACGATAAGATCACCCCGTGATCTGATAAAGGTTATGATATGGGAAATGAATCAATCTACTGATTGAAAAGTTTACAGCAAGATGTTGTGTGAAAGTTATACTATGAAATGGTACTATAAAAATTCATAAAAGAGTTATGGATTATGGATACGGATTAAATGAAATTCGTATGGAAAAAAGGGGTTAAGATTAGGTGGGGATTTCAATGAGAACTCGTGCCAGCAACAGAGTTGTATGATTCCTTGTATGGGCGGGGAATTATACTTGGTGTAAAAACTACTCAGTTGGTGGCATTGGTAATAATTGAAATGTTGTGTCACGCTAGTTGTTATATATAGATAAATTGGTCATAGGTAGAGAATATAGGATTAAGTACGAGTTCTTAGAACTCATACTTATGTGACATTCTTGACGCATAGTTATATGAAATGTTTATGAGCCCCTCAATGAACGGACGCCAATGGTCAGACTAGGGTAAGTTCGTAAAATCATATAATTGAGGGCAGGTTATGAAATCATAAGTGTGGTTTTATGAATTGGGTATAGTTGTGTGTGAATGGAGTGTTAAGGATTATATGAATAGATAGATTATTAAGCAAATGATCATTAGTGGAGACTTAGGTTTTCCTAAACTCCTAGTTATGCTAAACTTCAAAATTTTTGACATCAAGCTAAATACGCACTATGTGCTTTTTTTTAAAAAAAATGTAGACTCATAATCATTTTTGAAAAGGTTTAAATTACAGTCTATGCTACTTATTTCGGCTAGACGCAAATGATTTGAAATATCAAAAATTGTTTTTATTTATCACTTATGTACCATGTAACCTGGTGCAGAGATGATAAAAATGATGGAGTCATCAATGCAGTATTACTTAGTGTGAATTAGACCTAAAGTCACTATTCCACTATGGTATGATGTAGCATGACAAAATCACCAAATGACGGAATCCTCAACGGACTGTTAATACAGTGCGGCATCATGACGTCATTCTCGAAAATATTTTCAAAAATTTTAATTTGCCAACGGGGTTTGGCTACACCTAAATAATTCGATTGAATTGAATTATTGATATGAGTCTATGCTATTTGATTCAGCTAGACTAATGCTATAAAAAATCCAAGTGTTTATTGAAAGAATTTTCCCGAACCAAATTGTTTTGGTGCGGAATCCTATGATAAGACTGAGGTGAACGATAATTTTTGGATAAATAATCCAATCTAGTAGCGTAAATATTCGCTAAAAATGATTGATACATTATGCATGACGTAAGTATACGATGGGCTAATCACCTAAAGTAATGGCAACGGTAGTTTACCTTCTTTGTGATTGTAAACAAACCAAGTAATGTATTGTTTTGCGGTATGATCACTACCGTTAAAACTAAATGTGTTCATGGTCTATATGACCCCTCAGCACAATTTCAAAACTTTTACTCTTGTGAGTGGTGTATTGGGTAACATGTGATGTGTGAATGGTGTAAGGTGCACGGTGTAAGGTGAATTATTCAGGATTAAGGATTTATGTGAATTTGTTTTGGTGTTTATGGTTATGTTTGTGTTCAGAATGTGGTTAAGGGTCATGGGTTGACCAGATAAATTACATCTGTGACAAACCCTAAGTATATATTAAGAATGACAACGTTCAGTTAGAAAACCCTAACGTCTGATAAGAAACCCTAGAAATTAGTTCTGGAAACCATAGTTTCAGTTCCGGGAGTCCGAAACCTTAAATCGGATATTGAAAACCCTAGATTGGGAATGCAATGATGTGTAAAAGATTAAACGTCATTAATATTAAATTAATTAGGGAAAACCCTAATGAATTATCTAAAATCTTAATTGATTATTTAAAAACCATAATAACAGATCTGAAAACCCTAATTTCAGATTCTGATAAAATTAAACCCTAATTTGGGAATATAACGGAGAATTTTAATGCTTTAGTGCTAATAATTAAGTACTAATAAGGGTAAAGGTTAATTAATTAGCAAACCCTAATTTTCAATTTTTAGAACCCAAATTGTTCCGTCAGAAACCCTAATTGTTCAGTGGTGAAATTTAATTGCTAAAATTAGCAATGCTAATTAGGAAACCCTAATTCTAATTATTTTAATTTATGAGTAATTAGAAAACCATAATCTAATTACGTATATTTAATTTCTAAATTAGAAAATTAATTTTTCTATTAGAAACCCTAATTCAAGGGTTTTGAACCCTAATGACCATTTTGACCCTAATTGATAAATTAACGATTTTAATTAGAAAATACTAATCCTAATTAGTAAGATTTAAAGTATGATTAAGGAATTTTAATATAATTAGTAAATATTAATTATAAGTTAAAAATGTTAATTTTCTATTTTGAAAACCGAAATTCAGAAATGTAAAAATTAAATTACAAAGTTAAGGGTTAAAACCTTAACCCTAAATGCTCCAAATCCTAAATCCTAAAATTTCCAAACCCTAAACCCTAAAGGTTTGGCCAATTACAAAAATACCATTAAAATAAAATGGAAAATGACTAGAATGCCCTTTGTGTATTATTTAAGGGTTGGAGTGTAGATCTAAACCTAAGATGGTTGTTCACCAACCCTAGACCTAAATTTAGCTTAGCATGTGACTAAAAGACTCAATACATCAGCCACATTCATTGAATTCCAAAAATATAAAAGGCTAAAGTGAGAGAAAACTCACTTTATTTTTCATATGAACAAACACCTTCTCTCTCTAGAAATTCGAAAATAGGAAGTGAAGGAGAGTTAAATGTTGAGTCATGATCAAGGAATAGCAAGCCAAGAACAGATCATGAAGGCAGAAATCAAAGATCAAGCTCAAAAGGTATAAAACCCTAAAAATTTGAAATCTTCTGATTTGGTGTTAAAAGTTGTTGTTGAATAGTTAATGTTGTGTATTTAGGTGTCATTTAGTGATCTGGGTTGTTAAAACCCAGATCCATAACATTAAAGAGCTCGAATCTGACATTTTTAGAAATTTGAAAAAATTTGAGTCTGACAGCCTTATGTCAGACCTCGTAGATCTTTGTGTGTTAGATGTTTAGTGTGTTTGATGTTATAGATCTATTCTATGTCATTAGATCTTTCATTTCCAAATTGAATCAAGTCCAGATCTTGTCTAGATCTTAAGTTATATGCAGTCAAACGGCGTTGACCGACGTTGACTGGCCAAGAATCTGGGTAAACCCAGAAACCCAGATTTCTGACAACGTTTTGGCAGGTCTTGATCTTGCTTTTGTTTTATGTTTTTGGTCGTGTTGTTTGTTGGGTGTTATAGACTGGTATCTGATCTATATATCCTAGTCCTTAGAACAACCAGATCTGTAACAGGAACGTAGAAATATATGGTCAAACAGAGTTGACCAAACTGCCTGATGATGGTTTTCTGGAAAACCGAGATCTTCATCAGCCGAGTTTTTGTCAGAAATTGACCGATTTTGATCTCTCAGTTGTGATGTTTTTAGGTTGATATAAGGTAATATAATTGTACCCTGTCATGTGTACTACATGTTGGAACTTTTAGATCATACAAACATGCTCTAGAATCAAAGTTACAGAGAATCAAAAGTAGCACCCACGTCTGTTCTTCATTTTCTAGAAAACCCAGAAAATGAAGAACAACGCTGTCAGACATTTGGCTAGCTTAGATCTTGCTGTGATGTTGTGTTATGATCAATATGTTGATTGTGTGTTGTAGTATTGCATACATAATACATGATCTCACTTCAAACGAACACAGAAAACCTTAAGAACACTGTTTAAATCTCGGTCAAACAACCCAACTCGAAATCTGACTATGAAGCTCAAGAACACCAAGAACACCTATAGCGACGGTTCTGTCGCTATAGGGCCCTTTAGCGACAATTTATTTCTTATTTTCCAGAAAATAATTAAAAATTAGAAAAAAAATGGTTTTTAATTATTAAAAATACTAAATAAATTCCGAAAAATTATTTTAAAGTCTGAAAAATAGTTTTTAATTATTTTAAGTATATGTCAAAAATATTTAATATTTTTGGAATATAAATGGTATTTATTTATTTAATTATAATATTAAATAAATTATTTTAAAATAGTTTTAATTCATAAAAAATCATGAAAAATAATATTATGGTATAAGAAAATATTTTAAGTTATTTTTGATGACTTTTAATATTTTGGGATTAATTTCATTAATTAATCAATATTAATGATAATTATTTTATTTAATAGATATATTAAATAAATTATGGAAAAATAGTATTAATGATTTATAAATCATATAAAAATGATTTAAGTGATCTAAAAATATTTTAAGTTATAAATTATAACTTTTAATATTTTGGCATGAAAATATTAATATTCTAATATTAATATTAATTAGCGGATAATGGATTAAAGTGTTAGAAAATCATATAATTATGATTTTATGGTATTAAAAATACTTTGTGATATTATAATATTATGTAATGATTTTCATTAATATTTTATATTAAATGAATATTAATGATTAAGGAATTACGGGGTATTTAATTTATTTAAATACGGTTTTAATGATTGAAAAGTGTTGATAAATGGTAATAATTATCCGAAAATTTTTACGAGCCTAGGAAAAATGTTTTGACTGATACGAAAATTATCTCTGATATTGTTAAGTGTTAAGTCAGAGTTTAATTGAACTTAAACTCGATATTCGTCCGACTAGACCGTCGGGATGATAGAATTGTGTCGGTTTCAACTCAGACTGCAATAGTTTGACTTGATACCTAGTCTTATATGTGTTATAGACTGATAGGATTATGTGGTAATGTGTTTAGGTTATTCTGTGGATATAAATATAACAGTATTATACTGTGATGATATTATTCTAATATTGGAGATCTATATTATTAATATTAGGTCTTCAGGTAAAGCGTTTAAAATTGCGTTGCGGTAATCAACGGTTCAGGCAATTTTTTTTATACTTAACTCTAATAAGAGTGTTTTATTCAAGCTAATGGTTAATCGTTGTTGATTGCCATGAAAATTATACTCTGTACATCTTGCATGTATAAGTCAGGTATGAAAGGCTGATCACCTTCATTACCAGTTGGTTCAGAAATGTTTGTTCATGTTTAAAACTTGCTCAGTCAAAAGTTTGTTCGTGATAATTCTCAACTATATTGATGAATTATAGCCATCTTATTATTCATACTCTTAAATCATGATATAATGTTATATTGTTGTATTTAAACTTGCTGGGCAACTTTCATGCTCACCATTGCTATATCATGATAAACATTGCAGATAAGGCGAACGTGTTCAGATACAGAAAAAAGGGTTAAGGCCAAGTTCAACTTGGGATATAAAGTGCGGCTAGTTTGTAATAATATATTTTGATAAATATTGTTGTGTAATAGATATTTTATGAATGGTGTTTAAGTTAAGGTTACTCGACCTTGGGAAAATAGTGTGTAATGTAATGTATAAACAATTTATGTTTATATCTTTCGGAAATAGTTATAGAAATAGTATACCGGATCCGAGGTGATTTGGGACCTGGATTCGGGGCTGGTACAGTTGGTATCAGAGTTGTTGGTTGTGAAGCTTAGGTAGTAATACCTGAGACCAATAACCGCAGTGATTAGGATTAAGTACTAACTCAAATCGAGTTAGTGTGTCGATAAGATTCAAAGACGAATCTCGGCGAGTGTAAAGACACAGAGTTCCCTAACTCTAATAATAAAGTTGAACAGTAACGACGAATAGATCGAGTCTAAAAGACTGAATGTGCAGGGATAGGAGATCGTAAAACAAAACGATCATAGTGCATGGAATTGAATTGTAATATATACGATAAGATCACCCCGTGATCTGATAAAGGTTATGATATGGGAAATGAATCAATCTACTGATTGAAAAGTTTACAGCAAGATGTTGTGTGAAAGTTATACTATGAAATGGTACTATAAAAATTCATAAAAGAGTTATGGATTATGGATACGGATTAAATGAAATTCGTATGGAAAAAAAGGGGTTAAGATTAGGTGGGGATTTCAATGAGAACTCGTGCCAGCAACAGAGTTGTATGATTCCTTGTATGGGCGGGGAATTATACTTGGTGTAAAAACTACTCAGTTGGTGGCATTGGTAATAATTGAAATGTTGTGTCACGCTAGTTGTTATATATAGATAAATTGGTCATAGGTAGAGAATATAGGATTAAGTACGAGTTCTTAGAACTCATACTTATGTGATATTTTTGACGCATAGTTATATGGAATGTTTATGAGCCCCTCAACGAACGGACGCCAATGGTCAGACTAGGGTAAGTTCGTAAACTCATATAATTGTGGGCAGGTTATGAAATCATAAGTGTGGTTTTATGAATTGGTATAGTTGTGTGTGAATGGAGTGTTAAGGATTATAGGAATAGATAGATTATTAAGCAAATGATCATTAGTGGAGACTTAGGTTTTCCTAAACTCCTAGTTATGCTAAACTTCAAAATTTTTGACATCAAACTAAATACGCACTATGTGCTTTTTTTAAAAAAAAATGTAGACTCATAATCATTTTTGAAAAGGTTTAAATTACAGTCTATGCTACTTATTTCGGCTAGACGCAAATGATTTGAAATATCAAAAATTATTTTTATTTATCACTTATGTACCATGTAACCTGGTGCAGAGATGATAAAAATGATGGAGTCATCAATGCAGTATTACTTAGTGTGAATTAGACCTAAAGTCACTATTCCACTATGGTATGATGTAGCATGACAAAATCACCAAATGACGGAATACTCAACGGACTGTTAATACAGTGCGGCATCATGACGTCATTCTCGAAAATGTTTTCAAAAATTTTAATTTGCCAACGGGGTTTGGCTACACCTAAATAATTCGATTGAATTGAATTATTGATATGAGTCTATGCTATTTGATTCAGCTAGACTAATGTTATAAAAACTCCAAGTGTTTATTGAAAGAATTTCCCCGAACCAAATTGTTTTGGTGCGGAATCCTATGATAAGACTGAGGTGAACGATAATGTTTGGATAAATAATCCAATCTAGTAGCGTAAATATTCGCTAAAAATAATTAATACGTTATGCATGACGTAACTATACGATGGGCTAATCACCTAAAGTACTAGCAACGGTAGTTTACCTTCTTTGTGATTGTAAACAAACCAAGTAATGTATTGTTTTGAGGTATGATCACTACCGTTAAAACTAAATGTGTTCATGGTCTATATGACCCCTCAGCACAATTTCAAAACTTTTACTCTTGTGAGTGGTGTATTGGGTAACATGTGATGTGTGAATGGTGTAAGGTGCACGGTGTAAGGTGTAAGGTGAATAATTCAGGATTAAGGATTTATGTGAATTTGTTTTGGTGTTTATGGTTATGTTTGTGTTCAGAATGTGGTTAAGGGTCATGGGTTGACCAGATAATTTACATCTGTGACAAACCCTAAGTATATATTAAGAATGACAACGTTCAGTTAGAAAACCCTAACGTCTGATAAGAAACCCTAGAAATTAGTTCTGGAAACCATAGTTTCAGTTCCGGGAGTCCGAAACCTTAAATCGGATATTGAAAACCCTAGATTGGGAATGCAATGATGTGTAAAAGATTAAACGTCATTAATATTAAATTAATTAGGGAAAACCCTAATGAATTATCTAAAATCTTAATTGATTATTAAAAAACCATAATACCAGATCTGAAAACCCTAATTTCAGATTCTGAAAAAATTAAACCCTAATTTGGTTATATAACGGAGAATTTTAATGCTTTAGTGCTAATAATTAAGTACTAATTAGGGTAAAGGTTAATTAATTATCAAACCCTAATTTTCAATTTTTAGAACCCAAATTGTTCCGTCAGAAACCCTAATTGTTCAGTGGTGAAATTTAATTGCTAAAATTAGCAATGATAATTAGGAAACCCTAATCCTAATTATTTTAATTTATGAGTAATTAGAAAACCATAATCTAATTACGAATATTTAATTTCTAAATTAGAAAATTAATTTTTCTATTAGAAACCCTAATTCAAGGGTTTTGAACCCTAATGACCATTTTGACCCTAATTGATAAATTAGCGATTTTAATTAGAAAATACTAATCCTAATTAGTAAGATTTAAAGTATGATTAAGGAATTTTAATATAATTAGTAAATATTAATTATAAGTTAAAAATGTTAATTTTCTATTTTGAAAATCGAAATTCGGAAATGTAAAAATTAAATTACAAAGTTAAGGGTTAAAACCTTAACCCTAAATGCTCCAAATCCTAAATCCTAAAATTTCCAAACCCTAAACCCTAAAGGTTTGGCCAATTACAAAAATACCATTAAAATAAAATGGAAAATGACTAGAATGCCCTTTGTGTATTATTTAAGGGTTGGAGTGTAGATCTAAACCTAAGATGGTTGTTCACCAACCCTAGACCTAAATTTAGCTTAGCATGTGACTAAAAGACTCGATACATCAGCCACATTCATTGAATTCCAAAAATATAAAAGGCTAAAGTGAGAGAAAACTCACTTTATTTTTCATATGAACAAACACCTTCTCTCTCTAGAAATTCGGAAATAGGAAGTGAGGGAGAGTTAAATTTTGAGTCATGATCAAGGAATAGCAAGCCAAGAACAGATCATGAAGGCAGAAATCAAAGATCAAGCTCAAAAGGTATAAAACCCTAAAAATTTGAAATCTTCTGATTTGGTGTTAAAAGTTGTTGTTGAATAGTTAATGTTGTGTATTTAGGTGTCATTTAGTGATCTGGGTTGTTAAAACCCAGATCCATAACATTAAAGAGCTCGAATCTGACATTTTTAGAAATCTGGAAATTTGGAAAAATTTGAGTCTGACAGCCTTATGTCAGACCTCGTAGATCTTTGTGTGTTAGATGTTTAGTGTGTTTGATGTTATAGATCTATTCTATGTCATTAGATCTTTCATTTCCAACTTGAATCAAGTCCAGATCTTGTCTAGATCTTAAGTTATATGCAGTCAAACGACGTTGACCGACGTTGACTGGCCAAGAATCTGGATAACCCAGAAACCCAGATTTCTGAAAACGTTTTTGCAGGCCTTGATCTTGCTTTTGTTTTATGTTTTTGGTCGTGTTGTTTGTTGGGTGTTATAGACTGGTATCTGATCTATATATCCTAGTCCTTAGAACAACCAGATCTGTAACAGGAACGTAGAAATATATGGTCAAACAGAGTTGACCAAACTGCCTGATGATGGTTTTCTGGAAAACCGAGATCTTCATCAGCCGAGTTTTTGTCAGAAATTGACCAGCTTTGATCTCTCAGTTGTGATGTTTTTAGGTTGATATAAGGTAATATAAATGTACCATGTCATGTGTACTACATGTTGGAACTTTTAGATCATACAAACATGCTCTAGAATCAAAGTTACAGAGAATCAAAAGTAGCACCCACGTCTGTTCTTCATTTTCTGGAAAACCCAGAAAATGAAGAACAACGCTGTCAGACATTTGGCTAGCTTAGATCTTGCTGTGATGTTGTGTTATGATCAATATGTTGATTGTGTGTTGTAGTATTGCATAATACTACATGATCACACTTCAAACGAACCCAGAAAACCTTAAGAACACTGTTTAAATCTCGGTCAAACCACCTAACTCGAAATCTGACTATGAAGCTCAAGAACACCAAGAACACCTATAGCGACGGTTCTGTCGCTATAGGGCCATTTAGCGACAGTTTATTTCTTATTTTCCAGAAAATGATTAAAAATTAGAAAAAAAATGGTTTTTAATTATTAAAAATACTAAATAAATTCCGAAAAATTATTTTAAAGTCTGAAAAATAGTTTTTAATTATTTTAAGTATATTTCAAAAATATTTAATATTTTTGGAATATAAATGGTATTTATTTATTTATTTAATTATAATATTAAATAAATTATTTAAAAATAGTTTTAATTCATGAAAAATCATGAAAAATAATATTATGGTATAAGAAAATATTTTAAGTTATTTTTGATGACTTTTAATATTTTGGGATGAATTTCATTAATTAATCAATATTAATGATAATTATTTTATTTAATAGATATATTAAATAAATTATGGAAAAATAGTATTAATGATTTATAAATCATATAAAAATGATTTAAGTGATCTAAAAATATTTTAAGTTATAAATTATAACTTTTGATATTTTGTCATAAAAATATTAATATTCTAATATTAATATTAATTAGCGGATAATGGATTATAGTGTTAGAAAATCATATAATTATGATTTTATGGTATTAAAAATACTTTGTGATAATATAATATTATGTAATGATTTTCATTAATATTTTATATTAAATGAATATTAATGATTAAGGAATTACGGGGTATTTAATTTATTTAAATACGATTTTAATGATTGAAAAGTGTTGATAAATGGTAATAATTATCCGAAAATTTTTACGAGCCTAGGAAAAATGTTTTGACTGATAAGAAAATTATCTGTGATATTGTTAAGTGTTAAGTCAGAGTTTAATTGAACTTAAACTCGATATTCGTCCGACTAGACCGTCGGGATGATAGAATTGTGTCGGTTTCAACTCAGACTGCAATAGTTTGACTTGATACCTAGTCTTATGTGTGTTATAGACTGATAGGATTATGTGGTAATGTGTTTAGGTTATTCTGTGGATATAAATATAACATTATTATACTGTGATGATATTATTCTAATATTGGAGATCTATATTATTAATATTAGGTCTTTGGGTAAAGCGTTAAAAATTGCGTTGCGGTAATCAACGGTTCAGGCAAGTTTTCTTATACTTAACTCTAATAAGAGTGTTTTATTCAAGCTAATGGTTAATCGTTGTTGATTGCCATGAAAATTGTACTCTGTACATCTTGAATGTATAAGTCAGGTATGAAAGGCTGATCACTTTCATTACCAGTTGGTTCAGAAATGTTTGTTCATGTTTAAAACTTGCTCAGTCAAAAGTTTGTTCGTGATAATTCTCAACTATATTGATGAATTATAGCCAGCTTATTATTCATACTCTTAAATCATGATATAATGTTATAATGTTGTATTTAAACTTGCTGGCAACTTTCATGCTCACCCTTGCTATATCATGATAAACATTGCAGATAAGGCGAACGTGTTCGGATACAGAAAAAAGGGTTAAGGCCAAGTTCAACTTGGGATATAAAGTGCGGCTAGTTTGTAATAATATATTTTGATAAATATTGTTGTGTAATAGATATTTTATGAATGGTGTTTAAGTTAAGGTTACTCGACCTTGGAAAATAGTGTGTAATGTAATGTATAAACAATTTATGTTTATATCTTCCGCAAATAGTTATAGAAATAGTATACCGGATCCGAGGTGATTTGGGACCTGGATTCGGGGCTGCTACAGTTGGTATCAGAGTTGTTGGTTGTGAAGCTTAGGTAGTAATACCTGAAACCAATAACTGCAGTGATTAGGATTAAGTACTAACTCAAATCGAGTTAGTGTGTCGATAAGATTCAAAGACGAATCTCGGTGAGTGTAAAGACACAGAGTTCCCTAACTCTGATAATAAAGTTGAACAGTAACTGCGAATAGATCGAGTCTAAAAGACTGAAAGTGCAGGGATAGGAGATCGTAAAACAAAACGATCATAGTGCATTGAATTGAATTGTAATATATACGATAAGATCACCCCGTGATCTGATAAAGGTTATGATATAGGAAATGAATCAATCTACTGATTGAAAAGTTTACAGCAAGATGTTGTGTGAAAGTTGTACTATGAAATGGTATTTTGAAAACTCATAAAAGAGTTATGGATTATGGATACGGATTAAATGAAATTCGTATGGAAAAAGGGGGTTAAGATTATGTAGGGATTTCAATGAGGACTCGTGCCAGCAACAGAGTTGTATGATTCCTTGTATGGGCGGGGAATTGTACTTGGTGTAAAAACTACTTAGTTGGTGGCATTGGTAATAATTGAAATGTTGTGTCACGCTAGTTGTTATATATAGATAAATAGGTCATAGGTAGATAATATAGGATTATGTACGAGTTCTTAGAACTCATACTTATGTGACATTCTTGACGTATAGTTATATGAAATTTTTATGAGCCCCTCAGCGAACGGACGCCAAAGGTCAGACTAGGGTAAGTTCGTAAACTCATATAATTGTGGTCAGGTTATGAAATCATAAGTGTGGTTTTATGAATTGGGTATAGTTATGTGTGAATGGAGTGTTAAGGATTATAGGAACAGATAGATTATTAAGCAAATGATCATTAGTGGAGACTTAGGTTTTCCGAAACTCCTAGCTATGCTAAACTTCGAAATTTTTGACATCAAGGTAAATACGCAGTATGTGCTTTTTTTAAAAAAAAAATATAGACTCGTAATCATTTTTGAAACGGTTTAAAGTATAGTCTATGCTACTTATTTCGGCTAGACGCAAATGATTTGAAATATCAAAAATTGTTTTTATTTATCACTTATGTACCATGTAACCTGGTGCAGAGATGATAAAAATGATGGAGTCATCAATGCAGTATTACTTAGTGTGAATTAGACCTAAAGTCACTATTTCCACTATGGTATGATGTAGCATGACAAAATCACCAAATGACGGAATCCTCAACGGACTGTTAATACAGTGCGACATCATGACGTCATTCTCGAAAATGTTTTCAAAAATTTTAATTTGCCAACGGGGTTTGGCTACACCTAAATAATTCGATTGAATAGAATTATTGATATGAGTCTATGCTATTTGATTCAGCTAGACTAATTTTATAAAAACTCCAAGTGTTTATTGAAAGAATTTTCCCGAACCAAATTATTTTGGTGCGGAATCCTATGATAAGACTGAGGTGAACGATAATGTTTGGATAAATAATCCAATCTAGTAACGTAAATATTCGCTAAAAATGATTAATACGTTATGCATGACGTAACTATACGATGGGCTAATCACCTAAAGTACTAGCAACGGTAGTTTACCTTCTTTGTGATTGTAAACAAACCAAGTAATGTATTGTTTTGCGGTATGATCACTACCATTAAAACTAAATGTGTTCATGGTCTATATGACCCCTCAGCACAATTTCAAAACTTTTACTCTTGTGAGTGGTGTATTGGGTAACATGTGATATGTGTGAATGGTGTAAGGTGCACGGTGTTGGGTGTAAGGTGAATTTCGGGGACGAAATTCTTATAAGGAGGGGTGAATGTGACAACCCGAGAATTTGGACAATTTATAAAAATCTTAAATGATTGATTTAAGGTCAAATAATAGACCTAGATAGAAAATAAGTGTATGCGTTTGATGTTATTGGGATTGAATTTTGACGATTTCAAAATTCGGTGAAGGATTTAGGTGAATTATTCAGGATTAAGGATTTATGTGAATTTGTTTTGGTGTTTATGGTTATGTTTGTGTTCAGAATGTGGTTAAGGGTCATGGGTTGACCAGATAAATTACATCTGTGACAAACCCTAAGTATATATTAAGAACGACAACGTTCAGTTAGAAAACCCTAACGTCTGATAAGAAACCCTAGAAATCTATTCTGGAAACCCTAGTTTCAGTTCCGGGAGTCCGAAACCTTAAATCGGATATTGAAAACCCTAGATTGGGAATGCAATGATGTGTAAAAGATTAAACGTCATTAATATTAAATTAATTAGGGAAAATCCTAATGAATTATCTAAAATCTTATTTGATTATTTAAAAACCATAATACCAGATCTGAAAATCCTAATTTCAGATTCTGATAAAATGAAACCCTAATTTGGGAATATAACGGAGAATTTTAATGCTTTAGTGCTAATAATTAAGTACTAATTAGGGTAAAGGTTAATTAATTAGCAAACCCTAATTTTAAATTTTTGGAACCCAAATTGTTCCGTCAAAAACCCTAATTGTTCAGTGGTGGAATTTAATTGCTAAAATTAGCAATGCTAATTAGGAAACCCTAATCCTAATTATTTTAATTTATTAGTAATTAGAAAATCCTAATCTAATTACGAATATTTAATTTCTAAATTAGAAAATTAATTTTTCTATTAGAAACCCTAATTCAAGGGTTTTAAACCCTAATGACCATTTTGACCCTAATTGATAAATTAGCGATTTTAATTAGGAAATATTAATCGTAATTAGTAAGATTTAAAGTATGATTAAGGAATTTTAATATAATTAGTAAATACTAATTATAAGTTAAAAATGTTAATTTTCTATTTTGAAAACCAAAATTCGGAAATATAGAAATTAAATTACAAAGTTAAGGGTTAAAACCTTAACCCTAAATGCTCCAAACCCTAAATCCTAAAATTTCCAAACCCTAAACCCTAAGGGTTTGGTCAATTACAAAAATGCCATTAAAATAAAACGAAAAATGACTAGAATACCCTTTGTGTATTATTTAAGGGTTGGAGTGTAGATCTAAACCTAAGATGGTTGTTCACCAACCCTAGACCTAAATTTAGCTTAGCATGTGACTAAAAGACTCAATACATCAGCCACATTCATTGAATTCCAAAAATATAAAAGGCTAAAGTGAGAGAAAACTCACTTTATTTTTCATATGAACAAACACCTTCTCTCTCTAGAAATTCGGAAATAGGAAGTGAGGGAGAGTTAAATGTTGAGTCATGATCAAGGAATAACAAGCCAAGAACAGATCATGAAGGCAGAAATCAAAGATCAAGCTCAAAAGGTATAAAACCCTAAAAATTTGAAATCTTCTGATTTGGTGTTAAAAGTTATTGTTGAATAGTTAATGTTGTGTATTTAGGTGTCATTTAGTGATCTGGGTTGTTAAAACCCAGATCCATAACATTAAAGAGCTCGAATCTGACATTTTTAGAAATCTGGAAATTTGGAAAAATTTGAGTCTGACAGCCTTATGTCAGACCTCGTATATCTTTGTGTGTTAGACGTTTAGTGTGTTTGATGTTATAGATCTATTCTATGTCATTAGATCTTTCATTTCCAACTTGAATCAAGTCCAGATCTTGTCTAGATCTTAAGTTATATGCAGTCAAACGGCGTTGACCGACGTTGACTGGCCAAGAATCTGGGTAAACCCAGAAACCCAGATTTCTGACAACGTTTTTGCAGGCCTTGATCTTGCTTTTGTTTTATGTTTTTGGTCGTGTTGTTTGTTGGGTGTTATAGACTGGTATCTGATCTATATATCCTAGTCCTTAGAACAACCAGATCTGTAACAGGAACGTAGAAATATATGGTCAAACAGAGTTGACCAAACTGCCTGATGAAGGTTTTCTGGAAAACCCAGATCTTCATCAGCCGAGTTTTTGTCAGAAATTGACCGGCTTTGATCTCTCAGTTGTGATGTTTTTAGGTTGATATAAGGTAATATAATTGTACCCTGTCATGTGTACTACATGTTGGAACTTTTAGATCTTACAAACATGGTCTAGAATCAAAGTTACAGAGAATCAAAAGTAGCACCCACGTCTGTTCTTCATTTTCTGGAAAACCCAGAAAATGAAGAACATCGCTGTCAGACATTTAGCTAGCTTAGATCTTGTTGTGATGTTGTGTTATGATCAATATGTTGATTGTGTGTTGTAGTATTGCATACATACTACATGATCACACTTCAAACGAGCCCAGAAAACCTTAAGAACACTGTTTAAATCTCGGTCAAACCACCCAACTCGAAATCTGACTATGAAGCTCAAGAACACCAAGAACACCTATAGCGATGGTTCTGTCGTTATAGGGCCCTTTAGCGACAGTTTATTTCTTATTTTCCAGAAAATGATTAAAAATTAGAAAAAAATGGTTTTTAATTATTAAAAATACTAAATAAATTCCGAAAAATTATTCTAAAGTCTGAAAAATAGTTTTTAATTATTTTAAGTATATTTCGAAAATATTTAATATTTTTGGAATATAAATGGTATTTATTTATTTAATTATAATATTATATAAATGATTTAAAAATAGTTTTAATTCATGAAAAATAATATTATGGTATAAGAAAATATTTTAAGTTATTTTTGATAACTTTTAATATTTTGGGATGAAATTCATTAATTAATCAATATTAATGATAATTAGTTTATTTAATAGATATATTAAATAAATTATGGAAAAATAGTATTAATGATTTATAAATCATATAAAAATTATTTAAGTGATCTAAAAATATTTGAAGTTATAAATTATAACTTTTGATATTTTGGCATGAAAATATTAATATTCTAATATTAATATTAATTAGCGGATAATGGATTAAAGTGTTGGAAAATCATATAATTATGATTTTATGGTATTAAAAATACTTTGTGATATTATAATATTATGTAATGATTTTCATTAATATTTTATATTAAATGAATATTAATGATTAAGGAATTACGGGGTATTTAATTTATTTAAATACGGTTTTAATGATTGAAAAGTGTTGATAAATGGTAATAATTATCCGAAAATTTTTACGAGCCTAGGAAAAATGTTTTGACTGATAAAAAAATTATCTGTGATATTGTTAAGTGTTAAGTCAGAGTTTAATTGAACTTAAACTCGATATTCGTCCGACTAGACCGTCGGGATGATAGAATTGTGTCGGTTTCAACTCAGACTGCAATAGTTTGACTTGATACCTAGTCTTATGTGTGTTATAGACTGATAGGATTATGTGGTAATGTGTTTAGGTTATTCTGTGGATATAAATATAACAGTATTATACTGTGATGATATTATTCTAATATAAGAGATCTATATTATTAATATTAGGTCATCGGGTAAAGCGTTAAAAATTGTGTTGCGGTAATCAACGGTTCAGGCAAGTTTTCTTATACTTAACTCTAATAAGAGTGTTTTATTCAAGTAATGGTTAATCGTTGTTGATTGCCATGAAAATTGTACTCTGTACATTTTGAATGTATAAGTCAGGTATGAAAGGTTGATCACCTTCATTACCAGTTGGTTCAGAAATGTTTGTTCATGTTTAAAACTTGCTCAGTCAAAAGTTTGTTCGTGATAATTCTCAACTATATTTATGAATTATAGCCAGCTTATTATTCATACTCTTCAATCATGATATAATGTTATATTGTTGTATTTAAACTTGCTGGGCAACTTTCATGCTCACCCTTGCTATATCATGATAAACATTGCAGATAAGGCGAACGTGTTCGGATACAGAAAAAAGGGTTAAGGCCAAGTTCAACTTGGGATATAAAGTGCGGCTAGTTTGTAATACTATATTTTGATAAATATTGTTGTGTAATAGATATTTTATGAATGGTGTTTAAGTTAAGGTTACTCGACCTTGGGAAATAGTGTGTAATGTAATGTATAAATAATTTATGTTTATATCTTCCGCAAATAGTTATAGAAATAGTATACCGGATCCGAGGTGATTTGGGACCTGGATTCGGGTCTGCTACAGTTGGTATCAGAGCTATTGGTTGTGAAGCTTAGGTAGTAATACCTGAGACCAATAACCGCAGTGATTAGGATTAAGTACTAACTCAAATCGAGTTAGTGTGTCGATAAGATTCAAAGACGAATCTCGGCAAGTGTAAAGACACAGAGTTTCCTAACTCTGATAATAAAGTTGAACAGTAACGGCGAATACATCGAGTCTAAAAGACTGAAAGTGCAGGGATAGGAGATCGTAAAACAAAACGATCATAGTGCATGGAATTGAATTGTAATATATACGATAAGATCACCCTGTGATCTGATAAAGGTTATGATATGGGAAATGAATCAATCTACTGATTGAAAAGTTTACAGCAAGATGTTGTGTGAAAGTTGTACTATTAAATGGTACTATGAAAACTCATAAAAGAGTTACGGATTATGAATACGGATTAAATGAAATTCGTATGGAAAAAGGGGGTTAAGATTAGGTGGGGATTTCAATGAGGACTCGTGCCAGCAACAGAGTTGTATGATTCCTTGTATGGGCGGGGAATTGTACTTGGTGTAAAAACTACTCAGTTGGTGGCATTGGTAATAATTGAAATGTTGTGTCACGCTAGTTGTTATATATAGATAAATAGGTCATAGGTAGAGAATATAGGATTAAGTACGAGTTCTTAGAACTCATACTTATGTGACATTCTTGACGCATAGTTATATGAAATGCTTATGAGCCCCTCAACGAACGGACGCCAAAGGTCAGACTAGGGTAAGTTCGTAAACTCATATAATTGTGGTCAGGTTATTAAATCATAAGTGTGGTTTTATGAATTGGGTATAGTTGTGTGTAAATGGAGTGTTAAGGATTATAGGAACAGATAGATTATTAAGCAAATGATCATTAGTGGAGACTTAGGTTTTCCTAAACTCCTAGCTATGCTAAACTTCGAAATTTTTGACATCAAGCTAAATACGCATTATGTGTTTTTTTTTAAAAAAAATGTAGACTCGTAATCATTTTTGAAACGGTTTAAAGTACAGTCTATGCTACTTATTTCGGCTAGACGCAAATGATTTGAAATATCAAAAATTATTTTTATTTATCACTTATGTACCATGTAACCTGGTGCAGAGATGATAAAAATGATGGAGTCATCAATGCAGTATTACTTAGTGTGAATTAGACCTAAAGTCACTATTCCACTATGGTATGATGTAGCATGGCAAAATCACCAAATAACGGAATCCTCAACGGACTGTTAATACAGTGCGGCATCTTGACGTCATTCTCGAAAATGTTTTCAAAAATTTTAATTTGCCAACGGGGTTTGGCTACACCTAAATAATTCGATTGAATTGAATTATTGATATGAGTCTATGCTATTTGATTCAGCTAGACTAATGTTATAAAAACTCCAAGTGTTTATTGAAAGAATTGTCCCGAACCAAATTGTTTTGGTGCGGAATCCTATGATAAGACTGAGGTGAACGATAATGTTTGGATAAATAATCCAATCTAGTAGCGTAAATATTCGCTAAAAATGATTAATACGTTATGCATGACGTAACTGTACGATGGGCTAATCACCTAAAGTACTAGCAACGGTAGTTTACCTTCTTTGTGATTGTAAACAAACCAAGTAATGTATTGTTTTGCGGTATGATCACTACCGTTAAAACTAAATGTGTTCATGGTCTATATGACCCCTCAGCACAATTTCAAAACTTTTACTCTTGTGAGTGGTGTATTGGGTAACATGTGATATGTGTGAATGGTGTAAGGTGCGCGGTGTAAGGTGTAAGGTGAATTTCGGGGACGAAATTCTTATAAGGAGGGGTGAATGTGACAACCCGAGAATTTGGACAATTTATTAAAATCTTAAATGATTGATTTAAGGTCAAATAATAGACATAGATAGAAAATAAGTGTATGCGTTTGATGTTATTGGGATTGAATTTTGAGGATTTCAAAATTCGGTGAAGGATATAGATGAATTATTCAGGATTAAGGATTTATGTGAATTTGTTTTGGTGTTTTTGGTTATATTTGTGTTCGGAATGTGGTTAAGGTTCATGGGTTGACCAGATAAATTACATATGTGACAAACCCTAAGTATATATTAAGAACGACAACGTTCAGTTAGAAAACTCTAACGTCTGATAAGAAACCCTAGAAATCGGTTCTGGAAACCCTAGTTTCAGTTCCGGGAGTCCGAAACCTTAAATCGGATATTGAAAACCCTAGATTGGGAATGCAATGATGTGTAAAAGATTAAACGTCATTAATATTAAATTAATTAGGGAAAATCCTAATAAATTATCTAAAATCTTAATTGATTATTTAAAAACCATAATACCAGATCTGAAAACCCTAATTTCAGATTCTGATAAAATGAAACCCTAATTTGGGAATATAACGGAGAATTTTAATGATTTAGTGCTAATAATTAAGTACTAATTAGGGTAAAGATTAATTAATTAGCAAACCCTAATTTTAAATTTTTGGAACCCAAATTGTTCCGTCAGAAACCCTAATTATTTAGTGGTGGAATTTAATTGCTAAAATTAGCAATGCTAATTAGGAAACCCTAATCATAATTATTTTAATTTATGAGTAATTAGAAAACCCTAATCTAATTACGAATATTTAATTTCTAAATTAGAAAATTAATTTTTCTATTAGAAACCCTAATTCAAGAGTTTTGAACCCTAATGACCATTTTGACCCTAATTGATAAATTAGCAATTTTAATTAGGAAATACTAATCCTAATTAGTAAGATTTAAAGTATGATTAAGGAATTTAAATATAATTAGTAAATACAAATTATAAGTTAAAAATGTTAATTTTCTATTTTGAAAATCGAAATTCGGAAATATAGAAATTAAATTACAAAGTTAAGGGTTAAAACCTTAACCCTAAATGCTCCAAACCTTAAACCTAAAATTTCCAAACCCTAAACCCTAAGGGTTTGGCCAATTACAAAAATGCCATTAAAATAAAATGGAAAATGACTAGAATGCCCTTTGTATATTATTTAAGGGTTGCAGTGTAGATCTAAACCTCAGATGATTGTTCACCAACCCTAGGCCTAAATTTAGCTTAGCATGTGACTAAAAAACTCAATACATCAGCCACATTCATTGAATTCCAAAAATATAAAAGGCTAAAGTGAGAGAAAACTCACTTTATTTTTCATATGAACAAACACCTTCTCTCTCTAGAAATTCGGAAATAGGAAGTGAGGGAGAGTTAAATGTTGAGTCATGATCAAGGAATAGCAAGCCAAGAACAGATCATGAAGGCAGAAATCAAAGATCAAGCTCAAAAGGTATAAAACCCTAAAAATTTGAAATCTTCTGATTTGGTGTTAAAAGTTGTTGTTGAATAGTTAATGTTGTGTATTTAGGTGTCTTTTAGTGATCTGGGTTGTTAAAACCCAGATCCATAACATTAAAGAGCTCGAATCTGACATTTTTAAAAATCTGGAAATTTGGAAAAATTTGAGTCTGACAGCCTTATGTCAGACCTCGTAGATCTTTTTGTGTTAGATGTTTAGTGTGTTTGATGTTATAGATCTATTCTGTGTCATGAGATCTTTCATTTCCAACTTGAATCAAGTCCAGATATTGTCTAGATCTTAAGTTATATGCAGTCAAATGGCGTTAACCGACGTTGACTGGCCATGAATCTGGGTAAACCCAGAAACCCAGATTTCTGACAACGTTTTTGCAGGCCTTGATCTTGCTTTTGTTTTATGTTTTTGGTAGTGTTGTTTGTTGGGTGTTATAGACTGGTATCTGATCTATATATCCTAGTCCTTAGAACAACCAGATCTGTAACAGGAACGTAGAAATATATGGTCAAACAGAGTTGGCCAAACTGCCTGATGAAGGTTTTCTGGAAAACCCAGATCTTCATCAGTCGACTTTTTGTCAGAAATTGACCGGCTTTGATCTCTCAGTTGTGATGTTTTTATGTTGATATAAGGTAATATAATTGTACCCTATCATGTGTACTACATGTTGGAACTTTTAGATTATACAAACATGCTCTAGAATCAAAGTTACAGAGAATCAAAAGTAGCACCCACGTCTATTCTTCATTTTCTGGAAAACCTAGAAAATGAAGAACATCGCTGTCAGACATTTAGCTAGCTTAGATCTTGTTGTGATGTTGTGTTATGATCAATATGTTGATTGTGTGTTGTAGTATTGCATACATACTACATGATCACACTTCAAACGAGCCCAGAAAACCTTAAGAACACTGTTTAAATCTCGGTCAAACCACCCAACTCGAAATCTGACTATGAAGCTCAAGAACACCAAGAACACCTATAGCGACGGTTCTGTCGCTATAGGGCCCTTTAGCGACATTTAATTTCTTATTTTCCGGAAAATGATTAAAAATTAGAAAAAATGGTTTTTAATTATTAAAAATACTAAATAAATTCCGAAAAATTATTTTAAAGTCTGAAAAATAATTTTTAATTATTTTAAGTATATTTCAAAAATATATAATATTTTTGGAATATAAATGGTATTTATTTATTTAATTATAATATTAAATAAATGATTTAAAATTAGTTTTAATTCATGAAAAATCATGAAAAATAATATTATGGTATAAGAAAATATTTTAAGTTATTTTTGATGACTTTTAATATTTTGGGATGAAATTCATTAATTAATCAATATTAATTATAATTAGTTTATTTAATAGATATATTAAATAAATTATTGAAAAATAGTATTAATGATTTATAATCATATAAAAATGATTTAAGTGATCTAAAAATATTTGAAGTTATAAATTATAACTTTTGATATTTTGGCATGAAAATATTAATATTCTAATATTAATATTAATTAGCGGATAATGGATTAAAGTGTTGGAAAATCATATAATTATGATTTTATGGTATTAAAAATACTTTGTGATATTATAATATTATGTAATGATTTTTATTAATATTTTATATTAAATGAATATTAATGATTAAGGAATTACGGGGTATTAAATTTATTTAAATACGGTTTTAATGATTGAAAAGTGTTGATAAATGGTAATAATTATCCGAAAATTTTTACGAGCCTAGGAAAAATGTTTTGACTGATAAGAAAATTATCTGTGATATTGTTAAGTGTTAAGTCAGAGTTTAATTGAACTTAAACTCGATATTCGTCCGACTAGACCGTCGGGATGATAGAATTGTGTCGGTTTCAACTCAGACTGCAATAGTTTTACTTGATACCTAGTCTTATGTGTGTTATAGACTGATAGGATTATGTGGTAATGTGTTTAGGTTATTCTGTGGATATAAATATAACAGTATTATACTGTGATGATATTATTCTAATATTGGAGATCTATATTATTAATATTAGGTCTCCGGGTAAAGCGTTAAAAATTGCGTTGCGGTAATCAACGGTTCAGGTAAGTTTTCTTATACTTAACTCTAATTAGAGTGTTTTATTCAAGCTAATGGTTAATCGTTGTTGATTGCCATGAAAATTGTACTCTGTACATCTTGCATGTATAAGTCAGGTATGAAAGGCTGATCACCTTCATTACCAGTTGGTTCAGAAATGTTTGTTCATGTTTAAAACTTGCTCAGTCAAAAGTTTGTTCGTGATAATTCTCAACTATATTGATGAATTATAGCCAGCTTATTATTCATACTCTTCAATCATGATATAATGTTATATTGTTGTATTTAAACTTGCTGGGCAACTTTCATGTTTACCCTTGCTATATCATGATAAACATTGCAGATAAGGCGAACGTGTTCGGATACAAGAAAAAGGGTAAAGGCCAAGTTCAACTTGGGATATAAAGTGCGGCTAGTTTGTAATAATATATTTTGATAAATATTATTGTGTAATAGATATTTTATGAATGGTGTTTAAGTTAAGGTTACTCGGCCTTGGGAAATAGTGTGTAATGTAATGTATAAATAATTTATGTTTATATCTTCCGCAAATAGTTAAAGAAATAGTATACCGGTTCCGAGGTGATTTGGGACCTGGATTCGGGGCTGCTACATGCTATCTAATAATATTATTCAAATAATATGAATTATTGATCTGATAATAGGAAATACTGTGCAGTGACAATTATTGAAATAAGAATAATATAAAATATCAACGTAGCAATATTGAATCAATAAAATAAAATATTGAACAGTAATTACTGTAACAATTATTGAGTAGTGTCTTCTTATGTAAGAATCAATAATTCAATAATACTGTGCAATACCGTGTGCTACTGTGCAACCACGCGTATTACTGTATTTTAACCACCATGTAATTCAACAGTATTAATGGTAACAACTACACCGTTATTTATAAAAACACAAACTTTGTCCTTTTCTTCATCCGACAGTTATTCTGTTATGGGGCCCACAAATGACTGCGCCGTCGTACGAATATTCCCTGACAACAAGAATATTCCACGACCAAATTAATATTCCCCGAACACAATGATTATTTTATAACCAATTGCTTATTTTGCAAAATTTACACATTTCACCCATAACCAGAACATTAAATCAAATTAATTCCTTATTATTCACAATAATAATTAGAGGAAAGTCGATTTTATTTATAATAAGTTGGGGTCTTACAACTTAATTATACAACAGTCGTGTAAAATACGACAAAATATATTCTAAGAGTTTTTAATAAGAATATTGTCATCTAGACAATATACAAACTCAATGGAGTCCTCATTACATTTATTGTCACACTATTTAACAGAATAGTGAGGACTACTAATGTTATCATCTGGACCATCACTCCGTTCCCCGACTAGTCCCAACTACGTTCTCATTTCCTGAAGAGAACAGTGAAAGAAAGGGTGAGCTCAACTAGCCCAGTAAGAAATATTATGACTAAGATAATGCATAATAATTTATCGTTAGCCTTCAACAGTGTGAAACTGATAAAATATAACAAACATCAAGTTTAACTGGAGCGGAATAAGCAATCCATTAGAAGAGTCAAGTAGAGAATAAAATCTACTATCTTCTATGATTTAAAAGGTTTTTCATCAATTTTATCGTTGAGCCTTAGTTTAATAAATAAACCACATCATCCCTGCACTACGGCCAAGGATATTCATTAGTATCACGACCACAAATTATCCATGCACTACAGGCCAAGGATATTCGTGTATTCATCAATGGTCATAATCATGCCAACATCTGTCCATCAATGCACTACATCCAAGGAGGACTTTTACCACATCATTTGTAACATTACGGTCATGATTATACTGAATAATCCCTGTGTTAGGTTTTTGTGAAAATCAAAGTAGCAATCAAATTGCAAAAATAGCGGAATCATAATAAAATCATATTTTAAAATTTTTCACAAACCAATTACCCGGATCATCCTTTATGCATATTATTAATTAAACGAAGAATAAGAAATTATGAAATCATACCCTTGTAGAAACGAGCTTCCTCAGGTACGAATTCACCTCCTACTTCTCCGTGATCTCCTTGAATCTCCGGGTAGATTCCTTCCTTTGATCAATGTAAGCCACCCAAGTGTATGGCCTCTAGAGGTGATCCACCAAGGAAGAAGAATTTTCAATAAGAAGGTGTATTGGCTCAAACCCTAGTTTTTCCTATCTCTATAGAAAAAGGGGCGTACTCTCCAACTATTGGAATTACGTATATTTTGATATCTGATATAAGACTCCTCTTATAAAGATATCAGGTAACCCTATTTTAATTAAAATAAGGTATTATTTATTTAATTAAACTCTTTTAATTAAATGGGCTCCCTAATCTTATTAGGGATAATTAATTAAACTCCTTTAACTAATTTTCCCTCCTAATCCTATTAAGAATAAATGAGAGTACTTATATTAAATTAATTTCTAAACTCTTTTAGAAATTAAAATAATAATAATTTTAATAATATTAATAAGACTCCTCTTATTAATTTATATTTAATATTTCTAAAATATTAAATAATAAATATTAAGCTATTTAATTTATTCTATCACCATAGATTAAATTAAATATACTTAACATAGTATTACGATTATGCCATTAATTTCTTAAATAATTATTCTTCCTTTTATGGTGTGACCCTTTAGGTTCTCCATATTAAACCGATTGTGAATAAATCAATTAGAACAATTCTAATCTTATTAATAAATTAAATGATTAATTTATTTAAATAAATAATATTTATTCTACAATAGGGATAATCCTCCCTAGCGATCAACGACTTTTCAGATAATATAGATTTCAACATTAATCATAAAAGAACCTTTGAGTTAATAGTTACAGTACAATTCAACCTTTCCACCATGCAATGTCCCAATTAAATATAAGACATGGAATTACTATCAAGTCTTATTTTATTTAATTATATGCATTTTGATTCCTAAATGCACAACTCCAAATGAATGTAAATTAGAAACTACTTTCTAATTTTATTCCACCTTGGCCAAGGATTCCTGGGTTGTCATTTATCGAATCACATAGGACATTTCTCTTCTTTTACTAGAAGTGGTAGATTCTTTATTGATCATTCACTACCTTCATATATAACTTATTACACCCAAGCATACCCTTTGATATACTCTAAGAGTCTTAAGGAATAAGTCAAAGTGTAATTCATTATATATAAGATACTATGATGATCTCAAGTCTAAGAATCATTTGTACTACTATCACTACAGAAATTCCTATTGATAGGCAAGTAAAACTCCATTAGGTATTCCTTAGAGATTCACGTTCAGTGAACTTATTCTCTAATAAGCACCTACATACTTGCTTTAGTGTCTCCACATAAATGATCATGAGATCAATCCTCATCCAATGAGCAAGCAACACATGAACCAATCCATCCGGATTCACTAATCCCATTTTTAGTAATCCATTGATTGGGAACATTTTAGTTTTAAGCTATCTAAGAATTTAGATCTCATTAACATAATCTCATCATGATTCTAAAAGCATTGCTTAAAACTATGAGTTTATCACTTATTATTAAAACAGCATCATGTAGATAATAAATGCCTTTAATAAATAATTCTTTTATTAATAAATAAATAAGATTGATAACAAAGTATATGCTTTATCATCATACATGATTGGCTTGTATGCATACTACTTTAACCCTGGTCCTAATCATACCAAGTCCATCTATGCACTACAGGCCACAGATGACTTTCAACATTTTATAAACATGAGGATGATGACAATGATATAAGAATTCAATAAAACAAGTTCAAGAATTAATTTATCCAGGAACTAATAACGTCCAAATTGTCAACATAATACTTCTTTATAGAGTAAAATTCAAGAATGATCAGAAGAATATTTTTATGAAAAGATACTGGATGAAGCGCAAATATTAAGGATATTCCAATAATTTCTTGGAGTATAAAAGTCAAAACTTTAACCAGCTGAGTATAATAAAGAATGGAATAACAAAAGAAATCACCAGGCATGCGATAGACCGCACCGACAGGTTATTCCAATAGAATAATAATAACGGAACCAGGTCATGCGTAAATGCACAGACATGATATTCCAACAGAATAATAAACAACGGAACCAAGTCATGCATAAACGCACCGATGGGATGTTCCAACTGAATAATAACTAACGGAACCAGGTCATGCATAACGCACAGACATGATGTTCCAATAGAATAATAAAAATGGAATAACAGAAGAATTTTACCATGTATGCGGTACGTCGCATAGACAGGTTATTCCAACATAATGATAAAGAATGGAATAACAGAAGAATTTCACCAAGTATAGGGTAGCCCGCGTATACAGTTTATTCCAACAAAATAATAGAGAATGGAATAACAAAAGTTCTCATCATGAATAAGAAAGAAATAATACCCCTTACCTTAGGAAAATTGGATACTGGAATAGTGAGGTAACAGACTTTTTTTCTTCTTTCTCTCTATAATTTCTCTCTATAATAATTGCTCTAAAGCTTTTTTGAATTGGTGCGAAATGAAGGAAGAATGAGCTTCTATTTATAGAAAAATATAGTTTCGATAATTGCACGTTTTGGGGCTCAAAATATTACAGTTCAATACCTCCAACTTTTTTTTATTTTTAATTTAGTCCTGCAAGTGTTATCAAACTTGCACCACCTCCCCTAATAGTAAATAATGTGAATCAATAGTTCAATCATGTGAGTCAATAGTATAATCATGTGAAAATACGAATTACAGTATAGTACCTCTATCTATACCTCTATTTTTAACTTAGTCATGCAAGTATTATCAATTTTGCAATAACTCCCCTAATAGTACATGAATGTGATTCAATAGTACACACATGTGAATAAATAGTTATATAAGCATGTAAATTAGTAGCAATTAATTGCTCATTTATCTGATAAATTACCCGATTTATCAATATAACCCCCATACATCAATTATTATCGAAATAAATGTCAATTTCCACTAACACTAATAATCCCAACACAATGGAACTATCAATTTCATCTTTAATCAACACGATCTTATTCATCATTAATATTATAAATCACAATATTTAACAACCAGGTCGTTCCCAAAAAGGAGGACGCTTTCCGATAAGGATTTCTCCTTATTGACGCGCAATTAGGTGACCAAACCTCTCCTTGACAGAACTTCTAGACATTGTAAATATTGCAATTTAATAATATGAATAACTTTGTCATATCAATTATTGATTTAATAATATATCATATAATACAGATAATACTGTGACAATAATCGAATCAATAATATGAGAGATATGATGCAGCAATTACTATAGCAATAATTGAGTATAACTGAGTGACATCTCATGTAAGCATCAATAACTAATACCGTGTGCTACTATGCAACCACGCGTATTAATGTACTTTTACTACCGGGTAGTTCAACAGTTTTAACGGCAACACTTCCGCCGTTATTTTTATAAAAAGATAATTCTGTCGTTTTCTTACTACGACAATACTTCCGTTGTTGGGTCCACTAATGATTGTTCTGTCGTACGAATATTCCCTGACCAATCAAATATTATATAACCATTTACTTACTTTGCAAAATTTGTAAATATTACCAACAACTATAATATTATATCATATCCACACCATAATATTCAAAAATATATTTCGAGAGAAATTAATCTTTATTCATAAAATTTGGGATCTTACAACTTCCACTTCTTATGAAATTTCGTCCTCGAAATTAGGGTACGTACCTGGTATATCGAAGAGGTGAGGATATCTTGACTTCATCTCAGATTCTAACTCCCAAGTCATTTCTTCCACATTGTGGTTTCTCCACAAAACTTTGACTTGAGTTATAACTTTGGAGCGTAGAACATGATCCTTCTTATCTAAGATTTTAACAGGTAACTCTTCATACATTAAATCTTCCTCTATCTCATCTGGTTCTAATTCAATAATGTGGTTCGGGTCTTTCACATATTTACGTAACATAGATATGTGAAAAACTTTATGAACATGAGACATACTTGGTGGTAAGGCGAGTCTATAGGCCACAGTTCCTACTCGATCGAGGATTAAAAATGGGCCAATGAATCTAGGATTGAGCTTTCCTCTCTTTCCAAATCTCATAACTCCTTTCCACGGAGCAACACGTAACAACACATGATCTCCAATATTGAATTACACGTCCTTTCGATAGAGATCAACATAACTCTTTTGTCGATCTTGTGAGGTTTTTATACGTTGTCGGATCGTTTGAATCATTTCCGTAGTCTTACATACCAAATCCGGTCCCAACAACGTTGCTTCACCCACCTCATCCCAGCATACTGGAGAACGACACTTTCTTCCATACAACGCCTCAAATGGAGCCATGTCAATACTTGCTTGATAACTGTTGTTGTAGGAAAACTCCACCAATGGTAAGAACTTATCCCAACTTCCTTTGAAGTCAAGGACATAAAGTCTTAATAAATCTTCAAGAGTTTGAATAGTCTTCTCCGACTACCCGTCCGTTTGAGGATGATATGCCGAACTAAATCGTAAATCCGTGCCCATAACTTTTTGCAAACTAACCCAAAATCGTGAAGTGAATCTTGGGTCTCGATCAGAAACTATGGATATTGGCATACCATGCAATCTTACAATCTCGTTTATGTACATACGAGTAAGACGTTTAAGTGTATAAGTTTTTCGTATAGGTAAGAAATGAACCGACTTGGTCAATCTATCAACAATGACCCAAATCGCATCTACGCCTTGAGAAACCTTTGGAAGACCGGTAACGAAATCCATGGTAATGTGCTCCCACTTCCATTCTGGAATTTCAAGTGGTTGCAATAGACCTTTTGGCACTTGATGCTCCACCTTGACTCATTGAAAAGTTAGACACCTTGAGGTAAACTCCACGATCTCTCTCTTCATATTGCTCCACCAAAATGTATGTCGAAGATCACGATACATTTTGGTACTCCTAGGATGGATTAGAAATGGTGTGTTGTGTGCTTCCATCATGATTTTATACTTTAAGTCAGAATCATTAGGAACACAAAGTCTAGAGTTGACTCGAAGTATTGCTTCTTCATCGATTCTTGCTTCTGTAATAACACCTTCTTGTACTTTCTTCTTCATACACATCAGCTCCAGGTCTGTAGTTTGAGCAGCTTTAACTTTATCGATTAAAGTCGGTTCTACTTGTATATTCGCCATCATCACATGGGTCCCTGGAGTCTTTAACTCTATCTCCATCCTTTGTAAGTCATACAAAATGGGTCTTTGTGTTGACAATATCGCACTCGTACCCGCATATGATCTTCTACTCAATGCGTCAGTTACTACGTTCGCTTTTCCAGGATGGTATTGGATGGTATGATCATAATCTTTCAACAACCCAAGCCATCGTCATTGCCGCATGTTGAGTTCCTTTTGAGTGAAGAAATATTTGAGGCTTTTATGATCTGTATAGATCTTCACCTTCTCTCCATACAGGTAATGCCTCCAAATCTTAAGCGCAAAAACGACGGCGGCCAACTCTAGATCATGAGTAGGATAATTCCTCTCATATTCTCTGAGTTGTCGTGAGGCATAGGCTATGAATTTCCCATGTTGCATGAGAACACATCCTAACCCTTTGCCTGAAGCATCACTGTAGATGACAAATCCCTCCTAGCCAGATGGTATTGTCAGAACAGGTGCTGAAATGAGTCTCCTCTTGAGTTCTTGAAAACTTTTCTCACATTCCTCGCTCCAACCGAACTTTATATATTTTCGAGTCAGCTGAGTTAATGGAGTGGCGATTCGAGAAAATCCTTCTACGAATCTCCGATAATAACCAGCTAAGCCGAGAAAGCTACGTACTTCGGTTACTGACTTAGGTTGCTCCCAAATTTGAATTGCTTCAATCTTTGCCGGGTCAACAGATATTCCATGATTTGATATTACGTGCCCAAGGAATACAACTTCCTCAAGCCAGAACTCGCATTTCTTCAACTTGGCATATAACTTGTTTTCACGAAGCTTTTGGAGTATCAGCCTCAAGTATTTCTCATGGTCTTCACGGGTTTTGGAGTATATGAGGATGTCATCAATAAAGACGACCACAAAGTGATCCAAATATTCCTTGAATAGTCGGTTCATCATGTCCATGAAGGCAGCAGGAGCATTAGTCAATCCAAAAGACATGACTAGGAATTTATAATGTCCGTACCGAGTTCTGAAAGTAGTCTTTGGAATGTCATCGGTTTTAATCTTTAACTGATGATATCCAGAATGAAGATCGATCTTTGAAAAGAATTTGGCGCCTTGTAACTGGTCAAACAGGTCATCAATGCGAGGCAACGGGTACCTATTTTTGATGGTGACATGATTCAACTCCCGATAATCAATACAAAGTCGCATACTTCCATCTTTCTTCTTCACGAATAGAACAGGAGCACCCCAATGAGTACTAGGACGAATGAAACCGATGTCTAAAAATTCCTGTAGTTGGGTTTTTAACTCCTGAAGTTCAATAGGAGCCATTCGATATGGGGCTTTGGAAATGGGTTTTGAATCTAGTTCAAGGTCGATACCAAACTCGATTTCACGCTCTGGGGGTAGGCCAGGAAGTACTTCGGGGAATACGTTAGCAAAATTATTAACAATAGAAATATCATTCAAATCTGACGTATTTTTATTTAAATCTGTGACATGAGCTAAGAAAGCTTGACATCCATTTTTCAATAAACGAATAGCTTTATGGCTTGAGATGACCGTGATTGATTTTAATGGTTTGGTCGCTTGAATTCGCATACTAGGTTGATTAGGAATATGAAAGCTAACAACCTTACGAAAACAATTAATTTTAGCGTGATGAGTAGTTAATCAATCAATCCCTATAATCATGTCAAATGCAAGTATTTTTAAAGAAATAAGATCGACAGGTAACGTGCGGTTACCGATTTGAATCAAACTAGACTTATAAACAGTAGATGTAATGAAGGTTTCCCCCAACGGCATTTCAACCGATAAGTCAAAGTCTAATTTCTCCGGAGTCAAATTTAAACGTTGAGCTCAAGTAGGAGAAATAAAAGAATGGGTAGAACCGGTATCAAATAAGGTATAGACTTCGCTAGAGTTTATGATAAGTTTACCCGTGATGACCTCGTTCGGATTCCTTGCTTTTTGGGAGGTCACAACAAACGCTCTCCTTTGAACTACCGATTTTGATTTTTTTGGGACGGCCTTTGGTGCCTCCATCCCAGCTGGACTTGTCTTCAGTGCACGACAAAATCGGGCTAGATGACCTTCTCTTCCACAATTATAACACGCTTTAGACTTCATCGCGCAGTTTGGACTAATGTGTCCCTCCCCTCCGTATTTGAAGCATATGATAGGTTTTCGTTCTCCTTCCTTAACAACGGGTGTTGATGCTTACTTCTTTCCATCATTGTTGAATCTCCTTTTCTTGAAATGTCCATTTTTACTGTCTTGGCCATGATTACCACCGAAGTGGTTACCATTTCTGGCATGTTGATTCCCTCCACGTTTGTTGTCATCGCTTCGATGACTGCTACCACTAGTATTATCATTTTACCGGCTGCTTTCTCTTGGTTGCGTTGACTCGTTATCGCGCTCCAATAACTGAGCCCTATTTATAACATCTAAATACAAACATAGTTTATGAGAAATTAGATATTAACGTATCTCGGGTTTCAAACCTCTTAGAAACATCCGCGTCATTCTCTCCTCATTATCAACCAAGTGAGACGCAAACCGGGACTACTCAGAAAACTTAGCTTCGTACTGTAACACGGTCATATTGTTCTGCTCCAACTTGATGAACTCTACCTTTTTCATGTGACGAATACTTTAGGGAAAGTACTTGTCGTTTAATAGTTATTGGAACTTTTCCCAAGACATCTTCAGTACGGTAGGTTGAGTACGGTTTACTAATTCCCACCAGTAATCTGCCTCTCCTCGCAACATAAAGGTGGAAAAGGGAACCTTTTGCTCCTCGGAGCATCCCAAGACATCAAATATCTTGGTGATCTGCTTTATCCACGTCTTCGCCTTAAGTGGTTTTGGCTCTCCAATAAACTCCGGTGGTCCCAGCTCCTTAAACTATTTAGCGGTGACCGTCCGAGAGTTTCCAGTGTTTCCACCTACATTTTGGACAGGTGCCGCTCACGCCTGATGTTGCATGAATTGCATAAAGCCTCTGAACATTCCATCGTTCATCATTTGGTTGGTGTTGTTGTTTGCATGAGGATTGTTGCCTTCCTGATGCACATTATCCTGATTATTGATCTGTGGAGACTCAACGGTCTTCTATGCTCCATTAGTATTCTCAACATTCTCGGATGTCATTTTCAGATAATGCCACAAAATAAGGGTTAAATGACATGCAACATATTATCCTTAAAATCTGACCGACCAATTAAATACCAAATAAACTTAGGTAGGTCATACTAGCGAAGGAATTCCCCGTCTCTCCCCTCCTAGTTCTAGTCTCACATCTTAGCCAGGGATCATATCCCTAAGCTTTGATACCAACTGTGATGCCCCCAAAACAGGTATACATCACCCATCTTGGGTCACCAAATACATGGTACAAAATTCAAATACAACTTAATTATACAACAGTCGTGTAAAATACGACAAAATATAATCTAAGAGTTTTTAATAAGAATATTGTCATCTAGACAATATACAAACTCAATGGAGTCCTCATTACATTTTTTGTCACACTATTTAACAGAATAGTGAGGACTACTAATGTTATCATCTGGATCGTCACTCCGTTCCCCGACTAGTCCCGGCTACGTTCTCATTTCCTGAAGAGAACAGTGAAAAAAAGGGTGAGCTCAACTAGCACATTAAGAAATATTATGACTAAGATAATGCAGAATAATTTATCGTTAGCCTTCAACAGTGTTAAACTGATAAAATATAACAAACATCAAGTTTAACTGCAGCGAAACAAGCAATCCATTAGAAGAGTCAAGTAGAGAATAAAATTTACTATCTTCTATGATTTAAAAGGTTTTTCATCACTTTTATTGCTGAGACTTAGCTTAATAAATATACCACATCATCCCTGCACTACGACCAAGGATATTCATTAGTATCACGACCACAAATTATCCAAGCACTACAGGCCAAGGATATTCGTGTATTCATCAATGGTCATGATCATGCCAACATCTATCCATCAATGCACTACGGCCAAGGAGGGCTTTTACCACATCATTTGTAACATTACGGTCATGATTATACCGAATAATCCCTGGTCATAATCATACCAAGTCCATCTATGCACTACAGGCCACAGATGACTTTCAACATTTTATAAACATGAGGATGATGACAATGATATAAGAATTTAATAAAACAATTTCAAGAATTAATTTATCCATGAACTAATAACGTCCAAATTGTCAACATGATACTTCTTTTTAGAGTAAAATTTAAGAATGCTCAGAAGAATATTTTCATAAAAAGATACTGGATGAAGCGCAAATATCAATGATATTCCACTAATTTCATGGAGTATAGAAGTCAAAACATTAACCAACTGAGTATAATAAAGAATGGAATAACAAAAGAAATCACTAGGCATGCGATAGACTGCACCGATAGGTTATTCCAATAGAATAATAAATAACGGAACCAGGTCATGCATAAACGCACATACAGGATATTCCAACAGAATAATAAACAACAAAACCAGGTCATGCGTAAACGCACCGACAGGATGTTCCAACCGATTAATAACTAAAGGAACCAGGTCATGCGTAACGCACAGACAGAAAGTTCCAACAGAATAATAAAAATGGAATAACAGAAGAATTTTACCATGTATGCGGTACTTCGCATAGACAAGTTATTCCAACATAATGATAAAGAATGGAATAACAGAAGAATTTCACCAAGTATAGGGTAGCCCGTATATACAGGTTATTACAACAAAATAATAGAGAATGGAATAACAGTAGTTCTCATCATGAATAAGAAAGAAATAATACCCCTTACCTTAGAAAAAATGGATACTGGAATAGTGAGGTAGCAGACTTTTTTTCTTCTTTCTCTCTATAATTTCTCTCTATAATAATTGCTCTAAAGCTTTTGTGAATTGGTGCGAAATGAAGGAAGAATGAGCTTCTATTTATAGAAAAATATAGTTTCGATAATTGCACGTTTTGGGGCTCGAAATATTACAGTACAATACCTCTAACTTTTCTTTCATTTTTAATTTAGTCTTGCAAGTATTATCAAACTTGCACCACCTCCCCTAATAGTAAATAATGTGAATCAATAGTTCAATCATGTGAATCAATAGTATAATCATGTGAAAAATACGAATTACAGTATAGTACCTCTATCTATACCTCTATTTTTAACTTAGTCATGCAAGTATTATCAATTTTGCAATAACTCCCCTAATAGTACATGAATGTGATTCAATAGTACACACATGTGAATAAATAGTTATATAAGCATGTAAATTAGTAGCAATTAATTGCTCATTTATCCGATAAATTACCCGATTTATCAATATAACCCCCATACATCAATTATTATCGAAATAAATGTCGATTTCCACTAACACTAATAATCCCAACACAATGGAACTATCAATTTCATCTTTAATCAACACGATCTTATTCATCATTAATATTATAACTCACAATATTTAACAACCAGGTCGTTCCTAGGAAAGAGGGGGCTTTCCGATAAGGATTTCTCCTTATTGGCGCGCAATTAGGTGACCAAACCTCTCTTTGACAGAACTTCTAGACATTTTAAATATTGCAATTTAATAATATGAATAACTTTGTCGTCTCAATTATTGATTTAATAATATATCATATAATGCAGATGATACTGTGACAATAATCAAATCAATAATATGAGAGATATGATGCAGCAATTACTATAGCAATAATTGAGTATAACTGAGTGACTTCTCACGTAAGCATCAATAGCCAATACCGTGTGCTACTATGTAACCACGCGTATTACTGTACTTTTACTACTGTGTAGTTCAACAGTTTTAACGGTAACACTTCCGTCGTTATTTTTATAAAAGATAATTCTATCGTTTTCTTACTATGACAATACTTCCGTTGTGGGGTCCACCAATGATTGTGCCATCGTACGAATATTTCCTATTAAAACGAATATTCCCCGACCAATCGAATATTATATAACCACTTGCTTACTTTGCAAAATTTGTAAATATTATCCACAACTATAATATTATATCATATCCACACCATAATATTCAGAAATATATTTCAAGAGAAATTAATCTTTATTCATAAAATTTTGGGTCTTACATTGAATGTAAATTTAATTAAACTAAACATGAAAAGATAAACATAAAACTAAAGTATATAAAGCTAAATAATGACAAGATTAATTACCTCTTCGGGCACATCCTTGTATTGTGCTGCTTTCGCCGCTGCATTTGCTAACTCCTCAGGACTCAGAGACTGCCAATGCATGCTAAGTGTAAGAGGAAGATTTTGATCCTGACATATTGCTCTCATATAGTCAGCAGGACTATGCGGCGTCGGATAACATGAGGACTGAGTAGATTGACTAACAGAGTAGCCGGTGCCACTGATAGTCGGTCGTCATCTTTGTCCTTGGCCTTTGACATAAATCTTCTTCACAACCGATGATGCCATCTCCCATAATTCTTGATTAATCAGAGGCCGCGCAGTGCATTCAGGATAATGCTCATTTAGTTGGCTCTTATAAGTGTCATGTCAGCAGGTTTAAAATTAAATAGTTAAAAAAATATAAATTAATAAGGATGACGTACAAATTTATAAACATATTAAAGTAAATCTATTTAGATAGCCTCAGGCAAATCATCGCTGGTGGCCACGTATACATCCAGACAATGGATAGGCTAACCCTAAGACTAAGTCTCATACATAATCTGTTCGTATATTAATAGGTTAACATGTGATATAATAAAACTAAAACTTTGCAAAATACGTACCCATGCAACAATATGCTACAATTGTGATATACTTTCGCCCCTATATATGCCTTTTTCTTTATCGCCTTCAGGTGAACTCGAGGCTCTGTTATTGACCGTAGTCTTGCGTCTTTTCACCCAGATCTCAGCTCATAAATTATCACACATCTCAGCCCATATGGGATGCGCACACCACCAAAGGCTCCTGCCCTGGATGATCGGCCGATGCATTATGTAGGGTTTTTTGTCGTTCCTTGTTAAAGTTATCTTTTGCTCGGACGATGCACTTTTGCCAGAACAATATCTGTATTACTGATGCATGTGCGTCGTCACTTCTATACCTTTCTTGCAAATAAAACAACAATAATAATATTTGGACGGTGATAATATAATCCAACACTAATAAAAAATATTAGTTAATTCATTAATTATATTATCTGTCAGAATTTAAAAAAATATATCTAAAATTCAGCCCAATTTGCATCCTTCCAGGCGAGAGGTGTACTCACCCACTTAACCACTGGCATAGGCCAACTATGTTAGCATAATTTTGAAATGCACTTCACAATCTTGCTATCTTGAAAATCACTACTGTGACTCCCCCAAAATAGGTATACATCACCTATTCTGAGTCGTCAAATACATGGTACAGAAAAAAATACAACTTCAGTAATAATATTATCGTGCAAAATACGACAACACATATACTGTGAGTTTGAATACAAATATTATCTAATAGACAGTATACAAACTCAAAAGGAGTCCTCATTACAATTATTGATACACTATTTTACAAAATGGTGAGGACTACTAAAACAACTATTCTGAACTATCACTCCATACCCCGGCTAGTTTCTGCTATGTTCTCACCTCCTGAGAAGAAAAATAGAACAAAAAGAAAAAGGGTGAGCTCAACTAGCCTAGTAAAGAATATTATGACTAAGATAATATACAAATAAATTATCATTAGTCTTCAACAGAGAAAAATCTGATAGAACATAATAGACAACAAGTTTTAGATCAATAACTGCAGCGGAAACAACAATCCATTAGAAGAGTCAAGTAGAGAATGAATTCTAATATCTTCTAAGATTTAAAAATCCATCATCAATATTTTATCCTTGTAACATCAATCAATATACATCTTGAATCAAATATTCATCTTTGCACTACATGCCAAAGATATTCATTTGTATCACCAGTTGGTCATGTTCATCTCAACACCTGTTCATCTTTGCACTATGGGCCAAATATATTCATCAGTTAATCATTCATCTTTGCCCTACATGTCGAAGATATTCAGTAATATCATTATTTAGGACTGAGGATGATAAAAAATATCTTAAAGAAAACGAATCCAGTGAGACAAAAGGACAAATATTGGGGATTCGTATTACAGTTTATCCAAGTTCAATAATACTTCATAATAACCAATTGTGAAGTAGAGTTCAAAAATAAAGATCAAACCATGGATATAATCAAAGATAGTAACCATAATAGACATCTTGGACAAAAAGAAGAAAATATCATTTTTCGGTGAATAGTGCCATATACGTGAATAGTAACCTCGACACAAAAAAGTAGAAATTCTACAATAAAATTCATATCAATATTCCGTCATAATGATATTGAAGAAAATAATATCATTTACGAAGAAAATAACATCCCTTACCTCAAAATAACAATATTTCTGATCGAAATATCGGATGTAAAGCCAAAGAAAACTTGCACTGAATAGCAACTCTCAAAGTATCTAAATACTCCCAAAAAATGCTCGATAATATATAGAGAGAGAAAACTTTATTTCTGGTGTGACTTTCAATTCTAACTAAGCACCTATTTATAGGAAAATGCTAGAACGTCAAAGGAGACTAAATTAATAAAATAATATATATATTTTTCTCCTTCTACGCCACCTACCAAGACCAGCCACCAGCATGCCATTTCTGAAAAAAAATTTGCAGCCCACATGTTTAAAACAAAAGTGGGTCCCACCCATAATTTTAATAAAAATATTTAATTTTTGAAACTTCAATAATTTATAATAAATAGCACTTTTATCAAAAAAAAATATGAATTTTATGTCCATTCCATTGGAAATCAAATTCTCTACAACTTTGCAGAAGAAAGTTTTTTCAAATTCCAAACAGAAAATGTCCGAAATCCACATACGGACGATTTTTAATACCTTCATTCTGACAAAATACTGATAAAATACCTCAACATTAATTTTATCATTTATAATCACAATAAATATATTCATCATTTATATCCACATAAAATAAATATTTCATTATCATATAAATCAATAATTAATTATTCATAAATAATATTACAGAATCACAATTATGACAATCAGGTCGTTTCCAGGAAAGAAGGTGCTTTTCGATAAAGATTTCTCCTTATTGGCGCGTAATTAGGTGACCAAACCCCTTTCCTAGACAAAACTTCCTTAGATATTACCAATAATATTTTCTAATAATATTATTCAAATAAAATGAATTATTGATATGATAATGGAGATACTGTGCAGTGACAATTATTGAAACAACAATAATATAAAATATCAATGCAGCAATTATTGAATCAATAAAATAAAATATTGAACAGTAATTACTGTAACAATTATTGAGTAGCGCCTTCTTACGTAAGAATCAATAATTCAAAAATAATGCACAATACCGTGTGCTACTGTGCAATACCGTGTGCTACTGTGCAACCACGCATATTACTGTATTTTAACCACCGGTTATTCCAACAGTGTTAACAGTAACAACTACGTCGTTTTTTATAAAAACTCAAACTTATCATTTTCTTCATCTGGCCGTTTTCCGTTATGGGGCCCACAAATGGTTGCGGCGTCGTACGAATATTTCCCGATAGAAAGAATATTTCATGACCAAACGAATATTCCCCGACACAATGAATATTTTATAACAATTTACTTCTTTTGTAAAATTTGCACATTTCACCCAATACCAAAGCATTATATCAAATTAACACCTTATTAATTCAAAATAATGAATAGAGGAAATTCAATTTTATTTATAATAAGTTGGGATCTTACAACTTCCACTCCTTATAAAATTTCATCCTCAAAATTGACGTGTGTACCTGATGTTTCGAAAAGGTGAGGATACCTCGCTTTAATTTCTGATTCCAACTCCAAGGTCATTTCTTCAATGACATGGTTTCTCCACAAAACCTTAACTTGTGGTATAATCTTGGTGCGGTGGACATGCTCTTTTCAATCTAAGATCTTAACAAGTACATCATCGTGCGTTAAATCTTCGGCTATCTTGTCTGGTTCTAACTCAATAATCACTACACCAAAAATGGCCTCTAGCGAAGGAAATTTTGTGAAGGAATTTATTCCTTCACATAAGGAGTTTTTTAGCGAAGGAACAGTGAAGGAAAAAAATATAGTGACAATATAGTTATTAGCGAAAGAAACATCTTTCACAGTTTATATTTTTTTCCTCGCAAAATTGGGGCGATAGAAAGATTTTTGGAGCCAATTTATGATAAAAATTTGCGAGGAAAAAATCTATTTAGGAAGGAATTATTACTCACTATATATCATTATTCAGAAGTTTTTTTGCTAGGGATAAAATTGATCGCTATCTTGTTCTAAATAATTTTTTTTAAATTAATTGTGGTGAATATAAATACCTTAAATTTTTTACAATAGTAAATTTAATTTTAATAACACTTTTTAATAAACTTACAATATCAACTATTTACAATAGTAAATTTAATTTTAATAACACTTCTACAGTTCTACCCCTAGTCCTCTTACCTCTACCCAACCCAACTGAAGTGAAAATTCCTATCGGTATACTCGGCCGCGCCGCGATGTCATTAATAAGTCATCCGCCGTATGATCCATATAGTTACGCCAACGCTGTACCGGAGGACTACGGATTCTCGGACGACGGGAATGACATAAACACACTGTTCGTGTCGGGCCTGCCGGACGACGTTAAAGCTCGAGAGATTCACAACCTCTTCCGACGCCGACCCGACTTCGACTCTTGCCAGCTCAAGTTCACCGGTTGTGGTAATCAGGTCCATCTTTGAAACCTGTTTGTTAATTTCTTTTACTTTCTTACTGTCCCATCAACAAAAAATGTTGATTTATGTTTACAAATGCCGATTATTTTGAGTTACTGTGGAGAGAATACAATCATTCATCTGATTTGGGAGTAAAATTAGGGTTTTAACTTCTTTTGCCTTTCAACATTGTTTTATCAAACCCCGGCATTGATTTGGGAGTAGAATACAGCAAATGCTTCGGCATTGCTCACTTCAATGCTTGCAGTCGCTCCTCGGACCTATGGTTGGACCCTCCAAGGTATATCATTACTTTTTTTTAATTAAATTTGCCTTTTCCCCTTCGTACGTGTCTATATATTTAGTCAATTGAAATGTTAAAATTTTTAGTTTATTCTAACCTGATTATAGTTTTTATCATAAGTTTAATATAGTAAATACGTTGTTCCTTTGATGTGTTTTCAGATGGAAATTTTTAAAGTACAATGTTTGTTTCTTAAAACTCTGTATGTGAGGGAGTGATTTCTTCTATTTAATTTTTGCCAACTTTTGGAGAAGCATTTAGTAATTTTTGTTTCTAATGAAGGAGAAATATGATGGAAACATTTTTCAGTTTATCATTCCTTTTCCCTCACCATATTCACAAACCAAATGGAGCTTCAAAGTAATTATTTATGTGTTTTTGTTTCTAAATTGTTGGTAAATATTGTGGAAATTCATCAATTTCACATCTCTGAACAGCTTTGAAATTTGGTCATTTGAAATGATGGTATTGCTATCTGGTCTACTTCCTAATCCAAAGTTGGAAACTTCAGTTCTTTCTATTAGGTGAACTATATACATAGTATAAAAATTATAAAGTATAAAAGCATGTTCGTAGTACTAATTAGTTGTTTGCGTTTTCAGTCTCAATACATGTTCCATGGTTTATATGATACCTCTCGGTCTAAGTGGTGCCACAAGGTGATTTTGAAGCTTCTTGATTCTCCATTATCCTATAATTTTTGTTTCTAGTTAATTACTCATATATATCTTCTTTTTGTACTTCAGTATAAGAGTTTCCAATGAGTTGGGTGCTGAAAGACCACAAAGAGCTTGTTTAGCAGTATGCATCACAATTATTATGGTAGCTATAGAAGGCACCTTGGCAGCTGCCGTCATGAGTTTGGGGCTCCTGTTACAGTGGGGAAGAAGATGTAGTGACATATATTGCAGAAATGTTGCTTTTAGTTGCAGGATCCCACTTTGTGGATGGAATTTAATCCATGATATCAGGTACTCTGCAACTGTTATATTATGGTCATAACCCCCAACATATGGGTCATCTTCACATTCGTCACTATATGGCATGATTTAGAGTGGTACTTTTGATTCTTTTGATAAATTGGCATCAATGGAGCTTTCCCATCTAGTTTGTCATCTGAAGTCATAACTGGGAACATTCAGAACTTGGGGCTTATTCGTGTTCTTGACTATACTCTCAATGATATTCCGCTTAAGAACCAAAAGTGAGAATCTCGAATTACACATTAGTACTCCTTCAATTCCAAATTCTAAAATCATTATTGATTTTTTAAAAGTCAATTTCAAACATTTTCAAACTCAAAATTGGTATGGATTCATTTAGTTTAAGTCAATTAATTATTAATATCATAAACTATTTAAAAAGTACTACTAGTTATTTAGCAAAAAAAAAAGTACTATTAGTTATAAGATTTACTGTTAATCATGTTAATTTTAAATTTGAAAAAGTCTGAAATTGACTTTTAGAAAGTATATTGATCTTATAAAAAGATTGTCTTACCTTTTGACATTGTTATATTAGAGAAAATATAATGTGTTGTTTGTAATGTTTTAGGTATATCATTATATCAAAATGTGAAGTTGTATCTCCTCCGCTTAAAGCAGAAATTAACACTGAGGTGAAAACTGAGGAAGTTTGTATTATATTGAAACCTAAGCAAGAAATGGAGGTCAAGAGTGATATTAATATGCAAGGGCCTGGCATCATTTTGAAGCCAAAACAAAAAGTGATTGCCAAATCAGCTGCACAAATAGTTCATGAACAAAATGGAAAGTAAGTGTTAGGATAAGGTGTCATTTGCTATTATCCATAATTGGTGAAGCCAAGTAGCTAGTATAATTTTTAATATTCAGGTATGTTTTAGTGTTCAGGTTAATTGGTTTTGGTTTTGAAAGTAATGTTTTGTCTATTTTGAATTTTAGTATGGCCCCTATTGCACGAATGGCAATGAATCGAAGAGTTCATCCACTTTTTTCATTGAATCCATATCAAGGAATTTGGACCAAAAAGGTTCGGCTTACAAACAAAGGAAACATGCGCACGTATAAGAACATCAAAGGGGAAGGTTGTGTCTTCAACATAGAGTTAACATATGGATTTGTAAGCCATAAAATACTTTTCACAAACAGTATCTGGGTGGTTTTAGGCCATGTTATTCTTTGATTTAGACTGATTGAGTCAGGGTATTAATTTTTATGGTGCAGGGCACACAAATTTAATTGCTAATAAAAATAGCCTCATTGATCAAGAAATGGCTACAGACTCGAGTAACGGGACAACGAGGACACATAAAAAAGGGTCGTATAAAAGTCCAATTTGCGTGAGAGTTTTTACATCAGGACAAGGTCACACTTAATTGCTAAGGCAAAAAACAACCAAAATGCAACTAGCATTACAATTCAGAGACCAATTCCAGAAACTAGAGATTTTCTTAATCTCAATTTGCCTTCTCCAAATGAAGAAGATAGCAATATTTCTAGACTTGGGTTCAACCCTTGGTGGATTGGAAGCAACCACAGCATGAACTGCTACTCGTTTTTCTCTAAATTGATCATTTTATTCAAGGGTGTACAGATTCATTCATTCTTTACATAATTGAATTGATCGTCTGCAGTTAAACATAATTCAATCAGCTGCTCATCAACTCCAGTTAGCTTTAATACAGGTTTATCCTCAATTTTTAACCCTTTTGATGACATTCTGCAAGTAATATTGTCTACATTTTTGGCATCGATAAACATACATGGTACTTACAGAAAGTGTTAGATAAGGGTACTTTAAAAGTTCAGAGTGTTTCATGAAGAAAATTTTTCCATTACTGCTAAATGTAAGTTCATTCTTGAAATGAAATATGCTTGTATTCAATTTTATATATGTTTCTTCTTAGAACTATATGAACAAAGTATCTCCCTGTTTAATTTGATTTTTTTTTTGTGAATGTAATTTTTTCTTTGGCATTTAAGACGAAGAAATGAAATGTTGTTGAAAGATGGATTGGTGAGTGAAGTGATGATGTGATGAGATGAGATGTAGAAGAGGTATTTTTTTATCATGTAGCCCACAAAAATGGCCTGTAAGGTGGTTGTTTAGGCACCTACAATAAAACTTGACAAATGGCCACCTATCTCACTTCCATTTCTTTCTTAAATTTATGTGTCCTATTGATGTTATATATTTTTCTTTATTTCATTGTATCTAACTTCTTGCATCTTTTCTCATTTTTGGGTAAATATTTATTTCAAAGATAACATATTTAATATACATTATCTATTGATATGTGGAGTTTGCTCTATTTTGTTAGGCTCCTTGTGTTTGTTGGCTGTTGCTTCAAATAAGATTATGTTTTGCCTTCTGGATTTGCTATGTTGTCCGTTGGGTTTTTTTTTTCTTGCCCTGTTGATCTGTTCTAAGTTGTTTACCGACTATAAGTTGTTTATGGATCTGGGTTCCCATTTGTTTGCTTAGGCTTCTTTTGCTTCTCTGTTGCTCATGTTCTTGTTGCTTGGTGTGTTGCTACATATTTTGCTGCTATTTTTTTGCCTTTGTTTTATTTGTTTCGTGCTTGGCTTTGCTTTCGCTGCTGTTTTGAGGTTATGATGATGTTTTGTTGGATTGTTGATGCTATGGTTCTTTGTTTGTGCTACTTGGCTCTGTTGCAGGTTCTCGATATTGCTGCCTACTTGGTTTCCCTGCATCTGCTATTGCTAATGCTGGTGTTTCGCTGTTGTTGGTCTATATTCTGTACTGGTGTTTTATTGCTGGGATATTGTTGCCTCTGCTGCTGTAGTTTTCTGGGTTTCTGCCTGCTGGCGCTCATTGGTTTTGTCTACACTTTTGGGGCTTATTTTTGCTTGGATGTTGGTTTATTGGTTGTGGTTGTTGGCTGGTGCAGTGGTTTGTTGCGGAGCTGTTTTTATTGTTTGGCTGTTGTGGCCTCTTGGGCTCCATGGCTTGGCATGGTTTGACTATTGTAATTTTACAGTTTAGTTTTGCTCATGCTTGCTTTGTTATTGTTGCTGTTGCTGTTCTGGCGAGTGGTGGTGTTGTTGCAGCTGGTCTCCTCTTTGGGTGCCTCTGCAGCAGTTGTTGCTTTGCTGCTGCTGTGTTTTACCTTGCGGGCTTTGCCCAAGCGACTGTACTCTTGGGTTACCTCTGTTGTTGTGTTGCTGCTTCATGGCTTTGGGATGCTGTCCTTTTTGCTCGACTCTTTTAACTGTTTCAGAACTTTGATTTGTATTTCCATCTCTGGATTAATTTTGGAAAAAAATTACTGTTTCTAATTCGTTGTAGCAATATGCTATTTGTGTTTCTGGTATACCTTTTTCATCATAAGGCCTGTCCTGTGATGACCATGGTAATACTTGCTTTGGGGGGTATGCCCCCATGAATTTGTATATTTCCTTTCTTTTTATACAACTTAAATTTTGCAAAAAAAAGTATGACAATATTTATATTTACTTAAAATATTATTTTTAATGTTTCTTATAAATATTAATAATAATAAAAAATATGAAATCACTGATTTGAAAATTAATTATAATTTCTAATGAATTTGATTATTTAGCAATTAATTTTTTATTTAAAAATTTATAATTTGTGAAGGAATTTTTCTCTCACTAAATTGAAGAAAGATTCTCAATTTATAGTTAGTGAAGGAAAATTCTCTCGTTAAAAAAATTTGTTCTTCATAATATATTATTTATGAGGGAATAAAGTTATTCACTAATTTCAAATAGTCCTTAAAATATTATTTGTGAAGGAAATCAATTTTTCACTAAATAACAATATTCCATTACCAAATACAATTTGTGAATAAAAAAGTTATTCACAATATATCATTCACAAAAAATATTTAGTTACTACTTAGCAAATGATACCCAATTGCGAGGAGATCTAATGCGAGCAATCGTGTGAAGGAAATATTTCTTCGCAATAAATCACTTGTGAGTGATATAGTATGTCTTGTGAAGGATTTGTCCTTCAATAGAGGCCATTTTTAGTGTAGTGAATGTGGTTCGGGTTTTTCACATATTTACAAAATATAGATATATGAAAAACATTATGAACGCGAGACATGCTTGGAGGTAATGCGAGTCTATAATCCACATTTCCTATTCGGTCAAGAATTTCAAATGGACCAACAAATCCTGAATTGAGCTTTCCTCTCTTCCCAAATCTTGTAACATCCTTCCATGGAGCAATACGTAACAATACATGATCCCCAATATTAAATTCCACGTCGTTTAGATGAAGATCCGCATAACTCCTTTGTCGATCTTGTGCCATTTATATACATTGTCGAATCTTTTGGATCTTCTTTGTAGTCATTCGTACCAACTCTGGTCCCAACAATGTTGCTTCACCCACCTCGTCCCAGTATACTGGAGAACAACATTTTCTTCCATACAACGCCTCGAATGGAGCCACACCTATACTTTCCTGATAACTGTTGTTGTAGGAGAATTCCACCAATGGTAGGTACTTCTCCTAACTCCCTTTGAAATCTAGGATACAGAGTCTTAATAGATCTTTAAGAGTTTGAATAGTCCTCTCTGATTGTCCGTCCGTTTGAGGATGGTATGCTGAACTGAATCGTAAATCCGTGCCCATAGCTTTCTACAAGCTAATCAAAAATCGTGAAGTGAATCTTGGGTCACGATTCGAAACTATGGATACTGGCATGCCATGCAATCTCACAATCTCATTTACGTATATACAAGTAAGACGTTCAAGGGAATAAGTCTCACGTATAGGCAAGAAATGAGCAGACTTGGTTAATCTATCAACAATAACCCAAATCGCATATATGCCTTGAGAAACTTTGGGAAGACCTGTAACGAAATACATAGTAATATGTTCCCACTTCTATTTCAGAATCTCAAGTGGTTGAAATGGACCCTTTGGTACTTGATGATATGCCTTTACACATTGACAAGTTAAACACCTCGAGATAAACTCTACGATCTATCTTTTCATATTTCTCCACTAAAATGTATGTCGAAGATCATGATACATTTTTGTACTTCTAGGATGGATTGCAAATGGTGTGTTGTGTGCCTCCATCATGATTCTATGCTTCATGTCAGAATCATTAGGAACACAAAGTCTAGAGTTGACTCGAAGTAATCTTTCTTCATCGATTCTTGCTTCTGGAATAACACCTTCTTGTACTTTCTTCTTCATACGCATCAACTCCATGTCCGTAGCTTCAGCAACTTTAACTTTATCGATTAAAGTCGGTTCTACTCGTATGTTTGATATCATCACGTGGGTACTTGGAGCCTTTACCTCTATCTTCATCCTTTGCAAGTCATACAAAATGGACTTTTGTGTTAACAACATTGCACTCGTACCTGCATATGATCTTCTACTCAATGCGTCAGCTACCATGTTTACTTTTTCAGGATGATATTGGATGGTATGATCGTAATCTTTCAACAGCTCGAGCCAACGTCATTGCCGCATGTTGAGTTCCTTTTGGGTGAAGAAATATTTGAGGCTTTTATGATCTGTATAGATCTCCATTTTCTCCCCATACAGGTAGTGTTTCCAGATCTTCAACGCGAAAACGAATGCTGCCAACTCCAAATCATAAGTAGGATAATTCCTCTTATATTCTTTGAGTTGTCACGAGGCATAGGCTATGACTTTCCCATGTTGCATGAGAACACATCCTAACCCTTTGCCTGAAACATCACTATAGATAACAAATCCATCCGAACCAGATGGTATTGTCAGAACAGGTGCCGAAATGAGTCTCCTCTTGAGTTCTTGAAAACTCTTTTCATAATCCTCGCTCCAACCGAATTTTGTATCTTTACGAGTCAGCTGAGTTAATGGAGTAGCGATTCGAGAAAATCCTTCTACGAATCTCTGACAATAACCAGCTAAGCCCAAAAAGCTACGCACTTCGGTCATCGACTTCAGTTGCTCCCAACTTTGTATGGCTTCAATCTTCATCGGGTCGGCAGATACTCCATATTTTGATACCACGTTCCCAAGGAATGCTACTTCCTCAAGCCAGAACTCGCATTTCTTCAGCTTGTCATATAACTTGTTTTCATGAAGCCTTTGCAATACCAGCTTCAAATGGCGATCATGATCTTCATGGCTTTTGGAATAGATGAGGAATTCATCAATAAAGACAACAACAAAACTGATCCAAATATTCTTTGAACACACGGTTCATCATATCCGTGAAAGCAGCAGGAGCATTAGTCAATCCAAAAGACATGACTAAGAATTTATAATGCCCGTACCGAGTTCTGAAGGCAGTCGTCGGAATATCCTCAATTTTAATCTTCAGCTGATGATATCCAGAACGAAGATCTATCTTTGAAAAGAATTGTGCTCCTTGCAACTGGTCAAACAAGTCATCAATGCGAGGTAGCGGATACCTATTCTTGACGGTGACATGGTTCAATTCTTGGTATTCAATACAAAGTCGAATACTCCCATCTTTATTCTTTACGAATAACACAGGAGCACCTCAAGGAGATGTACTAGGACGAATAAAATTGATGTCCAACAACTCCTGTAGTTGGACCTTTAACTCCTAAAGTTCAATAGGAGCCATTCGATATGGGGTTTTAGAAATGGGCTTTGTACCAGGTTCAAGGTCAATAAAGAATTCAACTTCACGTTCTGGGGGTAGACCGGGAAGTTCTTTAGGAAATACATTAGGAAATTCACTAACAATAGAAATATTATTCAAATCTGACGTATTTTTGTTCAAGTCCGTGACATGGGCTAAGAAAGCTTGACATCCGTTTTTCAATAAACGTATAGCAATCAATTTTAGCATGATGAGTGGTTAAGCAATCAATCCCTAAAATCACATCAAATGCAAGTATTTTCAACGAAATAAGATCGGCAGGTAATGTGATGGTTCCAACTTGAATCAAGCAAGATTTATAAACAGTAGATGTAATTAAAGTTTCTCCTAACGGAGTCTCAACAAATAAGTCAATGTATAATTTCTCCGGAGTCAAGTTCAAATGTTGAGCATAAGCAGGAGAGATAAAAGAATGGGTAGAACCAGTATCTAATAAGGTATAAACTTTGCAAGAGTTTATGATTAGCTTACCCGTGATCATCTCGTTCGGGTTCCTCGCGTTTTGGGCAGTCACGACAAACGCTCTTCCAGGAACCACCGACTTAGACTTGTCCGGGACAGCCTTCGGAGTCACCATCCCCGTTGAACTTGGTTTCGTAACAAGACAATCTCTAGCTATATGACCTTCCTTTCCACAGTTATAACACACCTTCAATTATTGTGGGAAGTTTGGTCTGAAGTGTCCCTCTTTCCCGTATTTATAACAAACGATCGGTGCTCGTTCTCCTCCCCTAGAAATAACTGATGTTTTTGCTGACGTCTTTACGTTATCATTGTTGTACATTCTCTTCTTGAAATCTCATCCCGACTCACTTCTTCTATTTTTATGGCCACGATTACCACCAGAGTGGTTACCGCTTTTGTCCGAATATTTTCCTCCCCGCTGGTTGTAATTGCTCCGATGACTGCTGTCACCGGTATGACCCTGGTTGTGGTCCCTTGGTTGAACATACTCATTATGTCGCTCTAATAATTGAGCCATGTTTACAAAATTTGAATATAAATAAAATTTATGAGAGATAAGATATTGCCGAATCTCGGGTTTTAGACCTCTCAGAAACATCCTAGTCATTTGTTCCTCATTTTCGACCAAATGAGGTGCAAATCTGGATAACTCTGCAAACTTCGCCATGTACTGGGACACCGCCATGTTGTTTTGTTCCAGTCTAATAAACTCTATCTCCTTCATATGACGAATACTTTCAGGAAAGTACTTGTTATTAAATAGTTTTTGAAATGTTTTCCAAGACATGTTGAGTGTGGCAGGCTGGGTATGCTTCACAGATTCCCACCAGTAATCTGCCTCACCACGAAACATAAAGGTAGCGAATGGAACCTTATGTTCCTCTGTGCATCCCAAGACATCGAATATCTTGGTAATTTGCTTGACCCATGTTTCTGCCTTGATCGGATCCGACTTTCCCGCAAATTCTAGTGGTCCCAACTCTTTGAACTGCTTGGCTGTGATAAGCCGCGCATTGCTATCATTTCCACCCGTATTTTGTACACGAGTCTCCTTCGTCAGATTTTGCATGAACTACAAAAAGCTTCTAAATATCCCATCTTCATCATTTGTTCAGTAGTGTTGTTTACAGAAGGAATATTGCCTTCCTGTTGCACATTCCCCTGGGTGGTGATTAAAGGTGTCTCCACGGTCTCATTCACTCCATTGTTAATATTTTCAGCTGACATTCTCAAATACTGCCACAAAACAAGGGTTAATTAACATGTCACATATTATCTCTATACTCTGACCTACCAAATAAATACCAAATAAACTTAGTCAGGTCATACTAGTGAAGGAATTTCCCGTCTCTCCCCTCCTAGTTCTTGTCTCACATCTCAGCCAGGGATCATATCCCTAAGCTTTGATACCAACCGTGACGCCCCCAAAATAGGTATACATCACATATTCTGAGTCACCAAATACATGTATAAATAAATACAACTTCAGTAATACAATTATTGTGCAAAATACGACAACACATATACTGTGAGTTTGAATACAAATATTGCCTAATAGACATTATACAAACTCAAAAGGAGTCATCATTACAATTATTGATACACTATTTTATAAAATAGTGAGGACTACTAAAACAACTATCCTGAACCATCACTCCATACCCCGGCTAGTTCCTGTTATATTCTCACCTCCAGAGAAGAAAAATAGAACAAAAAGGAAAAGGGTGAGCTAAACTAGCCCAGTAAAAAATATTATGACTAAGATAACATACAATAAATTATCATTAGTCTTCAACAGGGAAAAATCTGATAGAACATAATAGACAACAAGTTTTAGATCAATAACTGCAGCGGAAACAACAATCCATTAGAAGAGTCAAGTAGAGAATGAATTCTAATATCTTCTAAGATTTAAAAATCCATCATCAATATTTTATCCTTGTAACATCAATCAATATACATCTTGAATCAAATATTCATCTTTGCACTACAGGCCAAAGATATTCATTTGTATCACCAGTTAGTCATGTTCATCTCAACACCTGTTCATCTTTGCACTACGGGCTAAAGATATTCATCAGTTAATCATTCATCTTTGCACTACAGGCCAAAGATATTCAGTAATATCATCATTTAGGACTGAGGATGATGAAAAATATCTTAAAGAAAATGAATCCAGTGAGACAAAAGGACAAATATTAGGGATTCGTATTACAGTTTATCCAAGTTTAATAATACTTCATAATAACCAATTGTGAAGCAGAATTCAAAAATAAAGATCAAAACATGGATACAATCAAAGATAATAACCATTATAGACATCATGGACAAAAAGAAGAAAATTTTATTTTTTGGTGAATAGTGTCGTATACGTGAATAGTGCCGTATACGTGAATAGTAACCCTGACACAAAAAGGTAGAAATTTCACAAGAAAATTCATATCAATATTCCAGCATAATGATATTGAAAAAAATAATATCATTTACGAAAAAAATAACACCCTTTACCTCAAAATAACAATATTTCTGATCGGAATATTGGATGTAAAGCCGAGGGAAACTTGCACTGAATAGAAACTCTCAAAGTATCTAAATACTCACAAAATACGCTCGATAATATATAGAGAGAGAAAACTAGTTTCTGGTGTGATTTTCAATTCTAACTAAGCACCCCTATTTATAGGAAAATGCTAGAAAGCCAAAGGAGACTAAATTAATAAAATAATATATATATTTTCCTCCTTCTACGCCACCTACCAAGACCAGCCACCAGCATGTCATTTCTGAAAAAATTTGCAGCCCACATGTTTAAAACAAAGTGCGTTGATGAGTGAGTTTTATACTTATAATTGAGTGCATCTGAGCTTAATCTTTTGGTTGATTTTAAGTGTTTGTGTCTATTCATGCATGTTTTACGTTGTTTTGTAAGAATTGGGATAAAAATTACATGGATCGACGTTTGGGGTGGCTAGATTCGAGTTTTCGGCTTACCGTTTACACAACATTTACTTCAGAGCCAATTTGAGTATTTCTCCGCACCTTATTTCGTAAATCTCAAAGAATTATAGTTGTAGATCTACTTCTCCTCTTTCCGGAACATCTTGAATCATCAAAATCTGAGTTCAGACGAAGAAGTTATGACCATTTTTTCAAAGGACGTCGGAGCAGAAAATGTTAGAACATGTGCCAGCGCCGGGGCGCCCATTTTTGGCCTATGCCCAGCGCCAGGGCACTGGGGAGCAGTGTTTGAGCCCATCACTGGGGAAGTGCTTGGTGCGGCCTGGACGCGTTTTTGGGCGAATTTTGGCACCTTTTTGACTCCAAATAGGATTGGGTTTGTTCCTAAGCTAAAAATTGGACTTATAACCTATAAATACATGATGTAAGCCATAAAATAAAGGGAGATTACATAGCTTAGCTTAGATAAAAAACTCCATTATATTAGAATATAAACCTAGTTCTTAATTAGCCATTGGAGATTGTAACAAATTGAAGAACACTGAAGATCAAGAACAAGAGCAAGAGGGGAGCATCAGATTTGCTGACAACAGATTCTATTCTCTTCTCTTATCATACTTTTAACTTTTAATGTCTATTCAGTTGTGGATTCTTGGTTTCAATTCATTAATATGAACTAACTCTTTTATTACGATTTCAATTGAACCTTTTATGTTTATGAATTAATTATTTGATTTATTCCAATTATTTATGTCAAGGTGAATTGTTTATCTTGTCTTGTGCTTATTGCTTAATTATTTGATCAGTAATTACCTTGTTACTCTAGAAGGAATTGAAAGAGGAATTATAGGGTTAGAACTGGGCATAATATCATGTGACTTAGATATTTGTAAAGTGAATAATTAGGTTTGAGAATTGAATGGAAATATCTGTTCACCGCATGTAACACATATGGAATTGAGATTAGAAGGAGTTTAATTCAATTGTTTTGCATAGGAATATAGCAAGATTAATCTGGATTAAATAGAAGTCATTTGATCACTTGGAAAAGGACTTTTTACATTTGAGAATTCCTGTTAATAATTCAGTAGGCATAATAATTGGGATAATTGGTTTATAGTTCATAATGGGGGATATTGCAGTCTTAACCTTTATTTATTTGAATTCATTTATAAAGTAATTGAGTTTAATTAGTTAATTTAGTTTTCTTAATTAGAAAAATTACAATTTGTAGTTGTTTAAATAAAATTGATTTGGTTAAGAGTTAGTATTTGGTAATTTTTATTAAATAATTCCTCGTGGGAACGATACTTTTCTTATCACTTTATTACTTGTTGACCGTGTATACTTGCACGTATTCATTGATTGCAAAATCGATCAACAAGTTTTTGGCGCCGTTGCCGGGGAATTAGTTTAATAATTATTTACCAATATTAATTTCAATTAAATTAGTCTTAATTTAAATATTTTTATTTTTATTTTTATTTTTCATTCTCTTCCTATATTTCTCTCTTTTTAGGTACCATGGATGACTTTTCGTATCAATGGCCATACACGAACATGACTCAACCAAGGGGAGCGGAGATTGACAGACTCGAGAAACTTTCTGCATTGTCAGCACAGATGGAGACACTTTCGAGGATGTTTGAAGCTTTTGAAGCTCAACGTCGTCAAAGTGTGGCAGTTACTTATGATTATTGTGCTGGAAATCATACGAGTCATCAATGCTCCATCAGTTTCGAGCCGGTACAGTATAGTGGTGATTACCCCAACAATTATGTCTATCCCAACAACTACCATCAAGATTGGGGGTATCACCCGGATTTTTCATGGAGTAACAATCAAGATCAATTTTATGCTCCAAGTCCAACATACCCACCAGATTTCTCGTGTCCACCTCCACTACAACAGGAAGAACATTCAAATTGGGAGGAAGCCTTGGAAAAATTTATTAAATCTTCTGAAAAAAGGAACGAGGAACAAGACAAGAAAATGAATCAAGTAGAGCTGAATTTGCAAAGCCAAGGGGCGTCGATCAAGAATCTGGAAAATCAATTGGGGCAGATAGCACATGCGTTAAACAATCGTCCTCATTACACTTGGCTCTATGACATGGATGACGAGACTGATGATGAGCCCGAACCAAATCTGCAATCGAATGTGCCAAATGATATAGATGTTGAAAGAGAGGAAAGACTTGGAGACCAACAAAAGGAGATCAGCAAAGATCTAACTTTGAGTACCAACGAAGATGAGCCAATTTTGATAGTGTCTCATGTACCTTCTCCACCAAAGTTCAAGAATCCGGGCAGTTTTGCAAAACCATGCCCAATCAGCAGTCATGTCATCGGCAAAGCTCTTGGTGACTTAAGAGCTAGTACAGTTGTGGAGTCATGGTGGGATGAAAAGGAGAAGATAGAGGAAGATTCTATTATGTTTATTAAGCTTCAATGCCTTAATCTGTTCATCGACATAATGGAGGAAACACCTAGTGGTTTTGCCATGCTTAATGGGGATCCTATCTAAAAAGATCATGCTAGGTGACTTAAACGCAATGGCCATTACAATTGGGAACCTCCCAAAAGAGACATTGTTACTGATGGATGGAGGGTTCCTCAATTTTCGAAGGGGAATTGGATAGAGAATTGAAGAAGTCAGGCTGAGACTATAAAACAAGCGCTTATTGGGAGGCAACCCAAGTTTAATTTTTATTTTTAGTTTTTATTAAGTTTTATATTAGTAGTTTTGAATTTGCATTTATTTAGGATTTAATAAAAGTGCTTCTATCATGGTTTTACAGGTTATTCAAGTCAAATTCAAGTGTGGTGCCCAATTTGTTCCATGTGCTTAGCCTATTCTCCAAACTTAGTGGACAAGGAGGAAGATTGCTATATTTTTAGGGAAGTCTTCTGATTTACTTTTTTATATTTCATCCATTGAGGACAATGTCTAGTTTAAGTTTGGGGGCATTTTAGTGTCGTATTGCATATAGTTCGTTATCTGCATAGTAGTCATTTTTTTTATGTGTTAGCATTGTGTTTTTTAGGTTGCATATAATACATGGTAGTTATTTGCATATTCATATATGTGTTGCATTAGTAAGTGTTCATGTAGTATAATTGCATTTTTTGGCATGAATCTGTGTGATAGGTTGGTGTGGTCTTAGCCCGGCCTATGATAAGATTGGTTTTGCGTGTTAACTTGAATAGTGTTGATAATTGATGATGAGTTCTAATTTTAATCATGATGATAATCTTAGCCTGTCTGAAACTTATGTAACCGATTAACACTTAAATTTTAACTGTTTTAATCCACTTGGTTCAAGGGTTTCATAATTTGTTTCTGAGGAAAAATCTTGGTTAAAATTTAATGAAATTAGTGAACTGGCGGTAAAGGTTGGAATGACGTAAAAGCTTGAGTTTGGGGGAATCTATGGGATATATAGAAAAAAGAAAATGAAAAAAAAGAAAAAAAGAAAAGAAATGATGAAAAGAAAAAAAAGAATAAAAAATCCAGAAAAAGAGAATAAACACCGTGGCATGCTTGTCTAGTTTTGTGGCCTTTGTTACTTGAGTAAGTAAGCTCGAGGGGATTGTCTTTACACCTAGCGCCGTAAGGTCTTAATGGCTTGGGAGTCGTTGGTCGAAAGCTCGTTAAGGTAACACTAAAAAGCCTAAGGGAATAAGACATTGCACAGCCATGAGTAAAATAAAAAAAAATGAAAAAAAAACACGAGAAGAGCAAAAATGCCCTCGTGGTTGAATAAAAGTATAAATAAATCTTGTATTTACCCTCAGACTTGGTAATTGTTTAGTTTTAATTGGAGTTGTCATGTTCACAAAAGTAATTGAATTGGAACTGAAATTTTCCTTCTAAGAAGTTTGTTATGTGATTATCTTGAACTGCGGTTAGTTAGAATGGTTAACAAGCACACACACATAACATGGGTGATGACAGGTTTGGATTGACTAATTGGTTAGAGTTATGGACTTTGACTTGATTGGATATATTGTTTGAGTATCATTGGTATCTTTGAGGCCTGTTGTTATATATCATACTGATTTATTACGGGATTCGTAGGTATATTAGGAAGTAAATCATGCATATGCATTCATGTAGTTGAGTTAGTTTGTTTATTTTTAGTTCTTTCGTGTTTTTGCTTGAGGACAAGAAAAGGTTTAAGTTTGGAGGTATTTGATGAGTGAGTTTTATACTTATAATTGAGTGCATTTGAGCTTAATCTTTTGGTTGATTTTAAGTGTTTGTGTCTATTCATGCATGTTTTACATTTTTTTGTAGGAATTTGGACAAAAGTTACATGGATCGACCTTTGGGGTGGCTAGATTCACGTTTTTGGCTTGTCAATTACACATCAATTACTTCATAGCCAATTTTAGTATTTCTACGGACCTTATTTCGTAAAACTCAAAGAATAAAAGTTGTTGATCTACTTCTCTTCTTTCTGGAACATCTTGAATCATCAAAATCGGAATTCAGACGAAGAAGTTATGGCCATTTTCCCAAAGGACGTCGGAGCAGAAAATGTCAGAACATGTGCCAGCGCCGGGACACCCATTTTTGGCCTATGCCCAGCGCCGGGACGCTGGGGAGAAGTGTTTGAGCATCGTGCCCAGCACTGGGGAAATGCTTGGTGCAGCCTGGATGCATTTTTGGGCGAATTTTGACACCTTTTTGACTCCAAATAGGATTTTGTTTGTTCCTAAGCTAAAAATTGGGCTTGTAACCTATAAATACATGATGTAAGACATAAAATAAAGGGAGATTACATAACTTAGCTTAGATAAAAAACTCCATTAGGTTAGAATATAAACCCTAGTTCTTAATTAGCCATTGGAGATTGAAGCAAATTGAAGAACACTGAAGATCAAGAGCAAGAGCAAGAGGAGAGCATCAGATTTGCTGACAACAGATTCTATTCTCTTCTCTTATCAAACTTTTATCTTTTAATGTCTATTCAGTTGTGAATTCTTGGTTTCAATTCATTAATATGAACTAACTCTTTTATTAAGATTTCAATTGAACCTTTTATGTTTATGAATTAATTATTTGATTTATTCCAATTATTTATGTCAATGTGAATTGTTTATCTTGTCGTGTGCTTATTGCTTAATTATTTGATCAGTAATTACCTTGTTACTCTAGAAGGAATTGAAAGAGGAATTCTAGGGTTAGAACTGGGCATGATATCATGTGACTTAGTTATTTGTAAAGTGAATAATTAGGTTTGTGAATTGAATGGAAATATCTGTTCACCGCATGTAACACAGAAGGAATTGGGATTAGAAGGAGTTTAATTTAATTGTTTTGCATAGGAATATAGCAAGATTAATCTGGATTAAATAGAAGTCATTTGATCACTTGGAAAAGGACTTTTGACATTTGAGAATTCCTGTTAATAATTTAGTAGGCATAATAATTGGGATAATTTGATAATTGGTTTATAGTTCATAATTGGGGATATTGTAGTCTTAACCTTTATTTATTTGAATTCATTTATAAAGTAATTCAGTTTAATTAGTTAATTTAGTTTTCTTAATTAGAAAAATTATAATTTGTTGTTGTTTAAATAAAATTGATTTGGTTAAGAGTTAGTATTTGGTAATTTTTATTAAATAATTCCTCGTGAAAATGATACTTTTCTTATCACTTTATTACTTGTTGACCATGTATACTTGCACGTATTCATTGATTGCGAAATCGATCAACATGCGTCCCACCCATAATTTTAATAAAAATATTTAATTTTTGAAACTTCAATAATTCATAATAAATAGCCCTTTTATCAGAAAAAAAAACAAATTTTATGTCCATTCCACAGGAAATCGAATATTCTACAACTTTGCAGAAAAAAGTTTTTCCAAATCCCAAACAGAAAATATCCGAAATCCACATACGGATGATTTTTAATACATTCCTTCCGATAAAATACTGATAAAATACCTCAACATTAATTCCATCATTTATTACCACAATAAATATATCGATCATTTATATCCACATAAAATAAATATTTTCTTATCATATAAATTAATAATTAATTATTCAAAAATAATATTACAGAATCACAATTATGTCAACCAAGTCGTTCCCAGGAAAGAGGGGGCTTTCTGTAAGACCTCAAATTTTATGAATAAAGAATAATTTTTTCGAAATATATTTTTGAATATTATGGTGTGGATTTGATATAATATTATAGTCGTAGATAATATTTACAAATTTTACAAAGTAAGCAAGTGGTTATATAATATTCTATTGGCCTGGAAATATTCGTTTTAACAGGAAATATTCGTACGACGGCACAATCATTGGTGGACCCCACAACGGAAGTATTGTCGTAGTTAGTAAACGACAAAATTATCTTTCTATAAAAATAACGGTAGAGATGTTACCGTTAAAACTGTTGAACTACCCGGTAGTAAAAGTACAGTAATACGCGTGGTTGCATAGTAGCACACGATATTGATTATTGATGCTTATGTGAGAAGTCCCTCAATTATACTCTATTATTGCTACAGTAATTGATGCATCATATCTCTCATATTATTGATTCTATTATTGTTACAGTATCATCTGCATAATATGATATATTATTAAATTAATAATTAAGACGGTAAAGTTATTCATATTATTATTTGTAATATTGACAATGTCTAGAAGTTCTGTCAAGGAGAGGTTTGGTCACCTAATTGGGCTCCAATAAAGAGAAATCCTTATCAGAAAGCCCCCTCTTTCCTGGGAACGACCTGTTTGTTAAATATTATGAATTATAATATTAATGATGAATAAGTTCGTGTTGATTAAAGATGAATTTTATAGTTCCATTGTGTTGGAATTAATTGTGTTAGTGGAAATCGACATTTGTTTCGATAATAATTGATGTTTGGAGGTTATATTGTTCAATCGGGTATTCGGGACACTTTTTGTGTTGAGTTACTATTCATGAGTTACTATTTACGGGGTACTATTCACCCGTAAAATATATTTCTTTTCGGTCCAAATCATTTTTGGGTACAATATTATTCCATGAGGAGATGTGCTAATTTTTCAGACCGTTGGTTGAAGATATAATAGTAAATCAATATGGATCGCTGGTTTAAAGTTTTAATAGTAAATCAGTATGGACCGTTGTTTTAAGTTTTAATAGTAAACCAATATAGACCGTCCGTTTAAAAGTAAATCAATCTGGACCATTCATGAATTAGTTAATATTCAGTCCATTTTCCTATAAATAGAAGCTCATTCCTTCATTATTTCTTACGAATTCACTGAAACTCTAGAGAGAGAAACTATAGAGAGAAAGAAGAAAAATATTCTGCTACTTCACTACTCCAATATCTAGTTTCTTCTAAGGTAAGGGAGATTATTTGTTGTGCTCGTAAGAGGTATTATTTCTTTCTTATTCATGAACAGAACTTTTGTTATTCCATTCATTATTATTCTATTGGAATAACCTGTATACGCGGGCTACCCTATACTTGGTGAAATTCTTCTGTTATTCCATTCTTTATCATTATGTTGGAATAACCTATCTATGCGAAGTACCGCATACATGGTAAAATTCTTCTGTCATTCCATTATTTATTATTCTGTTGGAACATCCTGTCTGTGCGTTTACGCTGGACCTGGTTCCATTATTTATTATTCTATCGGAATATCCTGTCTGTGCGTTTACGCCGGACCTGGTTCCATTATTTATTATTCTATCGGAATATCCTGTTTGTGCATTTATGCCGGACTTGGTTCCATTATTTATTATTCTATTGGGAATAACCTGTCTGTGCAGTCTATCGCACACATGATGAATCCTTCTGTTATTCTATTCTTTATTATTCTGTTGGAATAACATGTCTATGTGGATTACCACATGCATGGTGAATGATCTTTCATATTCATTCCTTATTAAATTATGGAAATGATCTGTCTACGTGGATTACCTCATGGCGGGCAAAAATCTATTTGCAGTTTCATATATTCTATTATACTCAGTTGGTTAAAGCTTTAGCTTCTATACTCCATGAAATTAGTGGAATATCCTTGATATTTGCGCTTCATCCAGTATCTTTCATGAAAATATTCTTCTGAGCATTCTTGAATTTTACTCTACAAAACAGTATCATGTTGACAAATTAGACATTATTGAGTGCAGGATAAATTAACTTATAAATCTTTAAAATTTATTCTTGAACTTGTTTTATTGAATTATTATGTCATTGTCATCATCCTCATGCTTATATTGTGATGAAAGTCATCTTTGGCTTACGTGCATAGATGGACTTGGTACGATTATGACCAGGAATTATTCGGTATAATCATGACCGTAATGTAACGAATGATGTGGTAAAAGTCCTCATTGACCTGTAGTTCATTGGTGGACAGTTGTTTGTATGATTATGACTAGGGATTATTCGGTATAGTCATAACCATTGATGATTACATGAATATCCTTGGCCGTGGAGCAGGGATGATTCGATTTTATTTATTAAGTTGAGTCTCAGCGATATAGTTGATGAAAAACTTTTTAAATCATAGAAGATAGTAGATTTTATACCTTACTTGACTCTTCTAATGGATTGCTTGTTCCGCTGCAGTTAAACTTGATGTTTGTTATATTGTATCAGTTTAACACTGTTGAAGGCTAACGATAATTTATTCTGCATAATCTTAGTCATAATATTTCTTACTAGGCTAGTTGAGCTCACCCTTTTTGTGATGCCCCCAAAACAGGTATACATCACCTATTCTTGAGTCGCCAGATACATGGTACAGAATTCAAATACAACTTAATAATACAACTGTCGTGTACAATACGACAAAACATAAACTGTGAGTTTGAATCCAAATATTGTTTACTAGAGAGTATACAAACTCAGAAAGAGTCCTCATTACAATTATTATCATACTATTTCACAGAATAGTGAGGACTACTAATGCACCATCTAGGACCATAACTCCGTTCCCCGACTCGTCCCATCTATATTTTCATTTTCTGAATAGAACAGTTAAAGAAAGGGTGAGCACAACTAGCCCAGTAAGAAATATTATGACTAAGATAATGCAGAATAAATTATCATTAGCCTTAAACAGTGTTAAACTGATACAATATAACAAACATCAAGTTTAACTATAGCAGAACAATAAATCCATTAAAAGAGTCAAGTAGAGAATAAAATCTACTATCTTCTATTTTTTTCATTACTTTTATCGTTGGGACTCAGCTTAATAAATAATCCACATCATCGAATCACCCCTGCACTACGGAAAATGATATTCTTTAGTATCACGACCATAATTATCCATGCACTACGGGGCAAGAATATTTGTGTATTCATTAATGGTCATGATCATGCCAACAACTGTCCATCAATGCACTACGGGCCAATGAGGACTTTTACCATATCATTTGTAACATTACGGTCATGATTACACCGAATAATTCCTGGTCATAATCATACCAAGTCCATCTATACACTACAGGCCACATATGACTTTCAAAAAAATATAAACATGAGAATAATGACAATGATATAAGAATTCAATAAAACAAGTTCCAGAATTAATTTATATAGTAACTAATAATGTCTAAATTGTCAACATGATACTGCTTTGTAGAGTAAAATTCAAGAATGCTCAGAAGAATATTTCCATGAAAATATATTGGATGAAGCGCAAATATCAATGATATTCTACTAATTTCATGGAGTATAGAAGTCAAAACTTTAACCAACTGAGTATAACAAAGATTGGAATAACAAAAGAAATCACCAGGCAAGCGATAGACTGCACAAACAGGTTATTCCAACAGAATAATAAATAACGGAATCAGGTTCGGCGTAAAACGCACAGACATGATATTCCAACAGAATAATAAAGACGGAATCAGGTCCGACGTAAAACGCACAGACATGATATTCCAACAGAATAATAAAGACGGAACCAGGTCCAGCGTAGAACGCACAGACAAGATGTTCCAACAGAATGATAAATAATGGAACCAGGTCTGGTGTAAACGCACAGACAGGATGTTCCAACAAAATGATAAAGAATGGAATAACAGAAGAATTTCACCAAGTATAGAATAGCCCGTGTATAAAGGTTATTCCAATAGAATAATTAAGAATGGAATAACAGAAGTTCTCTTCATGGATAAGAAGGAAATAATACTCCCTACCTTGGAAAAACTGGATACTGGAATAGTGAGGTATAAGACTTCTCTTCTTCTTTCTCTCTATAATTTCTCTCTATAATAATCGCTCTAAAGCTTTTGTGAATTGGTGAGAAATGAAGGAAGAATGAGCTTCTATTTATAGGAAAATATAGTTTTGATAATTGCACGTTTTGGGGCTCAAAAAATTACAGTACAATACCTCTAACTTTTCTTTCATTTTTAATTTAGTCCTGCAAGTATTATCAAACTTGCACCACCTCCCCTAAAAGTACATAATATGAATCAATAATTCAATCATGTGAATCAATAGTATAATCATGTGAAAAATACGAATTACAGTATAGTATCTCCATCTATACCTCCATTTTTAACTTAGTCATACAAGTATTATCAATCTTGCACCAACTCCCCTGATAGTAAATAATGTGATTCAATAGTATACAAATGTGAACAAATAGTTATATAAGTATGTGAATTAGTAGCAATTAATTATTCATTTATCCGATAAATTACCCTATTTATCAATATAACCCCTAGACATCAATTATCATCGAAATAGATGTCAATTTCCACTAACACTAATAATCCCAACACAATGGAACTATCAAAATTCATTTTTAATCAACACAACTTATTTATCATTAATATTATAACTCACAAAATTTAACAACCAGATCGTTTTCAGGAAAGAGGGGGTTTCCGATAAGGATTTCTCCTTATTGGCGCGTAATTAGGTGACCAAATCTCTCATTGACAGAACTTCTAGACATTATCAATATTGCAAATAATAATATGAATAACTTTGTCGTCTCAATTATTGATTTACTAATATAAAATATTATGTAAATGATACTGTGACAATAATTGAATCAATAATATGAGAGATATGATGCAGCAATTACTGTAGCAATAATTGAGTATAATTGAGTGACTTCTCACGTAAGCATCAATAATCAATACCATGTGCTACTATGCAACCACGCATATTACTGTACTTTTAACATCGGGTGTTTCAACAGTTAACGGTAAAACTTCCGCCGTTATTTTCATAAAGTATTTTTGTCATTTTCTCAATCCGACAATAATTCCGTCGTGGGGGTCCACCAATGATTGTGTCGTTGTACGAATATTCCCTGTTAAAACGAATATTCCCCGACCAATCGAATATTATATAACAAATTGCATACTTTACAAAATTTGTAAATATTTTTGACAACCCAAGAAATTAGACAATTTATGAAAATCTTAAATGATTGATTTAAGGTAAAATAATAGACCTAGATAGAAAATAAGTGTATGCGTTTGATGTTATTGGGATTGAATTTTGAGGATTTCAAAATTCGGTGAAGAATATAGGTGAATTATTCAGGATTAAGAATTTATGTAAATATGCTCTGTGTATATGGTTAATGATGTGTTCAGAATGTGGTTAAGGGTCATGGGTTGATCAGATAAATTATATCTGTGGAAAACCCTAAGTTTATATTAAGAACGACAACGTTCAGTTAGAAAACCCTAACGTCTAATAAGAAACCCTAGAAATCGGTTTTGGAAACCCTAGTTTCAGTTCCGGGAAATCCGAAACCCTAAATCGGATATTGAAAACCCTAGATTGAGAATGCAATGTATGTACAAGGTTAAACGTCATTAATATTAAATTAATTAGGGAAAACCCTAATGAATTATCTAAAATCTTAATTGATTTTTTGAAAACCCTAATACCAGATCTGAAAATCCTAGTTTCAGATTCTGATAAAGTGAAACCCTAATCTGGGAATATAACGGAGAATTTTAATGCTTTAGTACTAATAATTAAGTATTAATTAGGGTAAAGGTTAATTAATTAACAAACCCTAATTTCCAATTTTTGGAACCCTAATTGTTTCGTCAGAAACACTAATGCTCAATTGTGGATTTAATTGCTAAAATTAGCAATTCTAATTAGGAAACCCTAATCCTAATTATTTCAATTTATGAGTAATTAGAAAACACTAATCTAATTACGAAATCTAAATTCTAATTTAGAAAATCAAAATTTTTCTATTAGAAACCCTAATTTTTGGGTTATAAACCCTAATCCGTGATATTGACCCTAATTGCTTAATTAGCAATGTTAATTAGGAAATATAAATCCTAATTGTCAAGTTATTAGAAACCCTAATCTAATTAGAAAATCTAATTTTTAAAATTGAAATATTATTTTTCTATTTAAAACCTTAAAATGTGGTTTTGAAACCTAATGTACAATTTTGACCCTAAGTGCTTAATTAACAATTTTAATTAGGATAAATTAGTCCTACTTAGTAAGATTGATATATGATTAGGAAATTATGATATAATTAGGAAGCTCTAATTATAATTTAGAAATCAAAATTTTCTATTTTTTATTCTAATTAGAAATTTTTTGAAAATCCAAGTTGCTAAATATTTTTGGGTTAAAATCTAAATCCTAAAGGGTTAAACCCTAAACCCTAAAATGTCCAAACCCTAAACCCTAAGGATTTCATCAAATACAAATTCTAGAAGTTAAGGAAATGACAAAAATGCCCCTTTTGAGTATTATTTTAGGTTACTTGCAAATCTTGGCAAGATATTGGTTGTTCACCAACCCTAGTCTAAAACTAGCATATCATGTGACTTATAACAACCCTTTCAGTCTCAATTCAGCAGATTCATGCATTACAACATAATATATATAGATCTAAGAGAGATAAAATGTACAAAAACTTGATCATTTATACAACCAATGCTCAACAAAGCCTCTCTCTCTCCTCACTCACGAATTTATGTAGTAGATCAGTCCCAAAACACAGCCCTATGATTACCCACAACAGATCAGAAACACAGAATCAAAATTTGTGCATAAAGGTATAAAACCTAAACCAACAACTTGATCTTTGATCCTTTGTTCAATGTTATGTTTAAGTGTTTTAATATGTTGAATATAGTGTTAATAAGTGATCTGGGTTGTTAGATCAAGAATCTATAACATCTAGATGCATGAATTTAAAGATTTCTCAAATCTGGAAAAAATGAAAAATAAGATCTGACAAGTCAATGTCAGGGCTTGTAGATTCTTCTGTGTTAATGATTTATGATGTTTGAAGTTATATATATGTAGTATGCCATGAAGGCTTTATTCTGGAACATGAATCAAGGTTATATCATGTCTAGATTAAAAGTTACAAGCGGTCAAACCTAGTTGACCGAACACGATTTCTGTTTCTGTGCAGCCCAGATTTTGCCCAGAAAGTCTGACAACCAGTTTTGAATGCTCGGATCTCGTAGTCTGTTAGTGTTTATGATATATAGTTGGTTTAATCGTGTAGCATGACATGGATACTACATACTGAAGTCTTTATATCACTCAGATACTTGTTAGAATCATAAATATTTATGGTCAAACGTAGTTGACCGAACTGCTTCAAGAACAATGTGGAAAACCCAGATTTGTTCAAGAACACGTTCTGACCGCTAGTTTGACCGAGCTAAATCTTTTGTTTGTGGTGTTAATTTGATGTTATGATGACATAGAATTATAGCCTGACATATGTTCTACAAGATTCAACCTCTAGATCACATAAACCGAACACGAAATGAACGTTATAAGGACTCAAAGTAGGTGCTTTAAATTCTGGAAAATCCAGAAACCGAAGAACACGTCTGACAGGTAGTTTGAGAGCTTAGATCTCTCAGTTGTAAAGTGTTATGTCCATGAAGTTTGATTTTAGTTGTAGTATTACACTTATAATACATGATTAGAACAATAGCCAACCCAGAAACACATAAAACAAGAAATTAAATCCGGTCAAACATACTCACCCGAACTCTGACATGAAGATCTGAAAATTGGCCAAGAACACTCAAGAACACCTATAGCGACGGTTCTGTCGCTATAGGGCCCCTTTAGCGATGCTTAATTTCAGAAATTACAGAAAATTAATTAAAAATTAGAAAAAATTAGTTTTTAATTATTAAAAATACAGAATAAATTATGAAAAATTATTTTAAAGTTTGAAAAATAATTTTTAATTATTTTAAGTGTATTTCGAAAATATTTATTATTTTTGGAATGTAAATGTTATTTATTTATTTAATTATAATATTAAATAAATTATTTAAAAATAGTTTTAATTCATGAAAAATCATGAAAAATAATATTATGGTATAAGAAAATATTTTAAGTTATTTTTGATGACTTTTGATATTTTGTGATGAATTTCATTAAAAAATTATTATTAATGGTAATTATTTTATTTAATGAATATATTAAATAAATTATGAAAAAATAGTATTAATGATTTAAAAATCATATAAAAATGATTTAAGTGCTATAAAAATATTTTAAGTTATAAAATATAACTTTTGATATTTTGGCATGAAAATATTAATATTTTAATATTAATAGCAATTATCGGATAATGGATTTAATTGTTGGAAAATCATATAAACATGATTTTAAAGTATTAAAAATACTTTGTGATATTATAATATTATAATATTATGTAATAATTTTTATTAATATTTTATATTAAATGAATATTAATAATTAAGGTATTATGTTGTATTTAATTCATTTAAATACGGTTTTAAGGATTAAAAAATGTTGATAAATGGTAATAATTATCCGAAAATTTTTACGAGCCTAGGAAAAATTGTTTTGTCTGATTAGAAATTATCTGTGATAATTTTTAAGTGGTTAGACAGAGTTTAATTGAACTTAAACTCGATATTCGTCTGACTAGACCGTCGGGATGATAGAATTGTGTCGATTTCAAGTCAGACTGAAATAGTTTGACCTGATACTAAGTCTTATGTGTTGTAAAGACTGATAGGGTTATGTGTTATGTGTTTAGGTTATTCTATGTATATATATATAACAGTATTATATTGTGATGATATTATTCTAATTATTGGAGATCTATATTATTAATATTAGGTCTTCGGGTAAAGCGATATAAATTGCGTTGCGGTAATCAACGATTCAGGCAAGTTTCTTTTACTTAACTTTAATAAGAGTAGTTTCTTCAAGCTTATGGTTAATCATTGCTGATTGACATGAAATTTGTACTCAGTACACTTGCATGTATAAGTCAGGTATGAAAGACTGATCATTTTCATTACCAGTTGGTTCAGAAATGTTTGTTCATGTATAATACTTGTTCAGTCAAAAATTTGTTCGTGCTAGTTCTCAATTATATTGATGAATTATAGCAAGCCCATTATTCATACTCTTCAATCATGATATATCGTTATATTATTGTATATAAACTTGCTGGGCAACTTTCATGCTCACCCTTGCTATATCATGATAAAACATTATAGATAAAGCGAATGCATTCGGATACAGGAAAATGATAATCCAATTTCAGCTTGGGGCAATAAGTGCGGCTAGTTTGTAATAGTATATTTTGATAAATATTGTTGTGTAATAGATATTTTATGAATTGTGTATTAAGTTAAGGTTACTCAACCTTGGGGAATAGTGTGTAATGTATTGTATAAACAATTTATGTTTATATCTTCTGCAAATAGTGATAGAAATAGTATACCGGATCCGAGGTGATTTGGGACCTGGATTCGGGGCTATCACAGTTAGTATCAAAGCTGTTGGTTATGAAGCTTAGGTAGGAATACCTGAGACCAATAACCGCAGTGATTAGGATAAGATCTAACTCACATAGAATTAGTTGGTCGGTACGATTCAAAGATGAATCTCGGCGAGTGTAAAGCACAGAGTTCCCTAACTCTGATAATAAAGTTGAACAGTAATAATGAATAGATCGAATTTAAAGGACTGAAAGTGCAGGGATAGAAGATCGTAAAACAAAACGATCATAGGCATAGAAATAAATCGTAATATATACGATAAGATCACCCCGTGATCTGATAAGGTTACGACAGTCAGAAAGAATCAATCTTATGATTGAAAAGTTTACAGCAAGATGCTGTGTGTAAGTTTTACTATGCAATTGTACTATGAAAACTCATGAAAGAGTTATAGATTATGAATACGAATTGAATTCGTATTGAAAAAGGGGGTTAAGATTAGGTGGGGATTTGAATGAGGACTCGTGTCAGCAACAGAGTTGTATGATTCCTTGTATGGGCGGGGAATTGTACTTGGTGTAAAAACTACTTAGTTGGTGGCATTGGTAATAATTGAAATGTTGTGTCACGCTAGTTGTTATATACAGATAAATAGGTCATATGTAGAGAATATAGGATTAAGTACGAGTTCTTAGAACTCATACTTATGTGACATTCTTGACGCATAGTTATATGAAATGTTTATGAGTCCCTCAGCATACGCACTATGTGCCTTTTAAAAAAAAAATTGTTTTTATTTATCACTTATGTACCATGTGACCTGGTGCAGAGATGATAAAAAAAATGATGGAGTTATCAATGCAGAATTACTTGGTGTTGGATGTGATCTAAGGATCGTCAGCCCACTACAGTATGATGTAGTATAACAAAGTCACAAAATGACGAAATCCTCAACGGACTGTTAAATACAATGCGGCATCATGACGTCATTCTCAAAAATGTTTTATTGAAAGAAATTTCCCAAACCAAATTGTTTTGCTGTGGAATCAAATAAGAAAGAGGTAAAATTTTTGTGCCTTTGGCAGTGATGGGAAAATAGATAAAATCAGTACTTGGCCAGTACAGTGCATATCGGGCTAATCACCCTTTATGTCCGTAAGTAATGACGGTTTGCAGATGAATTTCCATAAAACCTTTGCGAAAATGAAAAACAAATAGTCTATACGATTCCTCAGCACAGTTTTAAAATTTTTTACCCTTGTGAGTGGTGTATTGGGTAGCATATGAAATATGTGTGAATGGTGTAAGGTGCACGGTGTAAGGTGTAAGGTGAATTTCGGGGACGAAATTCTTAGAAGGAGGGGTGAATGTGACAACCCAAGAAATTAGACAATTTATGAAAATCTTAAATGATTGATTTAAGGTCAAATAATATTCCTATATAGAAAATAAGTGTATGCGTTTGATGTTATTGGGATTGAATTTTGAGGATTTCAAAATTCGGTGAAGGATATAGGTGAATTATTCAGGATTAAGAATTTATGTAAATATGCTCTGTGTATATTGTTAATGATGTGTTCAGAATGTGGTTAAGGGTCATGGGTTGATCAGATAAATTATATATGTGGCAAACCCTAAGTTTATATTAAGAACGACAACGTTCAGTTAGAAAACCTCAACGTCTAATAAGAAACCCTAGAAATTGGTTATGGAAACCCTAGTTTCAGTTCCGGGAAATCCGAAATCCTAAATCGGATATTGAAAACCCTAGATTGGGAATGAAATGTATGTACAATGTTAAACGTCATTAATATTAAATTAATTAGGGAAAACCCTAATGAATTATCTAAAATCTTAATTGATTATTTGAAAACCCTAATACCAGATCTGAAAATCCTAGTTTCAGATTATGATAAAGTGAAACCCTAATCTGGGAATATAACGGAGAATTTTAATGTTTTAGTACTAATAATTAAGTATTAATTAGGGTAAATGTTAATTAATTAACAAACCCTAATTTCCAATTTTTGGAACCCTAATTGTTTTGTCAGAAACACTAATGCTCAATTGTGGATTTAATTGCTAAAATTAGTAATTCTAATTAGGAAACCCTAATCCTAATTATTTCAATTTATGAGTAATTAGAAAACACTAATCTAATTACGAAATCTAAATTCTAATTTAGAAAATCAAAATTTTTCTATTAGAAACCCTAATTTTTGGGTTATAAACCCTAATCCGTGATATTGACCCTAATTGCTTAATTAACAATGTTAATTAGGAAATATAAATCCTAATTGTCAAGTTATTAGAAACCCTAATCTAATTAGAAAATCTAATTTTTAAAATTGAAATATTATTTTCCTATTTAAAACCTTAAAATGTGGTTTTGAAACCTAATGTATAATTTTGACCCTAAGTGCTTAATTAGCAATTTTAATTAGGATAAATTAGTCCTAATTAGTAAGATTGATATATGATTAGGAAATTATGATATAATTAGGAAGCCCTAAATATAATTTAGAAATCAAAATTTTCTATTTTGTATTCTAATTAGAAATTTTTTGAAAATCCAAGTTGCTAAATATTTTTGGGTTAAAATCTAAATCCTAAAGGGTTAAACCCTAAACCCTAAAATGTCCAAACCCTAAACCCTAAGGGTTTCATCAAATACAAATTCTAGAAATTAAGGAAATGACAAAAATGCCCCTTTTGAGTATTATTTTAGGTTACTTGCAAATCTTGGCAAGATATTGGTTGTTCACCAACCCTAGTCTAAACCTAGCATAGCATGTGACTTATAACAACCCTTTCAATCTCAATTCAGCAGATTCATGCATTACAACATAATATATATAGATCTAACAGAGAGAAAATGTACAAAAACTTGCTCATTTATACAGCCAATGCTCAACAAAGCCTCTCTCTCTCCTCACTCACGAATTTATGTTGTAGATCAGTCCCAAAACACAGCCTTACGATTACCCACAACAGATCAGAAACACAGAATCAAAATTTGTGCATAAAGGTATAAAACCTAAACCAACAACTTGATCTTTGATCCTTTGTTCAATGTTATGTTTAAGTGTTTTAATATGTTGAATATATTGTTAATAAGTGATCTGGGTTGTTAGATCAAGAATCTATAACATCTAGATGCATGAATTTAAAGATTTCTCAAATCTGGAAAAAAAGAAAAATAAGATCTGACAAGTCAATGTCAGGGCTTGTAGATTCTTCTGTGTTAATGATTTATGATGTTTGAAGTTATATATGTGTAGTATGCCATGAAGGCTTTATTCTGGAACAGGAATCAAGGTTATATCATGTCTAGATTAAAAGTTACAAGCGGTCAAACCTAGTTGACCGAACACGATTTCTGTTTCTGGGCAGCCCAGATTTTGCCCAGAAAGTCTGACAACCAGTTTTGAATGCTCGGATCTCGCAGTCTGTTAGTGTTTATGATATTTAGTTGGTTTAATCGTGTAGCATAACATGGATACTACATACTGAAGTCTTTATATCACTCAGATACTTGTTAGAATCATAAATATTTATGGTCAAACGTAGTTGACCGAACTGCTTCAAGAACAATCTGGAAAACCCAGATTTGTTAAAGAACACGTTCTGACCGCTAGTTTGACCGAGCTAGATCTTTTGTTTGTGGTGTTAATTTGATGATATGATGACATAGAATTATAGCCTGACATATTTTCTACAAGATTCAACCTCTAGATCACATAAACCGAACATGAAATGAACGTTATAAGGACTCAAAGTAGGTGCTTTAAATTCTGGAAAATCCAGAAACTGAAGAACACGTCTGACAGGTAGTTTGAGAGCTTAGATCTCTCAGCTGTAAAGTGTTATGGCCATGAAGTTTGATTTTAGTTGTAGTATTACACTTATACTACCTGATTAGAACAATAGCCAGCCCATAAACATATAGAACAAGAAATTAAATCCGGTCAAACATACTCACCCGAACTCTGACGTGAAGATCTGAAAATTGGCCAAGAACACTCAAGAACACCTATAGCGACGGTTCTGTCGCTATAGGGCCCCTTTAGCGACGCTTAATTTCGGAAATTACAGAAAATTAATTAAGAATAAGAAAAAAATTAGTTTTTAATTATTAAAAATACATAATAAATTATGAAAAATTATTTTAAAGTTTGAAAAATAATTTTTAATTATTTTAAGTATATTTCGAAAATATTTATTATTTTTGGAATGTAAATGGTATTTATTTATTTAATTATAATATTAAATAAATTATTTAAAAATGGTTTTAATTCATGAAAAATCATGAAAAATAATATTATGGTATAAGAAAATATTTTAAGTTATTTTTGATGAGTTTTGATATTTTGTGATGAATTTTATTAAAAAATTATTATTAATGGTAGTTATTTTATTTAATGAATATATTAAATAAATTATGAAAAAATAGTATTAATGATTTAAAAATCATATAAAAATGATTTAAGTGTTATAAAAATATTTTAAGTTATAAAATATAACTTTTGATATTTTGGCATGAAAATATTAATATTTTAATATTAATAGAAATTATCGGATAATGGATTTAATTGTTGGAAAATCATATAAACATGATTTTAAAGTATTAAAAATACTTTGTGATATTATAATATTATAATATTATGTAATGATTTTTATTAATATTTTATATTAAATGAATATTAATAATTAAGGTATTATGTTGTATTTAATTCATTTAAATACGGTTTTAAGGATTGAAAAATATTGATAAATGGTAATAATTATCCAAAAATTTATACGAGCCTAGGAAAAAATGTTTTGTCTGATTAGAAATTATCTGTGATAATTGTTAAGTGGTTAGACAGAGTTTAATTGAACTTAAACTCGATATTCGTCTGACTAGACCGTCGGGATGATAGAATTGTGTCGATTTCAAGTCAGACTGAAATAGTTTGACCTGATACTAAGTCTTATGTGTTGTAAAGACTGATAGGGTTATGTGCTATGTGTTTAGGTTATTATATGTATATATATATATATATATATATATATATATATATATAACAGTATTATACTGTGATAATATTATTCTAATTATTGGAGATCTATATTATTAATATTAGGTCTTCGGGTAAAGCGATATAAATTGCGTTGCGGTAATCAACGATTCAGGCAAGTTTCTTTTACTTAACTCTAATAAGAGTAGTTTCTTCAAGCTTATGGTTAATCATTGCTGATTGTCATGAAATTTGTACTCAGTACATCTTGCATGTATAAGTCAGGTATGAAAGGCTGATCACCTTCATTACTAGTTGGTTCAGAAATGTTTGTTCATGTATAATACTTGTTCAGTCAAAAATTTGTTCGTGCTAGTTCTCAATTATATTGATGAATTATAGCAAGCCCATTATTCATACTCTTCAATCATGATATATCGTTATATTATTGTATATAAACTTGCTGGGCAACTTTCATGCTCACCCTTGCTATATCGTGATAAAACATTGCAGATAAAACGAATGCGTTCGGATACAGGAAAATGATAATCCAAGTTCAGCTTGGGGCAATAAGTGCGGCTAGTTTGTAATAGTATATTTTGATAAATATTATTGTGTAATAGATACTTTATGAATTGTGTATTAAGTTAAGGTTACTCGACCTTGGGGAATAGTGTGTAATGTATTGTATAAACAATTTATGTTTATATCTTCCGCAAATAGTGATAGAAATAGTATACCGGATCCGAGGTGATTTGGGACCTGGATTCGGGGCTACTACAATATTACCCACAACTATAACATTATATCGAATCCATACCATAATATTCAAAAATATATTTCGAGAAAATTTAATCTTTATTCAAAAAGTTGGGGTCTTACAACCTCCCCTTCTTATGAAATTTCGTCCTCAAAATTAGGGTGCGTACCTGGTATATCGAAGATGTAAGGATATCTTGATTTCATCTCAGATTCTAACTCCCAGATCATTTCTTCCACATCGTGGTTTCTCCACAAAACTTTGACTTGAGGTATAACCTTGGAGCGTAGAATATGATCCTTTTTATCCAAGATTTTAATAGGTAACTCTTCATATGTTAAATCTTCCTCTATCTCGTCTGGTTCTAATTCAATAATGTGGTTCTGGTCTTTCACATATTTACGTAACATAGATATATGAAAAATGTTATGAACACGAGACATACATGGCGGTAAAGCGAGTCTATACGCCACAGTTCCTACTCGACCGAGGATTAAAAATGGGCCACTGAATCGAGGGTTGAGCTTTCCTCTCTTTCCAAATCTCGTAACTCCCTTCCATGGAGCAACACGTAATAACACATGATCTCCAATATTGAATTCCATGTCCTTTCGATAAAGATCAGCATAACTCTTTTGTCGATCTTGTGAGGTTTTTATACGTTTGTCCGATCGTTTGAATCTTTTTCGTAGCATACGTACCAACTCCGGTCCCAACAACGTTGCTTCACCCACCTCATCCCAGCATACTGGAGAATGACACTTTCTTCCATACAATGCCTCAAATGGAGCCATGCCAATACTTGCTTGATAAATGTTGTTGTAGGAAAACTCAACCAATGGTAGGAACTTATCCGAACTTTGTGACGCCCCCAAAATAGGTATACAACACCCATTCTGAGCCGCCAAATAAATCGTACAGAAAGCAAACTATAACTTCAATAATACAATTGTCGTGCAAAATACGACAACACATACTGTGAGTTTAAATACAAATATTATCTTTTAGACAATATCCACACTCAAATAAGTCCTCATTATAATTATTCAAACACAATTTTACATAAATAGTGAGGACTGCTAAAATATCTTTCTAGAACCATCACTCCGTACCCCAACAAGTTCCTGCTATGTTCTCACCTCCTGAGAAAAATGGAACAAAAAGAAAAAGGGTGAGCTCAACTAGCCCAGTAAAGAATATTATGACTAAGATAATATACAATAAATTATCGTTAGTCTTCAACAGGGAAAAATCTGATAAAATATAATAGACAACAAGTTTTAGATCAACAACTGCAGCGGAAAAAATAATCCATTAGAAGAGTCAAGTAGAGAAAGAATTATACTATCTTCTAAGATTTAAAAGTCCATCATCAATATTTTATATATGTAACAACAATCAATATACATCTTTAATCAATATTCATCTTTGCACTATAGGCCAAAGATATTCATTTGTATCACCAGTTGGTCATGTTTATCTCAACACCTGTTCACATTCACACTACGGGCCAAAGATATTCATCAGTTAATCATTCATCTTTGCACTACAGGCCAAAGATATTCAGTAATATCATCATTTAGAACTGAGGATGATGGAAAATATTTTAAAGAAAACGAATCTAGTGAGACAGAAGGACAAATAGTAAGGATTCGTATAACAGTTTATCCAAGATTAATAATACTCCATAATAACCAATTTTGAAGCAAAATTCAAGAATAAAGATCAAAACATGGATACAATCAAAGATAGTAACCATAATAGACATCTTGGACAAAAAGAAAAAAATTTCATTTTTCGGTGAATAGTGTCGTATTCGTGAATAGTGCCGTATACGTGAATAGTAATCCCGACACAAAAAGTTCCAAATTTGATAAAAAGTTTATACCAACATTTCGGTATAATGATATTGAAGAAAATATCATTTTAAGAAGAATATAACACCCCTTACCTCAAAATATCAGTACTTCTGATCGGAATATCGGTATAAGGCTGAAGAAAACTTGTACTGATGAATAAAAACTCATAAAGTATCTAAATACTCACAAAATACACTCAATAATCTAGAGAGAGAAAATGAGAAAGCTTATGTTTCTGGTGTGATTTTCAATTCTAACTTAGCCCTCTATTTATAGGAAAATGTTAGCAGACTTGACCTGCAACATGATGGCTTTACCTGCTACTAATCCCACCCACCACATTTGAAATAAAATTCAGCACATTTCTTCACCAACCACAAGTGGGGCTCACTCGATTCTAGAATTTTCCACCAAAATGCTAAATTCGGATACTTCAACAATTTCTGAACCAGTCACCTCTTAAAATTCATAACAAATCATACGTTCATTTTTAACGGTTAAACATTTGTGGACATATACTCAACTTATATATGTATAACATATCCAAAAATTAAAACGATCCAACGATCGGATTAAAAATTATAACTCACGCAATATATCTCAAAAACACTGGTTTAATTTTTTAATACCTTCATTCTGACAAAAATACTGATAAAACACCTCAATATTAACTCTTTCATTTTTAACCACAATAAATATATCCAATATTTATATCCACATAAAATAAATATTTCCTTATTATATGAATCAATAATTAATTATTCACAAATAATATTACAGAATCACATTTATGACAACCAGGCCGTTTCCAGGAAAGAGGGGGCTTTCCAATAAGAATTTCTCCTTACTGGCGCGCAATTAGGTGACCAAACCTCTCCTTGACAGAACTTTTTAAACATTACCAATAATGCTATCTAATAATATTATTCAAATAATATGAATTATTGATCTGATAATGGGAAATACTGTGCAGTGACAATTATTGAAACAACAATAATATAAAATATCAACGCAGCAATTATTGAATCAATAAAATAAAATATTGAACAGTAACTACTGTAATAATTATTGAGTAGTGCCTTCTTATGTAAGGATCAATAATTAATCAATACTGCACATCCACACGTATTACTGTATTTTTACCACCGGGTATTCCAACAGTTTTAACGATAACAACTACGCCGTTATTTATAAAAACTCAAACTTGTCGTTTTCCTCATCCGACAATTATTCTGTCATGGGAACAAATGACTGCGCCGTAGTACGAATATTCTCCGACAACAAGAATATTCCACGACCAAATGAATATTCCCCGACAACAGTGACTATTTTATAACCACTTGCATATTTTGCAAAATTTGCACATTTCATCCATAACCAGAGAATTATATCAAATTAATACCTTATTATTCACAATAATAATTAGAGGAAATTCAATTTTATTTATAATAAGTTGGGGTCTTACAACCTCCCCTCCTTATGAAATTTCGTCCTCGAAATTGACATACGTACCTGGTGTTTCGAAAAGGTGAGGATACCTCGCTTTCATTTCTGATTCCAACTCCCAGGTCATTTTTTCAATAGCATGGTTTCTCCATAAAACCTTAACTTGTGGTATAACCTTAGTGCGTAGGATATGCTCTTTCCTATCCAAGATCTTAACAGGTACTTCTTTGTACGTTAAATCTTCAGCTATCTCGTCTGGTTCTAACGCAATAATATGGTTCGGGTATTTCACATATTTACGAAGCATGGATATGTGAAAAACATTATGAACACGAGACATACTTGCAGGTAATGCGAGTCTATAGGCCACATTTCTTATTCAGTCAAGAATCTAAAATGGACCAACAAATCATGGATTGAGCTTTCCTCTCTTTCCAAATCTTGTAACTCCCTTCCATGGAGCAACACGTAACAATACATGATCTCCAATATTAAACTCCACGTCCTTTCTATGAAGATCATCATAACTCTTTTGTCGATCTTGTGAGGTTTGAATACGTTGTCGAATCATTTGGATCTTTTCTATAGTCATGCGTACTAATTTTGGTCCCAACAACGTTGGTTCTCCCACCTCGTCCCAGCATACTAGAGAACGCAACTTTCATCCATACAACGCCTCAAATGGAACCATGCCTATACTTGCTTGATAACTGTCGTTGTAGGAGAATTCCACCAGTGGTAAGTACTTATCCTAACTTCCTTTAAAATCTAGGCCACAAAGTCTTAATAGATCTTCAAGGGTTTGAATAGTCCTCTCTGATTGTCCGTCCGTTTTAGGATGGTATGCCGAACTGAATCGTAAATTCGTGCCCATAGCTTTCTGTAAGCTAACCCAAAATCGTGAAGTGAATCTTGGGTCACGATCCGAAACTATGGATACTGGCATGCCATGCAATCTCACAATCTCATTCACGTACATAATAGCAAGACGTTCAAGGGAATAAATCTCACGTATCGGCAAGAAATGGGCAGACTTGGTTAATCTATCAACAATAACCAAAATAGTATCTATGCCTTGAGAAACTTTGGGAAGACCTGTAACGAAATCCATAGTAATGTGTTCCCACTTCCATTTTGGAATCTCAAGTGGTTGTAATGGACCCTTTGGCACCTGATGCTCCGTCTTTACACGTTGACAAGTTAAACACCTCGAGATAAACTCCGCGATCTTTCTCTTCATATTGTTCCACCAAAATGTATGTCTAATATCATGATACATTTTGGTACTCCCATGATGGATTGCAAATGGTGTGTTTTGTGCATCCATCATGATTCTATACTTCAAGTCAGAATCGTTAGGAACACAAAGTCTGGAGTTTAATCTAAGTATTCCTTCTTCATCGATTCTTGTTTCTGGAATAACACCTTCTTGCACTTTCTTCTTTATACGCATTAGCTCCATGTCCGTAGCTTGAGCAACTTTAACTTTATCGATTAAAGTCAATTCTACTCGTATATTCGCCATCATCATGTGGGTCCCTGGAGTCTTTAATTCTACCTCCATCCTTTGCAAGTCATACAGAATGGGCCTTTGCATTGACAATATCGCACTCGTACTCGCATATGATCTTCTACTCAATGCGTCAGCTACTACGTTCCCTTTTCCAAGATGATATTGAATAGTGTGATCGTAATCTTTTAATATTTCAAGCCAACGTCGTTGCCGCATGTTGAGTTCTTTTTGGGTGAAGAAATATTTGAGGCTTTTATGGTCCGTATAAATCTCCACTTTCTCCCCATACAAGTAGTGTCTCCAAATTTTCAACGCGAATACGACTACTGCCAACTCTAGATCATGAGTAGGATAATTCCTCTCATATTCTTTGAGTTGTCGTGAGGCATAGGCTATGACTTTTCCATGTTGCATGAGAACGCATCCTAACCCTTTGCCTGAAGCATCGCTGTATATAACAAATCCATCCGTACCAGATAGTATTGCCAGAACAGGTGCCGAAATGAGTCTCCTCTTGAGCTCTTGGAAACTCTTCTCGCATTCCTCACTCCATATGAATCTTGTATCTTTCCGAGTCAGCTGAGTTAACGGATTAGCGATTCAAGAAAATCCTTCCACGAATCTCCGATAATAACCAGCTAAGCCCAGAAAGCTACGCACTTCAGTCAACGACTTTGGTTGCTCCCAACTTTGTACTGCTTCAATCTTTGCCGGGTCAACAGATACTCCATGTTTTGACACCACGTGCCCAAGGAACGCTACTTTCTCAAGCCAGAACTCACATTTCTTGAGCTCGACATAAAGCTTGTTTTCATGAAGCCTTTCAAGTATCAGCTTCAAATGGTGCTCATGATCTTCACGACTTTTGGAATAGATGAGGATGTCATCAATTAAGACAACAACAAATTGATCCAAATATTCCTTGAATACACGGTTCATCATATCCATGAAAGCAGCAGGAGCATTAGTCAATCCAAAAGACATGACTAAGAATTCATAATGCCCGTACCGAGTTCTGAAGGCAGTCTTTGGAATTTCCTCAGTTTTAATCTTCAGCTGATGATATCCAGAACGAAGATCGATCTTTGAAAAGAATTGTTCTCCTTGCAACTGGTCGAACAGGTCATCAATGCGAGGTAACGGATACCTATTCTTGATGGTGACATGGTTTAATTCTCGGTAGTCAATACAAAGTCGCATACTCCCGTCTTTCTTCTTTACGAATAAAACAGGAGCAACCCAAGGAGATGTACTAGGACGAATGAAACCTATGTCTAACAATTCCTGTAGTTGGACTTTTAACTCCTGAAGTTCAATAGGAGCTATTCGATATCGGGTTTTAGAAATGGATTTTGTACCCGGCTCAAGGTCAATAAAGAATTCAACAGCACATTCAGGGGGTAGACAAGGAAGTTCTTCAGGAAATACATCAGGAAATTCTCTAACAACAAAAATATTATTCAAATCTGACTTGTCTTTGTTCAAATCTATAACATGGGCTAAGAAAGCTTGACATCCGTTTTTCAATAAACGAATAGCTTTATGGCTTGATATGATAGTGACTGATTTTAGTGGTTTAGTTGTTTGAATTCGTATGACAGGTTGGTTAGGAATATGAAAACTAACAACCTTACGAAAATAATCAATTTTAGCATGATGAGTGGTTAACAAATCAATTCCTAAAATCACATCAAAAGCAAGTATCTTTAATGAGATAAGATCAACAGGTAATGTGATAGTGCCAACTTGGAATGTGCAAGATTTATAAACTGTGGATGTAACGAAAGTTTCACCCAACGGAGTCTCCACTGATAAATCAAAGTCTAATTTCACCGGAGTCAAGTTTAAACGTTGAGCACAAGCACGAGAGATAAAAGAATGGGTAGAACCGGTATCTAGTAAGGTATAAACTTCGCAAGAGTTCAAGATTATCTTACCCGTAATCACCTCGTTTGGGTTCCTCGCCTTTTGTTCAGTCACAACAAACGCTCTTCCAGGAACCGCTGATTTTGACTTATCCGGGACAGCCCTCGGCGTCACCATCCCCGTTGAACTTGGTTTTACTACAGAATAATCCTGAGCTATGTGGTCTTCCTTTCCACAGTTATAACATACCTTGGATTGTTGTGGACAGTTTGGGCTGATATGTCCCTCTTTCCCGCATTTGTAACATCTAACTGGCGGTCGTTCTCCTCCCCTAGAATTTGTTGTTGGTGCTGCTGCTGCTGCTGATGTCTTCTCGTCATTGTTAAATCTCATCTTTCTAAAATTTCCACTTGACTCACCTCTCCTATTATCATGGCCACGATGACCACCCGAGTGGTTACTGCCTTTGTTCGTATTTTTCCCTCCTCATTGGTTATCATCGCTCTAATGACTACTGTCACCGGTATGACCCTGGTTGTAGTCCCACGATTGCACATACTCATTATCTCGCTCTAATAATTGAGCCCTATTTACAACATCTGAATATAAAGAAAATTTATGAGATATAAGATATTGCTGAATCTCGGGCTTTACACCTCTCAGAAACATCCTTGTCATTTGTTCCTCATTTTGAACCAAATGAGGTGCAAACCTGGATAACTCTGCAAACTTCGCCTCGTACAAGGATACCGTCATGTTATTTTGTTCCAGTCTGATAAACTCCACCTCCTTCATATAACGAATACTTTCAGGAAAGTACTTGTCATTGAATAGTTTCTGAAATGTTTCCCAAGACATGCTGAGTGCGGCTGACTGGGTATGCTTCACAGACTCCCACCAGTAGTCTGCCTCACCGCGTAACATAAAGGTGGCGAATGGAACCTTCTGTTCCTCCGTGCATCCCAAGACATCGAATATCTTAGTAATTTGCTTGACCCACGTTTCCGCCATGATCGGATCCGGCTTTCCCTTAAATTCTGGTGGTCCCAACTCTTTGAACTGCTTGGCTGTGACAAGCCGCGCATTGCTAGCATTTCCACCCGTATTCTGTGCACAAGTTTCCCTCGTCTGGTTTTGCATAAAATGCAAAAAACTTCTGAACATCCCATCATTCATCATTTGTTCGGTAGTGTTGTTTTCAGGAGGATTATTGCCTTCTTGTTGCACGTTCTCCTGGTTTGTAACTAAAGGTTGTTCCACAGTCTCAAACACTCCATTGTTAACGTTCTCAGCAGCCATTCTTAAATACTGCCATAAAACAAGGGTTAATTAAACAAATTAATATATCACATAATATCCATATATTATGACTGACCAACAAATAAGCTTACATATGACACACTAGCGAAGGATTTACTCATCTCTCCCCTCATAGTTCTATTCCCCGATCTCCGCTAGAGACCATATCCTTAAGCTTTGATACAAACTGTGACGCCCCCAAAATAGGTATACAACACCCATTCTGAGTCGCCAAATATATGGTACAGAAAATAAACTACAACTTCAATAATACAATTGTCGTGCAAAATACGACAACACATACTGTGAGTTTAAATACAAATATCGTCTTCTAGACAATATCCACACTCAAAAAAGTCCTCATTACAATTATTCAAACACTATTTTACAGAAATAATGAGGACTGCTAAAACATCTTTCTAGAACCATCACTCCGTACCCCGACTAGTTCCTGCTATGTTCTCACCTCCTGAGAAAAATGGAACAAAAAGGAAAAGGGTGAGCTCAACTAGTCCAGTAAAAAATATTATTGTAAAACCCCAACTTTTTGAATAAAGATGAATTTTCTATAAATATTATTTTTGAATATTATGGAGTAAAATTGATATAATGTTATAGTTGTGGGTAATATTTATAAATTTTACAAAGTACGCAAGTTGTTATATAATATTCAATTGGTCGGGGAATATTCATTTTAACAGGGAATATTCGTACCACGACACAATCATCGGTGGACCCCACAACGGAATTATTGTCGGATTGAGAAAAAGAGAAAAAGACAAAAATACTTTATGAAAATAACGGCGGAAGTTTTACCGTTAACTGTTGAAACACCCGGTGTTAAAAGTACAGTAATACGCTTGATTGCATAGTAGCACACAGTATTGATTCTTGATGCTTACGTGAGAAGTCATTTAGTCTTGTTCAATTATTGCTATAGTAATTGTTTCATAGTATCTCACGTTATTTGATTCAATTATTGTCGATATTTTATATATTGTTAAAATCAATAATTGAGACGACAAAGTTATTAATATTATTATTTGCAATATTAACGATGTCTAGAAGTTCTGTCAAGGAGAAGTTTGGTCACCTAATTGCGCGCCAATAGGGAAAAATCCTTATTGGAAAGCCCCTATTTCCTGTGAACGACCTGGTCGATTAATATTGTGAATTATAATAAAGATGATAAATGTTGTTAAAATTATTAAGGTTATTTTTATAAAGTTTACTTATTTTATGGATTCCTATTTACCCATTTTTCAAAATAGTCGGTAGAAAATTTTTAATATAATAAAGGTAGGGGCCCACGAGTGGGGCCCATGTGTGTTACAAAGTCTTGGGAGATGGAAATTTTGGTTACGTGAATTGGGGGTGAGTAAAATTATTAGATATATATATATATATATATATTTTATAACATATGTTTATATATATATATATATATATATATATATATATATATATATATATTTATATTATAAATTTGTTACTTGAAGAAAAAAATAGTCAGTTGCCTGGTGGGAAAGGGGCAATGATGGACGGGAGGAGTATTATGATTTATATATATATATATATATATATATTATATAAATTTTGTTTTATTATATAATTATAAATAGAATATATTATATTTTATTTAAATGATTTTACTTTAAATTTGGACCGTCAGATTAAAGTAAATCAATCTGGACCGTTCATGTGTTAGTTACTATGCATTCCATTTTCTTATAAATAGAAGCTCATTCCTTCATTATTTTCTTACGAATTCACTGAACTCTAGAGAGAAAAACTATAGAGAGATAGAAGAAAAGTATTCTGCTACTTAATTACTTTTATATTCAGTTTCTTTTACGGTAAGGGATATTATTCTTTTGTATTTAAGAAAGAAACTTCTGTTATTCCATTTCTTTATTATTCTGTTGGAATAACCTGTATACACGGAATACCCTATACATGGTGACATTCTTCTATTATTCTTTCTTTATTATTCCGTTGGAACATCCTGTCTGTGCTATACGCCGGACCTAGTTCCATTTTTATTATTCTATCTTTATTATTCCGTTGGAACATCCTGTCTGTGCTTTACGCCGGACCTGGTTCCGTCTTTATTATTTCATTCTTTATTATTCTTTTGGAACATCCAGTCGGTGTGATTTTCACCTGACCTGGTTCCATTATTATTATTCTGTTGGAATAACCTGCCTATGCGAAGTACCGCATGCATGGTGATTTCTGTTGTTATTCCATTCCTTATTATTCTCAGTTGGTTAAAATTTTGACTTCTATACTCCATGAAATTAGTGGAATATCCTTGATATTTGCGCTTCATCCAGTATTTTTCATGGAAATATTCTTCTGAGAAATCTTGAATTTTACTCTACAAAGCAGTATCATATTGACAATTTGGACGTTATTAGTTCCTGAATAACTTAATTCTTGAACTTGTTTTATTGAATTCTTATATCATTATCATCATCCTCATGTTTATATTTTTTTTGAAAGTCATTTGTGGCCTGTAAAGCATGGATGGACTTGGTATGATTATGACCAGGGATTATTCGGTGTAATCATGACCGTAATGTTACAAATGATGTGTAAAAAGTCCTCATTGGCCCGTAGTGCATTGAAGGACAGTTGTTGGCATGATCATGACCATTGATAAATACACAAATATCCTTGGCCCGTAGTGCATGAAATTTGTGCTCGTGACCCTAATGAATATCTTTAGCCGTAGTGCAAGGATGATGTGGATTATTTATTAAGCTGAGTCTCAACGATAAAAGTGATGAAAAACTTTTTAAATCATAAAAGATAGTAGATTCTATTCTCTACTTGACTCTTTTAATGGATTGCTTGATCCGCTGTAGGTAAACTTGATGTTGTTATATTTTATCAGTTTAACACTGTTGAAGGCTAACGATAATTTATTTTGCATTATCTTAGTCATAATATTTTTTACTGGGCTAGTTGAGCTCACCTTTTCTTTCACTGTTCTCTTCAGGAAATGAGAACATAGCAGGGACTAGTCGGGGAACGGAGTGACGGTCCAGAGGATAACATTAGTAGTCCTCACTAGTCTGTGAAATAGTGTGTTAATAATTGTAATGAGGACTCCTTTTGAGTTTGTATAATCTCCAGTAGACAATAATTCTATTCAAACTCACAGTTATGTTTTGTCGTATTGTACACGACAGTTGTATTAGTAAATTGTATTTGAATTTTGTACCATGTATATGGCGACCCAAGATGGGTGATGTATACCTAATTTTGGGGGCGTCACAGTTGGTATCAAAGCTTAGGGATATGATCCTTGGCTAAGATGTGAGACTAGAAATAGGAGGGGAGAGACGGGGAATTCCTTCGCTAGTATGACCTACTTAAATTTATTTTGTATTTAAATTGGTTGGTCAGAGTTTAGAGATATTATGTTACATGTCAATTAACCTTTGTTTTGTGGCAGTATCTGAAAATGAAATCCGAAAATATTGAGAATAGCAATGGAGCACAAGAGACCGTTGAGTCTCCATATATCAATAATCAGGAGAATGTGCATCAGGAAGATGACAATCCTCATGCAAACAACAACACTGACCAAATGATGAATGATGGATTGTTCATAGGCTTTATGCAATTCATGCAACATCAGGCGAGAGCGGCTCCTGTCCAAAATGTAGGTGGAAACACTGGAAACTCTCGGGCGGTCACCGCTAAACAGTTCAAGGAGCTGGGACCACCAGAGTTTAAGGGAGAGACAAAATCACTTATGGCAGAAGCATGGATAAAGTAGATCACTAAGATATTTGATGTCTTGGGATACTCCGAGGAGCAAAAGGTTCCCTTTGCCGCCTTTATATTGCACGGAGAGGTAGATTACTGGTGGGAATCGATAAAACGTACTCAACCTACCGTACTGAAGATGTCTTGGGAGAAGTTCCAAGAGCTGTTCAACGATAAATACTTTCCCAAAAGTATTCATCACATGAAGGGGGGGGGGGAGTTTATCAAATTGGAGCAAAACAAAATGACCGTGTCGCAATACGAGGCAAAATTTGCGAAGTTATCTCGGTTTGCGTCCCACTTGGTGGATAATGAAGAGAGAATGGCGCAAATATTTTTAAAAGGTTTGAAGCCGGAGATACGTCAACATCTTATTTCTCATAAACTGTATTTGTATTCAGATGTTATAAATAGGGCTCAGTTGGTGGAGCGTGATAACGAGTCAACGCAACCAAAAGAGAGCAGCCGTCAAAATGATAATACTAATGAGAGCAGTCATCGAAGCGGTGACAACAAGCGTGGAGGGAATCAACATGCCAGAAATGGTAACCACTTCGGTGGTAATCAGGGCCAAAACAATAAGAATAGTCATTTCAAGAAGAGGAGATTTAACAATGATGGAAAGACGTCAGCACCAGCACCCGTTGTTAAGGAAGGAGAAAGACCACCTATCATATGCTTCAAACGCGGAGGGGAGGAACACATTAGTCCAAATTATGCGATGCCGTTCAAAGCATGTTATAATTGTGTAAGAGAAGGTCACTTAGCCCAATTTTGTCGTTCACCGAAGACAAATTCAGCTAGGATGGAGGAACCAAAGGCTATCCCAGAAAAGTCAAAGTCGGTAGTGCAAGGGAGAACGTTTGTTGTGACCTCTCAGAAAGTAAGGAACCCAAATGAGGTCATCACGGGTAAGCTTATCATAAACTCTAGCGAAGTCTACACTTTATTTGATACTGGTTCTATCCATTCTTTTATTTCTCCTACTTGCGCTCAACGATTAAATTTGACTCCGGAGAAATTAGACTTTGACTTATCTGTGGAAATTCCGTTGGGAGAAACCTTCATTACATCCACGGTTTATAAGTCTTGTTTGGTTCAAGTTGGTACCCACACATTACCTGTCAATCTTATTGCATTAAAAATACTTGAATTTGATGTAATTCTAGGGATTGATTGGTTAACTACTCATCATGCAAAAATTGATTTTTTTCATAAGGTTGTTAGTTTTCATATTCCTAAACGACCTATTATGCGAATTCAAGCAATAAAATTAATCACTGTCATCTCAAGCCATAAAGCTATTCGTTTATTGAAAAACGGATGTCAAGCTTTCTTAGCTCATGTCACGGATCTAAACAAAAATACGTCAATTTTGAATGATATTTCTATTATTAATGAATTTTTTGACGTATTCCCTGAAGAACTTCCTGGCCTACCCCCAGAGCGTGAAATTGAATTTTGTATCGACCTTGAACCCGGTACAAAACCCATTTCCAAAGCCCCATATCGAATGGCTCCTATTGAACTTCAGGAGTTAAAGACCCAACTGTAGGAATTGTTAGATATTGGCTTTATTCGTCCTAGTACTTCTCCTTGCGGTGCTACTATTCTATTCGTGAAGAATAAAGATGGGAGTATGCGACTTTGTATTGATTTTTGGGAGTTGAATCATGTCACCATCAAAAATAGGTACCCATTGCCACGTATTGATGACCTGTTTGACCAGTTGCAAGGAGCACAATTCTTTTCAAAGATTAATCTTCGTTCTGGATGTCACCGATTGAAGATTAGAACCGATGAAATTCCAAAGACGGGTTTCAGAACACGGTACGAGCATTATGAATTCCTAGTCATGTCCTTTGGACTAACTAATGCTCCTGCTGCCTTCATGGATATGATGAACCGAGTATTCAAGGAAAATTTGGATCACTTTGTGGTCGTCTTTATTGATGACATCCTCATATATTCCAAAAGCCGTGAAGATCATGAGGAACACTTGAGGCTGATACTCCAAAAGCTTCATGAATACAAGCTTTATGCCGAGGTAAAGAAATATGAGTTATGGCTTGAGGAAGTAGCATTCCTTGGGCACGTGGTATCAAGTCATGGAATATCTGTCGACCCAGCAAAGATTGAAGCTATTCAAAGCTGGGAGCAACCTAAATCAGTGACCGAAGTACGTAACTTTCTCGGCTTAGCTGGTTATTATTGGAGATTCGTAGAAGGGTTTTCTCGAATCGCTACTCCACTAACTCAGCTGACTCAGAAAGATAAAAAGTTCGGTTGGAGCGAGGAATGTGAGAAGAGTTTTTAAGAACTCAAGAGGAGACTCATTTCAGCACCTGTTCTGACAATACCATCTGGTTCGGAGGGATTTGTCATCTACAGTGATGCTTCGGGCAAAGGGTTAGGATGTGTTCTCATGTAACATGTGAAAGTCATAGCCTATGCCTCACGAAAACTCAAAGAATATGAGAGGAATTATCCTACTCATGACCTAGAGTTAGCATTTGTTGTCTTCGCACTTAAAATTTGGAGGCATTACTTGTATGGGGAGAAAGTGGAGATCTTTACGGATCATAAAAGCCTCAAATATTTCTTCACTCAAAAGGAACTCAACATGCGACAACGACGTTGGCTTGAACTGTTGAAAGATTATGATCATACCATCCAATAGCATCCTGGAAAAGCGAACGTGGTAGCTGACGCATTGAGTAGAAGATCATATGCGGGTACGAGTGCAATATTGTCAACGCAAAGGCCCATTTTGTATGACTTGCAAAGGATAAAGATAGAGATAAAGACTCTAGGGACCCACGTGATGATGGCGAATATACGAGTAGAATCGACTTTAATTAATAAAATTAAAGCTGCTCAAGTTACAGATCCAGAGCTGATACGTATGAGAAAGAAAGTGCAAGAAGGTGTGATGCCGGAAGCAAGAATCGATGAAGAAGGAATACTTTGTGTTAACTCCAGACTTTGTGTTCCTAACAACCCTGAATTAAAGTATAAAATCATGATGGAGGTGCACAACACACCGTTTGCAATCCATCCCGGGAGTACCAAAATGTATCGTGATCTTCGACATACACTTTGGTGGAGCAATATGAAAAGGGAGATAACAGAATTTATCTTAAGGTGTTTAACTTGTCAACGAGTCAAGGCGGAGCATCAAGTACCAAAAGGTCCATTGCAACCACTTGAAATTCTAGAATTGAAGTGGGAGCACATTACCATGGATTTCGTTACCGGTCTTCCTAAAGTTTCTCAAGGTATAGATGCGATTTGGGTCATTGTTGATAGATTGACCAAGTCTTCTCATTTATTACCGATACAAGAAACTTATACACTTGAACGTCTTGCTCGTATGTACATAAACAAGATTGTAAGACTGCATGGTATACCAGTATCCATAGTTTCTGATCGAGACCCAAAATTCACTTCACGATTTTGGGTTGGTTTGCAGAAAGCTATGGGCACAGATTTATGATTTAGCTCGGAATATCATCCTCAGACGGATGGACAGTCAGAGAGGACTATTCAAACTCTTGAAGATCTATTAAGACTATATGTCCTTAATTTCAAGGGAAGTTGGGACAAGTTCTTATCATTGGTGGAGTTTTCCTACAACAACAATTATCAAGCAAGTATTGACATGGCTCCATTTGAAGCGTTGTTTGGAAGAAAGTGTCATTCTCCAGTATGCTGGGATGAGGTGGGTGAAGCAACGTTGTTGGAACCGGAGTTGGTACGTAGGACTACAGAAAAGATTCAAACGATCCGACAACGTATAAAAACCTCACAAGATCGACAAAAGAGTTATGCTGATCTTCATCGAAAGGATGTGGAATTCGATATAGGAGATCATGTGTTGTTATGTGTGGCTCCATGGAAAGGAGTTATGAGATTTGAAAAGAGAAGAAAGCTCAATCCTCGATTTATCGACCCATTTTTAATCCTCGATCGAGTAGGAACTGTGGCCTATAGACTCGCTTTACCGCCAAGTATGTCTCGTGTTCATAACATTTTCACATTCCATGCTATGTAAATATGTTGAAGACCCGAACCATATTATTGAGTTAGAACCGGACGAAATAGCGGAAGATTTGACATATGAAGAGGTTCCTGTTCAAATCTTGGATAAGAAGGAACATATTATACGCTCCAAGGTTATACCTCAAGTTAAAGTTTTGTGGAGAAACCATGATGTTGAGAAATGACTTGGGAGTTAGAATCTGAAAAGAAATCAAAGTATCCTTACCTCTTCAATATACCAGGTACGTACCCTAATTTCGAGGGCTAAATTTCATAAGAATGGGAGATTGTAAAACCCCAACTTTTTGAATAAATATGAATTTTCTATAAATATTATTTTTGAATATTATGGAGTAAAATTGATATAATGTTATAGTTGTGGGTAATATTTATAAATTTTGCAAAGTACGCAAGTTGTTATATAATATTCGATTGGTCAGGGAATATTCGTTTTAACAGGGAATATTTGTACAATGGCACAATCATTGGTGGACCCCACAACAGAATTATTGTCGGATTGAGAAAACGACAAAAATACTTTATGATAATAACGGCGGAAGTTTTACCGTTAACTGTTGAAACACCCGGTGTTAAAAGTACAGTAATACGCGTGGTTGCATAGTAGCACACGATATTGATTCTTGATGCTTACGTGAGAAGTCATTCAGTCTTGTTCAATTATCGCTATAGTAATTGTTGCATAGTATCTCACGTTATTTGATTTAATTATTGTCGATATTTTATATATTGTTAAAATCAATAATTGAGACGAAAAAGTTATTAATATTATTATTTGCAATATTAACGATGTCTAGAAGTTCTGTCAAGGAGAGGTTTGGTCACCTAATTGCGCGCCAATAGGGAAAAATCCTTATTGGAAAGCCCCCTCTTTCCTGGGAACGACCTGGTCGATTAATATTGTGAATTATAATAAAGATGATAAATGTTGTTAAAATTATTAAGGTGATTTTTATAAAGTTTGCGTATTTTATGGATTTCTATTTACCTATTTTTCAAAATAGTCGGTAGAAAATTTTTAATATAATAAAGGTGGGGGCCCACGAGTGGGGTCCATGTGTGTAACAAAGTCTTAGGAGATGGAAATTTTGGTTACGTGAATTTGGGGGATGAGTACAATTATTAGATATATATATATATATATATATATATATATATATATATATATATATATATATATATATATATATATATATATATATATGTGTGTGTGTGTGTTTATAACATATGTTTATATATATTTTTATATTATAAATTTGTTACTTGAAGAAAAAAAAGTCAGTTGCCTGGTGGGAAAGGGGCAGTGATGGACGGGAGGAGTATTATGATTTATATATATATATATATAAATTTTGTTTTATTATATAATTATAAATAGAATATATTATATTTTATTTAAAAGATTTGGCTTTAAATTTGGACCGTCAGATTAAAGTAAATCAATCTGGACCGTTTATGTGTTAGTTACTATGCATTCCATTTTCTTATAAATAGAAGCTCATTCCTTCATTATTTTCTTACGAATTCATTTAACTCTAGAGAGAGAAACTATAGAGAGAGAGACTATAGAGAGATAGAAGAAAAATATTCTGCTACTTAACTACTTTTATATTCAGTTTTTTTACGGTAAGGGATATTATTCTTTTGTATTTAAGAAGAAAACTTCTGTTATTCCATTTCTTTATTATTCTGTTGCAATAACCTGTCTACGCGGAATACCCTATACGTGGTGACATTCTTCTATTATTCTATCTTTATTATTCTGTTGGAACATACTGTCTGTGCTATACGACGGACCTGGTTCCGTTTTTATTATTCTGTCTTTATTATTCCATTGGAACATCCTTTCTGTGCTTTACGCCGGACCTGGTTCCGTCTTTATTATTTCATTCTTTATTATTCTGTTGGAACATCCCGTCGGTGTGATTTTCACCTGACCTGGTTCCATTATTATTATTCTGTTGGAATAACCTGCCTATGCGAAGTACAGCATGCATGGTGATTTCTGTTGTTATTCCATTCCTTATTATTCTCAGTTGGTTAAAATTTTGACTTCTATACTCCATGAAATTAGTGGAATATCATTGATATTTGTACTTCATCCAGTATTTTTCATGGAAATATATTCTTCTGAGAAATCTTGAATTTTATTCTACAAAGCAGTATCATGTTGACAATTTGGACGTTATTAGTTCCTGAATAACTTAATTCTTGAACTTGTTTTATTGAATTCTTATATCATTGTCATCATCATTATGTTTATATTTTTTTGAAAGTCATTTGTGGCCTGTAAAGCGTGGATGGACTTGGTATGATTATGACCAGGGATTATTCGACGTAATCATGACCGTAATGTTACAAATGATGTGTAAAAAGTCCTCATTGGCCCGTAGTGCATTGATGGACAGTTGTTGGCATGATCATGACCATTGATGACTACACAAATATCCTTGGCCCGTAGTGCATGGAATTTGTGGTCGTGACCCTAATGAATATCCTTGGCCGTAGTGCAGGGATGATGTGGATTATTTATTAAGCTGAGTCTCAACGATAAAAGTGATGAAAAACTTTTTAAATCATAAAAGATAGTAGATTCTATTCTCTACTTACTCTTTTAATGGATTGCTTGATCTGCTGCAATTAAACTTGATGTTGTTATATTTTATCAGTTTAACACTGTTGAAGGCTAACGATAATTTATTCTGCATTATCTTAGTCATAATATTTCTTATTGGGCTAGTTGAGCTCACCCTTTCTTTCACTGTTCTCTTAAGGAAATGAGAACATAGCAGGGACTAGTCGGGGAACTGAGTGACGGTCCAGAGGATAGCATTAGTAGTCCTCACTATTCTGTGAAATAGTGTGTTAATAATTGTAATGAGGACTCCTTTTGAGTTTGTATAATCTCCAGTAGACAATAATTCTATTCAAACTCAAAGTTAGGTTTTGTTGTATTGTACACGACAATTGTATTAGTAATTTGTATTTGAATTTTGTACCATGTATATGGCGACCCAAGATGGGTGATGTATACCTAATTTTGGGGGCGTCACAGTTGGTATCAAAGCTTAGGGATATGATCCATGGCTAATATGTGAGACTAGAACTAGGAGGGGAGAGACGGGGAATTCCTTCACTAGTCTGACCTACTTAAATTTATTTTGTATTTAAATTGGTTGGTCAGAGTTTAGAGATATTATGTTACATGTCAATTAACCTTTGTTTTGTGGCAGTATCTGAAAATGACATCCGAAAATGTTGAGAATAGCAATGGAGCACAAGAGACCGTTGAGTCTCCACATATCAATAATCAGGAGAATGTGCATCAGGAAGGCGACAATCCTCATGCAAACAACAACACTGACCAAATGATGAATGATGGATTGTTCATAGGCTTTATGCAATTCATGCAACAGCAGGCGATAGCGGCTCCTGTCCAAAATGTTGGTGGAAACACTGGAAACTCTCGGGCTGTCACCGCTAAACAGTTCAAGGAGCTGGGACCTCCGGAGTTTAAGGGAGAGCCAAAATCACTTATGGCGAAAGCATGGATAAAGCAGATCACCAAGATATTTGATGTCTTGGGATGCTCCGAGGAGCAAAAGGTTCCCTTTGCTGCCTTCATGTTGCGTGAAGAGGCAGATTACTGGTGGAAATCTATAAAATGTACCCAGCCTGACGCACTCAAGATGTCTTGGGAGAAGTTCCAAGAGCTATTCAACGACATGTACTTTCCCGAAAGTATTCGTCACATAAAAGAGGTGGAATTTATCAAGTTGGAGCAAAACAATATGACCGTGTTGCAATACGAGGCTAATTTTGCAGAGTTATCCCGGTTTGCATCCCATTTGATTGATAATGAGGAACAAATGGCACGAATGTTTTTAAGAGGTTTGAAACCGGAGATACGTCAATATCTTATTTCTCATAAACTTTATTTGTACTCAGATGTTATAAATAGGGCTCAATTATTGGAGTGCAGTAAGGAGTCAATGCAACCAAGAGAAAGCAGTCGGTGGCATGAAAATACCAGTGGTATCAATCATCGAAGCGGTGACAACAAACGTGGAGGGAATCAACATACCAGAAATGGTAACCACTTCGGTGGTAATCATGGTCAAGACAGTAAAAATGGATATTTCAAGAAAAGGAGATTCAACAATGATGGAAAGACGTCAGCACCAGTAATCGTGGTTAAGGAAGGAGAACGACCACCTATCATATGCTTCAAATGCGGAGGGGAGGGACACATCAGTTTAAATTACGCGATGCCGTCCAAAGCATGTTATAATTATGGAAGAGAAGGTCACTTAGCCTGATTTCATCGTTCTCCGAAGACAAATTCAGCTAGGATGGAGGCACCAAAGGCTGTCCCAGAAAAGTCAAAACCGGTAGTGCAAGGGAGAGCGTTTGTTGTGACCTCCCAGAAAGCAAGGAACCCGAATGAGGTCATCACGAGTAAGCTTATCATAAACTCTAGCGAAGTCTACACTTTATTTGATACCGGTTCTACCCATTCTTTATTTCTCCTACTTGCGCTCAATGATTAAATTTGACTCCGGAGAAATTAGACTTTGACTTATCTGTGGAAATTCCGTTGGGAGAAACCTTCATTACATCCACGGTTTATAAGTCTTGTTTGGTTCAAGTTGGTACCCACACATTACCTGTCAATCTTATTGCATTAAAAATACTTGAATTTGATGTAATTCTAGGGATTGATTGGTTAACTACTCATCATGCAAAAATTGATTTTTTTCATAAGGTTGTTAGCTTTCATATTCCTAAACGACCTATTATGCGAATTCAAGCAATAAAATTAATCACTGTCATCTCAAGCCATAAAGCTATTCGTTTATTGAAAAACGGATGTCAAGCTTTCTTAGCTCATGTCACGGATCTAAACAAAAATACGTCAGTTTTGAATGATATTTCTATTGTTAATGAATTTTCTAACGTATTCCCTGAAGAACTTCCTGGCCTACCCCCATAGCGTGAAATTAAATTTTGTATCGACCTTGAACCAGGTACAAAACCCGTTTCCAAAGCCCTCTCCGACTGTCTGTCCGTCTGAGGATGATATGCCGAGCTAAATCGTAAATCCGTGCCCATAGCTTTTTGCAAACTAATCCAAAATCTTGAAGTGAATCTTGGGTCTCGATCAGAAACTATGGATACCGGCATACCATGCATTCTTACAATCTCGTTTATGTACATACGAGCAAGACGTTCAAGTGTATAAGTTTCTCGTATAGGTAGGAAATGAGCAGACTTGGTCAATCTATCAACAATGACCCAAATTACATTTATGCCTTGAGAAACCTTGGGAAGACCAGTAACGAAATCCATGGTAATGTGTTCCCACTTTCATTCTAGAATTTCAAGTTGTTGCAATGGACCTTTTAGTACTTGATGCTCCGCCTTGACTCGTTGACAAGTTAAACACCGTGAGATAAATTCTGCTATCTCTCTTTTCATATTGCTCCACCAAAATGTAAGTCGAAGATCACGATACATTTTGGTACTCCCAAGATGGATTGCAAACGGTGTGTTGTGCGCCTCTATCATGATTTTATACTTTAAATTAGGGTTGTTAGGAACACAAAGTCTGGAGTTGACTCGAAGTATTCCTTCTTTATCGATTCTTGCTTCCGGCATCACACCTTCTTGCACTTTCTTTCTCATACGTATCAGCTCTGGATCTGTAACTTGAGCAGCTTTAATTTTATCAATTAAAGTCGATTCTACTCGTATATTCGCCATCATCACGTGGGTCCCTAGAGTCTTTATCTCTATCTCCATCCTTTGCAAGTCATACAAAATGGGCCTTTGCGTTGACAATATTGCACTCGTACCCGCATATGATCTTCTACTCAATGCGTCAGCTACCACGTTCGCTTTTCCAGGATGCTATTGGATGGTATGATCATAATCTTTCAACAGTTCATGCCAACGTCGTTGTCACATGTTGAGTTCCTTTTGAGTGAAGAAATATTTGAGGCTTTTATAATCCGTAAAGATCTCCACTTTCTCCACATACAAGTAATGCCTCCAAATTTTAAGTGCGAAGACAACAAATGCTAACTCTAGGTCATGAGTAGGATAATTCCTCTCATATTCTTTGAGTTTTCGTGAGGCATAGGCTATGACTTTCACATGTTACATGAGAACACATCCTAACCCTTTGCCCGAAGCATCACTGTAGATGACAAATCCCTCCGAACCAGATGGTATTGTCAGAACAGGTGCTGAAATGAGTCTCCTCTTGAGTTCTTAAAAACTCTTCTCACATTCCTCGCTCCAACCGAACTTTTTATCTTTCTGAGTCAGCTGAGTTAGTGGAGTAGCGATTCGAGAAAACCCTTCTACGAATCTCCAATAATAACCAGCTAAGCCGAGAAAGTTACGTACTTCGGTCACTGATTTAGGTTGCTCCCAGCTTTGAATAGCTTCAATCTTTGCTGGGTCGACAGATATTCCATGACTTGATACCACGTGCCCAAGGAATGCTACTTCCTCAAGCCATAACTCATATTTCTTTACCTTGGAATAAAGCTTGTATTCATGAAGCTTTTGGAGTATCAGCCTCAAGTGTTCCTCATGATCTTCACGGCTTTTGGAATATATGAGGATGTCATCAATAAAGACGACCACAAAGTGATCCAAATTTTCCTTGAATACTCGGTTCATCATATCCATGAAGGCAGCAGGAGCATTAGTTAGTCCAAAGGACATGACTAGGAATTCATAATGCTCGTACCGTGTTCTGAAACCCGTCTTTGGAATTTCATTGGTTCTAATCTTCAATTGGTGACATCCAGAACGAAGATTAATCTTTGAAAAGAATTGTGCTCCTTGCAACTGGTCAAACAGGTCATCAATACGTGGCAATGGGTACCTATTTTTGATGGTGACATGATTCAACTCCCAAAAATCAATACAAAGTCGCATACTCCCATCTTTATTCTTCACAAATAGAATAGTAGCACCCCATGGAGAAGTACTAGGACGAATAAAGCCAATATCTAACAATTCCTGCAGTTGGGTCTTTAACTCTTGAAGTTCAATAGGAGCCATTCGATATGGGGCTTTGGAAATGGGTTTTGTACCGGGTTCAAGGTCGATACAAAATTAAATTTCACGCTCTGGGGGTAGGCCAGGAATTTCTTCGGGGAATACGTCAGGAAATTTATTAACAACAGAAATATCATTCAAAACTGACGTATTTTTGTTTAAATCCGTGACATGAGCTAGGAAAGTTTGACATCCATTTTTTAATAAACGAATAGCTTTATGGCTTAAAATGACATTGATTGATTTTAATGGTTTAGTTGTTTGAATTCTCATAATAGGTTGGTTAGGAATATGAAAACTAACAACCTTACGAAAATAATCAATTTTTGCATGATGAGTAGTTAACCAATCAATCCCTAGAATCACGTCAAATGCAAGTATTTTCAATGAAATAAGATCGACAGGTAATGTGAGGGTACCAATTTAAACCAAACAAGACTTATAAACAGTGGATGTAATGAAGGTTTCTCCTAACGGAGTTTCAACAGATAAGTCAAAGTCTAATTTCTCTAGAGTAAAATTTAATCGTTGAGCACAAGTAGGAGAAATAAAAGAATGGGTAGAACCGGTATCAAATAAGATATAAACTTCGCTAGAGTTTATGATAAGCTTACCCGTGATGACCTCGTTCGGGTTCCTTGCTTTCTGGGAGGTCACAACAAATGCTCTCTCTAGCACCACCGGCTTTGACTTTTCTGGGACGGCCTTTGGTGCCTCCATCCTAGCTGAACTTGTCTTCGGTGAATGAAAAAATCAGGCTAGGTGACCTTCTCTTCCAAAATTATAACACACTTTGGATGGCATCGCTCAGTTTGGACTGATATGTCCCTCCCCTCCGCATTTGAAGCATATGATAGGTGGTCGTTCTCCTTCCTTAACCACGGTTGCTGGTGCTGACGTGTTTCCATCATTGTAGAATCTCCCTTTCTTGAAATATCCATTTTTACTGTCTTGGCCATGATTACCACCGAAGTGGTTACCATTTCTAGCATGTTGATTCCCTCCACGTTTGTTGTCACCGCTTCGATGACTGATACCACTGGTATTTTCATGCTGCCAGCTGCTTTCTCTTAGTTGCATTGACTCGTTACCGCACTCCAATAATTGAGCCCTATTTGTAACATCTGAGTACAAACACAGTTTATGAGAAATAAGATATTGACGAATCTCCAGGTTCAAACCTCTTAAAAACATTCGTGTCATTTGCTCCTCATTATCGATCAAATGGGATGCAAACCGGGATAACTCCGCAAATTTAGCCTCATATTGCGACACGGTCATATTGTTTTGCTCCAACTTGATAAATTCCACCTCTTTCATGTGATGAATACTTTCGGGAAAGTACATGTCGTTGAATAGCTCTTGGAACTTCTCCCAAGACATATTGAGTGCGTCAGGCTGGGTACATTTTACCGATTTCCACCAGTAATCTGCCTCTCCGCGCAACATAAAGGCGGCAAAGGGAACCTTTTGCTCCTCGGAGCATCCCAAGACATCAAATATCTTGGTGATCTGCTTTATCCACGCTTCCGCCTTAAGTGGTTTTGGCTCTCTAATAAACTCGGGTGGTCCCAACTCCTTGAACTGTTTAGCGGTGACCGTTTGAGAGTTTCCAGTGTTTCCACCTGCATTTTGAATAGGAGACGCTCTCGGCTGATGTTGCATGAATTGCATAAAACCTCTGAACAATCCATCGTTCATCATTTGGTCAGTGTTGTTGTTTGCATGAGGATTGTCGCCTTCCTGATGCACATTATTCTGATTGTTGATCTGTGGAGACTCAACGGTCTCTTCTGCCCCATTGCTATTCTCAATATTCTCGGATTCCATTTTTAAATACTGCCACAAAACAAGGGTTAATTGACAAGCAACATATTATCTCTATACTCTGACCAACCAATTAAATAACAAAAAATTTAGGTAGGTCATACTAGCGAAGGAATTCCCCGTCTCTCCCCTCCTAGTTCTAGTCTCACATCTTAGCCAGGGATCATATCCCTAAGCTTTGATACCAACTGTGACGCCCCCAAAACAGGTATACATCACCTATTCTTGAGTCGCCAGATACATGGTACAAAATTCAAATACAACTTAATAATACAACTGTCGTGTACAATACGACAAAACATAAAGTGTGAGTTTGAATACAAATATTGTCTATTAGAGAGTATACAAACTCCAAAAGAGTCCTCATTATAATCATTATCACACTATTTCACAGAATAGTGAGGACTACTAATGCACTATCTAGGACCATCACTCTGTTCCCCGACTCGTCCCAGCTATATTCTCATTTTCTGAAGAGAACAATGAAAGAAATGGTGAGCTCAACTAGCCCAGTAAGAAATATTATGACTAAGATAATGTAGAATAAATTATCATTAGCCTTAAACAGTGTTAAACTGATACAATATAACAAACATCAAGTTTAACTGCAGTGGAACAAGCAATCCATTAAAAGAGTCAAGTAGAGAATAAAACTACTATCTTTTATGATTTAAAAGGTTTTTCATCACTTTTATCGCTGGGACTCAGCTTAATAAATAATCCACATTATCGAATCACCCCTACACTACGGCCAAGGATATTCTTTAGTATCATGACCACAATTATCCATGCACTACGGGCCAAGAATATTTGTGTATTCATTAATGGTCATGATCATACCAACAACTGTCCATCAATGCACTACGGGCCAATGAGGACTTTTACCATATCATTTGTAACATTACGGTCATGATTACACCGAATAATTCCTGGTCATAATCATACCAAGTCCATCTATACACTACAGGGCACATATGACTTTCAAAAAAATATAAACATGAGAATAATGACAATGATATAAGAATTCAATAAAACAAGTTCCAGAATTAATTTATACAGTAACTAATAATGTCTAAATTGTCAACATGATACTGCTTTGTAGAGTAAAATTCAAGAATGCTCAGAAGAATATTTTCATGAAAAGATACTGGATGAAGCGCAAATATCAAGGATATTCCACTAATTTCATGGAGTATAGAAGTTGAAACTTTAACCAACTGAGCATAACAAGGAATGGAATAACAAAAGAAATTACCAGGCATGCGATAGACCGCACAGGCAGGTTATTCTAACAGAATAATAAATAATGGAATCAAGTTCGGCATAAAATGCACAGACAGGATATTCCAATAGAATAATAAAGACGGAATCAGGTCCGTCGTAAAACGCACAGACAAGATATTCCAACAGAATAATAAAGACGGAACCAGGTCCGGCGTAGAACGCACAGACAGGATGTTCCAACAGAATGATAAATAATGGAACCAGGTCCGGCGTAAATGCACAGACAGGATGTTCCAACACAATGATAAAGAATGGATTAACAGAAGAATTTCACCAAGTATAGGGTAGCCCGCGTATACAGGTTATTCCAATAGAATAATAAAGAATGGAATAACATAAGTTCTCTTCATGGATAAGAAAGAAATAATACTCCCTACCTTAGAAAAATTGGATACTGGAATAGTGAGGTAGCAGACTTCTCTTCTTCTTTCTCTCTATAATTTCTATCTATAATAATCGCTCTAAAGCTTTTGCGAATTGGTGAAAAATGAAGGAAGAATGAGCTTCTATTTATAGAAAAATATAGTTTCGATAATTGCACGTTTTGGGGCTCAAAAAATTACAGTACAATACCTCCAACTTTTCTTTCATTTGTAATTTAGTCCTGCAAGTATTATCAAACTTGCTGCACCTCCCCTAATAGTACATAATGTGAATAAATAGTTCAATCATGTGAATCAATAGTATAATCATGTGAAAAATATGAATTACAGTATAGCACCTCCATCTATACCTCCATTTTTAACTTAGTCATACAAGTATTATCAATCTTGCACCAACTCCCCTAATAGTAAATAATGTGATTCAATAGTCACACAAATGAACAAATAGTTATATAAATATGTGAATTAGTAGCAATTAATTGCTCATTTATCTGATAAATTACCCAATTTATCAATATAACCCCTAGACATCAATTATCATCGGAATAGATGTCGATTTCCACTAACACTAATAATCCCAACACAATGGAACAATCAAAATTTATTTTTAATCAACACAGCTTATTCATCATTATTATTATAACTCACAATATTTAACAACCAGGTCGTTCCCAAGAAAGAGGGGCTTTTCGATAAGGATTTCTCCTTATTGACGCGCAATTAGGTGACCAAACTTCTCCTTGACAGAACTTCTAGACATTGTCAATATTGCAAATAATAATATGAATAACTTTGTCTTCTCAATTATTGATTTAATAATATAAAATATTATGCAAATGATACTGTGACAATAATTGTAAAACCCCAGATTTTATGAATAAAGAATTAATTTTCTCGAAATAATTTTTTTATATTATGGTGAATTTGAGATAATATTATAGTTGTGGGTAGTATTTATAAATTTTGCAAAGTATGCAAGTTGTTATATTATATTCGATTGGTCAGGGAATATTCTTTGTGTCAGAAAATATTCGTACGACGGTACAATTATTGGTGGACCCCACAACGGAATTATTGTCGGATTGAGAAAACGACAAAAATATTTTATTGAAAATAACGGCGGAAGTTTTACCGTTGATACTGTTGAACTACTGGGTAGTAAAAGTACAGTAATATGCGTTGTTGCATAGTAGCACACGGTATTGATTATTGATATTTATGTGAGAAGTCGCTCAGTTTGATTCAATTATTGTCGATTAATAATATGAATTATTATAGCGATAATGTCGTTTTATTTTATTCGTATTATTAACGTAATAAAACAGAAACATCTTTTTATATAAAACAGAATACTTTATTAAAGTTATTCTATAAATAGAATATATTATATTTTATTATGCATAGTGTTGCATAGTGTTTTGCATAGTGTTGCATAGTGTTTGCATAGTAAAAGTCTTTTTATATAAATAGAATATATTATATTTTATTTAAAAGATTTTTCTTTAAATATGGACCATCAGATTAAAATAAATCAATCTGGACCGTTCATGGATTAGTTACTATGCATTCCATTTTCCTATAAATAGAAGCTCATTCCTTCATTATTTTCTTACGAATTCACTGAACTCTAGAGAGAGAAACTATAGAGAGATAGAAGAAAAGCTTTCTGCTACTTAACTTTTCTTTTCCCATATCCAGTTTCTGTTACGGTAAGGGGTGTTATTCTTTCTTATTCATGAAGAGAACTGTTGTTATTCCATTTCTTATTATTCTGTTGGAATAACCTGTTAATGCGGTCTACCCTATACTTGGTGACATTCTTCTATTATTCTGTTGGAACATCCTGTCTGTGTGTTTTACACCAGACCTGGTTCCGTCTTTATTATTATTCCGTTGGAACATCCTGTCTGTGTGTTTTACACCGGACCTGGTTCCGTCTTTATTATTCTGTCGGAATATCCTGTCTGTGCTATACGCCGGACCTGGTTCCATCATTTATTATTCCGCATTTATTGTTCTGTTGGAACATCCTGTCGGTGTGAATTTCACCTGACCTGGTTCCGTTATTTAGTATTCTTTTGGAATAACCTGCCTGTGCGAAGTTCCGCATGCATGGTGATTTCTGTTGTTATTCCATTCTTTATTATACTCAGTTGGTTAAAGTTTTGACTTCTATACTCCATGAAATTAGTATAATATCCTTGATATTTGCGCTTCATCCAGTATCTTTTCAGGAAAATATTCTTCTGAGCGTTCTTGAATTTTACACCACAAAACAGTATCGTGTGGACAATTTGGACGTTATTGGTTCATGGACAAATTAATTCTTGAACTTGTTTTATTAAATTCTTATATCATTGTCACCATCCTCATGTTTATGTTATGTTGAAAGTCATCCGTGGCCTGTAGTGCATAGATGGACTTGGTATGATTATGACCAGGGATTATGCGGTGTAATCATGACTGTAATATTACAAATGATGTGGAAAAAGTCCTCATTGGCCCGTAGTGCATTGATGGATAGTTTTTGGTATGATTATGGCTATGGATTCTCTTCGGCTGTAGTGCAAAAATAATTGTTTTATGGCATGATCAGGACCGTTGATGAAAACACGATTATCTTTGGCTCGTAGTGCATGGATAATTCGTGGTCGTGATACTAAAGAATATCCTTGGCCTGTAGTGCAGGGATGATTTAATGATGTGGATTATTTATTGAGCTGAGTCTCAGCGATAAAAGTGATGAAAAACTTTTTAAATCATAAAAGATAGTAGATTCAATTCTCCCTATTTGACTCTTTTAATAGATTGCTTATCCCGCTGCAGTTAAACTTGATGTCTATTATATTTTATCAGTTTAACATTGTTGGAGACTAATGATAATTTATTCTGCATTATCTTAGTCATAATATTTCTTACTGGGCTAGTTGAGCTCACCCTTTCTTTCACTGTTCTCTTCAGGAAATGAGAACATAGCAGGGATTAGTCGGGGAATGGAGTGACGGTCCAGAGGATAGCATTAGTAGTCCTCACTATTCTGGGAAATAGTGTATTAATAATTGTAATGAGGACTCCTTTTGAGTTTGTATGATCTCTAGTAGACAATTATTGTATTCAAACTCACAGTTGTATTTTGTCGTATTATACACGACAGTGGTATTAATAAGTTGTATTTGAATTCTGTACCATGTATCTGACGACTCAAGATGGGTGATGTATACCTAATTTTGGGGGCGTCACAGTTGGTATCAGAGCTTAGGGATATGATCCCTGGCTAAGATGTGAGAATAGTACTAGGAGGGGAGAGACGGGGAATTCCTTCGCTAGTATGACCTACCTAAGTTTATGTGCTATTTTATTGGTCGGTCAGAGTATAGAGATATTATGTTACATGTCAATTAATCTTTGTTTTGTGGCAGTGTTTGAAAATGGCATCCGAGAATGTTGAGATTATCAATGGAGCACAGGAGACCGTTGAGTCTCCACAGATCAATAATCAGGATAATGTGCAACTAGAGGACAATACTCCTCATGAAAATAATAACACCGATGAAATGGTGAATGATGGGATGGTCAGAGACTTTATGCAATTCATGCAACAACAGGCTAATGCAGCTCCTGTCCAAAATGCAGGTAGAAATACTGATAACTCTCGGACGGTCACCGCTAAGCAGTTTAAGGAGCAATTCATGCAACAACGGGAGAAGGCGGCTCCTGTTCATAATGCAGGAGAAAACAATGGCAACCCACGGTTGGTCACTGCTAAGCAGTTCAAGGAGCTGGGACCACCGGAGTTTTTGGGAAAGCCAGAACCACTTAAGGCGGAGACGTGGTTAAAGCAGATCACCAAGATATTTGATGTCTTGGGATGCTCCGAGGAGCAAAAGGTTCCTTTTGCCACCTTTATGTTACGTGAAGAGGCAGATCATTGGTGGGAATCTGTAAAACGTACCCAGACCGACGCACTCAAGATGTCTTGGGAGAAGTTCCAAGAGCTGTTCAACGACAAGTACTTTCCCGAAAGTATTCGTCACATGAAGGAGGTAGAGTTTATCAAGCTGGAGCAAAACAATATGACCGTGTTGCAGTACGAGGCTAAGTTTGCGGAGTTGTCCCGGTTTGCATCTCATTTGGTCGATAATGAGGAGCGAATGGCGCGAATGTTTTTGCGAGGTTTGAAACCCGATATACGTCAATACCTCATTTCTCACAAACTTTGTTTATATTCAGATATTGTGAATAGAGCTCAGTTAGTGGAGCGCGATAATGAGTTATCACAACCAAAAGGTAATGACCAGCAACACGATAATAATCATACTGGTGGCAACGGCCATCGGAACAATGATAACCATCGCGGGGAAAATTATCATACCAAGAATGGTAACCACTTCGGTGGTAATCATGGCCAAAATAATAAGAATGGACATTTCAAGAAGAGAAGGTTCAACAATGACGTAAAGACGTCAACACCAGCAACCGTTGTTAAGGAAGAAGAACGACCACCGGTCGTATATTTCAGATGCGGACAGGAGGGACACATCCGTCCAAACTGTACGCAGCAGTCCAAAGCATGCTTTAATTGCGGAAGACAAGGTCACCTAGCTCGATTCTGTCGTATGATGAAGTCAATTCCTGCTGGGATAATGATGCCAAAGGATGTCCCAGACAAGCCAAAGGCGGTAGTTTAAGAAAGAGCGTTTTTTTTTCTCTTGTGACGAGGAACCTGAATAAAATTATCACGGGTAAGTTAATCATAAGCTCTTACGAAGTCTATACCGTGTTAGATACCGGTTCTACTCACTCTTTTATTTCACCTAGTTGTGTTCAATGTTTGTACTTAACTCCAGAGAGGTTAAACTTTGATTTATCTATTGAAACTCCATTGGGAGAAACCTTCGTTACCTCCACTGTGTATAAATCTTATTTGATTCAAATCGACACTTTCACGTTACGTGTTGATCTTGTCTCTTTGAAAATACTTGTCTTTGATGCTATTTTAGGAAACGATTGGTTAACTACTCATCATGTTTTTCGTAAGGTTGTTAGCTTTCATATTCCTAACCAATCTATAATGCGAATTTAAGCAACCAAACTACTAAATTCAATCATTGTCATATCAAGCCATAAGTAAAGAGCCCCGATCCATTTGTTGATGACTTCCTTGTGTGGAATGCACCGAAGCCAGACTTTCTGTAGGCGACGATAATAAGTTAATAGGTATCATTGTGAGTTGCTATCTAGGTTAAGGGATAGAAGTCACAGTTGATATCAATATGACGTACTATCCAAGTTTTGGATGTGAGTAACAGTTTTGAATGATATTTTTATCATTAATAAATCTCTTGACGTATTCCTGAAGTTTTCTTAGCTTACCCCAGAGCGTGAAATCGAATTTGGTATTGACACCAGTACAAAACCCATTTCTTAAACCCCCAAATATTTTCTTCACCTAAAACGAACGTATAACGTGCCAAAGATGTTGGCTCGAGCTGTTGAAGATTACGATCGTACTATGCAATATTATCGTGGGAAAGCGAACATGGTAGCTGAAGTGTGAGTAGAAGATCGTATGCATTTACAAGTTCGAATATACGAACTCACGTGAAGATAACGAATATACAAGTAGAATCGACTTTAATCGACAAAGTTAAAGTCGCTCAAGCTACACACTCGGTGCTGAAGAATGTGAAGAATTAAGAAGGTTCAAGAGGGTGTTATTTTAGAAGCAAGAGTTGTTGAAGAGAGGAAATCTCAACCCTCGATTTAATTGGTCCATTTGAAATCCTCGATTGAGTAGGAACTGTGGCTTATAGACTCGTTTTACCGCCAAATATATTGCGTGTTCATAACGTTTTTTTTTCGTATCAATGTTACGTAAATATGTGGATGACCCGAACCACATTATTAATTTAGAACCGGACGAGATAGCGGATGATTTATCGTTTGAAGAGATACGTGTTACAATCTTGGATAAGAAGAATCGTATTCAACACTCAAAGGTTATATCTCAAGAGTTAGAATTTGAAGTAAAGTCAAGGTATCCTCACCTGTTCGGCATACCAGGTACGTACGTAAATTTCGAGGGCGAAATTCCATAAGGAGGGGAGATTGTAAAACCCCAGATTTTATGAATAAAGAATTAATTTTCTCGAAATAATTTTTTTATATTATGGTGAATTTGAGATAATATTATAGTTGTGGGTAGTATTTATAAATTTTGTAAAGTATGCAAGTTGTTATATTATATTCGATTGGTCAGGGAATATTCTTTGTGTCGGAAAATATTCGTACGACGGTACAATTATTGGTGGACCCCACAACGGAATTATTGTCGGATTGAGAAAACGACAAAAATATTTTATTGAAAATAACGGCGGAAGTTTTACCGTTGATACTGTTGAACTACTGGGTAGTAAAAGTAAAGTAATATGCATTGTTGCATAGTAGCACACGGTATTGATTATTGATATTTATGTGAGAAGTCGCTCAGTTTGATTCAATTATTGTCGATTAATAATATGAATTATTATAGCGATAATGTCGTTTTGTTTTATTCGTATTATTAACGTAATAAAACAGAAACATCTTTTTATATAAAACAGAATACTTTATTAAAGTTATTCTATAAATAGAATATATTATATTTTATTATGCATAGTGTTGCATAGTGTTTTGCATAGTGTTGCATAGTGTTTGCATAGTAAAAGTCTTTTTATATAAATAGAATATATTATATTTTATTTAAAAGATTTTTCTTTAAATATGGACCATCAGATTAAAATAAATCAATCTGGACCGTTCATGGATTAGTTACTATGCATTCCATTTTCCTATAAATAGAAGCTCATTCCTTCATTATTTTCTTACGAATTCACTGAACTCTAGAGAGAGAAACTATAGAGAGATAGAAGAAAAGCTTTCTGCTACTTAACTTTTCTTTTCCCATATCCAGTTTCTGTTACGGTAAGGGGTGTTATTCTTTCTTATTCATGAAGAGAACTATTGTTATTCCATTTCTTATTATTCTGTTGGAATAACCTGTTTATGCGGTCTACCCTATACTTGGTGACATTCTTCTATTATTCTGTTGGAACATCCTGTCTGTGTGTTTTACACCAGACCTGGTTTCGTCTTTATTATTATTCCGTTGGAACATCCTGTCTGTGTGTTTTACACCGGTCCTGGTTCCGTCTTTATTATTCTGTCGGAATATCCATTCTGTGCTATACGCCGGACCTGGTTCCATCATTTATTATTCCGCATTTATTATTCTGTTGGAACATCCTGTCGGTGTGAATTTCACCTGACCTGGTTCCGTTATTTAGTATTCTGTTGGAATAACCTGTCTGTGCGAAGTTCCGCATGCATGGTGATTTCTGTTGTTATTCCATTCTTAATTATACTCAGTTGGTTAAAGTTTTGACTTCTATACTCCATGAAATTAGTATAATATCATTGATATTTGCGCTTCATCCAGTATCTTTTCAGGAAAATATTCTTCTGAGCGTTCTTGAATTTTACACCACAAAACAGTATCGTGTGGACAATTTGGACGTTATTGGTTCATGGACAAATTAATTCTTGAACTTGTTTTATTAAATTCTTATATCATTGTCACCATCCTCATGTTTATGTTATGTTGAAAGTCATCCGTGGCCTGTAGTGCATAGATGGACTTGGTATGATTATGACCAGGGATTATGCGGTGTAATCATGACCGTAATATTACAACTGATGTGGAAAAAGTCCTAATTGGCCCGTAGTGCATTGATGGACAGTTTTTGGTATGATTATGGCTATGGATTCTCTTCGGCCGTAGTGCAAAGATAATTGTTTTATGGCATGATCAGGACCGTTGATGAAAACACGATTATCTTTGGCTCGTAGTGCATGGATAATTCGTGGTCGTGATACTAAAGAATATCCTTGGCCTGTAGTGCAGGGATGATTTAATGATGTGGATTATTTATTGAGCTGAGTCTCAGCGATAAAAGTGATGAAAAACTTTTTAAATCATAAAAGATAGTAGATTCAATTCTCTCTACTTGACTCTTTTAATGGATTGCTTATCCCGCTGCAGTTAATCTTGATGTCTATTATATTTTATCAGTTTAACATTGTTGGAGACTAATGATAATTTATTCTGCATTATCTTAGTCATAATATTTCTTACTGGGCTAGTTGAGCTCACCCTTTCTTTCACTGTTCTCTTCAGGAAATGAGAACATAGCAGGGACTAGTCGGGGAATGGAGTGACGGTCCAGAGGATAGCATTAGTAGTCCTCACTATTCTGGGAAATAGTGTATTAATAATTGTAATGAGGACTCTTTTTGAGTTTGTATGATCTCTAGTAGACAATTATTGTATTCAAACTCACAGTTGTATTTTGTCGTATTATACACGACAGTGGTATTAGTAAGTTGTATTTGAATTCTGTACCATGTATCTGACGACTCAAGATGGGTGATGTATACCTAATTTTGGGGGCGTCACAATAATTGAATCAATAATATGAGAGATATGATGCAGCAATTACTGTAGCAATAATTAAGTATAACTGAGTGACTTCTCATGTAAGCATCAATAATCAATACTGTGTGCTACTATGCAACCGCGCGTATTACTGTACTTTTAACACCGGGTGTTTCAACAGTTAACGGTAAAACTTTCTCCGTTATTTTCATAAAGTATTTTTGTCATTTTCTCAATTCGACAATAATTCCGTTGTGGGGGTCCACCAATGATTGTGTCGTTGTATGAATATTCCCTGTTAAAACGAATATTCCCGGACCAATCGAATATTATATAACAACTTGCGTACTTTGAAAAATTTATAAATATTACCCACAACTATAACATTATATTGAATCCACACCATAATATTCAAAAATATATTTCGAGAAAATTTAATCTTTATTCAAAAAGTTGGGGTCTTACACTTTCTTTTATTGTTCTCTTTAGGAAATGAGAACGTAGCTGGGACTAGTCGGGGAACAGAGTGATGGTCTTAGATGGTGCATTAGTAGTCCTCACTATTCTGTGAAATAGTGTAATAATAAATGTCATTGAGTTTGTATATTGTCTAGATGACAATATTTGTATTAAAACTCACAGCATATGTTTAGTCGTATTTTACACGACTGTTGTATAATTAAGTTGTATTTGAATTCAATACCTTGTATCTGGCGACCCAAGATGGGTGATGTATATCTGTTTTGGGGGTGTCACAGTTGGTATCAAAGCATAGGGATATGATCCCTGGCTGAGATGTGAGACAAGAAGTAGGAGGGGAGAGACGGGGAATTCCTTCGCTAGTATGACCTTCCTAAGTTTATTTGGTATTTAACTGGTCGGTCAGAGTATAGGGATAATATGTGATTTATTAATTAACCCTTATTTTGTGGCAGTATTGGAAAATGGCATCCGAAAATGTTGAGTTAAGCAATGAAGTACATGAAATTGTGGAGTCACTACAGATTAATACCTAGGATAATGTGCAACAGAAAGACAATAATCCTCAGGTGAATAACAACACTGACCAAATAACGAACGACAGAATATTTAGGAGCTTTCTGCAATTCGTACAACATCAGGCAAGAGAAACTCATGTCCAAAATGTAGGCGGAAACACTGGAAACTCTCGGACGGCCACCGCTAAATAGTTCAAGGAGCTGGGACCACCAGAGTTTATTGGAGAGCCAAAACCACTTAAGGCGGATGCATGAATAAAGCAGATCACCAAGATATTTGATGTCTTGGGATGCTCCGAGGAGCAAAAGGTTCCTTTTGCCACCTTTATGTTGTGAGGAGAAGCAGATTACTGGTGGGAATCAGTAAAGCGTACTCAACCTGCCGCACTGAAGATGTCTTGGGATAAGTTCCAAGAATTGTTCAACGACAAGTACTTTCTCGAAAGTATTCGTCACATTAAAGAGGTAGAGTTCATCAAGTTAGAGCAGAACAATATGACCGTGGTGCAGTACGAAGCTAAGTTTGTCGAGTTGTCCCGGTTTGCGTCCCACTTAGTTGATAATGAGGAGAGAATGACGCGGATGTTTTTAAGAGGTTTGAAACCGGAGATACGTCAATATCTTATTTCTCATAAACTGTGTTTGTATTCAGATGTTGTAAATGGGGCTCAGTTATTAGAGCGCGATAACGGGTCAACGCAACCAAGAGAAAGCAGCCGACAGAATGAAAATACTAGTGGTAATAGTCATCGAAGCGGTGAAAACAAATGTGGAGGGAATCAACATGCCAGAAATGGTAACCACTTCGGTGGTAATCATGGCCAAGACAACAAAAGTGGGAGTTTCAAGAAGAGGAGATTTAATAATGATGGAAGGACGTCAGCACCAACACCTGTTGTTAAGGAAGGAGAAACACCGTCGGTCGTATGTTACAAATGCGGAGGGGAGGGACACATCAGTCCAAACTGTACGCAGCAGTCCAAAGCATGTTATAATTGTGGAAGAGAAGGTCACCTAGCCTAATTTTTTCGTGCACCGAAGTCAAGTCCAGCTGGGATAGAGGCATCAAAGTCCGTCCCAGACAAGACAAAACCGGTAGTTCAAGGGAGAGCGTTTGTTGTAACCTCCCAGAAAGCAAGGAACCCGAACGAGGACATCATGGGTAAGCTTATCATAAACTCTAGTGAAGTATATATCTTATTTGATACCGGATCTACCCATTCTTTTATCTCTCCTACTTGTGCTCAACGTTTAAATTTAACTCCGGAGAAATTGAACTTTGACTTATCGGTTGAAACTCTGTTGGGAGAAACCTTCATTACATCCACGGTTTATAAGTCTTGTTTACCGCACATTACCTGTCGGTCTTATTTCTTTAAAAATACTTGCGTTTAACATAATTCTAGGGATTAATTGGTTAACTATATATCATGCAAAAATTGATTATTTTCGTAAGGTTGTTAGTTTTCATATTCCTAATCAACCTATTATGCTAATTCAAGCGACCAAACCATTAAAATCAATCATGGTCATTTCAAGTCATAAAGCTATTCGTTTATTGAAAAACGGATGTCAAGCTTTCTTACTCATGTCACAGATTTAAACAAAAATACGTCAGTTTTGAATGATATTTCTAATGTTAATAAATTTCCTGATGTATTCCCTGAAGAACTTCCTGGCCTACCCCCAGAGCGTGAAATTGAATTTTGTATCGACCTTGAACCTGGTATAAAACCCATTTCCAAAGCCCCATATCGAATGGCTCCTATTGAACTTCAGGATTTAAAGACCCAATTGCAGGAATTGTTAGACATTGGTTTCATTCGTCCTAGTACGTCTCCTTGGGGTGCTCCTGTTCTATTCGTGAAGAAGAAAGATGGGAGTATGCAACTTTGTATTGACTACCCATAATTGAACCATGTCACCATCAAGAATAGATATTCGCTACCTCGCATTGATGACCTATTTGACCAGTTGCAAGGAGCATAATTCTTTTCAAAGATCGATCTTCGTTATGGATATCATCAGCCGAAGGTTAAAACTGAGGATATTCCAAAGTCTGCCTTCAGAACTTGGTACGGGCATTATGAATTCTTGGTCATGTCTTTTGGATTGACTAATGCTCCTGTTGCCTTCATGGATATGATGAACCGAGTATTCAAGGAATATTTGGATCACTTTGTGGTTGTCTTTATTGATGACATTCTCATATATTCCAAAAGCCGTGAAGATAATGAGCAACACTTGAAGCTGATACTCCAAAAGCTTCGTGAAAACAAGATTTATGCCAAGTTAAAGAAATGTGAGTTCTAGCTTTAGGAAGTTGCATTCCTTGGGCATGTGATATCAAATCATGGAATATCTATTGACCCAGCGAAGATTGAAGCAATTCAAAGCTGGGAGCAACCAAAGTCAGTGACCAAAGTACGTAGTTTTCTCAGCTTAGTTGGTTATTATCGGAGATTTGTGGAAGGATTTTCTCGAATCGATACTCCATTAACGCAGTTGACTCGAAAAGATACAAAATTCAGTTTGAGCGAGGAATGTGAGAAGAGTTTTCAAGAACTCAAGAGGAGACTCATTTACAGTGATGCTTCAGGCAAAGGGTTAGGATGTGTTCTCATGCAACATGAGAAAGTCATAACCTATGCCTCACGACAACTCAAAGAATATGAGAGGAATTATCCTACTCATGATCTAGAGTTGGCAGCTGTTATTTTTGCGCTTAAAATTTGGAGGCATTACTTGTATAGAGAGAAGGTGGAAATCTATACGGATCATAAAAGCCTCAAATATTTCTTCACTTAAAAGGAACTCAACATGCGGCAACGACGTTGGCTTGAGCTGTTGAAAGATTATGATCATACCATTCAATACCATCCTGGTAAAGCGAACGTAGTAGCTGACACATTGAGTAGAAGATCATATGCTGGTACGAGTGCAATATTGTCAACACAAAGGCCCATTTTGTATGACTTACAAAGGATGAAGATAGAGTTAAAGACTCTAGGGACCCATGTGATGATGGTGAATATACGAGTAGAACCGACTTTAATTGATAAAGTTAAAGCTGCTCAAGCTACAAACCTGGAGCTGATATGTATGAGGAAGAAAGTGCAAGAAGGTCCTATTCTGGAAGCAAGAATCGATGAAGAAGGAATACTTTGAGTCAACTCCAGACTTTGTGTTCCTAACGACCCTGATTTAAAGTATAAAATCATGATGGAGGCGCACAAAACACCGTTTGCAATCCATCCTGGGAGTACCAAAATGTATCATGATCTTCGACATACATTTTGGTGGAGCAATATGAAGAGAGAGATAACGGAGTTTATCTCAAGTTGTTTAAGTTGTCAACGAGTCAAGGCGGAGCATCAAGTACCAAAAGGTCCATTGCAACCACTTGAAATTCCAGAATGGAAGTGGGAGCACATTACCATGGATTTCGTTACTAGTCTTCCCAAGGTTTCTCAAGGCATAGATGCAATCTGGGTCATTGTTGATAGATTGACCAAGTCTGCTCACTTCTTACCTATACGAGAAACGTATACACTTGAATGTCTTGCTCGTATATACATAAATGAGATTGTAAGACTGCATGGTATGCTAGTATCCATAGTTTCTGATCGAGACCCAAGATTCACTTCACGATTTTGGGTTAGTTTGCAGAAAGCTATGGGAACAGATTTACGATTTAGCTCGGCATATCATCCTCAGACGTACGGGCAGTAGGAGAGGACTATTCAAACTCTTGAAGATCTATTAAGACTCAGTGTCATTGACTTCAAAAGAAGTTAGGAAAAGTTCTTACCGTTGGTGGAGTTTTCCTACAACAACAGTTACCAAACAAGTATTGGCATGCCTCCATTTAAAGCGTTGTATGGGAGAAAGTGTCGTTCTCTAGTATGCTGGGATGAGGTGGGTGAAGCAACGTTGTTGGGGCCAAAGTTGGTACGTATGACTACAGAAAAGATTCAAATGATCCGATAACGTATAAAAACTTCACAAGATCGGAAAAAGAGTTATGCTAATCTTCATCGAAAGGACGTAGAATTCGATATTGGAGATCATGTGTTGTTACGTGTTGCCCCATGCAAAGGAGTTACGAGATTTGAAAAGAGTGGAAAGCTCAATCCTCGATTCATTGGCCCATTTTTAATTCTCGAGCGAGTAGGAACTGTGGCCTATAGACTCGCTTTACCGCCATGTATGTCTCGTGTTCATAACTTTGTTCACATATCTATGTTACGTAAATATGTGAAAGACCCAAACCACATTATTGAGTTAGAACCAGACGAGATAGAGGAAGATTTAACATATGAAGAGTTACCTATTAAAATCTTTGATAAGAAGGATCATTTTCTACGCTCTAAGGTTATACCTCAAGTCAAAGTTTTGTGGAGAAACCACGATGTAGAGGAAATGACTTGGGAGTTAGAATCTTAGATGAAGTCAAGGTATCCTCATCTCTTCGACATACCAGGTATGTACCCTAATTTCAAGGATGAAATTTCATAAGAAGGGGAGGTTGTAAGACCCCAACTTTTATGAATAAAGAATAATTTTCTCAAAATATATTTTTGAATATTATGGTGTGGATTTGATATAATGTTATAGTTACGGGTAATATTTATAAATTTTGCAAAGTAAGCAAATGGTTATATAATATTCGATTGGTCGGGAAATATTCGTCTTAACAGGAAATATTCGTACGACGGCACAACCATTGGTGGACCCCACAACAGAAGTATTGTCGTAGTTAGAAAATGACAGAATTATCTTTCTATAAAAATAACGGCGGAGGTGTTACCGTTAAAACTGTTTAACTACCCAGTAGTAAAAGTACAGTAATACGTGTAGTTGCATAGTAGCACACGATATTGATTATTGATGCTTACGTGAGAAGTCACTCAGTTATACTCAATTATAGCTACAGTAATTACTGAATCATATCTCTCATATTATTGATTTAATTATTGTTACAGTATCATCTGCATAATATGATATATTATTAAATCAATAATTAAGACGGTAAATTTATTCATATTATTATTTGCAATATTGACAATGTCTAGAAGTTCTGTCAAAGAGAGGTTGGGTCACCTAATTGCTCGCCAATAAGGAGAAATCCTTATCGGAAATCCCCCTCTTTTTTGGGGAATGACCTGGTTGTTAAATATTGTGAATTATAATATTAATGATGAATAAGATGAATTTTATAGTTTCATTGTGTTGGAATTATTTGTGTTAGTGGAAATCGTCATTTGTTTCGATAATAATTGATGTCTGGAGGTTATATTGTTCAATCGGGTATTCGAGACACTTTTTATGTCGAGTTACTATTCACGAGTTACTATTCATAGGGTACTATTCACCCATAAAATATATTTCTTTTCGGTCCATTTCATTTTTGGGTACAATATTATTCCATGAGGAGATGTGCTAATTTTTCAGACCGTTGGTTAAAGATATAATAGTAAATCAATATGGATCGCTGGTTTAAAGTTTTAATAGTAAATCAGTATGGACCGTTGATTTAAGTTTTAATAGTAAACCAATATGGACCGTCCGCGTAACGCCCCCAAAATAGGTCCAATCCAACCAACCTATTCTGAGTCGCCAAAAATATAGTACAGAAAACAACTATAACTTTATTACTACAATTGTCGTACAAAATATAACAACACATATGTTGTGAGTTTTGATACAAATATATACCAACTGTGACTCATGTCCCAACCTTGGATAGCACGTCACCATGGCACCTTACATAAAGGTACAGTCAATAACTGTTTTAGAAATTAAAATCTTTGGGAAGTGCTCAAGGAAACCTTCGTACATGGGAGGCCATGCGTCTAGGTTATGATAGATATCAGATGCCCACGGAATTATCCTTGGTTGACCCAATAAACCCCAAAGAAAAATGAGAAGATTACTATCATATTCTTTCCAATGGTGAGTCTTCTCTTGACATATCATTATCTCCACCGTCTCTAATTGAGAATTATACTTCAACAAAACTCCAAGATCATATAGGTAGTGCTTATAGATATACTCAGCAAGTGAATGTGCACAACCATGTCTTATGATAACACGAGGTTATATGTCATTAGACATCTTGTATGAACATTGGGTTCGCCTCACCCTATTTGATTTACCAAATATAACTACTGAATGATGTATAGAATACAACACACTTTTCTATACTGTTTAGGGATAACCTCTACAGCTAGAGACCACCGTTCTATTCTCCTGTTACCCCCGCTCGACCCAGCTACACTCTTATTACCTGAAAGAAATTGTGAAGCAAAAGGGTGAGCACGACTAGCTCAGTAAAGAATATTATGACTAAAGATAATTAAATTCTCAATAGCCTTCATCAATAATAAATCAGAGATTTAGAACATATGGTAGATGATAAAACTTTTCAACCATAGTTGCAGCGGAACGAGCAATCCATTAGAAGAGTCAAACAGACCATAAAGTCTATTAACTTCTGCATGTTAAAAGTCCACCAACAATGTTTTAACACTGTAACATCAATCAATAGTTCATGTCCACAATCATGTGAATAACTCATAATCATAATTGTGGTTCTAAATTCCTCCTCTCATCCAGGACGAAGATAATTTTCATCACATGTCTTTACCTGGAACATTAAAGATCATGGTTATACCAAATCACAGTTCCTGTTCATAATCATACTAATAAATTCATCTTTCCACTACGGGCCAAAGATATTCATCAACAGTTCATCTTTGCACTACTGGCCAAACATATTCAACAACCGGTCATCTTTGCACTATAAGCCAAAGATATTCAACAACAAATCATCTTTACACTACAGGCCAAAGAAATTAATATCTCGAAGAAATATATAATCATTTCAGAATTTATATAAACAATAATTATAACCATGTTGATCAATTCACCTTTGCACTTAAGTTAAAGATATTCAATTATAAATTCAATGGTCATGATCATACCAGTCAACAATTCATCTTTGCACTATTGGCCAAAGAGAACCCATAGTCACAATCATACCAATAATATACTCATCTTTACACTCAAGTCAAAGAGAAATTTCATCACCAGGATTATAAAAAATGTTATATATGATAATAAAAATAATATGATCAACAACTGCATTTAATTTCAAGAATAAGATTCATAAATCAATGATTTCATAACACCTTAATCCAAATGTTATAAATCACTAAATAATCTCATAATCTAATATTATTAATATTACCACAATATCTTAATCATTTCTTAAACTTATAAACAATTTATTTTAATTGTTTATACTTTACTAATTAATGTATTTAATCTTTCTAAAATACCAAACTAATAAGATTTCATCGCTAATAACCAAAACTCTCATCAAAAATCTGCATATACCTTATATAGGATTCTTAAGCCATAAAATCCTATTTTTCAATTTTCTTACTTCACATAACATATTTAATTCATTTACTCATAACTAGATCATTTTCATGAAAAATACCAAATCAGTTCCAAACATATTTCTTTTCTGGGATTTAGCATGATATAGTCCCATATTGAACATATATTTTTCTCAGAATTTTTAAATTCATTTACTATTTTTCATATGGCCAAAACTGCCGAATATTTAGACATTTATCATAAATTGTACTTTTGTCCAAAAATTCTAAAATTTACACGGTATACTTCTGTTATATACATGTAGTCCCAATAATAATTTCATCAATTCTGGAGTTAACCAAAAGGAGTTATAAGCGTTTACTTTTAAAATAGTTTTTTCTCATAAAATCCACAACTCTTAATCTATATATCCAAAAATCGCCATTTTTGGACACAATCAACAAAACTCATCAAATTATCATTTCAATTTTTTCCAAAATTTTTGAAGGTTCGTAACAAATTCGAAACTGAAAAACATAATAACCTTTAAAATCCCTTACCTCAAAAAAGCAGTACTGGAATGTCGGATATAACGCTGAACGAACTTGCACCGTATAGCAACACTCAAGATATCTAAATATTCACAAAATACGCTCGATAATATAGAGAGAGAAAACTTCAGTTTCTGGTGTGATTTTCAATTCTAACCTAAGCACCCTATTTATAGAAAAATGCTTAGAACATCAAAGTAGAAAATTTAATAAAATAATATATTTTATTTTTAATTTCCTACGCACACTTTATATTCAGATTCCATCATTTCTCACATGCAAAAGTACAATTGTGGGGCCCACCTTCTAGAAAAACATGTTTTAAAATAAAATCAATTCAGACTCAATATTCCAGAACTTCAATCATTCATAATAAATAGCCCCTTTATTAGAAAAATTCAAATCTTATGTCCATTCTATAGGAAATTTAATTCTCTACAACTTTGCAGAAGAAAGTTTTTCTAAATTCCAAACAGAAATTGACCGAAATCCCTAAACGGACGATTTTACAGGCTATAATCAAATTTCAATCAAGAAACGGGCCCACAAACATGTTTAACATCTTTTAAATATTTTTAGTAACAAAAATATTCTTCCTCCTCATATACTCATATATCACACATTCATTATAAAAATATCACCATTATTACATTATTATAATATAATAATATATTAAATGAATTATTTTATAAAAAAAGATAAAATATCAATTTTCAACAATTGTCACATTAAAAAATTTTCTCCATCTATATCCACATAAAATGAATATTTTTCTTATCATATAAATCAATAATTAATTATTCACAAATAATATTACAGAATCACAATACTGGCAACCAGGCCGTTCCCAGGAAAGAGGGGACTTTCCAATAAGGATTTCTTCTTACTAGCGCGCAATTAGGTGACCAAACCTCCCCTTGACAAGAACTTCTAGACATTGCCAATAATGTTATCTAATAATATTATTCAAATAATATGAATTATTTGATAATGGGAAATACTGTGCTGTGACAATTATTGAAATAACAATAATATAAAATATCAACGTAGCAATTATCGAATCAATAAAATAAAATATTGAACAGTAATTACTGTAACAATTATTGAGTAGTGTCTTCTTACGTAAAAAAAATATCATGCTTCGTGAATAGTACTCGTGAATAGTAACTCGTGAATAGTAACTCGTGAATAGTAACTCATAAATAGTAACTCGTGAATAGTAACTTATGAATAGTAACTCATGAATAGTAATTATAAGAAAAATTAAATATTTTTATTTCATAAAATTCGGGGTCTTACAGTCCGTTTAAAAGTAAATCAATCTGAACTGTTCATGAATTAGTTACTATTCAGTCCATTCTCTTATAAATAGAAGCTCATTCCTTCATTATTTCTTACGAATTCACTGAAACTCTAGAGAGAGAAACTATAGAGAGAAAGAAGAAGAGTATGCTGCTACTTCACTACTCTAATATCCAGTTTCTTCTAAGGTAAGGGAGATTATTTGTTGTACTCGTAAGGGGTATTATTTCTTTCTTATTCATGAAGAGAACTTCTGTTATTCCATTCTTTATTATTCTGTTGGAATAACCTGTATAAGTGGGCTACCCTATAATTAGTGAAATTCTTCTGTTATTCCATTCTTTATCATTATGTTAGAATAACCTGTCTATTCGAAGTACCGCATACATGGTAAAATTCTTCTGTCATTTCATTCTTTATTATTCTGTTGGAACATCCTGTCTGTGCGTTTACGCCGGACCTAGTTCCATTATTTATTATTCTGTCGGAATATCCTATCTGTGCGTTTACGCCTGGCCTGGTTCCATTATTTATTATTCTGTCGGAATATCCTGTCTGTGCATTTATGTCGGACCTGGTTCCATTATTTATTATTCTATTGGGAATAACCTGTCTGTGCAGTCTATCGCACGCATGGTGAATCATTCTGTTATTCCATTCTTTATTATTCTGTTGGAATAATCTGTCTATGTGGATTACCATATGCATGGTGAATGATCCTTCGTATTCATTCCTTATTAAATTGTGGAAATGATCTGTCTACGTGGATTACCGCATGGCGGGCAAAAATCCATTTTTAGTTTCACATATTCTATTATACTCAGTTGCTTAAAGCTTTGACTTCTATACTCCATGAAATTAGTGGAATATCCTTGATATTTGCGCTTCATCTAGTATCTTTTCATAGAAATATTCTTCTGAGCATTCTTGACTTTTACTCTACAAGCAGTATCATGTTGACAAATTGGACATTATTGAGTTCAGCATAAATTAACTTATAAATATTTAAAATTTATTCTTGAACTTGTTTTATTGAATTATTATGTCATTGTCATCATCCTCATGCTTATATTGTGATGAAAGTCATCTTTGGCTTACGTGCATAGATAGACTTGGTATGATTATGACCAGGGATTATTCGGTATAATCATGACCGTAATGTGACGAATGATGTGGTAAAAGTCCTCATTGACTTGTAGTTCATTGGTGGACAGTTGCTGGTATGATTATTACCATGGATTATTCGGTATAGTCATGACCATTGATGATTACATGAATATCCTTGGCCGTGGAGCAGGGATGATTTGATTTTATTTATTAAGCTGAGTCTCAGCGATAAAGTTGATGAAAAACTTTTTAAATCATAGAAGATAGTAGATTTTATACCTTACGTGACTCTTTTAATGGATTGCTTGTTCCGCTGCAGTTAAACTTGATGTTTGTTATATTGTATCAGTTTAACACTGTTCAAGGCTAACGATAATTTATTCTGCATTATCTTAGTCATAATATTTCATACTGGGCTAGTTGAGCTCACCCTTTCTTTCATTCTTCTCTTCAGAAAATGAGAACGTAGCTGGGACTAGTCAAGGAACAGAGTGATGGTCCTAGATGGTGCATTAGTAGTCCTCACTATTTTGTGAAATAGTGTAATAATAAATGTAATGAGGACCCCATTGAGTTTGTATATTGTTTAGATGACAATATTTGTATTAAAACTCACAGCATATGTTTAGTCGTATTTTACACGACTGTTGTATAATTAAGTTGTATTTGAATTCAGTATCTTGTATCTGGCGACCCAAGATGGGTGATGTATACCTGTTTTGGGGGCGTCACATATTCTGATAAGGATTTCTCCTTATTGGCGCGCAATTAGGTGACCAAACCCCTTTCCTAGACAGAACTTTCTTATACATTGCCAATAATGCTATCTATTAATATTATTCAAATAATATGAATTATTGATCTGATAATGGAGATACTGTGCAGTGACAATTATTGAAACAACAATAATATAAAATATTAACGCAGCAATTATTGAATCAATAAAATAAAATATTAAACAATAATTACTGTAACAATTATTGAGTAGTGCCTTCTTACGTAAGAATCAATAATTCAAAAATATTGTGCAATACCGTGTGCTACTGTGCAACCACGCGTATTACTGTATTTTAACCACCGGGTATTCCAACAGTGTAAACGGTAACAACTATGCCGTTATTTATAAAAAATCAAACTTTTCATTTTCTTCATCCGATCGTTTTTCGTTATGGGGCCCACAAATGGATGCGCCGTCGTACGAATATTCCCCTACAGAAAGAATATTCCACGACCAAACGAATATTCCCCGACACAATAAATATTTTATAACCATTTACTTCTTTTGAAAAATTTGCACATTTCACCCATAACCAAAGCATTATATCAAATTAACACCTTATTAATTAAAAATAATGAATAGAGGAAATTTAATTTTATTTATAATAAGTTGGGGTCTTACTACTACAATATACAACAATTTACATTAAAGATAAGTAACTTTATTATATTATTTAAAGTACTTTACATTAGTATATATCTACAACAATAGTAATATAAAATAAAAATGCTTATCTATAATAGCTAGATAACGTACGTGCTATATGGAGAAGGTCTGATCTATATAAGAATTCGGCCATCCGGATTAGCCGGGGTCATCGGCACATGATTAGGCCCCGACCCAAGCCTTACTTTTTTTTGCGCTGGTTCAAATGACATCTATAAATACAAAATTTCATGATGTTATTATGAGTTATATGATATTACATATACAAATAAAATGACAACAATGACATGTATGAAATAGTTAACTATGACAACTATGAATGAAAGATACATATATAAACATGACAAAGATATAACATACATGTATATATGTAATTGTATGTAATACATGTAAAACTAAACATACATTTTATTTTGTTACTCGTTGTCTAAGTTAGAATCATTTTGTATGCATATTGGAGATTCATAACCATCATCTTCTTCAGATTCATTGTCAGTGTCGGTCAATAGCTCTTACTCCTTAGTATTAATGTCATCTGGCACATGTATTGATTCGAGATCCAATTCATTAGGTTCATCTCCACCCTCTAATTGAATTACTTCATTGTTGTCCTCCACATTTATTATATGAGGTTTATGTAACATCTCCTCTTGGTAGAACTCCCCGTCTACTACTTGTGCACGACTGTGCGCGGGACTATGAATACAACTTGTCAATTTGCAGGCGGTCTTTCCTTTTTCCTAACAGTTCTAGGAGTGTAGTATACTTGTACTGTTCAAGTATATACACATTGTAATACCCCAACTTTTTATGAATAAGATTTAATTTTATCTAAATATTTCTGATGGAATATTCTATCGGAATTAAGGTTATTCCGCCGAGAATAACCTTAATTTCGACTGAATACTCCGTCGAAAATTCGGATGAATTTATTTTTGTCGAGCTTATTTCTGTCAAGAATTCAGTCAGAAAAATATATTTACGAGGGATTTATTTCCGACGATGTTCAGTCAAAAATAATATATACACGACGAAATTTATCTCGTCAAAAATAATTCGTCGAATACAGCTTGCCACGTGGCCTAACATGAAAAAGTGGATTTTTTTTATTTTGACAGAAAGTTCGTCGAAAATAGTGTCTAATCAGTCAGAAATATCATTTTTAAAAAATAAAATATTTCTATTATGTCCGACTGAAATTCCGTCAGTTTTATCGTATTTTGTCGGAAATAGATATTTTTTAAAAAAAAATAACTTTGTTGCTTTTTCATTTTCCAGGTTATTAAACCCCTTTTTTGTACCTGAAACATGTTTATCACAACAATACATACAATAATATTCAACCCTTATTACAACTAAATCCAACAACAAACAACAATATATACTAAACTACACTAATAATACAACCTATAATACATAATCAACCCATCTAAACTAAACTTATAAACTACAAATAACATGTCGTATAAAATTGATTTGATTTGATATAATGTTATAGTTAAGGGTGATATATGCAAATTATCAGATAAACAGTTTGTCGGGAAATATTCGTTTTGTCGGAAAATATTCGTTTTGTCATGAAATATTTGTTCTGTTGGGAATATTATATTCGGTAAAGTATGACGACGTCGAAATAACCAATCATTGGTGTGTCCCATAACAAAATAACTGTCAGATATAGAAAGTGACAGAAATAACCTTTTTAAAAATTGACGACTGAACTTTTACCGTTAACTGTTGAAATACCCGGTGATAAAAGTACAGTAATACACATTATTCCACAGTAGTACGCATTATTGAACAGTAACACACGGTATTGCACATTGTCTCTAATTATTGATTTTTACGTAAGAAGTCACTTAGTATTTCATTTAATAATTGTTTCAGTAGAAATTGCATAGTCTTTCATATTATTGATTGAATAATTGCTATAGTGATAATTGCATAGTATTTTATATTATTGATTCAATAATTGTCACAGTAACAAAGGAATAATATTTCACATTATTAAATGAATAATTATCACTACACAATAACTCATATTATTTGAAATGTGTTATAATAGTATGATTTCCTCCCAAGTTAATTACTATAAAACTAAGCCAATGGCCTAGTCTATGATTTAATTAATTTTGATGGATTTGTGTCCCCTTTCCTTTGCTTATAAAAGGCAAGCTTCTCTAATGAAAGAACAAACCAAAAATAGAGAGAAAATCTCTAAACTTTTATCTTGTAAATCTGTTTATTTCTATAGTTCTATAACACGTTATCAGCACAAAGCTCCAACCAACTGAGATGGTAAAATTTTAAATTCTTGCAATTAAGCATTATACTACCGACTTGGCATTGCCGCCATTTATATTCTTTAACTATCAAATTATATTCATGCTTTGTTTTCCATTTTTAAATTTTTTTATTTACAGTGGTACCATATATCCTTGTTGATTTCACAAGACTTGGTGGAAACCTTTTAACCATTTACTAATTTATGGGAATAACATGACTACGCGGACTACCGTATGCTTGATGAATACCGCATGCCAGGTGAAGATCCATTTGGAGTTTTGTACATGTATTTTTTTATGATGTGTATAATAATACTTGTATGTACATTAATGATTGCATACCTTCTGATGAAAAGGATATGCTAATAAAATAAACATTTATATATTTATATTTTTTATATTTTATCATCACTTGGGATAGTGACTTAGTGGTAGGAAGCCGGACATAAATCCCCACAAACATGGGCTCGAGTCCTGGTAAACCACACTATGCTCAAGTGGTCTAAAGCCCCAGATTTATTCGGGGGAAAGCTGAGTCGTGTCAATGAAGACACCACTGAGGCCTCCAATTTTTTTTAGTTCACGTGCATTTACCTTCTCCATATCATGTATGCAATTTTTTATTACATACGTTAATAAATAATGAAAATTATTATGTTTTAAACCAGAATAGATGACAAACCTAACAAAAATAGAATTTTAAATTTTGAAAATCTTTGGAGACAACTATTTGGCTTGGGCACTTGATGTAGAATTACACCTTAGTGTAAATGGGTTATAAAAGACCATTGAATCTGGAAACAAAGCAACTACGACACAAAATGCACAAGCCATAATCTTTCTTCGTCATCACGTTGATGAAGCATTAAAAATTGAGTATTTAACAGTCAAAGATCCTTTGACCTTATAAACACAACTAAAGGAAATATTTGACCACCAAAAATTGGTTGTTCTCCTTAGTGCAAAATTTGAGTGACTTAATTTAAGGCTACAGATTATAAATCAATTATGGAGTATTGTTCTAATGTCTATAGAATAACCTCTACGTTGGCCTTGGGTGTGGATCCAGTTTCCGAAACCCAAATGTTAGAAAAGAATGCTTTCAATTTTTCATCCCACCAATATGATTCTATCACAGCAATATAGACAAATTAAGTTCACAAAATTTAGAGAATTATTGTATGTCCTTGTTGCGGAAAAGAATAATGAATTGTTGTTAAAAATCATCAAGTACGGCCAACGGGTTCTACCCCATTACTAGACATTAACATCACATCATTCTAGCAGAATAAATGTGATAATGGATGGCAAAATAATAAGAGATTTCGGGGACAGAAAAATAAACAACGTCATCATAACAACAAATTCCACAATCGTAACAATTTTTCGCACCAGAAGTGGCAAAAGTCTGGGTCGGGTAAAAATGCAACACAGACAAAGAACAAACTAGGTGTTTGCTTCTGGTGTGGGATGAAAAGGCATCAATTGAATATGACAGGTAACCATCAATTGAATATTGTTGATGCTCCAATAATGACCAACAATGAAGAAAAGTTTTGCGACATTGTTAGACCTTCTGAAAGCATCCTTTGGGATATCGAATAATTTCTTATTTTTATTAAGCACCATGCATGTATAATATTATTAGTTTTCATTTTTGTATGCTACATGTTATGTGTTCCTCATGGATAATTTTATGAATTAAATATATGTTTTTTTAATATATTTTTATATGTGTCAGACCAACTTTAATGAATATGAAAGATATATGTTTAGCAGACAGTGCAATAACTCATATAATCCTTCAAAGTGAGAGATATTTTTCACAACTAACCAAAGCTAAGGGAAACGTGGGAACTATTTCTGGCACATCAAATTTAATCGAGGCATTTGGAAAAGCTAGTTTCATTTTACCAAATGAGACACAATTCTTCATAAAAAATATTTTATATTCTTGTAAATCAAGAAAAAATTTGATAAGTTTTATAGATATTCGACTAAATAGTTTTCATATTGAAACAACAAATAAAAATGATAATGAATATCTTCTCATCACTTCTACTATTTCTGGAAAGAAGAATATCCTAGAAAAACTTCATTCAATTTCTTTTGGGTTATATACTATGAAAGTTAGAGCAATTGAGTCTCATAATGTTATGATTCCATATTCATAGATCCCAAATCATTTATACTTTGGCATGAAAGACTCATTCATCCAGGCACGTCTATGATGCGTCGCATTATTTAAAATTCTACTGGCCATCCTCTCAAGAATCATAAGGTTCTTCCTAGTAGTCATTTTCCTTTAGCTTATTTTTTCTTGCGCTGCATGTTCTCAAGGAAAATTAATTGTTCAACCATCACCAATAAAAGTTTATAATGAAACCCCAAAATTTCTAAAGAGAATCCAATGAGACATTTGTGGACCCATTCATCCATTGTTTGGCCCATTTCGAAATTTCATGGTTTTAATAGATGCTTCAACTAGATGGTCCCATGTTTGTCTACTCTTCTCTCAAAATTTTGCCTTCTCTAAACTTCTTGCAAAATAATCAAGTTACAAACTCAGTTCCCAGATCATCTAATCAAGTCAATTCGACTTGATAATGTTGTTGAAATTTCATCAAAGACCTTTAATGACTTTTGTATGACTATTGGAATCACCATTGAACATTCTCTTCCTCATGTATATACACAAAATGGTTTATTTGAATCTTTAATAAAAAAAACCTTCAACTAATTGCACGTCCATTGATATTAAGGTCTAACTTACCAACCTCAGTTTAGGGTCATTCAATTCTTCACGCTGCAGCTATCATTCAAGGGAGGCCAATAACTCTTCATAAATATTCTCCTCTACAGTTAGTACTTGGTCAGATACCCAACATCTCACACCTTAGAGTTTTTGGAAGTGCAGTATATGTTCCAATTGCACCTCCACAAAGGACTAAAATTGGAGCCCAACGAAAAATTGGAATTTATATTAGTTTTGATACTTCTTCTATTATTAGATATCTTGAGCCTTTAACTGGAGATATTTTTACTACACGTTATGCAGATTGTCACTTTGATAAATCTTTATTTCCGCCGTTAGGAGGAGAGAAATTTTTAAATAAGAAACCCTCTGAAATATCATGGAATGCATCAGAATTAAATTCACTTAATCCTCGCACGGGACAATATGAAATTGAAGTTCAAAGAATTATTATTTAAAAAATATTGCAACCCAAATGCCAGATGCATTTAATGATGCTAGAAAAGTTAATTCCTAAAGAATTGATAAACAAGGCAACAGAAGAATCTAAACCACGCCAGAAGCGTGGAAGACTAGTTGGTGCAAAAGACCCTGCACCACAAAAATAAAAGGCAAATAAGAGAGTTCCATAAGTAATACCCGCTCTAGAAGTAGCACTTATTCAAAAAGTGAGAAACCCCCAGAAGAGGTAAAAGATCTCACCGAAGGGATACGAGATGAATACCAAGTGATCTCAATAAATTATCTATATGATGAGAAAGTATGGGATCAAAGAAAAGTTATGATTGATGGTATATTTGCTTTCTCTATTGCATTAGATATTACTATGATTTCTGACATAGATCCTGAAACACAAAACGTGGAAGAATGTCGAAAAAGAAAAGATTGGCCAAAATGGAAAGATGTTATTCAAACTAAGCTACAATCATTATTGACAAGAGAAGTATTTGGAGTATTAGTCCAAACACCTCTGGGAGTAATCCCAGTTGGAAACAAATGGGTATTTGTTTGAAAGCGAAATGAGAAAAATAAAATTGTGAGATATAAAGCCCGAATTATAGCTTAAGGTTTTTCACAAAGACTTGGTACTGACTATCATGATACATACTCTCCAGTAATGGATGAATTTTTTGCTTTTTACTAGGTAAGACAACAATGGAAGGTTTGAAAACACTTCTGATGGATGTTGTAACAGCATACCTATATGGCTCACTTGATAGTGAGATTTATATGAGAATTCCCGAAGGATTAAAAATGGCTGAATCACAAAAGCCCCGCCATATATATTCAATCAAGTTACAACACTCATTATATGGGTTGAAACAGTCTGGTCGTATGTGGTATAATCAACTCAGTGATTATTTAATAAAAGACGGGTATACAAATAATCAAGTATGCCCATGCGTTTTTATTAAGAAAACACAAAGTGGATTTACCATCATTGCTGTATATGTGGATGATTTAAATCTTGTAGGTACTCCTAAAGAACTCACAAGAACTTCCACTTAATTAAAGGACGAATTTGAAATGAAAGATCTTGGAAAGACAAAATTTTGTTTGGGAATACAAGTGGAGCATCTGGAATTTTTGTTCATTAATCCACATATACTAAAAAGACTAAGAGACATTGGGATGGGATCAAACACATTTTGAGATACCTCTGTGGAAGTATAGATCTTGGATTATTTTATCCAAGAGATTAAACGTCACGATTAGTTGGATATGCTGATGTAGGATATTTATCAGATCCACACAATGGGAGATCACAAACAGGTTATGTATTTACATATTATGACACAGCTATATCTTAGAAATCCACAAAGCAAACCATGACAACTACATCTACAAATCACTCAGAGATTCTCGCAATACATGAAGCAAGTAGAGAGTGTGTTTTGTTAAGGTCAATTATTCAACATATCCAAGAGTCATGCGGATTAACATCAATCAAAGATATTCCTACAATTATGTATGAGGATAACGCTGCATGCATTACTCAACTTAGAGGAGGGTAATGTTGGTCGTAAAACCGATCACTAAACACGTGCAAGTATACGCGGTCTAACAAGTAATACAATGATAAGTAGAATGTCGTACCCACGAGGAACTATGACTAATATTTACCAAGTACCGACTGTGTATCGCTAAAGTCTTATTCGATCAGCAGTAAATAGAAGTGTGATTACTCTAGTTAAAACTAATTAACAAGGCAAATAAATGGATAACGAATGGTAATCGAAGGAAATACAAGTTAAGGTCACAACTTCACCCCACACAGGCATTATGTCGAACACCTGGTGTGTTATGCTTCATCAAACTAGCTACCCTTCTCTCTTTGGTCTTAATGGTCATGACAATTTGTCGACCGAGAACACACAGGTGCCTATGCACCTTTGTCGAGGTATGCACAAACATATCCTCTCCAGATCCACCCAAAAGGGAATAGAACAGAAAAGAACGTCCAAGCTAGATACAATCCTATACATGTCTATGCGAATTAATCATAACAAGGATTTAAGCATAAGTTCTCTATTAGGTCGCACGTGGCGCATAGATATATGTCTATTCTACACACAACTTATGCAATCGAACCCCACAATTACATGCCAATATATTCATGTGTAAATCTATAATTCTTCTGTTTATATCATGTAGATTACCAAAATCATCGTTAATGTCTTAGCGAGAATCATTAAGCATAAATATATTAAACCAAATCATTTGGTGCCAACCAAAGAGATAAGATAGTCAATTTAAATAACATAGGGTTCCATTATAACCTTAGAGCCAATATTCAGTTCATAGATATTGAACAAAATACAAGTAGCAATAAAGACAACATTTATAGAATAGAAAATTAGAGGAAATAAATGGATAAAAGGAAACTCTGTCAAAGCCATTCAATCTCCACGCGTTCCACTACAATCAAGCTTTCCAATCCGTGTCGCTCACTACTCTTGTCGCTCCAAGGATATGCTAGACTTCTCCCTAATCTACATAATCTATATTTACAGAGATAATCTAAGAGAAAGAAAGAGAAATTATAGAGAAAAACTAATTTAAGCTGAGTTATCATATTCTAAGGTCTGTGTTATGAGAAGACTTGGCAAACGGGCGGACCAGACCAAAATTGACCGGGTTTTGGCGAGTTACATTTGTGAGGCCAGTGGCCCGATTTGGGCCGGGCCGGCCCGCGGGCTTCTTCCTTAAATTTTTTTTTTTGCAAAATCTTGATACACCAAAAATAGTAATAATAATAAATATTAAAAATAATAAAATAATTTATAATAAACAATAATTCTAATTATTTACATTAACTACATAACTCAATAAATTAAAATTTTAATAGTATTATAAATTACTTTCAAACACGCTCCAGCTTAAGGGGGAGTGTTAGTAGATATTCTAGAGGATTTTAGATATTATTCTAAAGGCATTATTTGGGGATTAAATAAGTAGGGGGATTGCATAATTAAGGGATAATGATTGATTTACTTTCCAAATGTACTACACTGTACAGTGTAATGTCACTATAAATAATAGTGGTCTTCTCCCTTCTTTCTCATTGATTGCTAGTAATTCAAAGTATATAATCAAATTTGATTTTTTAAAATTATACTTTAAAATTAATTTAATTTATTTAACTTTTAAAAATAATAAATACTGTAATTAATACTAATACATAGATAATTTTAAAATTTTATAATTATATTATCTAACTTAAACTAATAATTATTAGTTTTATACTTTGAAATTGAAGAACTATTTCGAAAGTTCATGTAATTGTAATTGTTTGTGAGCGTGAGTAAAGATATATAGAGGATATATTGAGGGAATTAACATTTCTACTAATAAAATTAAAAGCAATATCAATTGTTGTTGTAGTTAAGTTGGTTTGAACTCTTATTTATTTACTTACAAGTCTTGTGTTCAAGCCTCACAACCCACAAGTAGCAACATTTTATTTTATTTTTAAAAAAAAGTCACAGGCCACGGGCTTTCACAGGCCGGGCCAAAAACGGGTCGGGCCAAAATGGCCCGCATTTTCCCGGGCTAGAAAATTGTAGCCCATAGCCCGGCCCGGCCCGCGGGCTTGGGCTATGTTTGCCAGGTCTAGTTATGAGAGATGTGAAATACAGTGGCTCCTCCTGTGTTTTATACGCTTGCCTCCTTCAAGCTAGGTCAAAATCATTTATCTCTGCCTGGGCACCGGAGCTCGCACTACGACGCGGGCTATATCCTTGTGGTTGGCGCTGCAGCGCCATGTCATTTAATAAAGAGATCGGAGCTGCAAGCCCAATAAGGAACAATGGCATTGCGGCGTGAAGATGATGTCAGCAAGGGCCAAGGGGTGGCGTTGCAGTGCGGTCAATAGGCTTGGCCGTAGCACAGCGGCGCAAGTATGAGAAATATGATCGTTTTGTCCCTGAATGCTAGCAAATACCTGATAAGCCTTGCACTGCATCGATTAAGCATAATAACACTATAAACATATAAAACCGTATACAATCTACGAGAACAGACAACTATTTAAGTCATAAAGTATCCGATTCGCGGGTATAAATTCCACTCATCAAATACCCCCAAACTTATGTCTTTGTTTGTCCTCAAATAAACTATCTAACACAACACTAACAATAGTAAAACACACGCGAAAGAAAAATAAAACAGTAAAGTAGTATCATGGATTCAAAGCTCGATCATAGCTACTCCCAGAGAATAGGGCAAACACAGATATGAATAAGGGTTCATTCAATTTTAAGCATAAAATTGTATTCGATCCATTCTATGTGTGTGTGTGGAGACCAACCGTCCTAACAAATCATAGCTTAAATAAGTTCTCACAGTTGATTGTTAATAATAATATGCACACTCTACAACTTAAACATTCAACAATCGTTAAGAATAAGACGCAAGTGCAGTAAAAGATCAAAAGACTCTATCATGACGATAGTAAAATCTGTCCAGAATAATCCTTAATTAGCTTAGGCTATTCAGAACTACCCATGAATGAGCTTTTGATTAGTGACTCCCAAGCCAGACGACTTTAGGGCACTAGGTGTAGAACACCCCTACGAATCTAATAACTCGAGAAGTAAAGGCATAATCAACATAAGCCAACTGAGACTTTACAACATGAACGAAGATTATTTAACAAGTGTATTTTATGCTCCATCTCGATATTGGTCCTGCGTTTATGGACGAATGCATTTTACACTCCATCTCGACCCACCGCTAAACTTTCGATATAAACTTTTCTTTTCTATTTTTATTCTCATTTCATTCATTTTTTATATATGTTAACATGCCAGAATCCAAGATCCAAAACTGTATAAACGTCTAAGTCTTTTATTACCTTATAAAAATGAAAGTTTATAAGAGTGAACAAACTCTCAAAGCAATAGACACGCGAACTAAATTCGAAAAATAACTAGTTAACACATGAGTTGGTCGGTGCTTGCTAAGACAGACGGATCAATAACAGTCTAAACTTATCAATTGAACAACCCCTAGCTCATACATGCTTGACACGACTCTAAGAGATAGGCATAAATACTTGGCGCTTGTCATCACCCACAAACAAAAATTAATGATAACTATAACACCCTTGCTAAATAGTAGCTCAAAATAGGGTAAAAACGCCATTCACATGGCACAAGCATCTAATCTGTATAAGCCCCATAAAGATGGCTATAAACCACAATCATGCTGATAATAATCAAAGCATTAATAATAAAAACCAAAAATAGTTCATGGCATCCATAATAATAAAAATTTAAAGCATAATCCCGCAGTTCAAACGATTGCACCACAATACTGATAATAAAACCCACAGTTCAAACGACTACACCACAATACTGATAATAAAAACATAATAAAGTACTAAATATGCAACCTAACATGGCAGTAGAGAGAAATAAACAGACAGTAGCCAAAAACACCCCCAAACTTGAGGTGAGCAATGCCCTCATTGCTAAATATATGTCAAACAATACAAGAGGGCTTCCCTAAAGATCGCTCACTCAGCAACTGCATCGTCCTCATCGACCTCGGCGGGCGGTGATGGATGTGGGTATAGTGGGAAGACAAGAGGCTCTAGGAACTGGTATGGCGTGAACTCAGCGTTCTCGCCACAATAGTCAGTGTAGATGCTCTGTATAGTGTTCACCAGCTCATCCTGGTACTGCATCGTAATGTCCTGCCTCTATGCCACAGCTGCGATGTGCTTCTGATGCCTCTGTGCCTCATCCTACACATTAAAGCGTGAGATTGTCTAATAATCGATGACTGCTATGGGAGGCAAGGATGTCTCCTCTGGCCCCCACTGAATACCTATATATGTTTGCACAATCGGGTGATCAAGGATAGACATGGAAGTCCCGAAGCGACGGTACTCTTGATTTCCTTCATAATGGACTCGTGTATGAGAGCACCTATGTCCACGTTCAGGCCCATGACAATAAAAAATAGGAGGATTGATCGATCCTTGGTCACATCGCTAAAGTGCCGAGTAGGAATCATATTAGCGCAAATAAAGTTAAACCACGCCTTCCCATAGCCATTGAGCACTGAAGTCAGGAAATTGGTCTTCTCACCCATATAATCGTTCTTCTTCCACATATTCCCGGGCCTGCACAGCCTCCTAATGATATCCTCTAGGTCATAGTTGTGGAGTCCCAGCTCCATATAATCCTTGACCTCGTAGTTGGGCGTGGAAAATAGTGCATTGATGGCTTGACTTCCAAACGCCACTGAACGGCCCCTGACTTGAACAATAGCATCACCTTCGGCATTGGTGTTCACTTAAAACTCCTGAACCACACATACAATAGCTGACATAGTTGGTTTTGTGAAATGGATCCATTGGCGTCCCGCAATCATGGCTAACAACTTGCCATCCTTTTTGTCAGGCCTCAACCCCCGCTCAGGAATTAGATTTCGCGCGACAAAAGAGGTTTTGTATCTTTTCCATGCCTCTTCGCTCATAAATTTTGCGTTGTTCCAAGCCTATGGTACGGCGGATGAGGAACTGCCAACGCTAAGTCGTTGCCTCTTTGGTGTCATTTTAAAACTTTCAGCAGTTGGTATGCATACAAGCAGAAAACCCAGCTCAATACTCCCCCTAAACTTATGCTCAAATATCCCCAACAATTTCAATGCTAAACAGCCTCAAATCAGTCTACTTTTTTTTTCCAGGTAATTTATCGAACACCTAGAGTGCGTTTCTCAAAACCAATTTGGATAGACCTTTATTGGAAGAACTCTAACCAGATTTTCGTCAGTGGAAATCACACAAATACAACGCAAAAGATGCACAAATCCCAACGATGAACTCACCACTAGTTTCTGATTTGACTGAAATAAAAAAATACCTTGAATTGAAAAACCATAGTTTGAGTCTGCCCCCTTTGTTTTCTGTATGCACGGGCTAGGGGTCTACAAGGAATACTGGTGCCTGGATTGCTCTCTTGTAATTGATCGAAGGCTAGGGGTGCTTGGTGTGAAGCAACAACATTTGGGATTACTTGGGTTTTATGGTGCTTGCTAAACTTGCTGAGAGAAAAGGGAAGTAATGGGCACAACTGTTGGCCTTCAATGCATTTTAAACAACAAAAATTTTTTGCCAGCACCACGACGCGGGCTGGCCTTCATTAATTGGCGCCGCAACGCGAGTTAGTAGTGGGCAAGGCAAGTTTATGGAGCCGCGGCGTGAGCTGGCTATTGATATGTGGTGCTGCAGCGCGGGGGCATGAACTTCGGAAATAAGCATGGCGCCGCGGCGCGAGTTGCAGCATATTTGTTGGCACCATGGCGCGAAGACCAATTTCTGAGTTTTCCTTTCTGTTATATGCACATACCAAGACAAGAATAAAAACTACACTACAAAGGCAAACATACATTATTAAAAACCCAATAAAAACTATTGTAACTCTAAGATTAATATACAATACATTATAATAAATATGTTGCCTGCAGATGATAGACACCAAAAACAAAAATGCACAATCTGACAGCTATATTAACAACTAAAGCGAATAGACAGAAAGTAAACTAGACATAAGTAAAGAAAAACATATAAAATATATACCGAGATGGGGGTGCCTCCCCACCAAGCGCTTGTTTTAAAGTCGTCGACTTGACTATACCAATGTCGTTCAATCCAGCTCATAAGCGAAAATGACCATTTCTGTAAGACCCCAATTTTTATAAATAAAGATGAATTTTTATAATTATTATTTTTGAATATTATGGAATAAATTTGATATAATGTTATAGTTTTGGGTAATATTTATAAATTTTGCAAAGTACGCAAGTTGTTATAAAATATTCGTTTGGTCGGGGAATATTCTTTTTGTCGGAGAATATTCGTACGACGACACAATCATTGGTGGACCCCACAACGAAAGTATTGTCGTAGTTAGAAAACGAAAAAATTATCTTTCTATAAAATAACGGCGGAGGTGTTACCATTAAAACTGTTGAACTACTCGGTAGTAAAAGTACAGTAATACGCGTTGCTGCATAGTAGCACACGGTTTTGATTATTGATGCTTACGTGAGAAGTCACTCAGCTATACACAATTATTGCTACAGTAATTGCTGCATCATATCTCTTATATTATTGATTCAATTATTGTCACAGTATCATCTGTATAATATGTTATATTATTTAAATAATAATTGAGACGACAAGTTATAAATGATTAATAATTGTTGAAAGATTAAATATGTGTTGATTAAAAATAAAATGATTTCTGGTAATTTTTATTCAATCCTTGATGTATATAAAGAGTCTATTATTAGACGTTTGTGGTAAGTTTAATTATTTATGGGGGGCCATATGTCATCATCTAAGAGTCTCTTTCGTAAATAGTAATTACCTTCATAAATAGTAATTACCTTCATAAATAGTAATTACCTTCGTAAATAGTAATTACCTTCGTCAATAGTAATTACCTTCGTAAATAGTAAATACTTTCGTAAATAGTAATAAATCTTCTATAAATAGAGGCCTAGGGCTTCATTATTTTTCACGAATTCGTTCAAGCTATACAGAGAGAGAAAGTATAGAGAGAGTAAGAGAGAAAGAAGAAGAGTATTCGGTTACTACACTACTGCAGTATTCAATCTCCTAATAAGGTAAGGGGTGTTATTCTTTCTTCTTGAAGAGAACTTATGTTATTCCATTCTTTGTTATTCTGTTGGGAATAACCTGTAAAAGTGGCATACCCTATACATGACCTGTATACGCGGTATACCCTATACTTGGTGAAATCCTTATGTTATTCCATTCATTATTATTCTGTTGGAATAACCTGTATACGCGGAATACCCTATACTTGGTGACATCCATTTACTATTCTGTCTTTATATTTCTGTCGGAATATCCTGTCTGTGCTATACGCCGGACCTGGTTCTGTCTTTATTATTATTCTGTTGGAACATCCTGTCTGTGTGTTTTACGCCAGACCTGGTTCCATTCTTTATTATTCTGTTGGAATAACTTGTCTGTGCGTTTTACGTCGGACCTGGTTCCGTTATTTATTATTCTGTTGGAACATCCTGTCGGTGTGAATTTCACCTGACCTGGTTCCGTTATTATTATTCTGCTGGAATAACCTGTCTGTGCAGTCTATCGCATGCATGGTGATTTCTTTTGTTATTCCATTCTTTATTATACTCAATTGGATAAAACTTTGACTTCTATACTCCATGAAATTAGTGGGATATCTTTGATATTTGCGCTTCATCCAGTATCTTTTCATGGAAATATTCTTCTGAGCATTCTTGAATTTTACACCACAAAACAGTATCGTGTTGACAATTTGGACGTTAATAGTTCCTGGATAAAATAATTCTTGAACTTGTTTTATTGAATTCTTATATCATTGTCATCATCCTCATGTTTATATTTTGTTAAAAGTCATCTGTGGCCTGTAGTGCATAGATGGACTTGGTATGATTATGACCAGGGATTATTCGGTGTAATCATGACCGTAATATTACAAATGATGTAAAAATTAAAAATCCTCATTGGCCCGTAGTGCATTGATGGACAGTTGTTGGCATGATCATGACCATTAATGAATACACAAATATTCTTGGCCGTAGTGCATGAATAATTGTGGTCGTGATACTAAAGAATATCCTTGGCCGTAGTGCAGGGGTGATTCGATGATGTGGAATATTTATTAAGCTGAGTCTCCGCTATAACAGTGATGAAAAACCTTTTAAATCATAAAAGATAGTAGATTTTATTTTCTACTTGACTCTTTTAATGGATTGTTGATTCTGCTGCAGTTAAACTTGATGTTTATTATATTTTATCAGTTTAACACTGTTGAAGGCTAATGATAATTTATTCTGCATTATCTTAGTCATAATATTTCTTACTGGGCTAGTTGAGCTCACCCTTTCTTTCAGTGTTCTCTTCAGAAAATGAGAATATAGCTGGGACGAGTCGGGGAATGGAGTGATGGACCAGAGAATAGTATTAGTAGTCCTCATTATTCTGTTAAATAGTGTGACAATAATTGTATTGAGGACTCCTTTTGAGTTTGTATGATCTCTAGTAGACAATTATTGTATTCAAACTCACAGTTGTATTTTGTCGTATTATACACGACAGTGGTATTAGTAAGTTGTATTTGAATTCTGTACCATGTATCTGACGACTCAAGATGGGTGATGTATACCTAATTTTGGGGGCGTCACAGTTTCATGCCTCCTATTCGTCAATTCCTTTGTGTTTTTGGCAGACATGGATGATTGGTCATTCTTCTTTCCTTCATCCATCCAGTCATCCATCGGCACAAAGAATCTTTCACCACTAGAATTATCCACTAATTCGCCTATTTTATTAAATTGAAAGCGTTCTTTGTGCTTTATTGGTCCCTCTCGGGTTTCCACAGTCGTGATTGTGGTTTTTAACTGTTGATTACTTTTGACAGTGTACTCATTGATGATCCTCTCTTCTTCTAAATCAGCCTCCGCAGGTTGGTCAATTTGCACATTGACATTGCCCTCAACACTTTGGTGAGACTCATCGCCTTCTCCTTACATATCCACTGTGCACTGCTCTACTACTGCATCATTGACCTCAATTATGACCGGTAGGAAGTTTGGCGGTGGATTTGTAATGGCACTGACGAGTTGCCCCAATTGACTTTCGAGGCTCTGCAATGCGGCTTCTTGGCTTACCATCCGAACCTCGATTTTCTCAATAAAGTTGGTGAGAATCTCTTCAAGCCTATTCTCTTCTTCTTATGTTGAGTACTTATGAAAGCTTTCATTGGGTCGAGACGACAACTCATACTGTGACAGAGACTTATATTCAAACTGAGATGTGTGATTTGGATCATGATATTGTTCTTTACTGTAGTCCCAAGAGTTTGGATAACCCTGGAAGTTTGGATGATAGCAGATCGATTTAAAGTCAGCTCATTCCCGACGGTAGGCATTCTGAGTGTACTAACACTCAAGATTATCAAAAAACCTCAAGACATTTGCATTTTGAACTTGCACTTGCTCGAGTCCTTTTTTCGAGCTTGGTTATGTCATCATCTCGTAAGGCCATTTGATAATATTGATCGTCCATAATCTGTAAACTTAAAGACAAAATGAAACGAAGATCAAAGAAATAAAAAATATATATATATATATATATATATATATATATTTATATATATATATATATACGTTCAAAGTAAGACTAAATTGATTGAAATCAATATTGGATAATATTAGAATAATAGTTCCTCGGTAGCGGCGCCAAAAACTTATTGGTCGGAAAACCAATCACTAAACACGCGCAAGTATACGCGGTCTAACAAGTAATACAATGATAAGTAGAATTTTGTACCCATGAGGAACTACGACTAATATTTACCAAGTACCGACTGTGTATCACTAAAGTCTTATTCGAACAGCAGTAAATGGAAGTGTGATTACTCTAGTTAAAACTAATTAACAAACCAAATAAATGGATAACGAATGGTAATTGAAGGAAATACAAGCTAAGGTCACAACTTTACCCCACACAGGCATTATGTCAAACACCTGGTGTGATAAGCTACATCAAACTAGCTACCCTTCTCTCTTTAGTCTTAATGGTCACGACAATTTGTCGATCGACAACACACAGGTGCCAATGCACCTCTGTCGAGGTATGCACAAACATATCTTCTCCAGATCCACCCAAAAGGGAATAGAACAGAAAAGAACGTCCAAGCTAGATACAATCCTACACATGTCTATGCGAATTAATCATAACAAGGATTTAAGCATAAGTTCTCTATTAGGTCACACATGGCGCATAGATATATGTCTATTCTATGCATAACTTATGCAGTTGAAACCCACAATCACATGCCAATATATTTAGGTGTAAATCTATCATTCTTCTATCGATATCATGTAGATTACCAAATCATCGCTAATGTCTTAACGAGAATCATTAAGCATAAATATATTAAACCAAATCATATGGTGCCAACCAAAGAGATAAGACAGTCAATTTAAATAACAAAGGGTTCCATTATAACCTTAGAGCCAATATTCAGTTCATAGCTATTGAACAAAATACAAGTAGTAATAAAGATAACATTTATAGAATACAAAATTAGAGGAAATAAATGGATAAGAGGAAACTCTGTCAAAGCCCTTCAATATCCATGTGTTCCACTACAATCAAGCTTTCTAATCCGAGTCGTTCACTGCTCTTGTCGCTCCAAGGATATGCTAGACTTCTCCCTAATCTACCTAATCTTTATTTCCTAGATAATCTAAGAGAAAGAAAGGGAAATTACATAGAAAAACTAATTTAAGCTAAGATATCCTATTCTAAGGTCTGTGTTATGAGAGATGTGAAATACAGAGGCTCCTCCTGTGTTTTATACGCCTACCTCCTTCAAGCTTGGACAAAATCATTTGTCTCTGCCTGGGCACCAGAGCTCACACTGCAGCGCGGGCTATAGCCTTGTGGTTGGAGCTGCAGCGCCATGTCATTTAATAAAGAGACCGGAGCTCGCGCTGCAGCGTGAGCCCAATAAGGAATAATGGCGTTGCGGCGCGATGATGATGTCAGTAAGGGCCAGGGTGTGGCGCTGCAACGCGGCCAATAGGCTTGGCATTGGCGTCGTGGCGCGAGTATGAAAAATATGACCATTTTTCCCCTGAATGCTAGAAAATACCTGATAAGCCCTACATTGCATCGATTAAGCATAATAACACTATAATCATATAAAACCATATAAAATCTATGAGAACAGGCAACTATTTAAGTCATAAAGTATCTAATTCGCGGGTAATAATCCTACTCATCAAGTACATCAAAGCAGATAGAACAAAACACATTTCACCTAAATCATTATACACACATGAGCTGCAAAAGAAGGGTGATATAGATGCGCATCAAATTCAATCATGTGATAATCTAGCCGACTTATTCACAAAGTCACTACCAAATGCAAAGTTTACAAAAATTTGGGATATGATCAGAATGCGTCGACTGAAAGACTTATAACAACATTTCATCAAAGAATAATGAATTCCTTTTGAAGGGGAGATATGTACTCTTTTTCTCTTCGCTAAGTTTTTTCCCAATGGGTTTTTTTAGCAAGGTTTTTAATGAAATATAATCTCCTATCTTAGGAAATCAAGGGGGAGTGTTACGCTAGTATGATTTCCTCCCAAGTCAATCGCTATAAAACTAGGCCAATGTCCTAGTCTATGATGTAATTAATGTTGATGGATTTTCCCCTTTCCCTTGCCTATAAATGGTAAGTCTCTCTAATGAAATAACACACCAAAAATAGAGAGAAAACCTCTAAACTTTTATCTTCCAAATCTATTTATTTCTTTAGTTCTATAACAAAATGATATTATTAGTTAACATTATTGGAAATGTCTAGAAAGTTCTGTCGAGAAAATGGGGTTAGGTTATCTAATTGTGCGCCAATAAGGAGAAATCCTTATTGGAAAGCCCCCTATTTTTTGGGAACAATCTGGTTGCTAGAATCGCTAGTCTATAATATCTATTATATTAATACATTAAGAGAATAATACAGAAAATGAAATAGGGTCGATGATGCAAGCAATTATGTCATAAGGGAGGATGAGGTAATTGATGATGTCATAGGGATGGTGAGGTAATCGATGATGTCATAAGAACGATGAGGTAAGCGATGATGCCATAAATTATGGTAAAAAGACTATTATACCCTTACTCTACAAAACCTATAAATAAAAACTCATTTTTCCTTCTTTTTCACCAATTCACTAAAACTAAAAAGAGAAAGTTAGAGAATGAGGATAAGAAAAAGAAGAGGAATATCCAAGAAGCAATCACACACGAACAACACAAAGCTCTGCTACTACACTATTGCAGTATCTAGTATCTTAGTAAGGTAAAGGATGTTATTTTTATTCAATACTCATATGGGATATCATTTTTTTCATACTTCATATTATGTAAGTGATATTGTTTCAATTCTTATTCCTAAATCTAAACATACTATATTAAGTATTGCTTCTATAATTTCTAAAATAATTAGAAATTCCTTGAGGTTTGCATTTCATCTATATCATTTCACGGGAATATTGGTCTAAACTTTCTTATTAAATTTTAATCTTTTCATGTCGGGGTACTATTCATACTAGAGTACAATTTATCTGGGGTACTATTCATACTGGAGTATTATTCATCCGGGGTACTATTCATGTCGGAGTACTATTCATGACAAAATTTAGTTTAATTTCATTGTCCAAATTATCATTGAAATATGAATCTTAAATATCATTCTTAAATTTTACTCCATAATTGGTCATCATGTTGATAATTTGGATATTTTTTTGAACTTGGATAAAATTAAATTATAAATATCTAATATTTACCATTGATATCACTTTTATTCATCATTTATATCATTGTCATAATCCTCAGACTTAAATTGTGGTGAAAGTTATATTTGGTCCATAGTGCAAAGATGAATCATTGATTGGTATGATTATAACCGTGAATTTTGTATTTATATAATCATTACCCTTGGTGTTACAAATAAATGCTTGTTGTGAAAGTTCTCTTTTGCCCATAGCGTAAAGATGGACTATGGATTGACATGATTATGACCATTGGTGTACAAATGAATATCTTTGGCTAGTAATGAGAAGATGAACCGTTGATTGGTGTTAGAAATGAATATATTTGGCCCGTAGTGCAAAGATGAACTCTTGATTGGTGTTATAGGGATAAAATATCGGTGGTCTACTTGACCCTTCTAATGGATTGTTATTTTTTCTTCAGTTGTTGATATAAAACTTATTGTCTACTATATTTTATCAAATTTATCACTGTTGAAGAATAAGAATAATTTATTCTTCATTTTATTCTTTACTGGGCTAGTTGAGCTCACCATTTACCTTTTTGTTCCATTGTTCTTCTCAAGAAATGAGAGTGTCGCTGGGACTAGTCGGGGAGTAGAGTAATGATCCGATATAATTACTATAGAAGTCTTCATTATGTTGTAAAATAGTGTGACAATAATTGTAACGAGTACTTAATTTGAGTGTGGATATTTTCTTATTATATACGTTATAATATTTGTATTGAAACTCATAGTATATGTGTGTGGTCATATTTTGTACAGCCATTTAATAGTTGTAAATAGGAAAGTTTGTATTTAAATTTTATAGTATGTATTTGGCGACTTAAAATGGGTTGTGTGGTGTGACACCCCCAGAATAGGTCCAAACGACCCATTCTGGGTTGCCAGATGTGACGCCCCCAAAATAGATATACAACACCCATTCTGAGTCGCCAAATACATGGTACATAAAGCAAACTACAACTTCAATAATACAATTGTCGTGCAAAATACGAAAACACGTACTGTGAGTTTAAATACAAATATTGTCTTCTAGACAATATCCACACTCAAATAAGTCCTCATTACAATTATTCAAATACTATTTTACAGAAATAGTGAGGACTGCTAAAACATCTTTCTAGAATCATCACTCTATACCCCGACTAGATCCTGCTATGTTCTCACCTTCTGAGAAGAAAAATGGAATAAAAAGTAAAAGGGTGAGCTCAACTGGCCCAGTAAAGAATATTATAACTAAGATAATATACAACAAATTATCATTAGTTTTCAACAGGGAAAAATCTGATAAAATATAATAGACAACAAGTTTTAGATCAATAACTGCAGCAGAAACAACAATCCATTAGAAGAGTCAAGTAGAGAATGAGTTCTACTATCTTCTAAGATTTAAAAGTCCATCATCAATATTTTATCTCTGTAACAACAATCAATATACTTCTTTAATCAAATATTCATCCTTGCACTACAGGCCAAAGATATTCATTTGTATCACCAGTTGGTCATGTTCATCTCAACACCTGTTCATCTTTGCACTACGGGCCAAAGATATTCATCAGTTAATCATTCATCTTTGCACTACAAGCCAAAGATGTTCGGTAATATCATCATTTAGAATTGAGGATGATAAAAAAATATTTTAAAGAAAACGAATCTAGTGAGACAGAAGGACAAATAGTAGGGATTCATATAACAGTTTATCCAATATCAATAATACTTCATAAATACCAATTTTGAAGCAGAATTCAAAAATAAAGATCAAAACATGGATACAATCAAAGATAGTAACCATAATAGACATCTTGGACAAAAAGAAGAAAATTTCATTTTTCGGTGAATAGTGTCGTATTCGTGAATAGTGCCGTATACGTGAATAGTAATCCCGACACAAAAAGTTCAAAATTTGATAAAAACGTTCACCAATATTTCGGCATAATGATATTGAAGAAAATAATATCATTTAAGAAGAAAAGAACATTCCTTACCTTAAAAGAGCAGTACTTCTGACTTGAATATCAGATATAACGCTGAACGAACTTGCGCCGTATAGCAACACTCAAGATATCTAAATACTCACAAAAATATGCTTGATAATATAGAGAGAAAGAAAACTTGTTTCTTGTGTGATTTTCAATTCTAACATAAGCACCTATTTATAGAAAAATGCTAGAACGCCAAAGGAGACTAAAATAATTAAATATTTATTTTTTATTTCCTTTTTTCTACGCCTACCTTATTAGAAAGCCATCAGTAAGCTAGCCTTCTTGGAATAACAATTCAGCCCACATGTTTTGAAAAATAAAAGTGGGTCCAACCCATAATTTTAATAAAAATCATTTTATTTTCTGAAACTTCAATAATTCATAGAAAATAGCCCGTTTATCAGAAAAATACGAATTTTATGTCCATTCCACACGAAATCGAATTCTCCACAACTTTGTATCTTTATGTTTTTCCAAATTCCAGACATAAAATATTCGAAATCCTCAAACATATGATTTTTAACACCTTTAAAATTCATAACAAATTTTATGTTCATTTTTAACGGTTCAAAATTTGTGGATATATACTCAACTTATAGATGTATAACACATTCAAAAATCACAACGATCCAACGGTCGGATTAAAATTATAACTCGCGAAATAGAGCTTTAAGAACACCGATTTGATCTTTTAATACTTCCAATCCGACAAAATACTGATAAAACACCTCAACATTAATTCATTCATTTATAACCACATAAATAAATCCATCATTTATATCCGCATCAAATAAATATTTCATTATCATATAAATCAATAATTAATTATTCACAAATAATATTATAGAATCACAATTATGACAACCAGGCAGTTCCCAAGAAAGAGGGGGCTTTTCGATAAGGATTTCTCCTTACTAGCGCGCAATTAGGTGACCAAACCTCTCCTTGATAAAACTTTCTAGACATTGCCAATAATGCTATCTAATAATATTATTCAAATAATATGAATTATTGATCTGATAATGGATCTGTGTAGTAACAATTATTGAAACAACAATAATATAAAATATTAATGCATCAATTATTGAATTAATAAAATAAAATATTGAACAGTAATTACTGTAACAATTATTGAGTAGTGCCTTCTCACGTAAGAATCAATAATTCAAAAATACTGTGCAAAACCGCGTGCTACTATGCAATAACGCGTATTACTGTATTTTAACCACCGGGTATTCCAACATTGTTAACGGTAACCATTACGCTGTTATTTATAAAAACTCAAATTTGTCGTTTTCTTCATCCGACCGTTATTCTGTTATGGGGCCACAAATGGCTGCGCCGTCGTACGAATATTCCCCGACAGAAAGAATATTCCATGACTAAACGAATATTCCCCGACAACAATGAATATTTTATAACCACTTGCGTATTTTGAAAAAAAAAATTCATATATCACCCTTAACTTTAACTTTTATCAATTTAACCATTTACTGAATAGTAATTATAAGAAAAATTGAATACTTTTATTTCATAAAATTCGGGGTCTTACACCAGATATACACTACATAATCCAAATAAAAACTTCTTATATAGAACTATTAAACTGTCGTGCAAAATACGACAACACATAAGCTATGAGTTTCAATACAAATAACAGTACTCACACTCCAAATTAATGATATTCTACATAAAGGTACAATCGATAACTGTTTTATGAATTAAAATCTTTGGAAAATGCTCAAGGAATCCTTCATATATGAGAGGCCGTGCATCTAAGTTATAATAGATATCATATGACTTGAGAAACTTTAACAGTCACAGTCATCATTCTATTCCCCTGTTATCCCCGCTCGGCCCAGCTACCCCTTTATTACCTAAAAGGAATTGTGAAGCAAAAGGGTGAGCCAAAATAGCCCATTAAAGAATATTATAACTAAGATAATGTAGAACAAATTATCCTTAGTCCTCAACGGGGAAAAATCTGATCGAATACAATAGAAAATAATTTTTAGATCAATAACTACAGCGGAACTAGAAATCCATTAGAAGAGTCAAGTAGAATATAATGTCTACTATCTCTTCCAAATTAAAAGTTCATCATTAATATTTTATCCCTGTAATACCCATCAATAGTTCTTTGTTGTACCCAAGACAAAGAGCACTTTCATCACATGTCTTCACCTGAACCACCAAAGATTATAGTTAAATTTATAATTCATATTTATAATCATGTAAATCAACAGTCCATCTTTCCACTACGGGCCAGAGATGTTCAACTGTAAATCAAATAATCAACAGTCCATCTCTGCACTACGATCAAAGATGTTCAACTGTAAAACCAATAATCAACAGTTCATCTTTGCACAACGGCCAAAAATGTTCAACTGTAAAACCAATAATCAACAGTCCATATTTGCACTACGGGCCAAAGAGGACTTTTATCACATCATTTATCTGTAACATTACAGGTCATGATTATACCAATACACAATTCCTGGTCATAATCATAACAATCAAAATTCCATCTATGCACTACAGGCCAAATATGAATTTTACTACATCATTTGTCTGTAACATTACAGGGCATGATTATACGAATACACAATTCCTGGTCATAAACATACCAATCAACAGTCCATCTATGCACTACGGGCCAAAGATGACTTTTACCACATCATTTGTTTGTAACATTACATGTCATGATTATACCAATACACAATTCATGATCATAATCATACCATTCCATCTTTGCACTACGAGCCAAAGATGTTTAACTATAAAACAAATAATCAACATTCCATATTTGCACTACGGGCAAAGATGTTCAACTGTAAAACCAATAATCAACAGTCCATCTTTGCACTACGGCAAAAAAAATTCAACTGTAAAACCAATAATCAATAGTCCATCTTTGCACTTCGGGCCAAAGATAACTTTTACCACATCATTTGTCTGTAACATTACAGGTCATGATTATACCAACACACAATTCCTGGTCATAATCATAACAATCAACAGTCCATCTATGCACTACGGGCCAAATATGACTTTTACCACATCATTTTTCTTTAACATTATAGGTCATGATTATACCAATACACAATTCCTGTTCATAAACATACCAATCAACAGTCCATCTATGCACTACGGGTCAAAGATGACTTTTACCACATCATTTGTTTGTAACATTACAGGTCATGATTATACCAGTACATAATTTCTGATCATAATCATACCAATCAACAGTTCATCTATGCACTACGGCCAAAGATAACTTTCACCACAATATAAGCATGAGAATGATGACAATGATATAAGGATTCAATCAAGTGAGATCAAGGATAAATATCAAAAATTTATAATTCAATTTATTCAGAGTTTAACAATATCCAAATTGACAACATGATAACTAAATGTGGAATAAAATTCAAGAATGATATTTATGTATCAAAAATAATTTGGACAGAAAAAAATCACTTTTATCGTGAATAGTACCCCGCGAATAGTATCCGAATGAATAATAACAAATGAATAGTACCCCGTCATGCAAAGTACCCCAAATAAATGGTACCACGAGTGAATATTACCCGAATGAATAGTACCAAATGAATAGAAACCCTTCATGCAAATCACCTCGAATAAATAGTACCCGAATGAATAGTACTAAATGAATAGTACCCCCTCATTCAAAGTACCCCGAGTGAATAGTACCCCGAATGAAAATATTGAAATTTAATAAGAATGTTCACACCAATATTCCAATGAAACGATACTAGATGAAGTGCAAAACTCAAGAATATTGTACTAATTTCAGGGATTATAGAATCAATACTTACCATAGTAAGTATAGATTTAAGAATATGAAAATAAATAATATACAAAGCTGCAAATCAATTTTCATCTGTAATGCTGTAATCCGTGTTGACAGATCATTTCATTAAATAAAGAATTAATACGAAGGATAATATCCCTTACTATTACAAAAAGTAGTATACCTTACAAAATAACACCGTGACGCCCCCAAAATAGGTATACAACACCCATTCTGAGTCGTCAAAATACATGGTACAGAAATAACTACAACTTTATTAATACAACATAAAAACTGTGAGTTTAAATACATATATTGTCATCTAGACAATATTCACACTCAAATAAGTCCTCATTATAATTATTAATACACTATTTTTACAGAATAGTGAGGACTACTAGAACCACTTCTAGAACCATCATTCCACACCCCGACTAGTACTCGCTACATTCTCGCCTCCTGAGAAGAAAAATAGAACAACAAGGAAAAGAGTGAGCTCAACTAGCCCAGTAAAGAACATTATGACCAAGATAATATAGAACAAATTATTGTTAGTCTTCAACAGGGAAAAATCTAATAGAATACTGTAGAGAACAAGTTTTAAATCAATATTCGCAGCGAAAATAATAATTCATTAGAAGAGTTAAGTAGAGAATGAAATCTATTATCTTCTATATATGAATTTAAAAGTTCATCGTCTATCTTTTATCCCTGTAACATCAATTAATATATAACTGAAATCAAATATTCATCTTTGCACTAAAGGCCAAAGATATTCATCAGTTGGTCATGTTCATCTAAACACCTGTTCGTCTTTGCACTACGGGCCAAAGATATTCATCAGAAATCATTAATCTTTGCACTACAGGCCAAAGATATTCAATTATATCATCATTTAGGACTGAAGATGATGAAATATATTTTAAAGAAAACGAATCTAGTGAAACAAAATAATAAATATTAAGGATTCGTATTTCAGCTATTCTATATCCAAAAGTACCTCATAAATAATCATAGTGGAGTAAAATTCAAGAATGATCAAAACATGGATACAATCAAAGCTAATATCCATAATAGATATTTTGGACGAAAAATGAAAATTAAATTTTTTTTCTGAATAGTGTCGTATTTGTGAATAGTACCGTATACGTGAATAGTGTCGTATACGTGAATAGTAACTCCGACACCAAAAGATAGAAATTCCACAAGAAAATCATCATGCTTTGTGAATAGTATTCGTGAATAGTAACTCGTGAATACTAACTCATGAATAGTAATCCCGACATGAAAAAGTTCTAAATTTGATAAAAAGTTATAACCAATATTTCGGCATAATGATATTGAAGAAATAATATCACTTACAAAGAAAATAACATCCCTTACCTCAAAAGGATAGAACTTCTGACTTGAATACTAGATATAGTGCTGAAAGAAACTTACATCGTATAGCAACACTCAAAGTATTAAAATACTCACAAGAATACGCTCAATATATCGAGAGAGAAAGAGAAAGAAGATTTCAGTTTCTGGTGTGATTTTCAATTCTAACCTAAGCACCCTATTTATAAAAAAATGTTTAGAACACCAAAGCAGAAAATTTAATATAATATTAATATATATATATATATATATATAAATTTTCAAGCCCACATTTGAAATCAGATCTTAGCATTTTCCACATGCCAATCTTCTAGAAAAAAGGTAAGAAAAACGTTTTTCATAAATAAAATATTTAAACCTTCTAAAAATCAATTATTTTGGAACTTTGGAACTTCAATAAATAGCCCTTTTATCAGAAAAATTTTAACCACATGTCCTTTTCGTAGGAAATTTCATTCTCTACAATTTTGCAGAAGAAAGTTTTTCCAAATTCCAAACAGAAATTGACCGAAATCCATAAACGGATGATTTTACATGCTATAATCAAATTTCAGTCAAGAAATGGGGTCCACCGACACACAAAACATGTGTTAATCATTTAATGCAATAAAAATACTCTTTCTCCTCATATACTCATATATCTCACATTTATTGTAAAAATATCATCCTTATTATATTATAATAATATAATAAAATATTATTTTATCAGAAAAGATAAAATATCAATTTTTAACAATTGTCACTTTAAAAATTTTCTCTATTTATATCCACATAAAATCAATATTTTCCTCATCATATAAATCAATAATTAATTATTCACAAATAATATTACAGAATCACAGTACTGGCAACCAGGTCGTTCCCAGGAAAGTGGGGGCTTTCCAATAAGAATTTCTCCTTACTGGCGCACAATTAGGTGACCAAACCTCTCCTTAGACATAACTTTCTAGACTTTGCCAATAATATTTTTCTAATAATATTATTCAGATAATATGAATTATTGCTTCGATAATGGAAAATACTGTGTAGTGACAATTATTGAAACAACAGTAATATAAAATATCAACGCAGCAATTATTGAATCAATAAAATAAAATACTGAACAGTAACTACTGTAAAAATTATTGAGTAGTTCCTTCTTACGTAAGAATTAATAATTAGTGCAATACCGCGTGCTACTGTGCGACAACGCGTATTACTGTGTTTTAAACACCGGGTATTCCAACAGTGTTAATGGTAACAACTACGCCGTTATTTATAAATAACTTATACTTGTCATTTTCTTCATCCAATAGTTTTCCGTTATGGGGCCCACACAAGGCTGCGCCGTCGTACGAATATTCCCTAACAGCAAGAATATTCCACGACCAAACGAATATTATCCGATAACAATGAGTATTTTATAACCACTTGCTTATTTAAAATATTTGCGCATTTTACCCATAACTAACCACATTAATTAAATCAACCCTTACTATTTCAAAATAATAAATAGAGGAATTAAATTTTATTTATTAATAATTTGGGGTCTTACAACCTCCCCTCCTTATGAAATTTCGTCCTCGAAATTGACGTACGTACCTGGTGTTTCGAAAAGATGAGGATACCTCACTTTCATTTCCGTTTCCAACTTCCAGGTCATTTCCTCAATAGCATGGTTTCTCCACAAAACTTTAACCTGTGGTATGACCTTCGTGCGTAGGACATGCTCCTTCCTATCCAAGATCTTGATAGGTACCTCTTCGTACGTTAAGTCTTCGGCTATCTCGTCCGGTTCTAACTCAATAACGTGGTTTGGGTCTTTCAAATATTTACGTAGCACAGATATATGAAAAACAAAATGAACACGAGACATACTTGGAGGTAACGCGAGTCTATAGGCCACATTTCCTACTCGGTCAAGAATCTGGAATGGACCAATAAATCGTGGATTGAGCTTTCCTCTCTTCCCAAATCTTGTAACTCCTTTCCTTAGAGCCACACGAAAAAATACATGATCGCCAATACTAAATTCCACGTCTTTTCGATGAAGATTCGCATAACTCTTTTGTCGATCCTGTGCCGTTTGTATACGTTGTCGAATCGTTTGGATCATCTCTGTAGTCATTCGTACCAACTCTGGTCCCAACAATGTTGCTTCTCCCACCTCATCCCAACATACTGGAGAGCGACACTTTCGTCCATACAATGCTTCAAATGGAGCCACACCTATACTTGCCTGATAACTGTTGTTGTAGGAGAATTCCACCAATGGTAGGTACTTATCCCAACTCCCTTTGAAATCGAGGGCATAAAGTCTTAATAGATATTCAAGAGTTTGAATAGTTCTCTTTGATTGCCCGTCCGTTTGAGGATGGTATGCAGAACTGAACCGTAAATCCGTGCACATAGCTTTTTGCAAGCTAACCCAAAATCTTGAAGTGAATCTTGGGTCACGATCCGAAACTATGGATACTAGCATTCCATGCAATCTCACAATCTCATTTACGTACATTCGAGCAAGACGTTCAAGGGAATAAGTCTCCGGTATCGGCAAGAAATGAGCAGACTTGGTTAATCTATCAACAATAACCCAAATAGCATTTATTTCTTGATAAGCGGTGGGAAGACCCATAACAAAATCCATGGTAATGTGTTCCCACTTCCATTTCAGAATCTCAAGTGGTTGCAACGGACCCTTTGGCACTTGATGCTCCGCCTTTACACGTTGACAAGTTAAACGCCTTGAGATAAACTTTGCAATCTCTCTCTTCATATTGTTCCACCAAAATTTTTGTCGAAGATTACGATATATTTTGGTACTTCCAGGATGGATTGCAAATGGTGTATTGTGTGCCTCCATCATGATTCTATGCTTCAAGTCAGAATCGTTAGGAACACAAAGTCTGGAGTGGACTCGAAGTATTCTTTCTTCATCGATTCTTGCTTCTGGAATAGTACCTTCTTGTACTTTCTTCTTCATACGCATCAGCTCTGGATCTGTGGCTTGAGCAACTTTAACTTTATCGATTAAAGTTGGTTCTATGAGTATACTTGACATCATCGCACTCGTTCCTGCATATGATCTTCTACTCAACGCGTCAGCTACCACGTTTATTTTTCCAGGATGGTATTGAATAGTGTGGTCGTAATCTTTCAACAGCTCGAGCCAACGTCGTTGCCGCATTTTGAGTTCTTTTTGAGTGAAGAAATATTTGAAGCTTTTATGGTCTGAATATATCTCCACTTTCTCCCCATATAGGAAGTGCCTCCAGATCTTTAGCGCGAAAACGACTGCTGCCAACTCTAGATCATGAGTAGGATAATTCATCTCATATTCTTTAAGTTGTCACGAGGCATAGGCTATGAATTTCCCACGTTGCATGAGAAAACATCCTAGCCCTTTGCCTGAAGCATCGCTGTAGATAACAAATCAATCCGAACCATATGGTATTGTCAAAAAAGGTGCCGAAATGAGTCTCCTCTTGAGATCTTCGAATCTCTTTCCACATTCCTTGCTCCATTCGAATTTTGTATCTCTACGAGTCAGCTTCGTTAATGGAATAGTGATTCGAGAATATCCTTCAAGGAATCTCCGATAATAACCAACTAAGCCTAGAAAGCTATATATTTCGATTACCGACTTAGGTTGCTCTCAACTGTGACTCATATCCCAACCTTGGATAGCAAGTCACAATGGCACCTATCAGTTTACTATCGGACGAATATGGCATCCCCTACGGAGAGTCTGGCTTCAGTGCATTCCATAAAAGAAGTCACCAAATAGAGGCTCGGTTATCAACTTCTATAGTTGGGTTTTTTTTAACTCCTGAAGTTCAATAGGAGCCATTCGATATGAGATTTTAGAAATGGGTTTTGTACCGGGTTCAAAGTCGATACAAAATTCAATATCACGCTCTGGGAGTAGGCCAGAAATTTTTTTAGGAAATACGTCTGGAAATTTACTAACAACAGAAATATCATTCAAATTTGACGTATTTTTGTTCAAGTCCATAACATGGCTAAGAAAGCTTGACATCCGTTTTTTAATAAACGAATGACTTTATGGCTTGATATGAAAGAGTTTGACTTTAATGGTTTGGTTCCTTAAATTCGAATAACAGGTTGCTTAGGAATATGAAAACTAATAACCTTACAAAAGCAATCAATTTGGCATGATGAGTAGTTAACCAATCAATCCCTAAAATCACATCAAAAGCAAGTATCTTTAAAGAGATAAGGTCAACAGGTAATGTGATGGTGCCAACTTGGATTAAATAAGATTTATAAACAGTGGATGTGATGAAAGTTTCTCCTAACGAAGTCTCCACAGATAAATCAAAGTCTAATTTCTCCGGAGTCAAGTTTAAACTTTGAGCACAAGGAGGAGAGATAAAAGAATGGGTAGAACCGGTATCTAATAAGGTATAGACTTCGCAAGAATTTATAATTAACTAACCCGTGATACCTTCGTTCAAGTTCCTCGCGTTTTGGGCAGTCACGACAAACGCTCTTCCAGGAACCGTTGACTTTGACTTGTTCGTATCTGCCTCTGGTGCCACCGTCCCAATTGGACTTAACTTTGCTATAAAGTACATTCCACCCGTCATTGCTTCATCGAATTCCTGATCCATGATTTCAATCATTACTCTCCGATCCATATCGAATTGGGGTTTACCGCTCTGCATAGGGTAATTCCGAACTCGATGTTGGATTCTCCCAATTGCTGTCCAAAAAGTGAAATCTATTTCATCTATTTTGGCCTTATTGGATCGGACGTCTTTTTCTACAATATCAACGTGTCGTGTAGCTTTTACCCATGCATCCTCCATTCTCATTCGTTTGGTTGCTTCTTCTTTCATCAGAACTTTGATCATAGCATTCTCAGATTCCAGCTCTAATATCTTATACTCTACCAAAGAGTGCTTCTGTTCAAGCATCGCACATCGGGTAACACAATTTAGAATTGTTGCATCTCTTTGCTCCACGACCATCTGCCGTTCTACAGCCTGCTCTTCAAACTCATGAATACGATTTTGTAATTCTAAATTTCGATCATAAAATTCTTCTAATAAATTCTCCTCAGGTTCCTCTTCTTCCTCTTCTTCCTCACTCTCAGCTGCTACCTCTGCGACTATCTCGGGTGCAACTATTAATTCTTCATTCACCACATGGATATCTCTAATTCTTTCTTCGCCTGACATCACATTATCTTGGTTGGCGATTAGAGCTTTCTCCACGGTCTCATTCACTCCATTGTTAATATTTTCAGCTGACATTCTCAAATACTGCCACAAAACAAGGGTTAATTAAAAAAATTGACATACAACATAATAACCTTATACTCCGACGAACCAACAAATAAGCTTAGGTAGGACACACTAGCGAAGGATTTACTCGCCTCTCCCCTCCTAGTTCTATTCCCCGATCTCCGCCAGAGATCATATCCAAAAGCTCTGATACCAACTGTGACGCCCCCAAAATAGGTATACAACACCCACTCTGAGTCGTCAAAATACATGGTACAGAAACAACTACAACTTTATTAATATAACATAAAAACTATGAGTTTAAATACAAATATTGTCATCTAGACAATATCCACACTCAAATAAGTCCTCATTACAATTATTAATACACTATTTTTACAAAATAGTTAGGACTACTAGAACCACTTCTAGAACCATCATTCCACACCCCGACTAGTACTCGCTACATTCTCGCCTCCTGAGAAGAAAAATGGAACAACAAGGAAAAGGGTGAGCTCAACTAGCCCAGTAAAGAACATTATGACCAAGATAATATAGAACAAATTATCGTTAGTCTTCAACAGGGAAAAATTTAATAGAATACAATAGACAACAAGTTTTAAATCACTATTCGCAGCGGAAATAATAATTCATTAGAAGAGTTAAGTAGAGAATGAAATCTACTATCTTCTATATATGAATTTAAAAGTTCATCGTCTATCTTTTATCCCTGTAGCATCAATCAATATATAACTAAAATCAAATATTCATCTTTGCACTACAGGCCAAAGATATTCATCAGTTGGTCATGTTCATCTAAACACCTGTTCGTTTTTGCACTATGAGCCAAAGATATTCATCAAAAATAATTAATCTTTGCACTACAGGCCAAAGATATTCAATTATATCATCATTTAGGACTGAGGATGATGAAAAATATTTTAAAGAAAACGAATCTAGTGAAACAAAATAATAAATATTAACTATTCGTATTTCAGCTATTCCATGTCTAAAAATACCTCATAAATAATCATAGTGGAGTAAAATTCAAGAATGATCAAAATATGGATACAATTAAAGCTAGTATCCATAATAGATATTTTGGACGAAAAATGAAAATTTAATTTTTCTGTGAATAGTATCGTATTCGTGAATAGTGCCGTATACATGAATAGTAACTCCGACACCAAAGGATAGAAATTCCACAAGAAAATTATCATGCTTCGTGAATAGTACTCGTGAATAGTAACTCATGAATAGTAACTCATGAATAGTAACTCATGAATAGTAATTCTGACATAAAAAAATTCCAAATTTGATAAAAAGTTCCAACCAATATTTCGGCATAATGATATTGAAAAAATAATATCACTTACGAAGAAAATAACACCCCTTACCTAAAAAGTATAGAACTTCTGACTTGAATACTGGATATAGTACTGAAAGAAACTTACACTGTATAGCAACACTCAAAGTATTAAAATACTCACAAGAATACGCTCAATATATCGAGAGAGAAAGAGAAAGAAGATTTCAGTTTCTGGTGTGATTTTCAATTCTAACCTAAGCACCCTATTTATAGAAAAATGCTTAGAACACCAAAGTAGAAAATTTAATCTAATATTAATATATATATATATATATATATATATATATATATAAATTTTCAAGCCCACCTTTGAAATCGGATCTTAGCATTTTCCACATGCCAATCTTCTAGAAAAAAGGTAAGAAAAACGTTTTTCATAAATAAAATATTTAAAACTTCCAAAAATTAATTATTTTGGAACTTCAGAACTTTAATAATTCAGAATAAATAGCCCTTTTATCACAAAAATTCAAACCACATGTCCTTTCCATAGGAAATTTCATTCTCTACAACTTTACAGAAGAAAGTTTTTTCCACATTCCAAACAGAAATTGATCGAAATTCATAAACGGACGATTTTACATGCTATAATCAAATTTCAGTCAAGAAATGGGGTCCACAGACACACAAAATATGTGTTAATCATTTAATGCAACAAAAATACTCTTCCTCCTCATATACTCATATATCCCACATTTATTATAAAAATATCATCATTATTATATTATAATAATATAATAAAATATTATTTTATCAGAAAAGATAAAATATCAATTTTTAACAATTGTCACTTTAAAAATTTTCTCCATCTATATCCACATAAAATAAATATTTTTCTCATCATATAAATCAATAATTAATTATTCACAAATAATATTACAGAATCACAGTACTGGCAACCAGGCCGTTCCCAGAAAAGATGGGGCTTTCCAATAAGAATTTCTCCTTACTGGCACGCAATTAGGCGACCAAACCTCTCCTTAGACATAACTTTCTAGACATTGCCAATAGTATTTTCTAATAATATTATTCAGATAATATGAATTATTGCTTCGATAATGGAAAATATTGTGTAGTGACAATTATTGAAACAACAGTAATATAAAATATCAATGAAGCAATTATTGAATCAATAAAATAAAATACTGAACAGTAACTACTATAACAATTATTGAGTAGTGACTTCTTACATAAGAATCAATAATTGGTGCAATACCGTGTGCTACTGTGCAACAACGCGTATTACTGTGTTTTAACCACCAGGTATTCCAACAGTGTTAACGGTAACAACTACGCCGTTATTTATAAACAACTTATACTTGTCGTTTTCTTCATCCAATCACTTTCTGTTATGGGGCCCACACAAGGCTGCGCCGTCGTACGAATATTCCCCGACAGCAAGAATATTCCACGACTAAACGAATATTCTTCGACAACAATGAGTATTTTATAACCACGTGTTTATTTAAAATATTTGCGTATTTTACCCATAACTAACCACATTAATAAAATCAACCCTTTCTATTTCAAAATAATAAATAGAGGAATTAAATTTCATTTATTAATAATTTGGGGTCTTACAAACACCCCTTATCTTAGCAGGAGATTGGATACTGCAATAGTGAAGTAGCAAAATATTCTGCTTCTTTCTTTCTATAGTTTCTCTCTCTATAGATTCTCTTGTGAGTCTTAGTGAATTGGTAAAAAAAAGAAATAAGCTTCTATTTATAGGAGAATGGACTAAAAAGTAATTGATTCACGGACGATCCAGATTGATTTACTATTAAAATGGACGGTCTATATTGATTTACTAATAACACCACAACCGACGATCCATATTAATTTACTATTAAAATCACAACCGACGGTCCATATTGATTTACTATTAAAACCACACCCGACGATCTAAAAAATTAGTACATCTCCCCATGGAATAATATGTCAAACTTACAACAAACGCCTCATGACAACCCCCTCTATTTATATCAAAAATTGAATAAATATTTACCACAAATCATTTATCTTCAATAATCACATTTTTAACCTTTTAACAATTATTCATCATTAATATTATAACTCTCAATTTGACAATCAGATCATTTCCAAGAAAGAGGGGGCTTTTCGATAAGAATTTCTCCTTACTGACGTGCAATTAAATAACCAAACCCCTTTCCTCGACAGAATTTCCTAAATATTGTCAATAATGCAAATAATAATATGAATAATTGTGTCATCTCAATTATTAATTTAATAATATAAAATATTATGCAGATGATACTGTGATAATAATTGAACAAAACTGAGTGACTTCTTACGTAAGCATCAATAATCAGAGATACTGTGTAATACTGTGTGTTACTATGAAACAACGCGTATTATTGTACTTTTATCACCGGGTATTTCAAAAGTTTAACGATAAACGTTTTGCCGTTATTTTTTATAAAATGGTTATTTATGTCGCTTTCAAATCCGACATTTATTTCGTTGTGGGGTCCACCAATGATTGCGTTGTCGTACAAATATTCCCCGATAAAAAAAATTCTCCAGCCAAACGAATATTCCCCGACACAACGAATATTTTATAACAACTTGCTTACTTTGTAAAATTTACACATATCACCCTTAACTTTAACCTTTTATCAATTTAACCAATTACTGAATAATAATTATAAGAAAAATTGAATACTTTCATTTCATAAAATTCGGGGTTTTACAATCTCCCCTCCTTATGAATTTTCGTCCACGAAATTTTCGTACATGGTAGTTCGAAGAAGTGAGAATACCTTGCTTTCATTTCAGATTCTATCTTCCCGGTCATTTCCTTTGTATCAAGATTTCTTCATTGATCATCTCTTGGATTTCATATATCATTCCAGAATACAACTTCAAAACAAAGGTTAAATGACATATCACAATTTGTCAACTTATTAAGAAAATTTATCTTAGGTAGAACACACATTAGCGAACAAAATTACTCGTCCCTCCCCTCCTAGTTCTAACCTCAGATCTCTGCCATAGATCATATCCCTAGGCTTTAATACCAAATGTGACGCCCCCAGAATAGGTCCACACGACCCATTCTGGGTTACCAGATATACACTACATAATACAAATAAAAACTTCCTTTATACAACTATTAAACTGTCGTGCAAAATATGACAACACATAAGTTGTGAGTTTCAATACAAATAACAGTACTCACACTTCAAATTAATGATACTCTACATAAAGGTACAGTCGATAACTGTTCTAGGAATTAAAATCTTTGGAAAATGCTCAAGGAATCCTTCATATATGGGAGGTCATTCATCTAAGTTATAATAGATATCATAAGACTTGATTATTAACCTTGATTGACCCAATAGACCCCAAAGAAGAACGAGACGATTACTTTCTTGTTCATTCCAATTGTGTGTATCTTCTTGCCATATAATTACCTCCATTGTCTCAAACTTAGGATTATAATCCAACCATACTTCAAGATTATATAGATAATACTCAAAGATATAGGTAACAAGTGGATGTGCACAACCATATCTTATGATAACACGGGTTTGTATGTGGTTAGACATCATGTATGATAGTGGAAACACACCCTTAAAGCTCTTACTACAATTATGTCCTCCTCATTCTAATGGGGTACATTTTTGGCGCTTTCACAGTCGGGTTCTCCTCACCCTATTGTTGTTCACCAAAATCAATTATTAAACGACGTATAAAATATACACACATTTTAAGTTCTTAATACAATTATATATTGTCATGTTGTTTTATAATGTATTGAGAAACCTAAACAGTCACAGACCATCATTCTATTTCGTTGTTATCCCCGCCGCTCTGCCCAGCTACACCCTTATTACCTAAAAGAAATTGTGAAGCAAGAGGCTGAGCACAAATATCCCAGTTAAGAATATTATAACTAAGATAATGTAGACAAAATTATCCTTAGTCCTCAACAGGGTAAAATCAGATAGAATACAATAGACAATAAGTTTTAGATCAACAACTACAGCGGAACCAACAATCCATTAGAAGAGTCAAGTAGAACATAATGTCTACTATCTTTTCCAAATTAAAAGTCCATCATTAATATTTCATCTCTTTAATACCCATCAACAGTTCTTTGTTGTACCCAAGACAAAGAGCACTTTCATCACCTGTCTTCACCTGAATCACCAAAGATTATAGTTAAATTCACAATTCATATTTATAATCATGTAAATCAACAATTCATCTTTTCACTACGGTCCAAAGACATACAACTGTAAAACCAATAATCAACAGTCCATCTTTGCACTATGGGCCAAAGATGTTCAACTGTAAAACCAATAATCAACAGTCTATCTTTGCACTACGGCCAAAGATTTTCAACTATAAAACCAATAATCAATGGTCCATCTTTGCACTATGACCAAAAATGTTATATTGTAAAACTAATAATCAACAGTCCATCTTTGCACTACGGGCTAAAGATGTTCAACTGTAAAACCAATAATCAACAGTTCATCTTTGCACTACGGGCCAAAGAGGACTTTCACCACATCATTTGTCTGTAACATTACAGGTCATGATTTTATCAATACATAATTCTTAGTCATAATCATACTAATCAATAGTCCATCTATGAACTACGGGCCAAAGATGACTTTTACCACATCATTTGTCTGTAACATTATAAATCATGATTATACCAAAACATAATTTCTGGTCATAATCATACCAATCAATAGTCTATCTATGCACTATGGGCCAAAGATGACTTTTATCACATCATTTGTTTGTAACATTACAGGTCATGATTATACCAATACACAATTTCTGGTCATAATCATACCAATCAACAGTCCATCTATCCACTACGACCAAAGATGACTTTCACCGCAATATAAACATGAGAATGATGACAATGATATAAGGATTCAATCAAGTGAGATCAAGGATAAATATCAAAATTTATAATTCAATTTATTCAAAGTTCAAGAATATCCAAATATTCAACATGATAACTAAATGTGGAATAAAATTCAAGAATGATATTTATGTATCAAAAATAATGTGGACAGAAAAGAAATTACTTTTGTCGTGAATAGTACCCGAATAAATAGTACCGAATGAATAGTACCCGAATGAATAGTACCGAATTTATAGTTATAATTAAATATAATGAATTGTTAGTTCAATAATAATGGCATATAATAAAATTAAGATAATAATTTAAAAATTTTGTCATTTTATATTATTATCAATTATATGGTGCTTATAACCCAACAGTAATTGGTCAAAAAGTAACTACATAACTCTCACTAAAGCTTATCACTAGCTTCACACAACATTACCATATGCAAACTTGTAAACAGGTACTGCTCAAACCATATGCAAACAACACTGATTTTAATTATTATTATTTATTATTTAATTATTTTTATTTATTAATAATTATATATATTACATGCGGTATAACCAAAAATTGAACCGAAAAAACCGGTACCGATTTTGTACCGAACCGGTACCGAAACCGGTAATTCGGTACCGGTTCCGATTTTTATTTTTTCGGTAATTTCGGATCGGTACCGGTTCGGTTTTTTTGGTACCGGTTCGATTTTTAACCGATGAGCACCCCTAACTATAGATATATAGCGACGATAAAAATCGTTATAGGATCTATAACAACGATTTTATGTGAAAATATCATTTTATGTTTTGAATGTATAAGTTTTCAACATCTTTTATCTATACCAACAGAATAAATAAAAAAATAACACAACCTTTTGACGTCATGTTGATTGGTTTTATCAGCCACTATCAATCTCTTTTAGTGGCGACTGCGAATTTCTTTGTCAATATCCCTAATTTGCATGCATTTCCAGCATTATCTACACCAAAAACCAAAATATATAAAAAAAGCAATAAGCCTTCACATGTATTTTGCTATATGCTTAGATTACTCAAACAAAAAAAAAGTTAACAAAGAAAAACCAAGGGAAAAAAGCATGCAAAAAAGCAATATTTTTTAGGGCTTTTTCTTTGACTCTATCTAAGCCGTTTCAAATGGATAATCTCCAGATATACTTTACATATCTGCCCTCTCACCACCAGCTTTAAATCTCCATTAATTCATTGTTTTCGCATGCTCAAAGTTCTACTAGTTCACACAAACATTTCAAAAAAAAAGAAGAAGAAAACTAAACGAAATATTTTTGCATGGAGATGGCGGTGGATTATGATCGGCGGGGGTGGTTGGCGGTGGTGGTGGTTGTTTTACAATGCTCAATGAATGGTGTAGTACAAGGGTCACCACAAGTTTCAGCTATGTATGTGTTTGGAGATTCAATTGTGGATACTGGCAATAACAATTTTCTTGATTCTATTGCCAAGTCAAATTACTATCCCTATGGAATTGATTCCCCCTCAGGATTTCCCTCAGGCAGATTCTCTAATGGATGGACAGTTGTTGATTATCTAGGTAAAATTAATCAACTTATATAACAGTTCATAATTTAGGTGCGAATGTAAGAGTGTTTTGTAAAAGTTTATTTAATTTTTGCGCATTTCTCATCCTCATTAATTAGTTTTGTTTCTTTAGTAAAAAAAATTGTTTTGGTTAGGTGATATTCTAAATAAAAATCCTATAAATTATGAAATTATGAAATTTAATTAACGGTACTTCAAACTTTTAAGTTGCTTTTAAAATAACTTAATAATATTCTTGAATTTTTATAAATAAAATCACCTGGCCACCAAATTTAGCATTTCACTCAAAATGAAAGAGCAATTTAGCCTTTTAAGGGTACATCATATATATTTACTCCAATTTTTTCTCTCTTTTTTTCGTCATTACACACACTAATTATGTGTCTACAATTTTCTGTAATTCCAAATTAAGATATTTAGGAGTAAAATTATCCAAAATAACCTCACTTCCGATCAGTTATTACAATTCGGTGGGCGATAGATTTTATTATAGAAATTTAAGAATATTAAGATTCAGCATCTTCAATTGAAACATTTGGAATTAAGTTTTAAAACGTAAGGGTTTAAAGTGTATTTAAGTCTTGAAAATTTGAAAATATGTACTAGCAGTTATCAAGTTGCTATATACCCCATCCCATAATATATGACATTTTAGAGTTGTGCATAAGAATTAAGGAAATAATTGTATAACGTTAAATATAGTATTAATTGTTTATAATATCTTTTACCATATACTTATGTCATTATGTCTCTCTCTCATGTGTAACATTTTCTCATAAGAGATAATTTTGGAAAGATCATGGCTAATTCTCCTATATTATATAAAACGTCAAATAATTTGAGAAAAATAAAATTATTTAAAACAACATATATTATGGGCAGATGAAGTATTTATATAATTTGATATTCAAAATAAATTTCTTATACAAATTGAAAATTTGCAGGAGATATGTTGGGTATCCCAGCTCCTCCACCCTTTGCAGATCCAGCTACAAGTGGAGCCAGAATTAGTGGTGGAGTCAATTATGCTTCAGCAGCCGCTGGCATCTTGGATGAAACAGGACAGCACTATGTAATTACTCTAATTTCTTACACATATTTTTATATTTAGAGAGTCTCTATAATTAATATAATCTGAAATTATATCATCATTTATCTTTCCTCACCTCAAAGTATTTGTAGATCAAAACTAAATACTACAAAAGATAATTATTTCAAATTATTATTATTATATGAAATAGGTTAAGACTAATACGACCTGTTTCACTAATAGTTTCAAGATTTTAAATATCAGCACTAATTTATTTATTAGACGTGTTAAAAATTTCAATCTGTTTAATTAATTTAAATAATATTCAAGTGTGTTATATGTGTAAATTAAAAAATAGCATGATTTGTTATATCCTATGTATATCTTTATATTGTCATATTTTATATTTATACTTATTATTTTAATTAAATAAAAAACGGGTTCTTGAAACGTATCTTCTTGTTTATATCACGTGCTCAACTCATTTAAATTTTGCATTGAACATAAGGGTTTAAATTCGCACATATAAGATGTTATCAAGCTATATGTCTATTTTGGATGACATAATACATGCAAGGACATATTATATTCAGCTTAATGTAATAAAGATTCAGTGTTTTGTCCTAAAATCTCTTTCATGTAATACATATATTTGAACATATAAGATGTGATCTATATGTCTAGAGGTATTGCTATATGTAATTAAAAAATTATATTAATATTAAACACAGACTCTAAAGCGGTAAAATCAGTCAAATATTTCGGACTCAATTCAAATATAAATAAATTTTAAAATTCGATAAATTACTCGAACCTCTTACTGAACAGCTCTGAGATACGCATATTACTATTCGACATATATATGTTGATGATATATACAATACATGCAGCGAGAAAGGTACAGCCTGAGCCGGCAAGTACTGAATTTTGAGACAACATTATATCAACTGCGAACCATGATGACCCCAGCCAACTTTACAAGATACCTTGCAAAATCCATAGCAGTGCTGATGTTTGGAAGCAATGACTACATCAATAACTATCTCTTGCCTTCCATGTACCCTTCCAGCTTCAATTACAATCCTCCTCAGTTTGCCAATCTCCTCCTCAATCATTATGCTCGACAAATTGTGGTATTTTTAATTTATCCTCACTAAATTAAACTAGCATTTTATCTATTTATCTTTTACATTTTTTTGTTAAAATATTTGGTTACTTTTTTCATTTCTTTTTTGCTTGCGTCCCAAAATTAGAATCTTTTTTATGTCAAAAAAAAATTGAGTAATGTTACAGATACAAACTATTTTACAAATATATTACAAACTGCTGATGTGACATACTCTATATCAGCATATTGATCAATAAATTATTTTAATGTAGTCTTCGGCTCCATATAATATGTTGAGATGAAGTATGTCAGATCAATAATTTATAAAATATTTGTAAAATAGTTTGTCTCTAACATTATTCAAAAACATTATCCAACAAATGTGATGTAAGTAATGTTTCTAGAACAAAAACCTAGTTTCCATTTATGATATATTAACTATTGTAAATAAAGTTTTATTTACTCATATATGTGGTACACTTATCTGAGAGAGTATCTTATAGATCCTCAATTTTACTTGTGACCATTTATTTATAGACCCTCAATTTTTCTTATGGAGATATATAACCATTGCATGTTGTTATTTATAGATTCAATAACTTGAACTTATCACATGGCATTTGACTTTATAATATACCAAAGTATTCCTTCCTTCCGTCCTAAAATAAATGTTTTAATTGGCTTTGGCACGCTAATTAATAAATTTTTCTTTTACCTAAATTACATTTTTGATTACTTTTTAATTGAAGTATGTCAATAATTACTCTTTCACTTTTCTATGACACTAATAATTGCTCTTTCACAAATCATTTAATTCTCAAGATATATTTTTTGCAAGTCTCATATTCCTAATAAGTACATTAAATAGATTATGAGGGTATAAGAGGAAGAATGGGTAAATATAGTTACTAATATAGAAATAAGACATTTATTTTGAAACATCTAAAAAATGAAATTAGGACATTTAATATGGGATGGAGGGAGTATTATTCAGTGGGGTTAGGGTTGTTTTTGAGCACAGACGAGAAGGTCGATGGGGGCCCAAATTATTTGTTGGGAGCAACCCTTTTTTTCGCCACATGTTGTAGCGGCTGGAGCAAAAAAAAATTGTAACAAGCCGTTACATATTGTAGCAGCTGTGCCAAAAAGGGGTTGTTCCTAGCAACCGGTTGTTGTAGATGCAATCCCATATATATATATATATATATATATGTGTGTGTGTGTGTGTGTGTGTGTGTGTGTGTGTGTGTGTGTGTGTGTGTAAAATTAAAAATATAAAGATATAAGTATACACAAAAAATTCAAAGCCCAATAAACATTTGATTGAAGATTTTGTCTCTAAGAATATTAGAAGAAGTATATTTCAATTAATGTATTCTCATATATTTTGTTGTAGTCGAACTTCTCATATATTTTGTTGTAGCCGAAGTTTTCATATATTTTGTTGTAGTCGAACTATTATGTTTTAAGTTCCGGAAAGACACTTTTTTGATACAACTTGTACTTTTTATTTATTTATTTTTATTTTTTGTAAAGACAATATTTTGAGAATGGCCTCGTTTTCATTTTTCGCTTTGGGGCACCAAAATCTCAAAAATGACCCTGCTTGTGGTAGAATGAGCAGTGTAAAATTATATCTTTTAAGTCAATCATGGTTAATTATACCTTAAAAGCTAAAATTTGTACTAATAAAGTAATAATTATACTTTCAAGGGCGCTACTCACTAATTTGTTAAACTCTAAGGATCAAAACATCACTCGTGCATAAAAACAAAGGAAAATTTTGTACACTAGTCTTATGTATATTTTGTTAGGTAGGTCGAATGGACGTTTTGACAATTTTTTTATAAACAAGACTCTCATTTGGGACACACGGTATATCATATGTCCCCTTTTATTTCAAAAACTTGAAGAGCAATTGTTTCTAATATTTGCATGCTGCAGACACTGTACAGCCTAGGACTAAGGAAATTTTTCCTGGCGGGAGTTGCACCACTTGGATGCATCCCTAACCAGTTGGCCACAGGCCAATCTGCGCCAGGAAGGTGTGTGGATTATGTTAATCAGATACTCGGAACGTTCAACGAGGGACTCCGATCCCTCGCCTATTCCATGAACAATGGCACCCACCCTGGTGCCATTTTTGTTTATGGCAATACTTATGGTGCTGTTGGTGACATGCTAAATAACCCGGCTAGATACGGTAACATATACTCCTTCCGTCCTTTTTTATCTGTTATTTATAAAAATAAAATTATCCTTTTTAATTTATCTGGTATTTGTAGATTTAAAAAAAATAATAACTTAATTTTTTATATTATTCCTAAACATTAAGAGCCCGTTTGGGAGAGTTTTGATTTAAATAAAAGCAATTTTAAATTATAAATAAAAATATTTTGGTATTTGGTAACTGTCTTAAAGCAATTTTAAATAGTAGAGATTTTAATACAAAAGCACATTTACCTTAAGCAAAAGTTTTGTACTTTTGATTGCAACACTTTTGGCAAAAATACAAAGTACAAAATTATCCTTAAATTGTTAAAAATAAATAAATAAAATTTTATACCACATATATAATTACCTTAAATTAATTTTCCATTGTTATTTTTAAAAATATTTTTACAATTATATAATAAAACAATATCTTAATTTTCTTATAGCTAGAAACACTTTTATTAAAAACTCTAGATTTAAAAGTGTTTCATCGGATCACACCACGCAGCACAAATCTAAATCTAAAATCTTTTGAATTTTGATATTAATTTTCAAAAATAATTTATTTTTGTCTTTTGCTAAACAAAGAAAAATACAAATATATTTCTTTTCCCTCTAATAAATTTTACAAAAGTAACATTGAGTTTTTATAATCAATTTATCAAAATATTAAATATATTTTAATTGTCCTCTTTCTCTTTTGGGGACGTCTATTCCAAATTAAGTGATCTCGGTACACGTGAATGGCAGGGTTCACTGTCATAAATAGGGGTTGCTGTGGAATAGGATGGAATCAAGGACAAATAACATGCATGCCACTTCAAACTCCATGCCCAAACAGGAACCAATATCTCTTTTGGGATGCCTACCATACAACCCAAGCTGCTAATTATGTTATGGCTAAAAGGGCTTATACTGGACCACCTTCAGATTGCTCTCCCATGAACATTCAACAAATGGTTTCATTTTAATTTTTAAAATTTTTTCTTGTTCTCTTTTTTTTTTTCCTACTTCTAATTAATACTATTTCCATTTTCCTTTGCTACTATGATGTTGATAAATTAGGGTACTTGTGTGCTCTAAGACCCAAATAAATAAATTCTCATATGAGAGTTAATGTACTACCTTGTTCATATTTAGTTGTGCAAATGGCAAATTAATATATAAAACTGAGAAATTAATTAACACTTATTTGGTTGGGTTGTTTTTTTGTATGGCAAGCTGCAAGGTTGGTGCATGTTTTAGGAGATATTTTATTAGTGTTTTCAGTAACTGAAAAAAAAAAAAGAAGTCAAATCATCACTCGTCCTTGGCACAGGCTCATTGTCCCTAAATTTAAAATATTTGATTAATTAACAAAATCACTTCTGCCAATAATATTCCCAAATATTAGACTTAGGCACGAATCTAGCTGCCATAAACTTGATTAAGACTAACTCAACACGTGACTCGACAAAAGACATCACCTAATCAGACAGACAATTAGTAGGCATGCTACGTACCCTTATGGATCGAATTCATTTGTATAGGACGTAGTGTTATTAAACCGGACCGGTCCACCGATTCAACCCATAAAAATTAGAATCGATAGTTCAACTGACTCAGTGAATCGGGTTTTATTTTTATTTTTTTGTATAAAAAAAGTGTTAATATTAAAATTATCTACTTTTAATAATATTGTAACTCAGTTTTATTATGTTTTACCTCATAAAAAACGAGATTTTTTAAAATTTTATTAATTATTAATAATATATATTTTTATATATTAATTGTTAATGTCAAGATCCGTCCACGCGCTCCAATTACCAAAGTGCGTCCAATTCTGCACAGAAATGGATAAACATCGAAAGCTTGACGGCTTGGGCCGCCGGGAGATAGCTTAGGTGTGAGAATAAGTACATGTTGAATAAGGTTAACAATGGTGGCTTAATACTCTAGTGCTGAAAAATAATAATTGTGTGTATCTTAGAATCAAAGTAAAGTCTTGTATTTATAGTGATCTTACCACCTTCATAAAGTCCTTCCCCCGTATTGGATTATGATTCCTCATTAGGTATAATTTGTTAATGGAATTGCATGTATAAGATCTTCTAATAATAAGGAAGTTGGTCCAAATATCAACACCTTCTTCTGTATTTAGAAATGAATTATAATTAGGAATCCTCGATTCCTTAAAATACTCCAACTACCAAAATAGAATCCTACATGGGTTTAAACAACCTCAGTCTTCCATTCAAAACCAAACCCAAATAGTCATCACTCAACATTGTCCCACAATCTTCCATTCAAACAAAATATTTAATGAAAGAGTACTCCAAACACGATCCAATGACTAATCAAGATCAAGCCCAAGAACCTTTGAAGCCCATACATCAAACCAACCTTACAACTCCACCCACTTTCCCCATCATGACATACATTAATGAGCCGTCCCTCGGTATTCATGCATAACTGAAAGGACACGTTACTTCAAATTTTATTTCTCAAACAAAACAAACATTTTCCCCAACACAAACAAATCTTTGCTTCATTTGAATCTCAGAACTCTCTCTCCCCTTTTAGCAAAATTCTTTCCCCGACTATCGTCCTCCGAAGCTTCATCAATGGCTTCTTCTCAAACTCCGACTAACACCACATCCACCAGTGATGAACCTTTCCGCGTCATTCCCCTTTTGACCATCCCTGCACTACCCACATCCACTCTCTGTGTCGTATCTTCAGATTCTACCATTACCCCCACCGAAACCTCCTCCCAAAACTCAAACTCAACCGTTAGTGCCATAACCACTGATTCCACCATCACCACCCCTGAAACTTCCTCCCAAAACCCAAATCCAACCAAAACAGAGACTGATTTCCAAAAAATGATGCATGAGTATCCCAACAAAACAAGATTCCCCCACACCAACACCCCCTCCCAGATTACTAACCTCAGACCTCCTCGTGATCCGAGAATACTATCAAATCCCAGTAACTCATCAACTCAAATCGCCTTCACATATGCCCGAATGTACCTCCGACCCGACGGATGGACAACCATGCCTCTTACCTCTTCTGGAGAAGGAGGTTTAATTACCCTTTCACCCCTTCATCATTTCCTTCTTAGGGTTTATCAACATCGTCTTCACCCAACTGGTGTCGAACTACTATATTCATATTATGGCTTTCATCGCCTTCTGCTATGAAATAGTTGTCCCCCCCCTCTACTGACTTCTTTTTCACCTTATTCCAACTAGTAAACTCCGAGAACCTGGATTTAAAGTCTTGAGCAAACACCCTCAAAACCGAACCCCAAAATGGAGAAGCGCCCACTGATGGACACTTCTTCCAGTAAAAAAGGGTGGCACAAAGACTGGTTCCGCGTCAAGAGGCCAGAAACTCATAAACTCCCGAACTAGGCATCTTACAAACGCCTGAACATCGACTTCAGCGACACCCCCCTGAAAGAGTATTGGAAATAGCGAAGCTGATGGAAAAACTTCCGATGAAGGAATGGAGCTTCGTCCTTCTAACCAAATAAGTGTTGCTCTAAGACCATACATGTAAGTTTCGAACCCAACTTTCCATTAGTTCGACCTTTCTGCCTTACCAATTATGTCAACATACTTCTATCCTGCAGTATCGCTCATCAAACCAACAACCATCGATAGGAAAGATCTTGAAGATT